>CM042692.1:294491758-295091758 GCA_023614405.1 Avena insularis
GTATAGTTCCAACAGTATAGATATCGATACCATTTTTAGAAATTTATCTCGAGAGATTGATAGTTTAACAACCAACTATATGGCGAGATCACTTTGATCTGGTCGTATAGTTACGCTCGTATAGTTGTTCTTGAATAAAGGAACCCTAGTTGGCGGCACCGCCACAACTATACGGGCGGAGCACCTTCACCCGCCCATATAGTTTCGGCCGTATAGTTCGGTGCGACCACAAAATCGCACCGGGGTAGCTAGGTCTTCCTCCTCTCCTCATTATTTCTCTCATATTTTCTCTCCAAACCTCTCAAAATCCACCTAGAACTCTTGATTCTTCGCAGATTTCGTTTGGTTGAGTGGGGGAATCAACATATCAGTATGTGTCTCTCTCTATCCATGCTTTATTTTTAGATTTCCATGGTTGAAACTTTCACATTGATCTAGTGGATGAACTCAAGATTATTTAGTTTTCCCTATTAATTTCTCACGTTAGGATTGGATTTTTCCAAGTAGAATCGTTCATATATAATATAGAAACTATATGCCTAAGGTTTTATGGTGAGTTTTTTCAGTGCATCACGATGAATAAAATCGGTAGCCTTTTTTGTTCGAGCAAGCGCCAACGGGGAGAGGGCTCAAGCTCGGGGGCCCGAGCCCTGTGCAACTCCAATATGGACATTGTCTCATTGAGGAGGGTGTTGCCCACACATTAGGCCGACCACAACTTTCTCACCGCAGCAGGGTTGAAGACAAACTTCGACCTCATGTGCAGCAGGTCAATGTTGGCAGTGCTTAGCTTCGCAAGCCACGACACCTACACCGAGCTCATCCATGAGTTCCTTGCCTCCTTCTACGACGACCATAGGGAGAAAGGTAACATGTGCACGATAAGCTTCACCATGAACCGTACACACTATGAAGTGAATTTCGAGCAATTTTGCAATGCTTTCAGCTTCCCTCATACTTGGGACCCCAATATTACTAACCTCTATAGCATCACAAGTGGAGAGACTTGGGAGGTTATTTCTGTTAATGGTGTCAGTCACTTTTATCAGAAGAAGATGTCCACAATTCAGAACCCAACCATCCGCTACTTTGCTTTGTTCCTCACCAACATAATGTTGGGAAGGGGTGATACTGGTTCCATGGCCAATGCGGACATGGCAATGATCACCAAGGCTCTCTTCCACAATGCAACGCAAAGCCCTAGTCCTGCAGCTTTACTCATCCAACACTTTCTCCACCAAAGCAACAAGACTAAAGGTGATATTCACATTGGTGGATTGGTAACCCACCTTGCCTATGCATTGAACATTGCACTACCTGTTATGGAACCTATTGACGGCTCCAAACTTATGGACGTCAAATATTTGACTGCTTGTGGCTTCCTTGGTGTTTACCATGCTAACCGGAGGCTCCGAGCATATCAATTTAGTTATCTTGATGACACACAGGTTGAGCAGGTCCAGTTGCCATGCCCCCAAGCCTTCTCGATTGTGGAGAAGGACACTTGGATCCTCACCAAGGACCAAGTGACGGAGATCTTGGCCGAGCACCAGCCCGAGGAAGAGGAACATGAAGGGAAGTAGGATGAGCAGGAGCAGGAGGGAGAGCAGGGACACAACCTTGCTTGGGAAGGACAGCAGCAGCCAGGAGGAGCCTGGGAACCGTGGCCCAACCAGCCATAGCAGGGGTATGGCTACGTCCCCTATTAGGAGTTCCAGCAGCTCAACCAGCGCGTTGGGGAGATCGACCACACTCTTCAGGATGTGAATAAAGATGTGAACGCTTTGACTCACAACTTTAGTCACTTCATGACCCACTTCCCCGACTTCTACCAGCAGTACCTGCACCAGCCGCCGAATGACGGCAACAACTGAGTTTGGCAATAGCCTAAGCTTGGGGGAGGTTTGAAAACCTCCAAATTTTGCATTCATATTTTTATTTCTTCTTTTGATTTATTTCATCAAAAATTGCATGTTTATTTTTAGTTTTGCATTCCTAAATCAAATATACAAAAAAATTAGTTGTAATTTTATTTGCAAGTTTGTTTCTTTGTTTCTCTCGGAGATTGCTTAATTTCAGGTGATTTGGCAATATGGAAATATAGGAGAGGTTCGACTCGAATACAAGAACGAAGCAAGCAAGAGGAGGTATCACATTCCTTTCATCACACTCTTTGCAAGCTTAAATTGATCCTACAATTATTTACTTGCTTGCACTGGAGTCACTCCCCACTTAGCTTGTTATCCTACAAATTCTATTCCTTTGCTAGTGTCTCCTTTTTAGTTTTGAAACAATGAGCAATGAACTTGGTTAAAGTACTTCCTACATTTTTACAACAAGAAAAAGCATCTGAAAGATGACTTGAGTCCATGCTCAGCCCAAAGAATTTGATTTTAGAACTATTCCATCCCATTTGAGCTTAATATAAATAGACTCGATAGTACCCTTTATTAAAATTGTTTGATTAAATGGATGCTTCGAAGTAGTAGAAATTATGCCACTACTTTTTCTAATAATTACCGTAAGATATTGCTTTACGGGTGTTATTACAACTCTGTCATGCTCCATGGGGAACTATTAACTCTACTGGCCAAAGAACGATCTAAATGTGGGAAACCACTTGATTTCGGCTATTGATGTGTAAAAAAATTAGTTTCCTCATGGTTTCCTCATGGTTTGACGTTCCAAGTGAAGTTGTAGTACTCTTCTGGCCCATTATTGCTCAACATCATTTATTGGCATGGTGACGAGTGCACAATACAGCCCCAATTAACATGTTAAAAAATAGTGGCATGATTTCTCTATGAAAGAGCTGAAGTTTTTGAAAGACAAGAGAGAGAAAAAGGTGCTTTGAGAGTCTTGAAATTTTTACATGGGAGTAGATGAGTTGTTCTTAAATTAAATGTTTTGATGCCAACTTGAGTACTCTTAATTGGTTAAATGAACAAGAACAAAAAGTTTTCATCTCTCAACAAAGAGAGGCACCAAAAGAATTTGTCTCACCTTCCTAACTAAACTTTTGAAAATGCTAGAAAAAGGGCGCGCTTCTGGGAGGTTGCGGTCGCGTCGCTGCTGCTGCCTGCACGTGGCGGACGCGGAGTGCCTCACACGCTGTACCAGCCTTCTCCTGTGCGACACGTGGTGGATGCGGAGAGGGTTGCGGGTCCTTTTTTCCTTTTCTTTTTGTAGATTTGAACATGAAAACTCCGATATCTTTCAAACGGAGAGTCCAAATCGATATCTGTTTTCACAGTCTTGCTAGTCACGTCCAGATCTTCAAAATTGGATCTATTGTTTATATGTTTCGACGAACTTTTTTCTCGTACTACCTTTGATGCGTAGGTTGCACTGTCTTTTGGTCTAGTACACGGTGCCTTCGGTTGCAATGCACGGCACGCTGTCCAGGCGGTGTACTACACATGCCTGTGCACCGTCATCTGCCTTGTTGCTTTTGTTGTTACATCGCCTTAGTTCGTAGTGCACCTGCGTGGTGTCCGAGCGGTACTACGACCGCCTATCCGCAGTGCATCGCCCATGCATCGCTTTAGTTCGCAGCATTACCGCGCGTGTCTAGGTAGTGTACGATCGCCCGTGCAAAGGCACCATCCATGCACCGCTTGTTGTTCTGTTGCATCGCCTTAGTTCGCAGCGCACTACACCTGATGTCTGGCAGGTAACGCCTCGTTGTACTTGTTTTGCATCGCTTTCGTAGTGCAGCGTGGTGTCGAGCAAAGCACCGCCCATGCACGCTTGTTGTATCGTTGCCTTGTTAAGGTCATAGTGCATTGCGCGATGTTCTTGGAGTGCATGGTGTACTGCGTTGCACTGCTTTCGGTCGACAGTAAATGAGTTGCACCGCTCATGCACTGCCTTATTACACTGCGTGGAACTGCCTTTCATCGCGTGCACTGCATGAGCAGCTAGCCACGTGTCGGGCTGCCATGTGGCCGGAAATACATGCGCTACCGTGTGGCCTGAAATACACGCACTTCCGAGCGGCCGGAAATACGCACGGGTGAACTTCCACACGCCACGTGTCTGCCGCGTCACGGCCGAAACGTCTTGTGCTGCAAAACGTGCGCTTCCTGAAGAGCGCGCTCCCGCTAGTCGTTCTCCTAAACTTTCGACACTTGCTTGGGCATATGATTTATTTGCTAACAATATATAGGTGGTTAGGAAGTGGAGTCAGTGCAATCTTGTGAATACTTGTATGATCATATTTAAGATTGCAGGAATTGTGAAGAAAAGAATTTGACACCCATTAAAACTTGTGAGTTCCTTTATTTTTAGTCTTGAATCTCTTCTATTCTTCCTTATTTCCTTGTCACTCGAGGGCAGGCAACATCTAAGCTTGGGGAGTTGATAGTTGTGAGATTCGACACATTTTGATGGCTTTTATTGATGGTTTTCTCCCGGATTTGATCGTTTTCTGGCTTTACCTAACGCTAATACTTTGGTAGCAAAGAAAACTTGGATTTTAATGTGTGTTTCAGGTTCTGTATGTCAACAGAAGGATTTAACTAGAGAAATACAATATTCTGGAGAAAACAATCAAGTCCCACTTTGGAAGCACGCGAGGGAAGCTCACAAAGGCTCTAACGAGCAACTATACGGTGGGAATATTTTTCCGGCCATATAGTTCCCGCCGTATAGTTGTAGCCTCCTCTGTCTTGTCAAAAGGGACAACTTACGTGAAGGGACGGGAAGCGAAAAACAGAACACAGCAGCCGCCACACCATCCAGAAGGGAGAAAGAAGAGATCCGGAGAAGGAGAAGACGCTCTTCATCTCGCTTCACGGTCTTCGACCTCCTAGCTAATACACCCCCATAGCCACTACTTGTACTTGAGAGAGAGAGAGGGATCTCCACCTTGCAAGACTAGGGTTTGAGATTATTTCTTCCCATCTTGAATTGTGTTGGATATTTTTCTATTCTTATTGTAGATCTCCACGGTAATACCAAGACAAATTCTCTTTATTTGATTATATTGATGATCCGTTCTTCTCTCATGTGTGAGTAACCCCAAGGGCGTGGGAGATGTAGGGGATTGGTGAGATGTGATGTGCCTTCATATATTTTCCATTAGTTTGTGATTGATTCTAATTACTATATTATGTGTTCTTGACTATCTGTGGGATGCTTAATGCATGTTGTCCAATTAAGGGCCCAGACAACATGATACCTTGTTCTACATAGATAAGATCTTGTACGCTAGTGGACGGGCGACCCCCGAGTGACACGGGGATATCAATGGAAAGCTAGTTGACTCGAGGATAACGAGTAACCACTTTGCTTATTGCATTAGTCCGATCCAAGAAGCTTAATTTCTAAGCGACCTGGAGGGTCTTAATCGTCTAGTGTCTGACCATGGTTTTAGTAGCAAGCTAGTAGGATTATTGAATTTGGGATTAAATCTACCAAGAGGAGTTCTGGCTAATTATGGGTTCCTCGCCTACACATATATATAAGATTATAATTATTACATTTACCACTCGTCCACCTGGCACATTCACTATCACCATGAACTGAATCTCCCCGCGCCTTCTTTCGCCATCTGCAGGAAACAACAAACAAGCAAAGTCGTTCTTTATTTTTATGCATTATATTTCTGAAGTTTACATTTTAGTTCTATTTACATTTATCGTATTTAATCAAAATCCCATTCTTATTTCAAAACTTGCAATCAATTCACTTGAAGACATGTGACAACTTCGGGTGTGAGACTTCATCAATAAACACTTACCTTTGGGCTCCCTGTGGGATCGATATCTGAACTTCGAAACTAGCTACAAATGATTTGTGCTCTTGCAGACATCAGCCGCTATTGCTATACATCTCTGCCACCAACCAGGTGGTTAGCACTGTGCTCGTGGTGGAATGAGCCGAAGAAAATAAAGTCCATGGGGTACAACGCCCAGTCTACTACCTCAGCGAGGTGCTCACACCGACAAAGCAGCGATACCCGCATTATCAGAAGTTGGCGTACGGCGTCTTTATGACAGCCAGGCGACTGTGCCACTACTTCCAGGAGTATCCAATAATCGTGGTGAACGACACCCTGCTAGGGCACATACTCAACAACCCGGACGCCACTGGACGAGTCGCACTCTGGGGAATCGAACTGTCTCCACGAGACATCACATACGAGAAGCGAGACGTGATTAAGTCGCAAGTTCTCCCGGACTTCCTCATGCACTGGATGGAAAACCAGGTCCTTGACAAGCCAGACATGTCCTATCTATGGGAAATGCACTTAAATGGGTCCAAGCGCAAGGAGGGAGCTGGCGCAGGCGTCATCCTAACACCGCCGCAAGGTGACAAGATGAGATACGTTCTGCGAATGCAGTTTGCCGCCTCGAACAATGAAGCTAAATACGAAGCCTTATTCCACGGGATGCGTATGGTAAAAGCCTGCGGTGCAAAGCGACTCATCATCTACGGCGACTCCAAACTAGTGGTCAACCAAACAATGAAAGAGTGTGATGCTTTGAGCGACAACATGATCGCCTACCACGACCTCTACGATGCACTCGAGGGAGACTTTGACGGCTGCGAGCTGCGGCACATCGGCCGCGAGAGAAACGAGGAAGCAGACACACTCGCCAACATCGAATCCACTTGTGCCCCAGTGCCACCTGGAGTATTTTTAGAGTGCATCTGCGAGCACTCCATCAAGCCTAAGGCTCTAGAGCATAAAACCAGCACGTCGAAGGACTCAGGGGCTATGCCACCCAATGGGCCAATGGCACTCGACGGCATGGACCTAGACACATGACTTGAAGGCCCCATGGAGGTCATGATGATCAATCTATCCTGGACGCAACCATATATCACATACTTGCTCAGCAAAAGGTTGCCAGATGACCCAACAGATGCACATCCTATAGCGCGATGATCCAAGGCATTCACCCTTATCAAAGGCGAACTATACAAGCGCAGCATCATAGGAGTCCTTCAACGGTGCGTCTCCAATAGGGACGGAAGAGCCATCCTCCTTGACATACACGAAGGCACTTGCGGCCATCATGCTGGCAGTCGCGCCCTTGTCGCCAAAGCTATGCATGTCGTCGGATTGATGACAAGTACGCCATGAGGGGGTCCTCGAGGCGTGCGGAAGAGAGGGGGTGAGACGTACGGTATTCCGGGACGGTGAGCACACAAGTTTACCCAGGTTCGAATCCGCCGGCTTTGGACGGATCCTACTCCTGCTATCAATCCAGTAATACGGCAGAGCCGGAATATGGGTTACAAGGGTTTCGCTTATGCGAGTTGAGGGTCTAAAGTATTGGATGCCCTAAAGGCTCTCCCTAGGATGGCTTATATAGATATCCGGCCTAGGGTTTACAGGAGAGATCTATCCGGCTACGACTAAGAGTCTGTTATAGAGTACATCTTGAACTACAAGTAACATTATGGGCCTAAGTCGGTAAGTCTTCTGGGACTTCCCGTAGCCGGATTGGACTCCGTCTTCTCTCCCTGACTGGGCCACCCGTGAAGAAATACTCTAACCCGAAGTGGGCCACCCTGGTCAGTGAGGAACTGTGAGGATACCTGGAAAGTATATCCCCAACAGCAGCCCTCGGAGGCCTCCAAGATCCAAAGTCGGATTTATCATCGTCTAGCTTGATCTTCGGCTTGCAGAATCTTGAAGGGTTCCTGAAACTTCAGAACAAAAGATACGATTTGGGTCTTAAAGAAAAGTCGGACCTTGCAATTGGTTACTCTGATTTTCCAGCTCGCTTTTAAACTAAGCTAGAACTTGGTCTCTAACGCCACCTGACACAAGCATGGTCAAGTCACGTCATCTGACAGCGCTCCGTCAACACGACCGTAGGTGGGTCCGCGGTCCGCGGAACCGAGGCGCCATTTCAATGCGTGTGTGGAGATCGAGGCGACGCAATCATCACGCGGGCCCTTCCCAGTTCTTTCCACGACGCGTGGTGGTTACACTGTAGCGTTTGCACGAATCTTGGCACAGGTAGGTGGATATAAGGGGTTTAGATTTCTTCTTCTCATCCCCACCAGTCCTTTGCCGTTCCTTCCTTCCCAATCTTCCCACGCGCATAGAGCCTCCTCGTCCTCCTCCCACAGAGCTCCTAGCGCCGCCACCTTAAGGTCACTTTTTCCACCGGAGAAAAATGGCTTCATCTTCGTCTTCCTCTGGTCTGGCAGCAGCGGTGGCGGTGGCAGCGGCGGAAGCAGCAGCGGAGAAGGAGAGTTTCCGGGGAGTCTAGATCCCCTGCGCCCTCAACGAGGAGGGCCTCAAGAACGTGGAGAAGGAGGGGCTTCTCGCCGTCAGCGACTGGCGGACCGGCTTCGGGGAAACTGTCCCCAATCCGCGCGAGGGCGAGCGCGTCCACTTCGGCACCCATCTGGACCGAGGTTTGTCCTTTCCTCCCTCGGAGTTCTTCTCCGAGGTGATTGACCACTATGGAGTTCAACTCCACAATCTTCCTCCCAATTCCCTTCTAGAAATGAGCGCATATGCTGCGCTTTGCGAGGGCTTCCTCGGCATTAGGCCGAGTTTGCTTCTCTTCCGATACTATTTCCATGTCCGGAGAAATTCTATTACTGCCGGTGTTCCTTACATCACCGATACCATTAGTTTTTCTGCTAGACGAGACCGGGCATATCCCAAAATTTCTGCCAGTGACTCGGTCAAACAATGGCCAGCCACTTTTTTCTACCATAGGGATATTCCGGCTCCTGGCAAAGCTACTGCTTTGCCGGCTTTTGTCGACGGAGCTGCCATGGCCCAGCCTTCCTAGGACGAGGCTGCTCCGGCTCTCACCGACGATCTGATCCTCGCTAAGAGGCGGATCAAATACCTTATCAAGCACAAGGGTCTGAAAGGATCCGACTTAGTCCAATGCTGGGTCTCACGTTGGATCCAGCCACTTCAGTACCACGGGGATAGACTGATGCACTCCATCACGTCTTCCAAAAAAGACTCTCTCCGCATCAGCCCCAAAGACTACTCCACTCAAGGCTACATCAGCCAGATCAAGTGGCTGATCAAGGAGCGGATCGAGAGGAGGATTCCGGAGATTTCTCTGGATATGCACACGGTGGAAAACCCCGTGGTAGCGGTAAGCTTCTATCAGAACATCTTCTGCGTGTTTCACTTTTCAAGTTATATCGCAGTGCTGATTTGTGTTCTTATTTTCAGCTTGCTGACCTCCCCGAGTCGGAGTCTGCTCCACTCGAAGGATACCCTCCTGAGTTTTCTCAGGAGACAGAAGTAGTTACATTGCCGGATCTTCCGCTCAAGAAGCACAAAGCTCTGACAGTGGCAGTTGGCACAAAGGAGGTGCCAGTCGTGAAGAGGTAACCTTCTATCACAACTTTTCTGCCTTTGTTGTTTACTCAAGTTTCTTTCCGAGATGTAATGTTTCCATCTTTACTACCTTCTCAGAGCAAAATCAATCATCAAGGGTAAGGGGAAGGGAACTTCTTCGAAGCCCTTGCGCCAGACGAAGCTTACAATAGCTTCCCCTGCCGTGGCTCCTCCGACTCCGGCCCCTCAACCTTCTGCAACTCCGGCGATCATCCCTTCTCTAGTGATTACAGAAGATCCAACTCCTCAAGCGGAGCCGACGATCCTTGGGTCGCATACTGACATCACCACGAGTGCGTCAGGTCAAGATAAGGGTGAACCCTCTTCGGGTAATGATTCCTCGGCTGAAGTCTTCGCCGAAAACCTCCTCAACAATCCGGGTCTCCAAATTTGGCCTAACCCGGAAATCTGTAGAGGAGATCCAGCGACTAGCCAGGCAAGTCCTGGACAAAAGCCATCTATCCCCCGAAGAGGAGGCGCAAGAAACAGAGGGCGTCAAGTTCTCCGACCTTCTCACTCAAATCCGCCTTCACGACAAGAGGATCAGGACTGGCGAGCTTCCAACAGCTCCAGTGATCCCTCTTACTCTCGCCGAGAAGGTGGCAGCTGAAGTGAACGCGGGTTTAGACAAACTCACCCGCGAGCAATATGTAAGTCGGAATTCCAACTCTTGTTTTTACATTATGTTATATCATATCCTCTAGCCCCCAAGCATGAAGTAGGATATAGAAATCCAGGTTTATGCTTTCATTAGGATGCCAAAGAATGAACTAGTGTAGCCCCCAAGGCTCGTGCTGATATTTAGTAGAAAATATTAGCCCGAGTCTTAAGTAGCTTTCTGACCTTGGGTATTCTGACTTACAGAAAGTGTGTTCCTATAACCAGGAATTATTATCCAATGTCCGTGATAAGCAGAGAGATCAAAGCTCTCCGGCTTAAAAATGCTAAGCTCAAGGTAGCCAAGGATGAAGCTGAAGGTAAACATTTCGAGATTCAAACCTTGCCTTTTGCTTTTTAATGTCGAATTTTTCTGAACTGTTGTTCTTTTTTGACTTACAGCGTTGGTGAAACAATCCATCGCTATGATTGAAGAGGCCGAGAACCTCAAAACCCTAGTGGTGGAAAACAAGGGACTACGCCAAGAGCTGGATAAGCTCACGGCGGATCATGAAACGAGCATAGCTCAAGTCCTGGAATCCTCCTCCATGGCCACTGAAGAGCGCGATCGCAAGATTGCCGCTCAAGATAAAGTAATTTCGGACCTCAAGAATGAGCTTGGCAGAGAGAAGGATATATCCCAGGCGCTTCGGGCTGAACTCCAGAGTCTCCGGGAGGAGAAGACCAAGATTGACGAGGTCATTCTTGGTACGTTCCACCTTTCTGACTTATCTTTTCTTCGACTGTTATCAATGTCGGATTTTTCTTGACTTGTTTTGTGTATAGGTCCTCTAAAGTTGTCGGACTCTTCCTCGTCCGAGCCCCGCACTCACCGGCTTACCCAAGTCGGTGATCTTCTTCATAACTACCGCCAGTCCCTTGAGGACATTGGCGAGTCTCTCAGGATTTCGGACATGCCAAGCATGTCGGATTTTGAGGTGCGGGACAGGGCCAAGGAGACGCCGCAGCTTGTTCGGGACTAGAATATGTCCTCTGTGGCAAGCAATGCCCTCTCCATGGTCATGAGCCACCATGGAAACATGGAAATATGGCAAGTGACTAAAGGGTACTGCAAGGTAGACGAAGACGGCCAGGAGCAGGACCTTCAAGCCATCATGCACTCCTGCGCCGGATATGGGTGTCACGTAGCTGATCTGACTAGCTATGAGATCCCCTTCTTCACCCGTGTGGATACTCCGTGTAACTACCTCGGTGAATTACGCTCCTAGTTACAAGCCTGGATGAGCAGAAATGGTTGAAATAGTACGGTGGGGCCCAAATGCCACTCACAGGTAGACCTTTCGGCCGTCCCAACCATTTCCAAACATCGGGACAAGAACGGGCGGCGTAATCGGCAGGCGAAGGGATCAACTACATACACAAATGAGTATGTATGCAAGCCACCATACAATACTACATCAGAGCCATTCCATCTAAAAAGAAAGGAAAATATAGCAACGCCATACGGCAAGATCCAAATATCCTAGATAGATATAATAGTTTAGGATATCTCCTCATACATCAAACATCAGAGTATCAAAGTGAGCGGAAGACAAAATCCGAGTACGGATAAGAAGCAAATCGGCATAAGATGCCCAGTAAATAAACACATCCCGCCACAGATCTCACGGATCCCGTTCGAATCTCTACACGAATGATCGTTGCCCACATCGTCTGTCTCTTCCACCCAAGATCCATCTTGCGAGTGTACCTGTTCATCTGAACCAATAATTTATCGTGAGACCCTAGGGTACTCAGCAAGTCTTTATGCCTCTAAAGGGACACAACAGGGTGACGCAATTGCAGCAAAAGATAAACCCTAGCAATTCTATAGATACTCGCTAACCATCCGCCTAACCAGAGATAGACGGATGTCCGTGAATTAATAACAATAGTTATAACAGTTAAAACGGTAATATCCACAGATCCATCCTCCTCCTCGCTTACCGACGAGGAAGCGGACGAACAACCCCCCATCCGTTGGCAGTTTTATTATCCATTCCATGAGTGTTGCACTATTTACTAATTTGGGTAGTGCTCCTGGTTCTCTTGATATATCCCCTGCTCAGCGTCTATTCGGAGAAGAACCAAACAAACAAGGGCCAACATAAATAAAGTGCACAAGCATATGAATAAAATGCATCAAGCAAACAATCATGCCATGATGAATGATGCACAATTTTCATGGCATTAAAGTAGCATGGCATGGGTGAGGTGTGAAGTACAAGATTAAATCATTTTATGGGGTTTTAATCATATTTTATACTCAAATTAGTTGCTGTACACATTATATTTATATGATGCATGCTGCAAAACAGAACATGAAATTCATAAACAGAAAGGTCTCGTCGAGCTAATCATTTTAGACATATTATTTATTAAATTTGGAGTTATAAAACAAAAGTTATTACTTAATTAAGAAAAGGGCATTTTATTGTAATTTTAATTAACTTGGACAATAAAGTGTCCAAAATATATTTTGGATGGCATATTTGAATTCCTCACATTTTTCTGATTTGAAAACATATATTACTTGTATTATTTGGATTTATATTTTAAAAGATATTTAAAAACAGATTTAAATTTGAATTTGAAATAATTTGAAATAGATTTGAATTAAAACAGAAAAGCAGAAAATACTTTTGTTACTCGCTCTAACCTAGCCACAGACACAGCCAGGTGGGACCAACTGCTGACTGGGCGCTCACGGCGCGCAAAAGCTTTTCTCACCGCAGGCTTACTCCACGATCCACACCACCGGTGGGGGCCGAGACCACGGAGTCCACGGTCAAGGCGAAGTGGACACAGCCACGAGTCCAAGCCCAGGGAGCGCGGGTTGAGCATAGGGTTTTGGAGGAGCCTTTTTATAAAACTACCTCAGTCGATGACATGCGGGCCCGAGCGGAGTGCGGGTTGCGAAAACAAAAGATCAGGGGGTTATCTGCAAAAAGGGGATCGAGCACTGTTTCTCTTCTCTGAAACCGTCTGACGACAGATCGATGCCGACGCGCGGAGCGCAGCGCGCGGGGGGATCGAACTGGGGACCTGGCAGCTCGCGACGGCGGCTACCGCTGGGCTAGGGAGGGGTTGATGTAGGTTAAGCGGGGCACGACTAGGTGTATCTTCCGCGGCGCGCATCGAGCAGACGCGCGTGCACGCCGTCGCACAGAGGCCGCTCGACGAAGGGTCCGGCGAGCACAGGGAGCGAAGCGCGAGGAGAGGATGTCAGAGGCGCGAAGCTCACATGGTGTCTCGGTGGTGATGGATCAGGCAGCAGCGAGGCGGCGATGATCTGCAGGCCGAGCGAACTAGGGTTTCGTCGGTGTCGAGGTCCTTGGCTCGGTCCTTCTCCTCCTCGGCCAGCGGTACAGGGTGATGCAGGAGCACTGCGTGGCCTTCCTCGACACCAATGATCACCGCGCCAACGGCTGGAAGAGGGGGATCGGTGGAGACCGAGGTTTTGCCGGCGATGGGGGGGGTAGACGGTGGGGAGAGGAAGGAGAGAAGAGGGCGAGGTGCTGGCGGATCTGGGGGACAGAGGAGAGCCAGGGGATAGTGGTAGGTAGCAGAGAGAGGGGGAGGTGCCGTGGGAGCAGGTAGGGTTAAAGGTGGCTCGGTGCCACCTTTCTCTCCTCCTCCTCACGTGCTTGTGGCCGGGCAGGACCAGGGCAGGGCAGGTGGTGGCTTCCAGGTGGGGTCAGGGTGAGGCCAGAGAGGTGGTGCTCGGGCTGGGGTCCTCTAGGCAGAGAGAGAGAGCTAGAGAGAGAGGTGGCTCGGGTGTAGCTAGGGTTGGAGCTAGGGTAGGAGAGAGAGGGGGTATGGCTCGGGTAGGGTTTGGTTCTAGGGTTGGGGTAGCTAGGTGGGCCTGGGTGGCCAGGTGGGGCCAGCTAGGAGAGAGAAGAGAGAGAGGCCGAGAGAGAGGGGTGGTAGCTTAGGGTTTGGTTTAGATGGGGGTGGTTTAGAGAGGATGGGGTAGAGGGGTATGGTGATTAGAGAGGAACTTAGATAGAGGATAAGAGAGGGAGGGTGAGATCTAGGGTTTTAGAGCTAGCATGCTCCAAACATAGATTAAGCAAAAACATGTGGAATAGGTGTAGGGTTTGGGTTTTGCTTAGGGTTAGAGGTAGGTCAAGGTGGTAGGGTATGGATGGAGATAGATGTAGGTTTTTAGCATGACCCAAACAAAACAAGCATGAAGAGAGGTAGAGATAGATGGGAGATTCACCCAAAAATCCAACTAAAAGCAAAGGAGAACCAAAGTTGGAGATGGGTGCATGGCCCATGCAAAAATAATTAATGCCATGCTTATTTTGTGAAAACAAGATTATTATAGGGCATTATTATTATGCATTCCCAAAATTGGAATAAAATCCAAGCAAAAGAATTAAAAGGATGCCCCATGTGGAGTAGATGGAGATGACCATGTTTGAATAGAAATGGGACTTGCTAGTGTGTATGTGCCACTAGATGCTTAATAGTCCCAAAGATACCCCAACATGAGCATAAATCCAAAACAACCCATATGGAAGCTAGAAAAAGGGTTCCACTCACAAGGCATGCAAAGGTGGCCATGCGGCTCTCATACATCAATAATGTGAAAACAATCATGATGCTAAGATGAGAGCATGTGGAAAAGAATTGGATCCATCCCAACCCACATGAGCTAGAGGGAAACTCAATAAAGTGCAAAGCTCATATTTAGTTGGATGGTGGAATTATAAGGTGGTGAAAGAAAAGTGGTGGAGTTAATAAAAGATATGCCCCCAACTCAACTTGGGCATTAAACAATATATCAAGAACCAAATACAATATCAAGAGGCAAATACAATTGACAATGCATATGAGAGAAGAACCAAAACAAAAAGGGTTTTATATGATGCTCAAATGCAAGGTGGCATGATGACATGAGCATGATATAATTATGATGCAACAATTATATGTTTGAAGTAGCCATTATATTACTAGACCAAGTAGCATTACAATTGTTAGACAATTGGGATGCTACAACTCTCCCCCACTAAACAAGAATCTCGCCCCGAGATTCCTAGGAAAAAGAAAACAACACAAAGAGAGGTGGTTGTTCGGAACAAAGGTGACCCTCACGTTCCCAAGTTGATGAACAACGGAATGGTGCGACCATTACACCTTGCAAAACTTGCTAGACTTGTTGCGAGTCTTGCGTTTGCTTGAGAAGCAACGGTTAGAAGAGTTGAAGGATTGCCGTGATACAAGAAGGATAGGATGGACATAGCTCCGGTTTTCTCAAGAAACATGATAAAAGAATAGAACCACTTGTGAAAGAAAGGACAAGATGATGTTTCATGGATAAAGAAAGACACACCGTTGAGATTAAAGATTTACCAATGAAATCTCTGTGTTGCCGGAAGAAAAAGAGATAGATTGGAGAGGTTTGAACCACTATGACAATAGCATCATACCTTCCCTCAGATTTGAGAAATGAAGTTCAGAACAATATTGCCTTCAAACAATAGAGTCCCTTGATATCAACAGAAAGATTTAGTTAGACATCGTCGGATTAGATCTTCTTGCGCCAGTAAGAACCAAAGGATCACGCAATTGAGGTGCGCGGATATAACTTCCAGAGACGGATGTGAAACTAGATCATGGTGGGATCCCGAGAAGCAAAGAATATGGAGGATCTGGAGTTTATCATAGAGATACTTATTGCTTTCGTTAGCCTTGAGGCTAACACAATAGATTTGCGGCTGATGGCATCAACCATAATTGGCTTTACCACAGAAAAAGAATTGATGAAACAAAGAGAGAGATAGTTTCCTTTCATCTTGTTTGGGGATATCAAGCACCGGTAGAAAGACGAGGACCGAAAAGAGTTTGCGTTTGTTTCCACCAGATAATTGAAGATTTGCTCCGTGTAGAAAGGGCGAGATCACTAACAAGAGATTATTGATTACTTTCTTCAAGAGAGCACTCCGGAAAAACAAAGACGGAAGTAAAAGTATCGAGGGATAAAGGCCACTTCTAACTTCCGTGGAATGAGTGAAATCACATTAATTTACCAATTCAATGTACAAGAGCGAATGATAAGAGTAGTGGTATGGTAGCTACTCCATCCCGCACTCAAAGCATTACTCCGCACATGAATAAGAAAACCATGCAACCCAACTACCGAAACAGGCTGAAGGTATTGACAAAAACTCATGGAACTCCGTAAGACAACAAAGATTGATGCAAACGATTCGCCGGATTCATAGATAGATAGAGATGATGATGTTGTCGTCATATCTGAAGTACCAAGCCACCAGAAAGATATGAAGGAAGATTACGGAGAACAACTGCAAGAAACCACAGATAAAGAAAAAGATAACACCACTTGCACAGAAGGATTGCAAAAGATCTGAAAAATCTTCATGGCCTCCGGTGGATTGAGCATAGACGATAGAGCGAGAGGGTTCCAAGAGATTACTTAACGAGATAGAGGTGTAAAGAACTCCATGTTCTTCTTGAAAAGATAGAGATAGATTTAGCAGTTTTGAGGAAAAACTTTAGTGAAACAACGATGATAACTTGCCAACAAGGAAAACTCCAGGTTTGATTGAAGATGGAAGATGGAATTAACAATGGACTTGCTAATTCCAGAATTGAAGCAATGTATTTAGCAGAAGGACGTGGTCGAGATAGGTGGCTTCAAGAAGCTAGAATTCACGCTTTGAGAACTTTGCACACAGGCAGTGTTATCAAAGCTTGAGAGAAAGAGACACAGATGATCTTCCATGTTCTTCCATTGATATCGAATAGGCAAGCATATTATCAACATATACCACCATGGATTAACAGGATATTCCCAGAATACCAAGTTCAAGAGGCGGGAGAAACGAACAAATACTCGAAACACTTTCTGAGCTCAACGCTCTTAGAAAGATCAATATTAAGAGCACAGGTTCGTGTTGAAGAAGATGCGCTGGCAGAATAGATTATCTGGTTCTTCGGAAGAGAACAAGAAATGCCACCTGGTTCACATTGTCGATTGGATCACCGGTTACAAAGATAAAGAGATCTTGGATAAAGAAAAGATGATAGCTCATACCTCAAGCAAAGCTACCAGAGACGAAAAGATGCAATTCCCTCGTATCCAGGAGAATTGTGCAGATGTGGGGTTCGAAAAGATGTGCAGCATGATGAACAGATGATAGACCGCCGTAGTGCTTTGGGAAACTCCGGATTGCCAAAGATGCTTGAATATGCATAGATATGATCACGGTGTACTCAAAATCACAGGAGATAACCGTCACCATTTGGAGGATAGAGTTGATTGCATTAACCATACTCCAATCGACACTTATCATGAGTGGAATATAGCTATGCCGAGAGCCAAATTACAATCATCAGCATCGGATCGACACACGTTATGTAATTAGCCCAAGAGAATTGGAGATGAAAAGAAACTCCAGGATTAAGCGTCGGTGATAAAAGAATGAGTTAGCATGAACATGCTGATAAAAAGGGAGATAGATAATGTTTCACACACGACTGAAAAGGAGTGTGGAAACACAGATGTATCAAAGAAACATTTTCCGCATTTTTCGGCATTAAAATACCAATAGATGCGCAAAATCACTTATCAGGTAGCGATTAGCAACTGATGGTTTCTCAGAATGTGGAGTTGCTAGAAGGAAGGACACCCTTAAGAAGATGGCACCGGTTAACAAGGAGTCAGATAGATCGCGCCGGTTTTCAAAAGCCTGTCAATATGGAATGTACCAACAGTTGATAACCAAAAGGCCGATAAAGATAACAACTTGGATGCAACAGATAGACAAAGAATTACACACACACACACACACAATCTATGGTACTACGGAAAACCCAGAACACGTGAATCCTAGTTTGAATTTTAAGAAGAGGATTGAAAACGTTACACTTCCTTACCAGAAAAAGGTGGTGGTTGGGTAAGAAGAAAAGTGGAAGTAGTCCTACTCTCACGTTTTGTTTTTCCCTAGTATACATAACTACCAAAAATATTTGCTAGACTGACAACGACCATTTGGCTGAGACCCTGAAGGTCGGGATGGCTCTGATACCAATTGTAACTACCTCGGTGAATTACGCTCCTGGTTACAAGCCTGGATGAGCGGAAATGGTTAAAATAGTACGGTGGGGCCCAAATGCCACTCACAGGTAGACCTTTCGGCCGTCCTAACCATTTCCAAACATCGGGGCAAGAACGGGCGGCGTGTCGGCGGCGAAGGGATCAACTACATACACAAATGAGTATGTATGCAAGCCACCATACAACAGTACATCAGAGCCATTCCATCTAAAAAGAAAGGAAATATAGCAACGCCATACGGCAAGATACAAATATCCTAGATAGATATAATAGTTTAGAATATCTCCTCATACATCAAACATCACAGTATCAGGCGGAAGCGGAAGACAAAATCCGAGTACGGATAAGAAGCAAATCGGCATAAGATGCCCCATAAATAAGCACATCCCGCCCATAGATCTCACGGATCCCCGTTCCCGGAATCTCTACACCGAATGATCGTTGCCCACATCGTCCGTCTCTTCCACCCAGTATCCATCTTGCGAGGGTACCTGTTCATCTGAACCAATAATTTATCGTGTGAGACCCTAGGGGTACTCAGCAAGTCTTTATGCCGCTAAAGGGGACACAACCTGGGGTGACGCAATTGCAGCAAAAGATAAACCCTATCAATTCTATAGATACTCGCTAACCGTCCGCCTAACCATAGATAGACGGATGTCCGTGAATTAATAACAACAGTTATAACGGTAATCTTAACAGATCCATCCTCCTCCTCGCTTACCGACGAGGAAGCGGACGAACAACCCCCCCATCTGTTGGCAGTTTTATTAACCATTCCATGAGTGTTGCACTATTTACTAGTCAGCTACTTAGTCAAATTAAAAGCGGTACTTTAGTTATGCTTATCTATGATCGAGAAACTGTGCTCCAAGTCGTCCATAACCGCGGACACGGCTTTCAGAAAGTTTTACCCTGCAGGGGTGCACAAATAGCAACACACACTCGATCAACCTTGGAAAAACCAAATCAAAACCCAACGAGGCATTCACGACAAAGCGATCACAGGATTCAGAAATATTTCAGGGGGCCACCCCATTAAGCTATCCGCGACGAAGTTGGCCGACTCCGAGACGGACTCAAGGTTTGTGTCAATGGCTGTAAACGACTGGGAACCCGAAAATGTGACTGGGCTTGTCGACACCGCGAAAACACTCCGCTTACCTAAATAAGCGAAAGGTGCGCTCGCACAATTTAAATAAAGCGATAAAGCATGGCATAAGTACAGGATAGTAAATAAAACCTCAAACTAGTTTGTGGCCCCAAGAAATAAGAATGAATCAAGCTCGCTCGGGGGTTCATAAGCCTCCCAGATGTGGATAGCGCGAATATTCAAGGAACAGGAATCAAGTACTCGGGGTCCTACGGTACACAAGTGAGCCTGAAAAACCAAATAGCGAATATGGCTCACCGATGCCACTTTCATTAGTTATCCCATTACTACTCAGGTTAAGTTGTTTAGGTACCTCGTTATCCATCAGACACTCACATACCCTACACATGTTGTTCTCGACTGCATGGCTCAAACAACTCCTGTAGTAATGGCTCATGGGATGGAGGAACAAGCTTCGGTGGGGTTTAAAAGTAAAGGCTATGCAATACTTGGGATTCAATTTAATGCAAGCGCGACTCAATGATGAAAGAATAAGAAAGAGGCAATAGGTACTATATGTATGCAAGCATGTGGTAGTGCTTGCCTGGCAACTCAGTTGAAGCAAGGGATGGATCTGGGTAGTGCTCCTGGTTCTCTTGATATATCCCCTGCTCAGCGTCTATTCGAAGAAGAACCAAACAAACAAGGGCCAACATAAATAAAGTGCACAAGCATATGAATAAAATGCATCAAGCAAACAATCATGCCATGATGGATGGTGCACAATTTGCATGGCAATAAAGTAGCATGGCATGGGTGAGGTGTGGAATACAAGAATAAACATTTTTATTGGGTTTTGGCCCCATTTTATCCTCATATTAGTTGCTGTACACATTATATTTATATGATGCATGCTGCAAAACAGAACATGGAATGCATAAACAGAAAGGTCTCGTCGAGCTAATCATTTTAGACATATTATTTGTTAAATTTGGAGTTATAAAACAAAAGTAATTAATTATTTAAAGTAAAAGGGCAAATTATTGTAATTTAAATCAACTTGAAATTTTAAGTGTTCAAAATATATTTTGAATGGCATATTTGAATTCCTCATATTTTTCTGATTTGAAAACATATATTATTTGTATTATTTGGGTTTATATTTTTAAAGTTATTTAAAAACAGAATTAAATTTGGATTTGAATTAATTTTGAAAAAGTTTGAATTAAAACAGATTACAGAAAATACTTTTTATACCCAAGTTAAACTAGCCCCAGACACCGACAGTGGGTCCAGCTTGGACTGGGACAGATCATAAAAAGCTTTAACTTCATGAGCTAATCCAGCCTAAGCGAATGACAAAGTGGGCTTGAGACTTCCATTGCGTGACAGCGAAGGCCCAGGGTGGACCACGTGGCGTCGCGAGGGGAGCGCGGGTTGAGGAAACCAAAAGCCTGGGTACCTTTTTGCAAAAAGCCTGGGGGGGCTGGCAGGTGGGACTGGTGGACCGCGGGTTGATGCAGAAAAAGAGGCAGGGGGTATCATAAGCAGGCGCGCCCTTCTTCTCCAGCAGCAGACGGATCGTCTGTGACAGTGGGGTGGGATCGAACACAGGACGTCTTGGTAGGCCTGGGAGCCAGTCTTGATAGGGCTAGGGAGTTGCTAGGAGGGAAGGCCAGCTAGAAGAGGCTCTCTCCATGACCTTGCGTGCAGAGGGACGACGCCAAGACACGACACGCTTGGTCCGCGAGAACAGCGAAGCTACCAAAGGACGGAGGTGAGGGGTCGGCGGGCGGCTCACCGAGAGTGTGTCGGTGGTGGAGGATCGGCTCGAGGCGCAGTGGATCGGCGTCGAGGCAGACGGCCAGAGGATCTAGGGTTTCGCTCGGGAGGTGACGGTGTTCAGCGTCCTGGGGCTCCTCCTTTACTTCTGCGGGTACCGGGAGAAGCAGGGGGGTCTGCCTTGTACTCCTCGATCACCTCCACGTCAAGCTGCTGGTACGGTGCAGTGTAGAGAGGCCGAGGGTTTGGCGATGGTGTGAGCGGTGGCGATGGAGAAGAGAGGGAGGGCGCCTCGGCCGATCTGGAGGGGCCGAGGAGAGCCGAGAGGAGACAAAGCAGAGAGAGGGGAGGGAGGTGCCGTGGGGAGCAGGTGGATGGGAAAAAGGTGGCCTCGGTCAGCTTTCTCTCCTCCTCCTTCTCACGTGCTCGGTCGGGGCAGAGACAGGGCAGGTAGAGGGGAGGCTTCCAGGTGGGGCAGGTGGTCAGGTGGTGAGGCTCGGGCTAGGGCCCCTCTTGGCGGAGAGAGAGAGCTAGAGAGGGAGAGGGGAGGCTCGGGCTAGGTAGGGTGGCCTCGGGTAGATGCTAGGTTTGGAGGGTTGGGGTAGAGGGTAGCTAGGGCAGGGGTGAGGTGGCCAGGGAGAGAGGGTGGCCGGTGGGGCCATCTAAGTGAGAGAAAAGAGAGAGGCCGAGAGAGAGGGGTGGTAGCTTAGGGTTTTGGTTTAGTTGCGGGGTGTGGGTTTAGATTAGGATGGGGTAGAGGGGTATGGTGATTAGGGAGGGTCTAGATAGAGGATAAGAGAGAAGGGGTGGTGGCTTAGGGTTTTTAGAAGATTGCATGCTCCAAACTAGATCAAGCAAGAACATGTGGACTAGGTGTAGGGTTTGGGTTTTGCTTAGGGTTAGAGGTAGGTCAAGGTGGTAGGGTATGGATGGAGATAGATGTAGGTTTTTAGCATGACCCAAACAAAACAAGCAAGAAGAGAGGTAGAGATAGATGGGATATTCACCCAAAAATCCAACTAAAAGCAAAGGAGAACCAAAGTTGGAGATGGTTGCATGGCCCATGCAAAATTAATTAATGCCATGCTTATTTTGTGAAAACAAGATTATTTACATGGCATTATTCTTATGCATTCCAAAATGTGGAGTAAGGCCTAAGCAAAAGAATTGTGGGAGTAGATCCATCCTATCTCCCATGAGCTAGATTACAAGCCAAAAGAAAATAAACTTACAAGCTCATGGAGGTGGGGTGGTGGAATTATAAGGTGGTGAAAGAAGAGGTGGTGGAGTGGAATAAAAGATATGCCCCCAACTCAACTTGGGCATTAAACAATATATCAATAACCAAATACAATATCAAGAGGCAAATACAGTTAATAATGCATATGAGATAAGAACCAAATGAAAAGGGTTTCATATGATGCTCAAATGCAAGGTGGCATGATGACATGAGCATGATATAATGATGATGCAACAATTATATATTTGAAGTAGCCATTACATTACTAGACCAAGTAGCATTACAATTGTTAGACAATTGGGATGCTACAACTCTCCCCCACTAAACAGGAATCTACTTGAGATTCTAGGAAGAAAAAGAAGACTCAAAGAGGGTAGGATACTTGGCACGGAGCTCATCTTCATGTTCCCAAGTGGCTTCTTCAACGGAATGGTGCGACCACTGCACCTTGCAGAACTTGATGGACTTGTTGCGAGTCCTTCTTTCTGCGACTTCAAGGATTTTTATGGGGTGTTCTTGATAAGACAGGTCTTCTTGGAGATTGATAAGCTCATGGTCCACGGTCCTGCCGGGATCCTTGAAGCACTTCTTGAGCTGAGAGATGTGGAAAACATCATGGACTTTGAGTTTTTCCGGGAGCTCAAGAGCATAAGCAACTTCTCCTCTTCTTCCACGAATTTTGAAAGGACCGATGTATCTAGGAGCCAGCTTGCCTTTGATACCAAAACGGTGCGTGCCTCTCATGGGAGTGACACGAAGGTAAACGAGATCACCAGGGACATACTCCATGTCCGTGTGCTTCCTGTCATAATTGCTCTTCTGGCGACTTTGAGCAATCCTCAGATTTTCAAGAATGATGTGAACCTTCTCCTCCGCTTGAGTCACAATGTCAGGGCCAAACAAAATTCTTTCACCTGCACCCGACCAACCAATCGGAGTTCTGCATTTGCGACCATAGAGAGCCTCAAATGGTGCCATCTTTAGACTTTTCTGGAAGCTGTTGTTGTAAGAGAATTCAGCATAAGGAAGACATTCTTCCCACTTCATGCCAAAGGAGATGACGCAAGCACGGAGCATATCCTCCAGAATCTGATTGATCCTTTCAACTTGTCCTTGCGACTGAGGGTGGTAAGCTGTGCTGAAGTTCAACTTTGTTCCCAAAGCATTTTGGAAACTTTCCCAGAACTTGGAAGTGAAGATGCTTCCACGGTCTGAACTGATCTCAAGCGGAACCCCATACAGAGAGACAATTCTGTTGATATAGAGCTCAGCCAACTGAATTGCAGAAATTGTTTCCTTGACGGGGAAGAAGTGAGCCACTTTAGAAAGCCTGTCAATGACAACAAAGATTGCATTGTTGCCCTTCTGCGACCTAGGAAAACCAGTGATGAAGTCCATCTCTACTTTCTCCCATTTCCATTCCGGGGGTTTCAATGGCTGTAGAAGACCGGAAGGTTTCTGATGGACAGCTTTCACTCTGCGGCAGACATCACACTCCGAGACATACTTGGCACAATATCGTTTCAAACCTGGCCACCAATATTGTGTTTTCAAGTCCATGTACATCTTTGTGCTGCCAGGGTGGATAGAAAGAACAGAATCATGCGCCTCCTTGAGAACTTGCTCTCTCAAACCCGGGTAGTTCGGAACAAACATCCGGTGTTCAAAGAAAAGCGTGCCTTGATCATCGACGTGGAAGGACTCATACTTCGGGAGCTGAAGCCTAGAGATGATCTTTCTTGTGTACGGATCACCAAGCTGAAAGGAGCGAACCTTTTCTTCCAAGAGAGGAGTTGCTAGAAGGTTCAGGAGATACCCTTGTTCCACGATTTCAAGGTTGAGCTGACGGAATTCCTCGCACAAGAGAGGTTGTTGTTCTTCCATCATGAGGTTGTTGACATAAGCTTTACGGCTGAGAGCATCTGCCATGACATTAGCTTTGCCCGGAGTGTAGTTGATGGTCAGATCAAAGTCATTGATTGCTTCAATCCACCTCCTCTGCCGAAGGTTGAGATCAGGCTGAGTAAAGATATACTTCAGACTCTTGTGATCAGAAAAGATTTCACAGCGGTTACCCAGCAAGTAATGCCTCCATACTTTCAAAGCAAAGACAACTGCTGCGAGCTCGAGGTCATGTGTAGGATAGTTGATCTCATGCGTCTTCAATTGTCGAGAGGCATAAGCAACAACTTGTTTTTCTTGCATAAGGACCGCACCCAATCCTTGCAAGGAGGCGTCACAGAAGATCTGGAACGGCTTGGATGTATCCGGAGGAACCAAGACTGGTGTGGAAGTGAGCTTCTCTTTGGGTGTCTCAAAGCTTGCTTGACATGCAAGAGTCCAAAGGTATTTCTTGCCTTTCTTGAGGAGATCGGTAAGAGGCTTCTCTATCTTCGAAAAGTTCACGAGCAAGCGGCAGCGAACTAGCCAAACCAAGGAAACTTCGCACTTCTTTGACATTACAGGAGGAAGCCATTCAACAATCGTCTTCACGGTTTCAGTTATTGCAATGCCCTTGGCAGAGATGACGTGACCAAGATAGGTTACTTGAGGCAGCCAAAACTCACACTTGGAGAACTTTGCATACAGGCGGTTCTCACGAAGCTTGTTTAGGACACACCGAAGGTGTTCTTCATGCTCTTCTCGTGACTTAGAATAGACTAAGATGTCATCCAGATAGACCACAACGAACTTGTCAAGATACTCCATGAAAACGAGTTCATGAGCCTCGAGAAGGTGGCAGGTGCGTTGGTGAGACCGAAAGACATGACCGTGTACTCATACAGGCCATAACGGGTGGTGAAAGCTGTTTTAGGAACATCTTCCTTGCGAATCTTGATTTGGTGATAACCACTTCTCAAGTCAAGCTTAGAGAATACCACAGCTCCAGCTAGCTGATCGAAGAGATCATTAATCCGCGGAAGGGGATATTTATTCTTGATGGTTTTAGCATTGAGAGCCCGATAGTCAACACAAAGTCTATCAGTCTTGTCTCGCTTCTTCACAAAGATTGTTGGGCTACCCCAAGAAGAAGTACTGTGTTGAATGAAACCCAACTTCTCTTGTTCATCAAGTATCGTTTGAGTTCACCAACTCAGCAGGACCCATTTTATAAGGCCGCTTGGAGATAGGAGCGGTACCAGTTTAAATCTCAATTACAAACTCAAACTCATGATCTGGAGGCATACCTGTCATCTCTTCAGTAAAGACATCTGGGAACTCACAGACCACCGTAACACTCTGAATAGCTTCCATAGCATCAACATTCAGAGCCAAAGAGAAAAGCTGGATAGCGAGTCGACTTGGAGAATAGACTATATAGCCTTCAGGAATCTTGAGAGAAACCGGCGTTCAGACAATCAATCACAGCTGCATTTCTTGTCAACCAATCCATGCCCAAGATGACATCAATGTCGAATTGCCCGAACAATCAAGGAAGCGAGCGAGAGCCACCAATCTCAATTTGATTGCCATGGCTGATTTTAGAAGCTGCCATTGTTGCTCCAGGAGAAAGGACCATTAACCGCTTAAGGAGAGGATCCATAGCTAACTCATTCTCATTTGCAAACTTGTGAGACACAAAAGAATGCGATGCACGAATCAAACAAAACTTCGTGCGAGGGGTGAGTTAACGGAAAGCATACCCATCACAACTCCAGGTGCATGCTCAGCTTGAGCGGCGTTGACACAGTTGGCACGAGCAATAGCAGACCCGGGCTTGGTGTTGATGTTGAGAGCCCGAGGTGGTGGTGCACGAACCAAAGGGGAGCTTGCCGCAGATCTTGGAGGTGGTGGAGGGAGAGCCTTGTTCTTCATCGGACAGTTCCAGTATTGATGCCCAGAGTTTCCACACGTGAAACAAGCACCAGCTGGACGTGAACGCGTAGCTGGGGACTCCGAGCGCTCCAGGGTAGTGGTGGTTGTAGCCCCTGGGAGCAGCAGTGAGGAAGTTTGGTGGCCTTGCCGCGAAGCTTGAAGGTCTTGGTGGAGCCGGGAGCGACGGTGGGGTGTTAGGAACCCAGACACGACGCTTAGAAGGAGCTGACATAGCTGAAGAGCTTGCTGCATCACGGTTGTGTTTCTTTGACTCCTCAAACACTTGCCTACTTGCCTCTTCCTGCAGAGCTGTATGCTGAAGTTCCAGAAAAGACGCCGGCCTTGCATGTGTGATTGCATACTTAATCGATGCATTGAGCCCTTGCCTGAACCTCTTTTGCTTCTTCTTGTCATCAGAGATCTCATCGCCACCATAACGAGAAAGGTTCATGAAGTTTCTGATGTAGGTGTTGACATTATCATTGCCCTGCTTGAGGTTGAGAAACACTTCCTTCATCCTCTCCATGACAATTTCGGCAGAATCGCTCTTTGAAAGCTCCAGTGAACTGTCCCCAAGTAGGCTGAAAACCGGTGCGGTTGCCTTGGTAATTCTCCCACCGTAGAGCTGCATCTCCCTTGAAGGTGAGTAGCACACTTTACCCATTCTTGCTCAGAACATCGCCAGATGCCAACCTTGACATCTCACGCAACCAATCATCAGCATCAAGTGGTTGATCAGAAACATCAAACTGGCGTGGGTTGAACTTCAGAAAGCTTTTGATGTCTCCTCACTTGGGAGGTGGAGGTAGCGGAACAAACTCATTCCTCCTGACACTTTCCTCGAAAGCTTTTGGTTCTTTGCATTGCTGCCAAGGCATTGGCGATGCTTGACAACGCTGCCCCCAGTTCAGGTTGTATGTCCTCCTCAGAACGGCGTGGTGGTGCCATCCTGTTATTGATATAAAACACAAGTCAGTACTATGATGGAGAATAATAATAATCCAAAATAGTACCAAGATGGAATTAATCAAGATTAAAGGATACAATTTACTAAGATGATATTAAAATATCAACGAAGCTCAAAGCACCTAGAAGATATTAAGCATATACTTTACGGTGAAAAGGAGTGTGGTACACAAATATATCAAAGAAAATTTTCCACAAATTTCGGCATTAAAATACCAATAGATCATAAAATCACTTAACGAATCAAGATTAGTGACTCTACCAATTCAATATACAAGAGCGAATGATAAGAGTAGTGGTATGGTCGCGACTCCATCCCGCACTCAAATCATTACTCCGCACATGAATAAGTATAACACATATCCCAACCCCTTCTTCTCACGATGAACCTAAAGATTAGTAACTACGGAAACGAACACCCCAAACAAGATGACGTCGGATAACAAAGAGTAAGACAGATCGCGGCGGTATTCAACGAATCAGATAGATCGCGTCGGTTTGCAAAAGCCTGTTGGTATGGAATGTACCAACAGTTGATAACCAAAGGCAAATTGTGATGACAACTTGGATGCAACAACTAGACAAGGAATTACACACACACACACAGACACACAACCTATGGTACTACGGAAACCCAGAACACGTGAATCCTAGTTTGAATTTTGAGAAGAGGATTGAAAACGTTACACTTCCTTACCAGAAAAGGGTGGCTGGGTGGGTAAGAAGAAAAGTGGAAGCAGTCCTACTCTCGCGTTTTGTTTTTCCCTAGTATACATAACTACCAAAATATTTGCTAGACAGACAACGACCATTTGGCTGAGACCCTGAAGGTCGGGATGGCTCTGATACCAATTGTAACTACCTCGGTGAATTACGCTCCTGGTTACAAGCCTGGATGAGCGGAAATGGTTAAAATAGTACGGTGGGGCCCAAATGCCACTCACAGGTAGACCTTTCGGCTGTCCTAACCATTTCCAAACATCGGGGCAAGAACGGACGGCGTAATCGTAAAGCGACGAAGGATCAACTACATACACAAATGAGTATGTATGCAAGCCACCATACAACAGTACATCGAGCCATTCCATCTAAAAAGAAAGGAAATATATAGCATGATACGGCAAGATCCAAATATCCTAGATAGATATAATAGTTTAGGATATCTCCTCATACATCAAACATCGAGTATCGGTAAGCGGAAGACAAAATCAGTACGGATAAGAAGCAAATCGGCATAAGATGCCCCATAAATAAGCACATCGCCCACATATCTCACGGATCCCGTTCGGAATCTCTACACGAATGATCGTTGCCCACATCGTAGTCTCTTCCACCCAGTATCCATCTTGCGAGGTACTGTTCATCTGAACCAATAATTTATCGTGTGAGACCCTAGGGGTACAATTTTCGGCAAGTCTTTATGCCGCTAAAGGGACACAACACAGGGTGGCCAATTGCAGCAAAAGATAAACCCTAACAATTCTATAGATATGCTAACGCTAACCGTCCGCCTAACCATAGATGAGCGGATATCCGTGAATTAATAACAACAGTTATAACGGTAATCTTAACAGATCCATCCTCCTCCTAAACGCAAGCGAGGAAGCGGACGAACAACCCCATCCGTTGGCAGTTTTATTAACCATTCCATGAGTGTTGCACTATTTACTAGTCGGTACTTAGTCAAATTAAAAGCGGTACTTTAGTTATGCTTGTCTATGATCGAGCGTGCTCCAAGTCGTCCATAACATGACAAGGCTTTGAGAAAGTTTTACCTGCGGGGTGCACAAATAACAACACACACTCGATCAACCTCGGAAAAACCAAATCAAAACCCAACAAGGCATTCACGACAAAGCGATCACGAGATTCAGAAATATTTTAGGGGCCACCCCATTAAGTTACCATGACGAAGTTGGCGACTCGAGACGGACTCAAGGTTTTGCGTCAATGGTTGTAAGCGATAGGAACCGAAAATGTGGTAGGCTTGTCGATACCGCTAAACACTCCGCTTACCTAAGCAGATTAATGCGATACCTCGCACAATTTAAATAAAGCGATAAAGCATGGCATAAGTACAGGATAGTAAATAAAACCTCAAACTAGTTTGTGGCCCCAAGAAATAAGAATGAATCAAGCTACGGCTCAGGGGTTCATAAGCCTCCCGGATGTGGATAAGCGAATATTCAAGGAACAGGAATCAAGTACTCGGGGTCCTACGGGACACAAGTGAGCCTGAAAAACCAAATAGCGAATATGGCTCACCGATGCCACTTTCATTAGTTATCCCATTACTACTCAGGTTAAGTTGTTTAGGTACCTCGTTATCCATCAGACACTCACATACCCTACACATGCTGTTCTACGACTCGCATGGCTCAAACCACTCCTATAGTAATGGCCCATGGGATGGAGGAACAAGCTTCGGTGGGGTTTAAAAGTAAAGGCTATGCAATACTTGGGATTCAATTTAATGCAAGCGCGACTCAATGATGAAAGAATAAGAAAGAGGCAATAGGTACTATATGTATGCAAGCATGTGGTAGTGCTTGCCTGGCAACTCAGTTGAAGCAAGGGATGGATCTGGGTAGTGATCCTGGTTCTCTTGATATATCCCCTGCTCAGCGTCTATTCGAAGAAGAACCAAACAAACAAGGGCCAACATAAATAAAGTGCACAAGCATATGAATAAAATGCATCAAGCAAACAATCATGCCATGATGGATGGTGCACAATTTGCATGGCAATAAAGTAGCATGGCATGGGTGAGGTGTGGAATACAAGAATAAACATTTTTATTGGGTTTTGGCCCCATTTTATCCTCATATTAGTTGCTGTACACATTATATTTATATGATGCATGCTGCAAAACAGAACATGGAATGCATAAACAGAAAGGTCTCGTCGAGATAATCATTTTAGACATATTATTTGTTAAATTTAGAGTTATAAAACAAAAGTTATTAATTATTTAAAGTAAAAGGGCAAATTATTGTAATTTAAATCAACTTGAAATTTTAAGTGTTCAAAATATATTTTGAATGGCATATTTGAATTCCTCATATTTTTCTGATTTGAAAACATATATTATTTGTATTATTTGGGTTTATATTTTTAAAGTTATTTAAAAACAGAATTAAATTTGGATTTGAATTAATTTTGAAAAAGTTTGAATTAAAACAGATTACAGAAAATACTTTTTATACCCAAGTTAAACTAGCCCCAGACACTGACCAGTGGGTCCAGCTGCTGACTGGAGATAACCGTCACCATTTGGAGGATAGAGTTGATTGCATTAACCATACTCCAATCGACACTTATCATGAGTGGAATATAGCTATGCCGAGAGCCAAATTACAATCATCAGCATCGGATCGACACACGTTATGTAATTATCCCAAGAGAATTGGAGATGAAAAGAAACTCCAGGATTAAGCGCCAGTGACAAAAGAATGAGTTAGCATGAACATGCTGATAAAAAGGGAGATAGATAATGTTTCACACACGACTGAAAAGGAGTGTGGAAACACAGATGTATCAAAGAAAAAATTTCCGCATTTTTCGGCATTAAAATACCAATAGATGCGCAAAATCACTTATCAGGTAGCGATTAGCAACTGATGGTTTCTCAGAATGTGGAGTTGCTAGAAGGAAGGACACCCTTAAGAAGATGGCACCGGTTAACAAGAATTAGTCGATAGATCGCTGCGGTTTTCAAAAGCACATCAATATGGAATGTACCAACAGTTGATAACCAAAAGGCCGATAAAGATAACAACTTGGATGCAACAGATAGACAAATAATTACACACACACACACACACAATCTATGGTACTACGGAAAACCCAGAACACGTGAATCCTAGTTTGAATTTTAAGAAGAGGATTGAAAACGTTACACTTTCTTACCAGAAAAAGGTGGTGGTTGGGTAAGAAGAAAAGTGGAAGCAGTCCTACTCTCACGTTTTGTTTTTCCCTAGTATACATAACTACCAAAAATATTTGCTAGACTGACAACGACCATTTGGCTGAGACCCTGAAGGTCGGGATGGCTCGATACCAATTGTAACTACCTCGGTGAATTACGCTCCTAGTTACAAGCTGGATGAGCAGAATGGTTGAAATAGTATGGTGGGGCCCAAATGCCACTCACAGGTAGACCTTTCGCCGTCCCAACCATTTCAAACATCAGGACAAGAAGCAGGCGGCGTAATCGGCGAAGGGATCAACTACATACACAAATGAGTATGTATGCAAGCCACCATACAATAGTACATCAGAGCCATTCCATCTAAAAAGAAAGAAAATATAGCAACGCCATACGGCAAGATCCAAATATCCTAGATAGATATAATAGTTTAGGATATCTCCTCATACATCAAACATCGTAGTATCGGTAAGCGGAAGACAAAATCCGATGCGGATAAGAAGCAAATCGGCATAAGATGCCCGTAAATAAACACATCCATACGGATCTCACGGATCCCGTTCCGGAATCTCTACACCGAATGATCGTTGCCCACATCGTCCGTCTCTTCCACCAGTATCCATCTTGCGAGTGTACCATTCATCTGAACCAATAATTTATCGTGTGAGACCCTAGGGTACTCAGCAAGTCTTTATGCCTCTAAAGGGACACAACACAGGGTGACGAATTGCAGCAAAAGATAAACCCTAGCAATTCTATAGATACTGTTAACCATCCGCCTAACCAGAGATAGACGGATGTCCGTGAATTAATAACAATAGTTATAGCTTAAAAGGTAATATCCACAGATCCATCCTCCTCCTCGCTTACCGGCGAGGAAGCGGACGAACAACCCCCCATCCGTTGGCGGTTTATTATCCATTCCATGAGTGTTGCACTATTTACTAGTCGTTACTTAGTCAAATTAAAAGCGGTACTTTAGTTATGCTTGTCTATGATCGAAACATGCTCCAAGTCGTCCATAACATGACACGGCTTTGAAAGTTTTACCTGCGAGGGTGCACAAATAACAACACACACTCGATATGCCTCGGAAAAACCAAATCAAAACCCAACGTGGCGCGATCACGACAAAGCGATCACAGGATTCAGAAATATTTGAGGCCACCCATTGAGCTACCCATAGCGAAGTTAGCTGACTCGACGGCCTCAAGGTTTGTGGAGCCGGTATGTAATTGGGAACCCGAAAGTGTGGTGGGCTTGTCGATACATGAAAACGGGTCACGGACCTAAGCGATGCGATGTGCATTACCTCGCACAATTTAAATTAAAGCGATAAAGCATGGCATAAGTACAGGATAGTAAATAAAACCTCAAACTAGTTTGTGGCCCCAAGAAATAAGAATGAATCAAGCTCTGGCTCGGGGGTTCATAAGCCTCCGGATGTGGATATACGAATATTCAAGGAACAGGAATCAAGTACTCGGGGTCCTCAGGACACAAGTGAGCTGAAAAACCAAATAACAGATATGGCTCACGGTGCCACTTTCATTAGTTATCCCATTACTACTCGAGTTAAGTTGTTTGGGTACCTCGTTATCCATCGACTCACATACCCTACACATGCTGTTCTCGACTCGCATGGCTCAAACAACTCACAGTAATGGCTCATGGGATGGAGGAACAAGCTTGGTGGGGTTTAAAAGTAAAGGCTATGCAATACTTGGGATTCAGTTTAATGCAATGCGACTCAATGATGCAAGAGTAAGATAGAGGCAATAGGTACTATATGTATGCAAGCATGTGGTAGTGCTTGCTGGCAGCTCGATTGAAGCAAGGGATGGATGCAGGTAGTGCTCACAGGTTCTCTTGATATATCCCCACGTCTATTCCTGAGAAGAACCAAACAAACAAGGGCCAACATAAATAAAGTGCACAAGCATATGAATAAAATGCATCAAGCAAACAATCATGCCATGATGAATGATGCACAATTTGCATGGCATTAAAGTAGCATGGCATGGGTGAGGTGTGAAGTACAAGATTAAATCATTTTATGGGGTTTTAATCATATTTTATACTCAAATTAGTTGCTGTACACATTATATTTATATGATGCATGCTGCAAAACAGAACATGGAATGCATAAACAGAAAGGTCTCGTCGAGCTAATCATTTTAGACATATTATTTATTAAACTTGGAGTTATAAAACAAAAGTTATTACTTAATTAAGAAAAGGGCATTTTATTGTAATTTTAATTAACTTGGAAAATAAAGTGTCCAAAATATATTTTGGATGGCATATTTGAATTCCTCACATTTTTCTGATTTGAAAACATATATTACTTGTATTATTTGGATTTATATTCTAAAAGATATTTAAAAACAGATTTAAATTTGAATTTGAAATAATTTGAAATAGATTTGAATTAAAACAGAAAAATACTTTTGTTACTCTAACCTAGCCACAGACAGCCAGGTGGGACCAACTGCTGACTGGCGCCACTGTGTATAAAGCTTTTCTCATCATGAGCTTACCCAACCACTTGATCCACGGTGAAGTGGTGGACCTGGCGAGAACCACGAGTCCAAGTCCAAGCCAGGCAGAGTTGAGCATAGGGTTTTGGAGGAGCCTTTTTATAAAACTACCTCAGTCGATGACATGCGGGCCCGAGCGGAGTGCGGGTTGCGAAAACAAAAGATCAGGGGGTTATCTGCAAAAAGGGGATCGAGCACTGTTTCTCTTCTCTGAAACCGTCTGACGATAGATCGATGCCGACGGCCTTGTGCGCCTTGTGAGGGATCGAATCGGGACCTGGCAGCTACATGGCTGACTGCTGGGCTAGGGAGGGTTGATGTAGGTTAAGCGGGGCACGACTAAGTGTATCTTCATGGCGCGCATCGAGCGACGCAGCGTGCCTGTCAGAGGCCGCCGACGAAGGGTCCGCGAGGGGAGCGAGCCGAGGAGAGGATGTTAGAGAGGCTCAGAAGCTCACCGCGGGTGTCTCGGTGGTGATGGATCGGGCAGGCGAGCAGCAGGCGGCGTGATGATCACGAGGCCGAGCGAACTAGGGTTTCGGGGTCGGCGTCGCGAGGTCCTTCGGCTCCGGTCCTTCTCCTCCTCGACGGCGGGTACAGGGTGATGCAGGAGCACTGCGTGGCCTTCCTCGACACCAATGATCACCGCGCCAACGGCTGGAAGAGGGGGATCGGTGGAGACCGAGGTTTCACGATGGGGGGTGAGCGGTGGGGAGAGGAAGGAGAGAAGAGGGCGAGGTGCTGGCGGATCTGGGGGACAGAGGAGAGCCAGGGGATAGTGGTAGGTAGCAGAGAGAGGGGGAGGTGCCGTGGGAGCAGGTAGGGTTAAAGGTGGCTCGGTGCCACCTTTCTCTCCTCCTCCTCACGTGCTTGTGGCCGGGCAGGACCAGGGCAGGGCAGGTGGTGGCTTCCAGGTGGGGTCAGGGTGAGGCCAGAGAGGTGGTGCTCGGGCTGGGGTCCTCTAGGCAGAGAGAGAGCTAGAGAGAGAGAGGTGGATCGGGTGTAGCTAGGGTTGGAGCTAGGGTAGGAGAGAGAGGGGGTATGGCTCGGGTAGGGTTTGGTTCTAGGGTTGGGGTAGCTAGGTGGGCCTGGGTGGCCAGGTGGGGCCAGCTAGGAGAGAGAAGAGAGAGGCCGAGAGAGAGGGGTGGTAGCTTAGGGTTTGGTTTAGATGGGGGTGGTTTAGAGAGGATGGGGTAGAGGGGTATGGTGATTAGAGAGGAACTTAGATAGAGGATAAGAGAGGGAGGGTGAGATCTAGGGTTTTAGAGCTAGCATGCTCCAAACATAGATTAAGCAAAAACATGTGGAATAGGTGTAGGGTTTGGGTTTTGCTTAGGGTTAGAGGTAGGTCAAGGTGGTAGGGTATGGATGGAGATAGATGTAGGTTTTTAGCATGACCCAAACAAAACAAGAATGAAGAGAGGTAGAGATAGATGGGAGATTCACCCAAAAATCCAACTAAAAGCAAAGGAGAACCAAAGTTGGAGATGGGTGCATGGCCCATGCAAAAATAATTAATGCCATGCTTATTTTGTGAAAACAAGATTATTACAGGGCATTATTATGCATTCCCAAAATTGGAATAAAATCCAAGCAAAAGAATTAAAAGGATGCCCCATGTGGAGTAGATGGAGATGACCATGTTTGAATAGAAATGGGACTTGCTAGTGTGTATGTGCCACTAGATGCTTAATAGTCCCAAAGATACCCCAACATGAGCATAAATCCAAAACAACCCATATGGAAGCTAGAAAAAGGGTTCCACTCACAAGGCATGCAAAGGTGGCCATGCGGCTCTCATACATCAATAATGTGAAAACAATCATGATGCTAAGATGAGAGCATGTGGAAAAGAATTGGATCCATCCCAACCCACATGAGCTAGAGGGAAACTCAATAAAGTGCAAAGCTCATATTTAGTTGGATGGTGGAATTATAAGGTGGTGAAAGAAAAGTGGTGGAGTTAATAAAAGATATGCCCCCAACTCAACTTGGGCATTAAACAATATATCAAGAACCAAATACAATATCAAGAGGCAAATACAATTGACAATGCATATGAGAGAAGAACCAAAACAAAAAGGGTTTTATATGATGCTCAAATGCAAGGTGGCATGATGACATGAGCATGATATAATTATGATGCAACAATTATATGTTTGAAGTAGCCATTATATTACTAGACCAAGTAGCATTACAATTGTTAGACAATTGGGATGCTACAACTCTCCCCCACTAAACAAGAATCTCGCCCCGAGATTCCTAGGAAAAAGAAAACAACACAAAGAGAGGCGGGTGTTCGGAACGAAGGTGACCCTCACGTTCCCAAGTTGATGAACAACGGAATGGTGCGACCATTACACCTTGCAAAACTTGCTAGACTTGTTGCGAGTCTTGCGTTTGCTTGAGAAGCAACGGTTAGAAGAGTTGAAGGATTGCCGTGATACAAGAAGGATAGGATGGACATAGCTCCGGTTTTCTCAAGAAACATGATAAAAGAATAGAACCACTTGTGAAAGAAAGGACAAGATGATGTTTCATGGATAAAGAAAGACACACCGTTGAGATTAAAGATTTACCGATGAAATCTCTGTGTTGCCGGAAGAAAAAGAGCTAGATTGGAGAGGTTTGAACCACTATGACAATAGCATCGTACCTTCCCTCAGATTTGAGAAATGAAGTTCAGAACAATATTGCCTTCAAACAATAGAGTCCCTTGATATCAACAGAAAGATTTAGTTAGACATCGTCGGATTAGATCTTCTTGCGCCGGTAAGAACCAAAGGATCACGCAATTGAGGTGCGCGGATATAACTTCCAGAGACGGATGTGAAACTAGATCATGGTGGGATCCCGAGAAGCAAAGAATATGGAGGATCTGGAGTTTATTGTTGAGATACTTATTGCTTTCGTTAGCCTTGAGGCTAACACAATAGATTTGTGGCTGATGGCATCAACCATAATTGGCTTTACCACAGAAAAAGAATTGATGAAACAAAGAGAGAGATAGTTTCCTTTCATCTTGTTTGGGGATGTCAAGCACCGGTAGAAAGACGAGGACCGAAAAGAGTTTGCGTTTGTTTCCACCAAATAATTGAAGATTTGCTCCGTGTAGAAAGGGCGAGATCACTAACAAGAGATTATTGATTACTTTCTTCAAGAGAGCACTCCGGAAAAACAAAGACGGAAGTAAAAGTATCGAGGGATAAAGGCCACTTCTAACTTCCGTGGAATGAGTGAAATCACATTAATTTACCAATTCAATGTACAAGAGCGAATGATAAGAGTAGTGGTATGGTAGCTACTCCATCCCGCACTCAAAGCATTACTCCGCACATGAATAAGAAAACCATGCAACCCAACTACAACAGATCAAGGTATTGACAAAACTCATGGAACTCAGAAGACAACAAAGATTGATGCAAGCGATTAGCGGATTCATAGATAGATAGAGATGATGATGTTGTCATCATATCTGAAGTACCAAGCCACCGAAGATATGAAGGAAGATTACGGAGAACAAGCAAGAAACCACAGATAAAGAAAAAGATAACACCACTTGCACAGAAGGATTGCAAAAGATCTGAAAAATCTTCATGGCCTCCGGTGGATTGAGCATAGACGATAGAGCGAGAGGGTTCCAAGAGATTACTTAACGAGATAGAGGTGTAAAGAACTCCATGTTCTTCTTGAAAAGATAGAGATAGATTTAGCAGTTTTGAGGAAAAACTTTAGTGAAACGACGATGATAACTTGCCAACAAGGAAAACTCCGGGTTTGATTGAAGATGGAAGATGGAATTAACAATGGACTTGCTAATTCCAGAATTGAAGCAATGTATTTAGCAGAAGGACGTGGTCGAGATAGGTGGCTTCAAGAAGCCAGAATTCACGCTTTGAGAACTTTGCACACAGGCAGTGTTATCAAAGCTTGAGAGAAAGAGACACAGATGATCTTCCATGTTCTTCCATTGATATCGAATAGGCAAGCATATTATCAACATATACCACCATGGATTAACAGGATATTCCCAGAATACCAAGTTCAAGAGGCGGGAGAAACGAACAAATACTCGAAACACTTTCTGAGCTCAACGCTCTTAGAAAGATCAATATTAAGAGCACAGGTTCGTGTTGAAGAAGATGCGCTGGCAGAATAGATTATCTGGTTCTTCGGAAGAGAACAAGAAATGCCACCTGGTTCACATTGTCGATTGGATCACCGGTTACAAAGATAAAGAGATCTTGGATAAAGAAAAGATGATAGATCATACCTCAAGCAAAGCTACCAGAGACGAAAAGATGCAATTCCCTCGTATCCAGGAGAATTGTGCAGATGTGGGGTTCGAAAAGATGTGCAGCATGATGAACAGATGATAGACCGCCGTAGTGCTTTGGGAAACTCCAGATTGCCAAAGATGCTTGAATATGCATAGATATGATCACGGTGTACTCAAAATCACAGGAGATAACCGTCACCATTTGGAGGATAGAGTTGATTGCATTAACCATACTCCAATCGACACTTATCATGAGTGGAATATAGCTATGCCGAGAGCCAAATTACAATCATCAGCATCGGATCGACACACGTTATGTAATTAGCCCAAGAGAATTGGAGATGAAAAGAAACTCCAGGATTAAGCGCCGGTGATAAAAGAATGAGTTAGCATGAACATGCTGATAAAAAGGGAGATAGATAATGTTTCACACACGACTGAAAAGGAGTGTGGAAACACAGATGTATCAAAGAAAAAAATTCCGCATTTTTCGGCATTAAAATACCAATAGATGCGCAAAATCACTTATCAGGTAGCGATTAGCAACTGATGGTTTCTCAGAATGTGGAGTTGCTAGAAGGAAGGACACCCTTAAGAAGATGGCACCGGTTAACAAGGAGTCAGATAGATCGCGCCGGTTTTCAAAAGCCTGTCAATATGGAATGTACCAACAGTTGATAACCAAAAGGCCGATAAAGATAACAACTTGGATGCAACAGATAGACAAAGAATTACACACACACACACACAATCTATGGTACTACGGAAAACCCAGAACACGTGAATCCTAGTTTGAATTTTAAGAAGAGGATTGAAAACGTTACACTTCCTTACCAGAAAAAGGTGGTGGTTGGGTAAGAAGAAAAGTGGAAGTAGTCCTACTCTCACGTTTTGTTTTTCCCTAGTATACATAACTACCAAAAATATTTGCTAGACTGACAACGACCATTTGGCTGAGACCCTGAAGGTCGGGATGGCTCTGATACCAATTGTAACTACCTCGGTGAATTACGCTCCTGGTTACAAGCCTGGATGAGCGGAAATGGTTAAAATAGTACGGTGGGGCCCAAATGCCACTCACAGGTAGACCTTTCGGCCGTCCTAACCATTTCCAAACATCGGGGCAAGAACGGGCGGCGTAATCGGCAGGCGAAGGGATCAACTACATACACAAATGAGTATGTATGCAAGCCACCATACAATAGTACATCAGAGCCATTCCATCTAAAAAGAAAGGAAATATAGCAACGCCATACGGCAAGATCCAAATATCCTAGATAGATATAATAGTTTAGAATATCTCCTCATACATCAAACATCAGAGTATCAGGCGGAAGCGGAAGACAAAATCCGAGTACGGATAAGAAGCAAATCGGCATAAGATGCCCCGTAAATAAACACAACCCGCCCACAGATCTCACGGATCCCCGTTCCCGGAATCTGTACACCGAATGATCGTTGCCCACATCGTCCGTCTCTTCCACCCAGTATCCATCTTGCGAGTGTACCTGTTCATCTGAACCAATAATTTATCGTGTGAGACCCTAGGGGTACTCAGCAAGTCTTTATGCCTCTAAAGGGGACACAACCTGGGGTGACGCAATTGCAGCAAAAGATAAACCCTAGCAATTCTATAGATACTCGCTAACCATCCGCCTAACCAGATAGACGGATGTCCGTGAATTAATAACAACAGTTATAACAGTTAAAACGGTAATATCCACAGATCCATCCTCCTCCTCGCTTACCGACGAGGAAGCGGACGAACAACCCCCATCCGTTGGCAGTTTTATTAACCATTCCATGAGTGTTGCACTATTTACTAGTCGATTTAGTCAAATTAAAAGTGGTACTTTAGTTATGGTTGTCTATGATCGAGAAACTGTGCTCCAAGTCGTCCATAACCATGACACGGCTTTGAAAGTTTTACCTAGGGGTGCACAAATAACAACACACACTCGATATGCCTCGAAAAACCAAATCAAAACCCAACGAGGCATCACGACAAAGCGATCACAGGATTCAGAAATATTTCAGGGGCCACCCCATTGAGCTACCCGAACGGTTAATGACTCAAGACGGCCTCATGGTTTGTGGAGCCGGTTGTAAACGACTGGGAACCCGAAAGTGTGACTGGTCTTGTCGATACAGCGAAAACGGGTCACGGACCTAAACAGTACAGTGTGCATTACCTCACACAATTTAAATTAAAGCAGTAAAGCATGGCATAAGTACAGGATAGTAAATAAAACCTCAAACTAGTTTGTGGCCCCAAGAAATAAGAATGAATCAAGCTCTAGCTCAGGGGGGTTCATAAGCCTCGGATGTGGATAGCGAATATTCAAGGAACAGGAATCAAGTACTCGGGGTCCCACGGACACAAGTGAGCCTGAAAACCAAATAACAGATATGGCTCACCGGTGCCACTTTCATTAGTTATCCCATTACTACTCAGGTTAAGTTGTTTGGGTACCTCGTTATCCATCAGACTCTCACATACCCTACACATGCTGTTCTACGACTCGCATGGCTCAAACAACTCCTGTAGTAATGGCTCATGGGATGGAGGAACAAGCTTCGGTGGGGTTTAAAAGTAAAGGCTATGCAATACTTGGGATTCAGTTTAATGCAATCGCGACTCAATGATGCAAGAGTAAGATAGAGGCAATAGGTACTATATGTATGCAAGCATGTGGTAGTGCTTGCCTGGCAGCTCAGTTGAAGCAAGGGATGGATCTAGGTAGTGCTCCTGGTTCTCTTGATATATCCCCTGCTCAGCGTCTATTCGGAGAAGAACCAAACAAACAAGGGCCAACATAAATAAAGTGCACAAGCATATGAATAAAATGCATCAAGCAAACAATCATGCCATGATGAATGATGCACAATTTGCATGGCATTAAAGTAGCATGGCATGGGTGAGGTGTGAAGTACAAGATTAAATCATTTTATGGGGTTTTAATCATATTTTATACTCAAATTAGTTGCTGTACACATTATATTTATAAGATGCATGCCGCAAAACAGAACATGGAATGCATAAACAGAAAGGTCTCGTCGAGCTAATCATTTTAGACATATTATTTATTAAATTTGGAGTTATAAAACAAAAGTTATTACTTAATTAAGAAAAGGGCATTTTATTGTAATTTTAATTAACTTGGAAAATAAAGTGTCCAAAATATATTTTGGATGGCATATTTGAATTCCTCACATTTTTCTGATTTGAAAACATATATTACTTGTATTATTTGGATTTATATTTTAAAAGATATTTAAAAACAGATTTAAATTTGAATTTGAAATAATTTGAAATAGATTTGAATTAAAACAGAAAAGCAGAAAATACTTTTGTTACTCGCTCTAACCTAGCCACAGACACAGCCAGGTGGGACCAACTGCTGACTGGGCGCTCACGGCGCGCAAAAGCTTTTCTCATCATGAGCTTACCCAACTGATCACCACCAGGTGGGGCGAGACCACCAGCGGGTCCACGTCTGAGGCGAAGTGGACACCACGAGTCCAAGCCCGGGAGCGCTGGTTGAGCATAGGGTTTTGGAGGAACCTTTTATAAAACTACCTCAGCCGATGACATGCGGGCCCGCGGAGTCGGGTTCACGAAAACAAAAGATCGGGGTTATCTCGCAAAAGGGATCGAGCCTTTGCTTTCTCTGAAATCGTCGACGACAGATCGATGCCGACGCCTTGCGCAGCGTGTGAGGGATCGAATCGGGACACTGGCAGCTCATGGCGTGGCGGCTACCGCTAGGCTAGGGAGGGGTTGATGTAGGTTAAGCGGGGCACGACTAGGTGTATCTTCCGCGGCGCGCATCGAGCAGACGCGCGTGCACGCCGCCGCATAGAGGCCGCTCGACGAAGGGTCCGGCGAAAGCATGAGGAGCGGCGAGGAGAGGATGTCGAGGCGCAGAAGCTCACCGCGGGTGTCTCGGTGGTGATGGATCAGGCGGCAAAGTAGCAGCAGGGGCGTAATGATGATGCAGAGGTCGTTTCGGTCCCGAGGTCCTTCTCCTCCTCGGGCGGAGTCTGGGGTGATGCAGAGCACCTGCGTGGCCTTCCTCGACACCAATGATCACCAACGGCTGGAAGAGGGGGATCGGTGGAGACCGAGGTTTTGACGGCGATGGGGGGGGTAGACGGGGGGGAGAGGAAGGAGAGAACAGGGCGAGGTTCTGGCGGATCTGGGGGGACAGAGGAGACCCAGGGGCTAGTGGTAGGTAGCAGAGAGAGGGAGGTGCCGTGGGAGGCGGAGTAGGGTTAAAGGTGGCTCGGTGCCACCTTTCTCTCCTCCTCCTCACGTGCTTGTGGCCGGGCAGGACCAGGGCAGGGCAGGTGGTGGCTTCCAGGTGGGGTCAGGGTGAGGCCAGAGAGGTGGTGCTCGGGCTGGGGTCCTCTAGGCAGAGAGAGAGCTAGAGAGAGAGAGAGGTGGCTCGGGTGTAGCTAGGGTTGGAGTTAGGGTAGGAGAGAGAGGGGGTATGGCTCGGGTAGGGTTTGGTTCTAGGGTTGGGGTAGCTAGGTGGGCCTGGGTGGCCAGGTGGGTCCAGCTAGGAGAGAGAAGAGAGAGAGGCCGAGAGAGAGGGGTGGTAGCTTAGGGTTTGGTTTAGATGGGGGTGGTTTAGAGAGGATGGGGTAGAGGGGTATGGTGATTAGAGAGGAACTTAGATAGAGGATAAGAGAGGGAGGGTGAGATCTAGGGTTTTAGAGCTAGCATGCTCCAAACATAGATTAAGCAAAAACATGTGGAATAGGTGTAGGGTTTGGGTTTTGCTTAGGGTTAGAGGTAGGTCAAGGTGGTAGGGTATGGATGGAGATAGATGTAGGTTTTTAGCATGACCCAAACAAAACAAGCATGAAGAGAGGTAGAGATAGATGGGAGATTCACCCAAAAATCCAACTAAAAGCAAAGGAGAACCAAAGTTGGAGATGGGTGCATGGCCCATGCAAAAATAATTAATGCCATGCTTATTTTGTGAAAACAAGATTATTACAGGGCATTATTATTATGCATTCCCAAAATTGGAATAAAATCCAAGCAAAAGAATTAAAAGGATGCCCCATGTGGAGTAGATGGAGATGACCATGTTTGAATAGAAATGGGACTTGCTAGTGTGTATGTGCCACTAGATGCTTAATAGTCCCAAAGATACCCCAACATGAGCATAAATCCAAAACAACCCATATGGAAGCTAGAAAAAGGGTTCCACTCACAAGGCATGCAAAGGTGGCCATGCGGCTCTCATACATCAATAATGTGAAAACAATCATGATGCTAAGATGAGAGCATGTGGAAAAGAATTGGATCCATCCCAACCCACATGAGCTAGAGGGAAACTCAATAAAGTGCAAAGCTCATATTTAGTTGGATGGTGGAATTATAAGGTGGTGAAAGAAAAGTGGTGGAGTTAATAAAAGATATGCCCCCAACTCAACTTGGGCATTAAACAATATATCAAGAACCAAATACAATATCAAGAGGCAAATACAATTGACAATGCATATGAGAGAAGAACCAAAACAAAAAGGGTTTTATATGATGCTCAAATGCAAGGTGGCATGATGACATGAGCATGATATAATTATGATGCAACAATTATATGTTTGAAGTAGCCATTATATTACTAGACCAAGTAGCATTACAATTGTTAGACAATTGTAACTACCTCGGTGAATTACGCTCCTGGTTACAAGCCTGGATGAGCAGAAATGGTTAAAATAGTACGGTGGGGCCCAAATGCCACTCACAGGTAGACCTTTCGGCCGTCCTAACCATTTCCAAACATCGGGGCAAGAACGGGCGGCGTAATCGGCAGGCGAAGGGATCAACTACATACACAAATGAGTATGTATGCAAGCCACCATACAAAGACATCGAGCCATTCCATCTAAAAAGAAAGGAATATAGCAATGCCATACGGCAAGATCCAAATATCCTAGATAGATATAATAGTTTAGGATATCTCCTCATACATCAAACATCGAGTATCGGTGAGCGGAAGACAAAATCCAGTACGGATAAGAAGCAAATCGGCATAAGATGCCCCATAAATAAGCACATCCCGCCCACAGATCTCACGGATCCTCGTTCGAATCTCTACACCGAATGATCGTTGCCCACATCGTCTCTTCCACCCGGATCCATCTTGCGAGGTACCTGTTCATCTGAACCAATAATTTATCATGTGAGACCCTAGGGTTTTCGGCAAGTCTTTATGCCGCTAAAGGGACACAACCAGGGTGACGAATTGCAGCAAAGATAAACCCTATCAATTCTATAGATACTGCTAACCGTCCGCCTAACCATAGATGAGCGGATGTCCGTGAATTAATAACAACAGATTATAACGGTAATCTTAGATCCATCCTCCTCCTCGCTACCGACGAGGAAGCGGACGAACAACCCCCATCCGTTGGCAGTTTTATTAACCATTCCATGAGTGTTGCACTATTTACTAGTCGTACTTAGTCAAATTAAAAGTGGTACTTTAGTTATGCTTGTCATGATCGAGAAACTGTTCCAAGTCGTCCATAACCGCGGACACGGCTTTGAAAGTTTTACCTGCAGGGTGCACAAATAGCAACACACACTCGATCAACCTCGGAAAAACCAAATCAAAACCCAACGAGGCATTCACGACAAAGCGATCACGAGATTCAGAAATATTTCAGGGCCACCCATTAAGCTACCCATGACGAAGTTGGCCGACTCGAGACGGACTCAAGGTTTGCGTCAATGGCGTAACGACTGGGAACCCGAAAATGTGACTGGGCTTGTCGATACGAAAACACTGCTTACCTAAGCGACAGTGTGCGTTACCTCGCACAATTTAAATAAAGCGATAAAGCATGGCATAAGTACAGGATAGTAAATAAAACCTCAAACTAGTTTGTGGCCCCAAGAAATAAGAATGAATCAAGCTCGCTCAGGGGTTCATAAGCCTCCCGGATGTGGATAGCGAATATTCAAGGAACAGGAATCAAGTACTGGGTCCCTCTAGGACACAAGTGAGCCTGAAAACCAAATAGCGAATATGGCTCACCGATGCCACTTTCATTAGTTATCCCATTACTACTCAGGTTAAGTTGTTTAGGTACCTCGTTATCCATCAGACACTCACATACCCTACACATGCTGTTCTACGACTCGCATGGCTCAAACCACTCCTATAGTAATGGCCCATGGGATGGAGGAACAAGCTTCGGTGGGGTTTAAAAGTAAAGGCTATGCAATACTTGGGATTCAATTTAATGCAAGCGCGACTCAATGATGAAAGAATAAGAAAGAGGCAATAGGTACTATATGTATGCAAGCATGTGGTAGTGCTTGCCTGGCAACTCAGTTGAAGCAAGGGATGGATCTGGGTAGTGCTCCTGGTTCTCTTGATATATCCCCTGCTCAGCGTCTATTCGAAGAAGAACCAAACAAACAAGTGCCAACATAAATAAAGTGCACAAGCATATGAATAAAATGCATCAAGCAAACAATCATGCCATGATGGATGGTGCACAATTTGCATCGCAATAAAGTAGCATGGCATGGGTGAGGTGTGGAATACAAGAATAAACATTTTTATTGGGTTTTGGCCCCATTTTATCCTCATATTAGTTGCTGTACACATTATATTTATATGATGCATGCTGCAAAATAGAACATGGAATGCATAAACAGAAAGGTCTCGTCGAGCTAATCATTTTAGACATATTATTTGTTAAATTTGGAGTTATAAAACAAAAGTTATTAATTATTTAAAGTAAAAGGGCAAATTATTGTAATTTAAATCAACTTGAAATTTTAAGTGTTCAAAATATATTTTGAATGGCATATTTGAATTCCTCATATTTTTCTGATTTGAAAACATATATTATTTGTATTATTTGGGTTTATATTTTAAAGTTATTTAAAAGCAATTAAATTTGGATTTGAATTAATTTTGAAAAGTTTGAATTAAAACAGATTAGAAAATACTTTTTATACCCAAGTTAAACTAGCCGACAACGACCAGTGGGTCCATTTCTTGTGGGACGATCAAGTAAAGCTTTTAACACCATGAGCTAATCCAGCCCTAATGACAGGCGGGCAGCGAGACTTCGCCCCACGTGACAGTGAGCCTGTGGTGGACCACGTGGCGTCGTGAGGGGAGCGCGGGTTGAGGAAACCAAAAGCCTGGGTACCTTTTTGCAAAAAGCACAGAAATTGGGCTGGCAGGTGGGACTGGTGGACCATGGGTTGATGAAAAAGAGGCGGGGTATCAAAAGCAGTAGCGTCTTGTTCCTCTTCTCCAGCGCAGACGGATCGGTCTGCAGCAGTAGGGTGGGGATCGAACACAGGACGTCTTGGGCGTAGCTGGGTGCGAGCTTGATCAGTAGGGCTAGGGGAGTTGCTAGGAGGGGGAAGGCCAGCTAGAAGAGGCTCTCCACGACGCGGCGACGCAGAGGACGCACGCGCACACGACGCACCGAGAGCGCTCGACATTTGGTCCGGCGAGAACAGCGAGCTACGGCGAGGACGGAGGTGTCAGCGGGGTCGGATGGCTCACCGAGAGTGTCGGTGGTGGAGGATCGGCTTCACGGATCAGTGTAGCATGGCGAGGAGGCCGAGGGTTTGCCGGCGATGGTGTAGACGGTGGCGATGGAGAAGAGAGGGGAGGGGACAGGGCGCCTCGGCCAGATCTGGAGGGGCCAGAGGAGAGCCGAGAGGGAGATAAAGCAGAGAGAGGGGAGGGAGGTGCCGTGGGGAGCAGGTGGATGGGGAAAAGGTGGCCTCGGACAGCTTTCTCTCCTCCTCCTTCTCACGTGCTCGGTCGGGGCAGAGACAGGGCAGGTAGGGGGAGGCTTCCAGGTGGGGCAGGTGGTCAGGTGGTGAGGCTCGGGCTGGGGCCCCTCTTGGCGGAGAGAGAGAGCTAGAGAGGGAGAGGGACGCTCGGGCTAGGTAGGTTGGCCTCGGGTAGATGCTAGGTTTGGAGGGTTGGGGTAGAGGGTAGCTAGGGCAGGGGTGAGGTGGCCAGGGAGAGAGGGTGGCCGGTGGGGCCATCTAGGTGAGAGAAAAGAGAGAGCGAGCGGGGTGGTAGCTTAGGGTTTTGGTTTAGTTGGGGGGTGTGGGTTTAGATTAGTATGGGGTAGAGGGGTATGGTGATTAGGGAGGGTCTAGATAGAGGATAAGAGAGAAGGGGTGGTGGCTTAGGGTTTTTAGAAGATTGCATGCTCCAAACTAGATCAAGCAAGAACATGTGGACTAGGTGTAGGGTTTGGGTTTTGCTTAGGGTTAGAGGTAGGTCAAGGTGGTAGGGTATGTATGGAGATAGATGTAGGTTTTTAGCATGACCCAAACAAAACAAGCAAGAAGAGAGGTAGAGATAGATGGGAGATTCACCCAAAAATCCAACTAAAAGCAAAGGAGAACCAAAGTTGGAGATGGTTGCATGGCCCATGCAAAATTAATTAATGCCATGCTTATTTTGTGAAAACAAGATTATTTACATGGCATTATTATTATGCATTCCAAAATGTGGAGTAAGGCCTAAGCAAAAGAATTGTGGGAGTAGATCCATCCTATCTCCCATGAGCTAGATTACAAGACAAAAGAAAATAAACTTACAAGCTCATGGAGGTGGGGTGGTGGAATTATAAGGTGGTGAAAGAAGAGGTGGTGGAGTGGAATAAAAGATATGCCCCCAACTCAACTTGGGCATTAAACAATATATCAATAACCAAATACAATATCAAGAGGCAAATACAATTAATAATGCATATGAGATAAGAACCAAATGAAAAGGGTTTCATATGATGCTCAAATGCAAGGTGGCATGATGACATGAGCATGATATAATGATGATGCAACAATTATATATTTGAAGTAGCCATTATATTACTAGACCAAGTAGCATTACAATTGTTAGACAATTGGGATGCTACAACTCTCCCCCACTAAATAGGAATCTACTTGAGATTCTAGGAAGAAGAAGAAGACTCAAAGAGGGTAGGATACTTGGCACGGAGCTCATCTTCACGTTCACAAGTGGCTTCTTCAACGGAATGGTGCGACCACTGCACCTTGCAGAACTTGATGGACTTGTTGCGAGTCCTTCTTTCTGCGACTTCAAGGATTTTTATGGGGTGTTCTTGATAAGACAAGTCTTCTTGGAGATTGATAAGCTCATGGTCCACGGTCTTGCCGGGATCCTTGAAGCACTTCTTGAGCTGAGAGATGTGGAAAACATCATGGACTTTGAGTTTTTCCGGGAGCTCAAGAGCATAAGCAACTTCTCCTCTTCTTCCACGAATTTTGAAAGGACCGATGTATCTAGGAGCCAGCTTGCCTTTGATACCAAAACGGTGCGTGCCTCTCATGGGAGTGACACGAAGGTAAACGAGATCACCAGGGACATACTCCATGTCCGTGTGCTTCCTGTCATAATTGCTCTTCTGGCGACTTTGAGCAATCCTCAGATTTTCAAGAATGATGTGAACCTTCTCCTCCGCTTGAGTCACAATGTCAGGGCCAAACAAAATTCTTTCACCTGCACCCGACCAACCAATCGGAGTTCTGCATTTGCGACCATAGAGAGCCTCAAATGGTGCCATCTTTAGACTTTTACGGAAGCTGTTGTTGTAAGAGAATTCAGCATAAGGAAGACATTCTTCCCACTTCATGCCAAAGGAGATGGCCTTAAGCACGGACATATCCTCCGAATCTGATTGATCCTTTCAACTTGTCCTTGCGTTGAGGGTGGTAAGCTGTGCTGAAGTTCAACTTTGTTCCCAAAGCATTTTGGAAACTTTCCCGAACTTGTAAGTGAAGATGCTTCCACGGTGAACTGATCTCAAGCGGAACCCCATACGGAGAGACAATTACTGTTGATATAGAGCTCAGCCAACTGAATTGCAGAAATTGTTTCCTTGTGAGGAAGAAGTGAGCCACTTTAGAAAGCTTTGTCAATGACAACAAAGATTGCATTGTTGCCCTTCTGCGACCTAGGAAAACCAGTGATGAAGTCCATCTCTACTTTCTCCCATTTCCATTAAAGGGGTTTCAATGGCTGTAGAAGACGGAAGGTTTCGATGGACAGCTTTCACTCTGCGGCGGACATCACACTCGAGACATACTTGGCACAATATCGTTTCAAACCCGGCCACCAATATTGTGTTTTCAAGTCCATGTACATCTTTGTCTTTGCCAGGTGGATAGAAAGAACAGAATCATGCGCCTCCTTGAGAACTTGCTCTCTCAAACCCGGGTAGTTCGGAACAAACATCCGGTGTTCAAAGAAAAGCGTGCCTTGATCACCGACGTGGAAGGACTCATACTTCGGGAGCTGAAGCCTAGAGATGATCTTTCTTATGTACGGATCACCAAGCTGAAAGGAGCGAACCTTTTCTTCCAAGAGAGGAGTTCTAGAAGGTTCAGGAGATACCCTTGTTCCACGATTTCAAGGTTGAGCTGACGGAATTCCTCGCACAAGAGAGGCTGTTGTTCTTCCATCATGAGGTTGTTGACATAAGCTTAATGGCTGAGAGCATCTGCCATGACATTAGCTTTGCCCGGAGTGTAGTTGATGGTCAGATCAAAGTCATTGATTGCTTCAATCCACCTCCTCTGCCGAAGGTTGAGATCAGGCTGAGTAAAGATATTCTTCAGACTCTTGTGATCAGAAAAGATTTCACAGCGGTTGCCTAGCAAGTAATGCCTCCATACTTTCAAAGCAAAGACAACTGCTGCGAGCTCGAGGTCATGTGTAGGATAGTTGATCTCATGCGTCTTCAATTGTCGAGAGGCATAAGCAACAACTTGTTTTTCTTGCATAAGGACCGCACCCAATCCTTGCAAGGAGGCGTCACAGAAGATCTAGAACGGTTTGGATGTATCCGGAGGAACCAAGACTGGTGTGGAAGTGAGCTTCTCTTTGGGTGTCTCAAAGCTTGCTTGACATGCAGGAGTCCAAAGGTATTTCTTGCCTTTCTTGAGGAGATCGGTAAGAGGCTTCGCTATCTTCGAAAAGTTCTGAACAAAGAGACGGCAGTAACTAGCCAAACCAAGGAAACTCCGCACTTCTTTGACATTAACAGGAGGAAGCCATTCAACAATCGTCTTCACAGTTTCCGGATTGACTGCAATGCCCTTGGCAGAGATAGCGTGACCAAGATAGGTTACTTGAGGCAGCAAAACTCACACTTGGAGAACTTTGCATCTGGCGGTTCTCACGAAGCTTGTTTAGGACACAGCGAAGGTGTTCTTCATGCTCTTCTCGTGACTTAGAATAGACTAAGATGTCATCCAGATAGACCACAACGAACTTGTCAAGATACTCCATGAAAACCGAGATCATGAGCCTCGAGAAGGTGGCAGGTGCGTTGGTGAGACCGAAAGACATGACCGTGTACTCATACAGGCCATAACGGGTGGTGAAAGCTGTTTTAGGAACATCTTCCTTGCGAATCTTGATTTGGTGATAACCACTTCTTAAGTCAAGCTTAGAGAATACCACAGCTCCAATGAGTGATCGAAGAGATCATTAATCCGCGGAAGGGGATATTTATTCTTGATGGTTTTAGCATTGAGAGCCCGATAGTCAACACAAAATCTATCAGTCGTGTCTCGCTTCTTCACAAAGATTGTTGGGCTACCCCAAGAAGAAGTACTGTGTTGAATGAAACCCAACTTCTCTTGTTCATCAAGCTGTCGTTTGAGTTCAGCCAACTCAGCAGGACCCATTTTATAAGGCCGCTTGGAGATAGGAGCGGTACCAGGTTCAAGCTCAATTACAAACTCAACCTCACGATCGGAGGCATGCACAGCAACTCTTGGGAAAGACATCAGGAACTCACAGACCACGGAACACTCTGAATAGCTTCCATAGCATCAACATTGAGCCGCCAAAGAGAAAAGCTGGATAGCGAGTCGACTTGGAGAATAGACTATATAGCCTTGAGGAATCTTGAGGAGAAACCGGCGTTCAGCACAATCAATCACAGCTGCATTTCTTTGTCAACCAATCCATGCCCAAGATGACATCAATGTCAGAATTGCCCAGAACAATCAAGGAAGCCGAGAACGGAGAGCCACCAATCTCAATTTGATTGCCATGGCTGATTTTAGAAGCTGCCATTGTTGCTCCAGGAGAAAGGACCACAAAAGAATGTGATGCACCAGAATCAAACAAAACTCGTGCAGGGACTGAGTTAACGGAAAGCATACCCATCACAACTCCAGGTGCATGCTCAGCTTGAGCGGCGTTGACACAGTTGGCACGAGCAATAGCAGACCCGGGCTTGGTGTTGATTTTGAGAGCCAGGTGGTGGTGCGAACCAAAGGGAGCTTGCAGATCTTGGAGGTGGTGGAGGAGAGCCTTGTTCTTCATCAGACAGTTCGATATTGATGCCCGAGTTTCCACCGTGAAACAAGCACCGGTGGGCGTGGGGCAACGTGGCAGGACTCCTTGAGGCGCTCGAGTAGTGGTGGTTGTAGCCCACAGGAGCAGCGGTGAGGAAGTTTGGTGGCCTTGCGAAGCTTGAAGGTCTTGGTGGAGCCGGGAGGCGGTGGTGGTCCACCGCAACTTCCTCACCGCTTCTTCCTCAGGGCACAACCCCTACTACGCCCGGGCGGAGTCCTCAGCAGCGTTCCTTGCCCATCGGGTGTCATACACTTGTGGAGACACTGGCATCTGATGAAGAACAAGGCCTCCTCCACTACCAAGATTCTCCACAAAGCTCCCTTTGTGGTTACCACCACCGGGTTTCCTCAACATCACCACCAAGCTCAACATCTGCTATTGCCGTGCTAACTGTGGATATGGTTCCTTTATCACATCGTCTGGTGGTCCTTTCTCCTGGAGCAACAATGGCAGCTTCTAAAATCAGCCATGGCAATCAAATTGAGATTGGTGGCTCTCCGTTCTCGGCTTCCTTGATTGCAGGCAATTCGACATTGATGTCATCTTGGGCATGGATTGGTTGACAAATGCAGCTGTGATTGATTGTCTGAACGCCGGTTTCTCAAGATTCTGAAGGCTATATAGTCTATTCTCCAAGTCGACTCCTGCTATCCAGCTTTTCTCTTTGGCGGCTCAATGTTGATGCTATGGAAGCTATTCAGAGTGTTCCGTGGGTCCATGAGTTCCCAGATGTCTTTCACGAAGAGTTGCTGTATGCCTCCGGATCGTGAGGTTGAGTTTGTAATTGAGCTTGAACCTGGTACCGCTCCTATCTCCAAGCGGCCTTATAAAATGGGTCCTGCTGAGTTGGCTGAACTCAAACGACAGCTTGATGAACAAGAGAAGTTGGGTTTCATTCAACACAGTACTTCTTCTTGGGGTAGCCCAACAATCTTTGTGAAGAAGCGAGACAAGACTGATAGACTTTGTGTTGACTATCGGGCTCTCAATGCTAAAACCATCAAGAATAAATATCCCTTCCGGATTAATGATCTCTTCGATCAGCTAGCTGAGTCATGGTATTCTCTAAGCTTGACTTGAGAAGTGGTTATCACCAAATCAAGATTCGCAAGGAAGATGTTCCTAAAACAGCTTTCACCACCCGTTATGGCCTGTATGAGTACACGGTCATGTCTTTCGGTCTCACCAACGCACCTGCCACCTTCTCGAGGCTCATGAACTCGTTTTCATGGAGTATCTTGACAAGTTCGTTGTGGTCTATCTGGATGACATCTTAGTCTATTCTAAGTCACGAGAAGAGCATGAAGAACACCTTCGGTGTGTCCTAAACAAGCTTCGTGAGAACCGTATGCAAAGTTCTCCAAGTGTGAGTTTTGGCTGCCTCAAGTAACCTATCTTGGTCATGTCATCTCTGCCAAGGGCATTGGCAATAACCCGAAACTGTGAAGACAATTGTTGAATGGCTTCCTCTGTTAATGTCAAAGAAGTGCGGAGTTTCCTTGGTTTGGCTAGTTATTGCCGCCGCTTGCTCGAACTTTTCAAGATAACTCTTACCGATCTCCTTAAGAAAGGCAAGAAATACCTTTGGACTCCTGCATGTCAAGCAAGCTTTGAGACACTCAAAAGAAGCTCACTTCCACACATCTTGGTTCCTCCGGATACATCAAGCCGTTCCAGATATTCTCGGACGCCTCTTTGCAAGGATTGGGTGCGGTTCTTATGCAAGAAAAACAAGTTGTTGCTTATGCCTCTCGATACTTGAAGACGCATGAGATCAACTATCCTACACATGACCTCGAGCTCGCAGGCGCTTGTCTTTGCTTTGAAAGTATGGAGGCACTACTTGCTTGGCAACTGCTAGAAATATTTTCGATCACAAGAGTCTAAAGTATATCTTCACTGATCTCAACCTTCGCAGAGGAGATGGATTGAAGCAATCAATGACTTTGATTTGACCATCAACTACACTCGGGCAAAGCTAATGTCATGGCAGATGCTCTCATGTCAACAACCTCATGATGGAAGAACAACAGCCTCTCTTGTGCGAGGAATTCCGTCGACTCAACCTTGAAATTGTGGAACAAGGGTATCTCCGCAACCCCTCTCTTGGAAGAAAAGGTTCGCTCGTCGACTGGTGACCCGTACACGGAAGGATCATCTCAACATCCAGCTCCAGTATGAGTCCTTCCGTCGATGATCAAGGCACGCTCTTCTTTGAACACGGATGTTTTTTCGAACTACCGGGTTTGAGAGAGCAAGTTCTCAAGGAGGCGCATGATTCATTCTTTCTATCCACCTCAGCACAAAGATGTACATGGACTTGAAAACACAATATTGGTGGCCGGGTTTGAAACGATATTGTGCCAAGTATGTCTCGGAGTGTGATGTCTGCCGCAGAGTTAAAGTTGTCCATCAGAAACCTTCCGGTCTTCTACAACCATTGAAACCCCCGGAATGGAAATGGGAGAAAGTAGAGATGGACTTCATCACTGGTTTTCCAAGGACGCAGAAGGGCAACAATGCAATCTTTGTTGTCATTGGAAGCTTTCTAAAGTGGCTCACTTCTTCCCGTCAAGGAAACCATTTCTGCAATTTAGTTGGCTGAGCTCTATATCAACAGAATTGTCTCTCTGTATGGGGTTCCGCTTGAGATCAGTTCAGACCGTGGAAGCATCTTCACTTCCAAGTTTTGGGAGAGTTTCCAAAATGCTTTGGGAACAAAGTTGAACTTCAGCACAGCTTACCACCCTCAGTCGCAAGGGCAAGTGGAAAGGATCAATCAGATTCTGGAGGATATGCTTCGTGCTTGCGTCATCTCTTTTGGCATGAAGTGGGAAGAATGTCTTCCTTATGCTGAGTTCTCTTACAACAACAGCTTCCAGAAAAGTCTAAAGATGGCACCATTTGAGGCTCTCTATGGTCGCAAATGCAGAACTCCGATTGGTTGGTCGGGTGCAGGTGAAAGAATTTTGTTTGGCCCTGACATTGTGACTCAAGCAGAGGAGAAGGTTCACATCATTCTTGAAAATCTGAGGATTGCTCAAAGTCGCCAGAAGAGCAATTATGACAGGAAGCACTAGGACATGGAGTATGTCCCTGGTGATCTCGTTTACCTTCGTGTCACTCCCATGAGAGGCACGCACCATTTTGGTATCAAAGGCAAGCTGGCTCCTAGATACATCGGTCCTTTCAAAATTCGTGGAAGAAGAGGAGAAGTTGCTTATGCTCTTGAGCTCCTGGAAAAACTCAAAGTCCATGATGTTTTCCACATCTCTCAGCTCAAGAAGTGCTTCAAGGATCCCGGCAGGACCGTGGACCATGAGCTTATCAATCTCCAAGAAGACCTGTCTTATCAAGAACACCCCATAAAAATCCTTGAAGTCGCAGAAAGAAGGACTCGCAACAAGTCCATCAAGTTCTGCAAGGTGCAGTGGTCGCACCATTCCGTTGAAGAAGCCACTTGTGAACGTGAAGATGAGCTCCGTGCCAAGTATCCTACCCTCTTTGAGTCTTCTTCTTCCTAGAATCTCCGGGCGAGATTCCTGTTTAGTGGGGGAGAGTTGTAGCATCCCAATTGTCTAACAATTGTAATGCTACTTGGTATAGTAATATAATGGCTACTTCAAATATATAATTGTTGCATCATCATTATATCATGCTCATGTCATCATGCCACCTTGCATTTGAGCATCATATGAAACCCTTTTCATTTGGTTCTTATCTCATATGCATTATTAATTGTATTTGCCTCTTGATATTGTATTTGGTTATTGATATATTGTTTAATGCCCAAGTTGAGTTGGGGGAATATCTTTTATTCCACTCCACCACCTCTTCTTTCACCACCTTATAATTCCACCACCCCACCTCCATGAGCTTGTAAGTTTATTTCTTTTGGCTTGTAATCTAGCTCATGGGAGATAGGATGGATCTACTCCCACAATTATTTTGCTTAGGCCTTACTCCACATTTTGGAATGCATAAGAATAATGCCATGTAAATAATCTTGTTTTCACAAAATAAGCATGGCATTAATTAATTTTGCATGGGCCATGCAACCATCTCCAACTTTGGTTCTCCTTTGCTTTTAGTTGGATTTTTGGGTGAATCTCCCATCTATCTCTACCTCTCTTCTTGCTTGTTTTGTTTGGGTCATGCTAAAAACCTACATCTATCTCCATCCATACCCTACCACCTTGACCTACCTCTAACCCTAAGCAAAACCCAAACCCTACACCTAGTCCACATGTTCTTGCTTGATCTAGTTTGGAGCATGCAATCTTCTAAAAACCCTAAGCCACCACCCCTTCTCTCTTATCCTCTATCTAGACCCTCCCTAATCACCATACCCCTCTACCCCATCCTAATCTAAACCCACACCCCCCAACTAAACCAAAACCCTAAGCTACCACCCCTCTCTCTCGGCCTCTCTCTTTTCTCTCACCTAGATGGCCCCACCGGCCACCCTCTCTCCCTGGCCACCTCACCCCTGCCCTAGCTACCCTCTACCCCAACCCTCCAAACCTAGCATCTACCCGAGGCCACCCTACCTAGCCCGAGCCTCCCCTCTCCCTCTCTAGCTCTCTCTCTCCGCCAAGAGGGGCCCCAGCCCGAGCCTCACCACCTGACCACCTGCCCCACCTGGAAGCCTCCCCCTACCTGCCCTGTCTCTGCCCCGACCGAGCACGTGAGAAGGAGGAGGAGAGAAAGCTGACCGAGGCCACCTTTTTCCCATCCACCTGCTCCCCACGGCACCTCCCTCCCCTCTCTCTGCTTTATCTCCCTCTCGGCTCTCCTCTGGCCCCTCCAGATCTGGCCGAGGCGCCCTGCCCCCTCCCCTCTCTTCTCCATCGCCACCGTCTACACCATCGCCGGCAAACCCTCGGCCTCCTCTCGGCTACACGTGCCAGCGACAGCCTTGACGTGGAGGTGATCGAGGAGTACAAATGACCCCCTGCTTCTCCGGTGCCCATGAAGTGAAGGAGGAGCCCCAGGATGCTGAACACCGTCACCACCCGAGCGAAACCCTAGATCCTCTGGCCGTCTGCCTCGACGCCGATCCACTGCGCCTCGAGCCGATCCTCCACCACCGACACACTCTCGGTGAGCCATCCGACCCCGCTGACACCTCCGTCCTCGCCGTAGCTTCATTGTTCTCGCGGACCAAGCGTCGGCGCTCTTGCGTGCGTAAGCGTGCGTCCTCTGCGTCGCCGCGTCGCGGAGAGCCTCTTCTAGCTGGCCTTCCCCCTCCTAGCAACTCCCCTAGCCCTACCGCACTGGCTAGACTTCAGCCGCCCGACGTCCTGAGTTCGATCCCACCCCTTGTCGTCAAGACGATCCGTCATGGCGAGAAGAGGAACGATCGCGCCGTTTTGATACCCCCGCCTCTTTTCAGCATCAACCGGTCCACTGTCCCCACCCAGCCCCTAGGCTTTTTGCAAAAAGGTACCCAGGCTTTTGGTTTCCTCAACCCGCGCTCCCCTCACGACGCCACGTGGTCCACCTGGCCTTGACATCACGTGGGCGAAGTCCCTTGTCATTAAACTTTTGGATTAGCTCATGGTGTTAAAAGCTTTTATATGCATCTGTCCCAGCAATGGACCCACTGGTCGTGTAGGCTAGTTTAACTTGGGTATAAAAAGTATTTTCTGTAATCTGTTTTAATTCAAACTTTTTCAAAATTAATTCAAATCCAAATTTAATTCTGTTTTTAAATAACTTTAAAAATATAAACCCAAATAATAAAAATAATATATGTTTTCAAATCAGAAAAATATGAGGAATTCAAATATGCCATTCAAAATATATTTTGAACACTTAAAATTTCAAGTTGATTTAAATTACAATAATTTGCCCTTTTACTTTAAATAATTAATAACTTTTGTTTTATAACTCCAAATTTAACAAATAATATGTCTAAAATGATTAGCTCGACGAGACCTTTCTGTTTATGCATTCCATGTTCTATTTTGCAGCATGCATCATATAAATATAATGTGTACAGCAACTAATATGAGGATAAAATGGGGCCAAAACCCAATAAAAATGTTTATTCTTGTATTCCACACCTCACCCATGCCATGCTACTTTATTGCCATGCAAATTATGCACCATCCATCATGGCATGATTGTTTGCTTGATGCATTTTATTCATATGCTTGTGCACTTTATTTATGTTGGCCCTTGTTTGTTTGGTTCTTCTTCGAATAGACGCTGAGCAGGGGATATATCAAGAAAACCAGGAGCACTACCCAGATCCTTCTCTCGCTTCAATGAATGCTGTGCAAGCACTACCACATGCTTGCATACATATAGTACCTATTGCCTCTATCTTATTCTTGCATCATTGAGTCGCGATTGCATTAAATTGAATCCCAAGTATTGCATAGCCTTTACTTTTAAACCCCACCGAAGCTTGTTCCTCCATCCCATGAGACATTACTACAGGAGTTGTTTGAGCCATGCGAGTCGTAGAACAGCATGTGTAGGGTTTGTGAGTGTCTGATGAATAACGAGGTACCTAAACAACTGATTCTGAGTAGTAATGGGATAACTAATGAAAGTGGCATCGGTGAGCCATATTCGCTATTTGGTTTTTCAGGCTCACTTGTGTCCCGTAGGACCCCGAGTACTTGATTCCTGTTCCTTGAATATTCGCTATCCACATCCGAGGCTTATGAACCCCAGCGAGCTTGATTCATTCTTATTTCTTGGGGCCACAAACTAGTTTGAGGTTTTATTTACTATCTGTACTTATGCCATGCTTTTCGCTTTAATTTAAATTGTGCGAGGTATTGCGCACCTTGTCTTGTTAGGCCGTGACCTATTTTCACTGTCGACAAGCCAGTCACACTTTCGGTTCCCGATCGTTTATACCGCCACACAAACCTTGAGTCAGTCTAAATGGCCAGCTTCATTGCGGGTAGCTTAATGGGGTGGCCCCCTGAAATATTTCTGAATCCTGTGATCGCTTTGTCGTGACTGCCTCGTTGGGTTTTGATTTGGTTTTTCCGAGGTTGATCGAGTGTGTGTTGCTATTTGTGCACCCTGCGGTAAAACTTCTCAAAGCCGTGTCCGCGGTTATGGACGACTTGGAGCACAGTTTCTCGATCATAGACAAGCATAACTAAAGTACCGCTTTTAATTTGACTAGACTAGGTACCTGACTAGTAAATAGTGCAACACTCACGGAATGGATAATAAAACTGCCAACGGATGGGGGGTTGTTCGTCCGCTTCCTCGTCGGTAAGCGAGGAGGAGGATGGATCTGTTAAGATTACCGTTATAACTGTTGTTATTAGTTCACGGACATCCGTCTATCTATGGTTAGGCGGATGGTTAGCGGGTATCTATAGAATTGCTAGGGTTTATCTTTCGCTGCAATTGCGTCACCCCAGGTTGTGTCCCCTTTAGAGGCATAAAGACTTGCTGAGTACCCCTAGGGTCTCACACGATAAATTATTGGTTCAGATGAACAGGTACCCTCGCAAGATGGATACTGGGTGGAAGAGACGGACGATATGGGCAACGATTATTCGGTGTAGAGATTTCGGGAACGGGGATCCGCGAGATCTGTGGGCGGGATCTGCTTATTTATGGGGCATCTTATGCCGATTTGCTTCTTATTCGTACTCGGATTGTGTCTTCCGCTTCCGCCTGATACTCTGATGTTTGATGTATGAGGAGATATCCTAAACTATTATATCTATCTAGGATATTTGGGTCTTGCCGTATGGCGTTGCTATATTTCCTTTCTTTTTAGATGGAATGGCTCTGATGTACTGTTGTATGGTGGCTTGCATACATACTCATTTGTGTATGTAGTTGATCCCTTGCACCGATTCGCCGCCGTTCTTGTCCCGATGTTTGGAAATGGTTGGGACGGCCGAAAGGTCTACCTGTGAGTGGCATTTGGGCCCCACCGTACTATTTCAACCATTTCCGTTCATCCAGGCTTGTAACTAGGAGCGTAATTCACCGAGGTAGTTACAATACTCAAGGTTTGCGTCAATGGCTGATATGTTTAAATGTCTAACAATTGCAATGCTACTAGCCTAGTCTATATAAATGCTACTTCCTATATATATAATTGTTGCATCATCATTATATCATGCTCATGTCATCATGCCACCTTGCATTTGAGCATCATATAAAACCCTTTTCCATTTGGTTCTTATCTCATCTGCATTATTAATTGTATTATCCTATTGATATTGTATTTGGTTCTTGATATATTGTTTAAATGCCCAAGTTGAGCTGGGGGCATATCTCTTATTAACTCCACCACCTTTCTTTCACCACCTTACAAATTCCACCATCCAACTAAATATGAGCGTTGCACTTTATTTGGGTTTTACCTCTAGCTCATGTGGGTTGGGATGGATCCAATTCTTTCTCCACATGCTCTCATCTTAGCATCATGTTGTTTTCACATTATTGATATATGAGAGCCACATGGCCACCTTTGCATGCCTTGTGAGTTGAACCTTTTTCCTAGCTTCCATATGGATTATCATGGATTTATGCTCATGTTGGGGTATTTTTGGGACTACTAAACATCTAGTGGAATAAACACACTAGCAAGTACCAATTATAATCAAATGTGAGCATCTCCATCTAATTCATCTGAAACTTTCACTTGTTTTTCTGTTGCTTGGCCTTACTCCACATTTTGGGTAATGCATAGTAATAATGCCATGATAATAATATTGTTTTCACAAGGATAATCATGGCATTAATTGTTTATGCATGGGCCATGCAAGTACCACCCCATTCTAGTTTTTGGTTTTTATTTGAATCTTGGAGTGGATCATCATCTATCCCTCTCTACCACTCTTTTGGGCTTGACCTAGTTGTTCTTGCTTTAGTCCACCACCACACCCTATCCCTCTCTTCCACCTTTTTGTTGATCTTGTTTGAGCTTGCTAACTCCTACACCAACTCCATCTCTCTCTAAACCCTAAGCTCCCCTCTCTCTCTCTTTTGTGTTCTCCTTACCACCACCTTGTGCTCATCTACAACCACCTCTCCACCCCTTTTTCTAACCTCTCTCTCTAAACCTAGCTAAAACCCTAAACCTAACCCTCATCTAGCCTCATCTCTCCTCTCTCTAACACTAACCACCCCCTAACCCGAGACCACCTCTCCCCTCTCTAGACCTAGCCAACCCGAGCCCGAGCTACCCCTTCCCCCCTCTGCCAGGTATCCCCATCGCCACGCCACCTGCTCCCTTACCTCCCCTGGTCCCCTCTCTTGCCTTCTCTAGCTAAAGAACAAAGAGAGAGGAGAGACCAAACCCTACCCGATCACCCCTCCTCACCTTTTTCAAAAGTGTAACAAGCCCCATGTGCAAGCCCTGGCCCTCTCCTTAGCTACCCCTCCTCCACGCCTTGCCCAGATCTAGATCAACCAGAAGATCCCTCCCTCTGTCCTCCTTTTCCCAAGAAAAACCGCAGCCATGGCCTTCATGCTACCCCTCCTAAACCCTAGCCTCGGCCTCGGTTGTTCGCCGGTGGAGAAGTGGTGCCCAGAGGCGGGGGTAGACGGGGAGCTCTTCTACGCCGCTCACTGGCCGCCTTGCACCAGAGCTGCCCCGAGCGCCGGAGAAGCCTGCCGCCGCGCCAGGCCACTACTCTGCCGCCATGGGACCTCTGCCTCAGCTCCGATCCGATCCACCTCCAGCTCCAGCGACCACGCCAGCGAGCTCCTGGTGAGCCCCTCAACCCCCTAGACATGCCCGTCCTCCTCCTAGCGGCCCAGCTGCGCCGGACGCTCCGTCGAGCAGCCTCCGAGCACCGCCGCGCGCCGCGCGTTGACAGACAGCAGCGGCTGCAGCAGCTTTTCCGTCTCTGTTCGTCGCCGAGCCCCGCGCGCTGTAGGCCTCCTCCGGCGTTGCCACCTGAACAAAAGTTGTAGCCCTTCGTCGCATCTGTGTTTTTTGTTTTTAGGGCTTAGCCAGATTCTCGCTAGATTCGTCGCCACCGTCGCCGGAAGACGGCCAGGTCGCCGCCAACAGAGCCAGATCCGTCCGTCAGTTTCAGCAGCATCCGTTGTCGTTTTGCGCTTAGCCCCCTCCCCTTTTTCCCGCCTAAACCCGCGGCCCTCCGAACCCCACCAGTCAGCCAGCCCCTTGGTTTTCTAAAAACACCCCTAGGAGAGACCAACTGCCGATGAGATCCTCCTCGGCCTTGGGATCGCCCGTGGCGTCTTGCCCAGTGCGCCATGAGTGGCCCAGCTGGCTTTGGTCCCACCTGTCTGTCTCTGTAGCTAGGTAGCACCGCGGTGAGTTAATCCTTTTTTCTGCGCGTGTGGCCCTACTCCGGTTGACCCCACCCGTCAGCGTCTAGGGCTAAAACGAGATGAGTAATAAAATGTTTTCTGTATTTCTGTTTTAGATTAAACTTTTTCAAAATTATTTAAATTCAAATTTAATTCTGTTTTTAAATATCTTTTAAAATATATTTCCAAATAATACAAATAATATATATTTTCAAATCAGAAAAATGTGAGGAATTCAAATATGCCATACAAAATATATTTTGAACACTTAAAATTCCAAGTTGTTTAAAATTACAATAAAATGCCCTTTTTCCTTAATTAATTAATAACTTTTGTTTTATAACTCCAAATTTAACAAATAATATGTCTAAAATGTTTAGCTCGACGAGACCTTTCTGTTTATGCATTCCATGTTTTGATTTGAAGCATGCATCATATAAATATAAAGTATACAGCAACTAATATGAGGATAAAATGGGGCCAAAACTCATTAAATGATTTAATCTTGTATTCCACACCTCACCCATGCCATGCTACTTTATTGCCATGCAAATTGTGCATCATTCATCATGGCATGATTGTTTGCTTGTCGCATTTATTCATATGCTTGTGCACTTTATTTATGTTGGCCCTTGTTTGTTTGGTTCTTCTTCGAATAGACGCTGAGCAGGGGATATATCAAGATACCCAGGAGCACTACCCAGATCCTTCTCTTGCTTCAACTGAGTTGCCAGGCAAGCACTACCACATGCTTGCATACATATAGTACCTACTGCCTCTATCTTATTCTTGCATCATTGAGTCGCGATTGCATTAAACTGAATCCCAAGTATTGCATAGCCTTTACTTTTAAACCCCACCGAAGCTTGTTCCTCCATCCCATGAGCCATTACTACAGGAGTTGTTTGAGCCATGCGAGTCGTAGAACAGCATGTGTAGGGTATGTGAGTGTCGGATGGATAACGAGGCACCTAAACAACTTAACCTGAGTAGTAATGGGATAACTAATGAAAGTGGCATCGGTGAGCCATATTCGCTATTTGGTTTTTCAGGCTCACTTGTGTCCCGCAGGACCCCGAGTACTTGATTCCCGTTCCTTGAATATTCGCGCTATCCACATCCGGGAGGCTTATGAACCCCCCTGAGCCAGAGCTTGATTCATTCTTATTTCTTGGGGCCACAAACTAGTTTGAGGTTTTATTTACTATCCTGTACTTATGCCATCCTTTACTGCTTTAATTTAAATTATGCGAGGTACGCACCTTTGTCTTTATTTAGGGCCGTGACCCGTTTATTGTATCGACAAGCCCAGTCACACTTTCGGGTTCCCGATCGTTTACACACACAAACCTTGAGTCCGTCTCGTGGCTGCCAACCGTTCGGGTAGCTTAATGGGGTGGCCCCTGAAATATTTCTGAATCTGTGATCGCTTTGTCGTGATGCCTCGTTGGGTTTTGATTTGGTTTTCCGAGGTTAATCGAGTGTGTGTTGCTATTTGTGCACCTGCAGGTAAAACTTTCTGAAAGCCGTGTCCGGTTATGGACGACTTGAGCACAGTTTCTCGATCATAGACAAGCATAACTAAAGTACCGCTTTTAATTTGACTAGACTAGGTACCGACTAGTAAATAGTGCAACACTCACGGAATGGATAATAAAACGCCAGCGGATGGGGTTGTTAAATCGCTTCCTTGTCGATGGCGAGGAGGAGGATGGATCTGTTAAGATTACCGTTATAAGTTGTTATTAATTCACGGACATCCGTCTATCTCTGGTTAGGCGGATGGTTAGCGGGTATCTATAAATTGCTAGGGTTTATCTTTGCTGCAATTCGTCACCCTAGGTTGTGTCCCTTTAGAGGCATAAAGACTTGCTGAGTACCCTAGGGTCTCACACGATAAATTATTGGTTCGATGAGCAGGTACCTCGCAAGATGGATCTTTGGGTGGAAGAGACAGACGATGTGGGCAACGATCATTGGTGTAGAGATTCGGAGCGGGATCCGTGGGATATGTGGGCGGGATGTGTTTATTTACGGGGCATCTTATGCCGATTTGCTTCTTATCCGTACTCGGATTTTGTCTTCCGCTTCCGCCTGATACTCTGATGTTTGATGTATGAGGAGATATCTTAAACTATTATATCTATCTAGGATATTTGGATCTTGCCGTATGGCGTTGCTATATTTTCCTTTCTTTTTAGATGGAATGGCTCTGATGTACTATTGTATGGTGGCTTGCATACATACTCATTTGTGTATGTAGTTGATCCCTTCGCCGATTCACGCCGTTCTTGTCCCGATGTTTGGAAATGGTTGGGACGGCCGAAAGGTCTACCTGTGAGTGGCATTTGGGCCCCACCGTACTATTTCAACCATTTCTGCTCATCCAGGCTTGTAACTAGGAGCGTAATTCACCGAGGTAGTTACAATTGAGCAAAAGAATTAAAAGGATGCCCCATGTGGAGTAGATGGAGATGACCATGTTTGAATAGAAATGGGACTTGCTAGTGTGTATGTGCCACTAGATGCTTAATAGTCCCAAAGATACCCCAACATGAGCATAAATCCAAAACAACCCATATGGAAGCTAGAAAAAGGGTTCCACTCACAAGGCATGCAAAGGTGGCCATGCGGCTCTCATACATCAATAATGTGAAAACAATCATGATGCTAAGATGAGAGCATGTGGAAAAGAATTGGATCCATCCCAACCCACATGAGCTAGAAGGAAACTCAATAAAGTGCAAAGCTCATATTTAGTTGGATGGTGGAATTATAAGGTGGTGAAAGAAAAGTGGTGGAGTTAATAAAAGATATGCCCCCAACTCAACTTGGGCATTAAACAATATATCAAGAACCAAATACAATATCAAGAGGCAAATACAATTGACAATGCATATGAGAGAAGAACCAAAACAAAAAGGGTTTTATATGATGCTCAAATGCAAGGTGGCATGATGACATGAGCATGATATAATTATGATGCAACAATTATATGTTTGAAGTAGCCATTATATTACTAGACCAAGTAGCATTACAATTGTTAGACAATTGGGATGCTACACTCCGCCTCCTCCTGCAGAAGAAGCCGAAGAAGTTTCCGACAATGAACGCACCAACTCGGATGCGGATATCTCGGAACGATATCAAGGCGGAGTGACCAGCAAGCCAGTAGATCCTTCATCTCCTCCTGCATCATAGACCACAAACTTATGTATTATTCTGTGAAAGAACATGATGCATTTTGTAAATATTAAGTACTATGACTTTTTGTTAGTGCTAAGTTTGTTATCTATTCAGCACTTTTGTCCTTAGACTTTTTTTTGTGTGCCTGAAATATTTTCACAAGCACTTATATTTTTCGTCTCGACTTATCGTTTATCTGGCTTTCCGCCTCGTTCCTTTCGTGAGCCGGCTAAACCTTCAGCCGAAAACTTTGCCGAGCAACGAAGCTTAATTGCTAAACCAGTTTAAACTCGGAAACAAAGCCGGCTTCCAGTACCAACAATTCACTACTCAGAAAATGCCCGCATCCAGCAATCAGATAAATAACCAAAGTAAAGACTAGAAATTTTTAGAGTTATACCCGAAGGTAGCAGTTTTTAGAAATCGGAAATCTAGACCAGAACGAACATGAGCATAAATTCTTTCAAGCATTCTGGGATTTTCGACTATGACATGATCATTCGGAAATAAGATGGTTTAAGAACTTCTCAGAAAAACTTGAGGCAACCAAAACTTTTATTTCTCACAGAACATGTACATATGTATGATTACAAAGAAGGATAAACTAAGAATAAAAGGGGCGTGGCGAGCAATATTCCATGGTCTCATCTAACTCATCCGGATTTGTCTTGCCTCCACTCTCTTTATCTTCTTAGTAGGTCTTTCTTTGGTGGCCTCATGTCAGTTAAGTAGTACGATCCATTGTGCAATACTCGACTAACTAAAAAGGGCCCTTCCCATACTGGGGAAAGTTTGTGCTTTCTTTGTTGCATAAGCCGGAGAACCAAATCACCTTTATTGAAAGATCTAGTTCGGACTCTCTGGATATGATACTTGTGTAACTTCTGTTGATAGGATGTAGATCTCATTTCAGCAACGACGCGAACTTCTTCGACTAAGTCGAGATCATTTTGTCGAGAAATCTCGGCATCCTCTTTGATATACGCGGCAACTCTAGGAGAAGTATGAATCAAATCACTAGGAAGAACTGCTTCTGCGCCATAGACCAAGAAGAAAGGTGTGTATCCTGTTGACATGTTCGGAGTTGTTCGTAAACTCCAAATTACAGAAGGTAGTTCTTCTGCCCAAGCCCCCGCAGCACGTCGTAGTGGTGCTTCGAGTCTTGGTTTCAAGCCTTGTATAATTAAACCATTTGCTCTTTCGACTTGTCCGTTAGCTTGTGGATGTGCGACTGACGCAATGTCAAGCCGGATATTTTGCTCATCGTAGAATTCAGCCAGTTCTCCCATAGAAAAGTTACTCCCGTTGTCCGTGATAATGCTATGCGGATAACCATACCGGATTATAACATCCTTGACAAATCTTTTGGCTGTTTCTCCATCACAACTAGTGACAGGTTTAGCCTCGATCCACTTGGTGAATTTATCCACCATCACTAAGAGGTGGGTAAATCCACTTGGAGCTCGTTTAAAGGGTCCTACCATATCAAGCCCCCAGACCGCAAAAGGCCATGTTATAGGTATTGTTCGCAGCTGATCAGCCGGAACATGAGCTTGCTTGGCGTACTTTTGGCAGCCTTTGCATGTCTTGACTAATCGTTCGGCATCTTCTGGAAGTAAGCCAGAAAAATCCATGTCGAAAAGCTTTTGCCACTAAAGATTTGGCTGTAGCGTGGTGACCACACTCGCCTTCGTGGATTTCCCTTAAGATTTCCACTCCTTCTTCCGGAGATACACAGCGCTGAAAACCCCCAGAAACACTCCGTTTATGGAGCTCACCCTTAACAATAGTATAGGATTTTGCTCGTCGGATAATCTGCCGGCTCAGCACCTCGTCTTCGGGTAATTTGCCATCTACCAAATAATCGAGGTAGGGTTGAGTCCAGCTGGGAATTATAGCCAGAACTGCTATTAAATGTGAGTCGGATTTGGTTGGATATTCCTCATCTACTCCCTTTATCGAGGGAACTTTGAGGTGCTCTAAAAATGCGCCATCCGGGACCTCTTTCCGTGCAGAGCCTATTCGAGATAGTGCATCTGCTTCCTCATTTTCTGCTCGAGGGATGTGTTGAACTTCAAACCCTTCGAACGATTTAGATAGATCATCCACGACAGCTTTATATGATGCCATGTGCTTGTTTGCATTACAAATATCCGAGACTTGCTGAGCAACAAGATCTAAATCTCTGTAACACATCAAACGTCGGATGCCAATGTCCTTAGCAATCCGGATTCCATGCAGCAGTGCTTCATACTCGGCAATGTTGTTTATCGCTGTGAAGTGGATCTGCAACACGTATAAAATTTTATCTCCTTGGGGTGATTTGAGCACCACGCCAGCCCCTGAGCCCCCTCGAGCCTTAGACCCATCGAAAAAGAGGGTCCAGTATTCCGACTCAGGGAGGACCATGTTCTCCTTCGTCTCTGTCCAATCAGCGACAAAGTCGGCAAGGATCTGGGATTTGATTGTTGTCCGAGGTTTATACTCAATATCGAAAGATGAGAGCTCTATGCCCCATTTGGCGACACGTCTTGTGGCGTCGCTGTTGTTGATTATGTCTCTCATGGGAGCTTTGCTCACCACGGTAATTGGATGCTCCTGAAAATAGTGTCGTAACTTACGAGATGCTAGGAAAATACCGTAAGCCAACTTTTGATAGTGCGGATATCGCTATTTTGATTCTGTCAAGACCTCGCTGACAAAATAAGTCAGACGCTGCACCAAGTGTTCCTGATTTTCCTCTGGTATCTCCACCACCATGACGATACTAATGGCCTTATTTGTCGCAGCAATATAAAGCAACATCGGTTCCTGAGGTTCCGGCGCTGCGAGGATCGAAGCAGATGAGAGTACTTTCTTCAGGTTTTGCAATGCAGCTTCAGCTTCGTCAGTCCAGACAAAATCTTTGGTTTTCTTCAGGAGTTTGTATAATGGTGCGGCTCTTTCACCAAGCCGGCTTACAAATCGACTGACCGCAGCAATGCAACCAGTTAGTCTTTGTACGTCCTTCAGGCGAGTTGGCCTGGAAATATTAAGTATAGCCTTGATTTTGTCGCGGTTCACCTCTATGCCTCTTTGACACACGATGAAACCTAACAATTTTCCGGCAGTACAATCAACACACATCCTTAAATCAGTGGTGTCCTTTTTAGGGACCATTACAGGATTGGCCGACCACTCAGTGTGGATGACCTCTTCTATGAATCCGGCTAACTCGAGCCATGCTAGTTACTTAGCTATTGCCTTACGCTTTTCGTCACCAAACCGTCGTAAGGATTGTTTGACGGGTTTAGCGTTCGGGTTTACATTTCGAGGGTGCTCGGCAAGTTCCCTAGGTACCCTGGTCATGTCAGATGGCTGCCATGCGAAGATATCTTGATTTGCTTGGAGGAACTTGACAAGCGTGCTTTCCTATGCGCTATCTAGGCCTACGCCTATCTGGGTCACCTTGGAGGGGTCATCTTCCTTCAACGGCGCTTTCTTCGTCTCTTCTGATGCCTTGAACTCCAGATTTGGCTTGGTAACCTCCTTCTTCGTTGCGGGCATCTCGGACGGATCTATGCTCTTCTTGATCTCCTGGTACTCACAGGCGTGCGGCTTCTTGACAAAGGCGACATTTCCATCCTCGCACTCTCGCGTTTTCTTCAGGTCTCCCCTGATGGTGATCACGCCGTTGGGACCTGGAATTTTCATCATATTGTAAATGTAACATGGACGAGCCATAAAAGCCCAGTAAGCCGGACGTCCAAATATAGCGTGGTATGCGCTCTTGGACGGGACCACTTCGAAGGAAAGTGCCTCCGTTTGATAATTCTTTGGAGTTCCAAAGGTAACATCCAAAGTGATCTCTCCCAGGGAATTAGCTTGTCTTCCTGGGACAACTCCGTGAAAAATCACAGAGCTATGGTTCAGCTGTGTCTCCGAGATCTTCATCTGGCGTAGCGTTTCGATGTAGAGAATATTGATGCTGCTACCACTGTCCATGAGGGTCTTGGAGAAACCATAACCGTCAATAAGTGGATTGACGATTAAGGCGTATTTTCCTCGCCTGTGTAGCTTAGGCGGATGATCATCGCGGTCAAACATGATTGCCACTTCCGACCAGTCCAAATACTAGGGGACAGCCAGAACTGTTGCATTGAGCTCGTGTAGAATTGCTTTCTTGACCTTTGCTGGTTGAGATCCGAGGAAGGTGACATAAGTGTCCTTCTTGGTGGGAAAATTCTTCTTCCCTTCCGACTTGGGATTTGAAGCATCAGCTTCCTCCATGTCGGAATCTTCCTTGGTCTCTTTATCTTTTTCGGGATTTTTCTTTCCCTTCTTCCGCTTAGCTTTGTAGCCCGCGGTGTCATCTCTTTTGATGTCGTCGTTGAAACGACATTCAGCGTTGGTGTGGGACGAGCCCCCACTGGCGTCTAGGTGATGCACACATGGGTTATTGGCAATGTCGGCCCAAGAGTAGGTTTTGCCTGGTTGTTGTTCTCCTCTACCTTGGACCCTTGATGTCCCACGGCCACGCCCGCGGCCTCCGCCACGTCCTCCTCGTCCTCTAGACCCGGAAACAGTAGTGACTACTGTTGTTTCCGCATTGGGTTTTTCTTCCGAGGTATTTTTGCGCTTCTGAGCTTGTTGCTTTGGTTGTTTTGCTGACTGAGGCACAGCTAGGGCATTGAGTAGTCCTTCTGCATCGTCGTCAGCATTTGCATACTTGCTCGTTGTTTCTATCATCTATCCCAAATCAGTAACCTTGTCACACTTCAAGCGATGGCGTAGTAAACCAATAGGGAGACCTGCAATGAAAGCTTCAATCGCAGTTTGATCATTTACTCCTTCACAGGAGTTCTTGGTGTCGATCCATCGTCCGAGGTAATCTCGGCAAGTTTCTCCGGCTTTCTGGGTGCAACGATGTAGGTCTCCAACCATACAGGGCCTCCGATATGTGCCTTCGAAATTCCGAAAGAACGCGCTTTGTAAATCATACCAGTTATGGATGGTGTTTGCCGGAAGTTCATTGAGCCATGATCGTGCCGTCTTCCGCAACATAAGTGGGAGATATCGGGTTGCGACCAGGTTGTTTCCGCCTTTGGCGATGCAGCAAGCTTGGAACAAATCATGTAGCCAAGTATCTGGCCGAGCTATGCCGTCGTAGGCTTGAATATGTCTTGAGATAGCAAATCCTTCCGGGAATTTTGTAGCTCTTATGTGTGGTCCGAAGCACTTTGGGCCCACGTATATATCATCGTTTTCATAGCGCCGAGCCTCTATGTTGGAGTTAATCATGTGTCTTGCGTCATTCGGGGATAGAGATCGTCCCGAATGCGGCTATAACTGCTTGATGCCGTGGAGCCGATTGCTGCCACCACCTCCTCCGCCATGTCGTCCTCCTTGCCCTCCATGGGAGCTGTTGTGATGACTGTGTGGTGGAGAAGGTGGAGCAGCTGGATAATTTCCGGCTGATCGCCGGCCTCCGTCCGGAACGTCATTATTCCGATTCCGGGGAGGGTCTTGACTACGACGAGCCCCTGCTGGTTTGTACCTGCATGGTTTGCGTCGTTCCTTCGTCCGTCATTCCCACCATAGTGAGGCTCAGCCGGACGGTTCTCATGTCTAGGAGGCGGCATTCTCTGACGATCCTCCTCCTGACGTTTCTCTTTATCTTCTCCCCTTTGATCCTTAGATTCTCGTCGGGGAGGATTCGTCGGATTCAGGGCAGTGATGGCGTCTTTCTCGGCCGCTGGTGTGACATTGCCCCAACTGCGTGTGGTTTTGTGATGTTGTCCTGATGATCCGGTTCTCGAATAATTGTCTTCCCGTCGTTTGGGGCAATAATACTGCTCCGGAACGTAATGGGGTCTTACGTCAGCCCATGCCGGATCTGTGCGACATTGGTCAGCATCTGAGACCAGTTTTTGACTTCCAGACAGGGCGACCTTTTGCTGCTCCAGTCCCTTGTTGAGTAGCTTGATACCCAAACGGATCTCCTCTGGTCCTAGATTAGCCGATAGAATTTCTTAGGCTGCCACGGTATTTTGTACTGGTGTTGGGTATACCCAATCTCCGTTGCTATCTTTCCGTGGCTTCCCCATCTCATCTCCAAAAAGGACGACACGGACACGTGGGAATTGGTTGTCATCTATGTGACGCTTCCGTGTCTTCTGATGCAGACGAGACATGTACTCCTTGTTCGACATGTGTTTCTTCTCCACCTCGATGTTTTTGGCTTCATCAAGGAGTTTTTGACGACGCGCTTCTAGGGCTTGCGCCCTTTCATCCAGCTCATCTGCAGTAAGTTCTGCAGCTGTAGGGATAGGTGTAGTTAATGCGGCATCGATGAGTTTACGCGCACCTTCAGTGATCACGTGTCCATCCACCGATGCTTCTTTTTTTAGCTAAATGCAGGATAAGTGCTCCATCTGAGTCTTCTTCGTATTCCTCAACAATCACCTCCTCTGTCAGAGGGTCTTTTGCCGGGGTCTTGTTTTTCTTGGTCTTCTTCTTTGCCTTCTTGGCGGCGCCGGTAGCAAAGACGGCTTTGGGTCCGTTTCCCGAAGTCAAGCTCTGATCGGTACTTTCGGACATTTGGACTTCGGGATTATCTCCGATGTCCATGTCATCCTGCGCTTTGGGAGAGTGTTCCCCGGATCCTTCATCCATGGCTTCTCCTTCTTCTGCAGCTTTGGAGTTGTACTCCTCTTCATATTCCATGGAGAACTTTCGGAAATCTGCTGACGTCATCGACTCATCCGAGGATGCGGGTATGTCGGCGTTTGTTCCAATTGCCTCCAGCACCGAGTCGGTGTTTTCTCCAGCATCGGCAGAGCCGGATCCGGATCCCACGTATCCGACAAAGTGCGACGCGTGCTTCCTAAGGTACCTGCGGCTTTCGCGATCAGCCATATCGACACTTTTGATGGTCTCGAGGATTGCATCTGCGCTTTCGCCTTGCAGTATCATACGTCGTAGTGTGTACCTCAGGAAAGGCCTGTCTGTCCTGGCATCATCAGAGCCGGAATCAGTGTCGTTGATATGCTCCTTCTGGATTTCGACTCCCACGGGTGGGTCGGTCTGGGATTCGGCTCCTCCAGCGAGATCCACTCCAGATTCGACGTTGACCGCTAGGTCTTCTTCAGGTTCGGGTTGAAGGGTTTCGCAGCATAGTAAATCAAAATTTTCTACGGAAGCGAACAGAGGGAAAGCCAAGATCTAATCTAGGAGATGCAAACAACGAGAGAGATTGGATTAGATCTTCATACCCTTGAAGATTCGCTGACAATGAGCGTTAAATCGAGCGTGGGTGATGTAGTCGTACTCGCTTCTCCTCCTCGCGATCCGATCCGATCTAGCACCACAAGTGGCGGTGCCTCCGTGAGATGCACACGTGCAGCACCTCGACGTCTCCTCCTTCCTCGGACCAGCAAGTATGGTGGAGAGATGGATTGGATCTACAACACGACGGCGTGGTGTATATGGTGGAGAATTTCTGCAGCAGGGCTTCGCCTACAAATAGTCGGGAGGGAGAGAGGAAGGCAGCAGGGCTACTAGGGCTTGGAGGGAGGTGTGTGGGAGGGGGCGCCCTAGCCCTCTATATATAGAGGGGGAGGGGCGGCCAACCCTAGCCCCTCCTCCAAGCCTTGGGCCGGCGGCCAAGGGAGGAAGGAGTAGGGGGCTAGGACTCTATCTCTAGTTTAAACAATTTAAACTTATCCCTCTTCTAGAAATTCTATCCCGAGATTTAAGCAGGTTAAATCTCTAGAATCGGCTGGGCCCTATGGGGCCTTGTGCCCCTGGCCCAATGCGACCAGGACTCCCTCATAGGCCCATGCCCCCTCCGGAAGGTGGGACCACGTTGGCCCCTTCCGGAAGGTTCTAAAGCTTCCGTACAATACCGATTAATCCGGAACAATTACGAACTCCAAAACTGCATTGCCTTATATGAATCTTATTCTCCGTACCACTTGAACCTCTCGTGATGTCCGGATCCCATCCGAGACTCGAACAAAAATTCATAAACCAAGTATCCAATCTATCCTAGCGTCGAGACACGTTAAGTGTGTGACCCGGGTTGGAGAATATGCTGATGATCTTCTATCAATAATCAACAGCGGTGCAGGAACCCATATTGATTCCACACATTCATCGATGATCATATCGGATGAACCACGATGCCAGATTCAATCAATCCCATATATATATTCCCTTCGTCTCGCGATATTTTACTTGCGAGATTGATCGTCGGTATCGTCATACCTAGTTCAATCTCGTTCACAGCAAGTACTTTACTCGTTCCGTAATCCGATATCACTTTGTGATTAACTCCTTAACCACATGCTTGCAAGCGGTGTTGATATCGATTACCGAGTGGGCCCGAAGTATATCTCTCCGACTTGGGAGGGACAAATTCCATCTTGATACATACAACCCAACAGATACTTTCCGATCACCTGAGAGACACCTTTATGATCACCCTCTCATAGGATGACGTTTGATGACCTCAAAGCTTTCTTCCGATACCAGGGAGTTATATTATCTCATGGTCTAAGGAATACAATATTTGACATGAGAAAAGCTTGCAAAGACGAACACGATGAAACGATCTAATAGCTTTGCTTAGTTTGGTCATCCACCATATCATTCTCCCAATGATATGATCTCATTATCAATTGACAGCTCATGTGTATGGTTAGGAAACCTTAACCATCATTGATCAATGAGCTAGTCCATAGAGGCGTACTAGGGACACGGTGTTGTTCACAAACCACACAAGTATTAATGTTTCGCTAATACAATTCTAGCATGGAATATAAACTTTATCATGAACAAGAATTATAATAATAACATCTTTATTATTGCCTCTAGGGCATAATTCCAACAGTCTCCCACTTGCACTAGAGTCAATAATCTAGTTTACATTTGGCAACAATCTCACACCCATGGTAATCCTTTGAGGTCTTGATCATATTTTACATGTGGAAGAGGTTTAGTCAATGGATCTGTGACATTCAGATCTGTATGTACTTTGCTGATCTTCAGATCTCCATCTGCTATATAATCTCGGATTATATGAAACTTGCGGTTGATATGCTTGGTCTTTGGATGATATCTTGGTTCCTTAGCGAGTGCTATGGCGCTAGTGTTGTCACACAATATCTCCCATGGGTCCAATGCACTTGGAACCATCAAGCTCGATGATGAAGTTTATCCAAACTCCTTCACTTGGCGCTTCTGCAGCGACCATGTATTCGCTTCTCATGTAGATCCGACCACGCTTTGCTTGCAGCTTCTCCGACTCACTCCTCCATTCAAAATATACACGTATCACAATGCGAGATTTAGCATCATCCTTGTCGTGTCGAAACTAGCATCGACGTAACCTTTCTGACGATTTGTTCATCACCCCATAGACTAAGAACATTTCTTTAGTCCTATTTAGGTACCTTAGGATGTTCTTCACGGCTGTCGATGTTCCACTCCTGGATCACTTTGATATCTGCTCGTCAAACTAAGAGCATTGGACACATCCGGTCTAGTACACAGCATGGCATACATGATGGAACCTATGGCCGAGGCATAAGGCACTTTGCTCATAGCCTCCCTATCATTTACCGTAGCTGGACACTGAGCCTTGCTCAATATCTTAACTGACAACATAGGCACTGAACCTTTCAATGCCTTATCCATTCTGAACCTTTTCAGAACTTTGTCTAGGTATGTACTCGTGCTTAAAGCTATCAGGCGTCTTTGTCTATCTCTATAGATCTTGATGCCCAATATATAAGCAGCTTCACCTAGGTCTTTCATTGAAAAACACTTGTTCAAATAACTCTTCACATCGTTAAGCATGTTGATGTTATTTCCAATAATCAATATGTCATCCACATATAGTACCAGAAACGTCACCGAGCTCCCACTCACTTTCTTGTAGATGCAAGCTTCGTAGCAATTTGGAACAAATCCAAAGCTCTTGATCACTTGATCAAAACGAAGGTTCCAACTCCGAGATGCTTGCTTCAGTCCATAAATGGAACGCTGAAGTTTGCATACTTTATCAGCATCCTTAGGATCGACAAAACCTTCGGGTTGCATCATATACAACTCTTCATCAATGTTGCCATTGAGGAAAGCAGTCTTGACATCCATTTGCCATATTTCATAATCATGAAACGCAGCAATTGCTAATAAAATCCGAATGGACTTAAACATCGCTACGGGAGAGAAAGTCTCATCGTAGTCAACACCTTGAACTTGTCGAAAACCTTTCGCAACAAGCCGTGCTTTATAGACGGTAACATTACCATCCGCGTCCGTTTTCTTCTTGAAGATCCATTTGCACTCTAGGAGGGTCCACCAAAGTCCATACTTGGTTTTTGCTCATGGATCCCAATTCGGATTTCACGGCTTCTAGCCATTTCTCAGAGTCTGGGCTCATCATCGCTTCCTCATAGTTCGTAGGTTCGTTGTCTTCTACTAACAAGACAGTCAAGACAGGGTTGCCGTACCACTCAGGAGGGGCACGCGACCTTGTCGACCTGCGACGTTCGATGCAACATCGTCCAAGCTTCATGATCCTTGTCATTAGCTTCCTCTATTGTTGGTGCGGTGACCTTTGGAACAATTTTAGGTGCTGCGCTACTCTCCAATTCAAGAGAAGGTTCAGTAACCTCGTCTAGCTCTACTTTCCTCCCACTCACTTCTTTCGAGAGAAACTCCTTCTCAAGAAAGGAACCGTTCTTTGCAACAAACACTTTGCCTTCGGTTCTGTGATAGAAGGTATACCCAATAGTTTCCTTAGGGTATCCTATGAAGACACATTTCTCCGATTTGGGTTCGAGCTTGTCCGGCATCAACTTCTTGACGTAAGCTTCGCATCCCCAAACTTTAAGAAACGACAACTTAGGTTTAGCACCAAACCACAGTTCATACGGTGTCGTCTCAACGGATTTAGATGGAGCCCTATTTAAAGTGAACGCAGCGGTTTCTAATGCATAACCCCAAAATGATAACGGCAAATCAGTAAGAGACATCATCGATCGGACCATATCTAATAGGGTTCGATTCCGGCGTTCAGACACACCATTGCGCTGTGGTGTTCCGGGTGGCGTGAGTTGTGAAACGATTCCACTTGCTTTGAGATGCGTGAGAAAATCATAACTTAAATATTCGCCCCCACGATCGGATCGTAGAAACTTAATCTTTCTGTTACGATGGTTCTCCACTTCATTCTGAAATTCTTTGAACTTTTCAAACGTTTCAGATTTATGTTTCATTAAATAGATATACCCATATCTACTTAAGTCATCGGTAAAAGTGAGAAAATAGCGATATCCACCGCGCGTCGAAACACTCATCGGTCTGCATACATCGGTATGTATGATTTCCAACAAGTCCGTTGCTCGCTCCATCATACCGGAGAACGGGGTTTTGATCATCTTGCCCATGAGGCATGGTTCGCATGTGTCAAATGATTCAAAATCAAGAGACTCCAAAAGTCCATCAGAATGGAGTTTCTTCATCGCTTTACACCAACATGACCTGAGACGACAGTGCCACAAATAAGTAGTATTATCACTATCTACTTTGCATCTCTTAGCCTCAATGTTATGGATGTGTGTTTCATCCCTTTCAGATTTAGAAGAAATAAACCATTCACAAGAGGTGCATGACCATAAAGATGTTACTCATATAAATAGAACAACCATTATTCTCCGATTTAAATGAATAACCGTCTTGCAATAAACACGATCCGAAATAATGTTCATGCTCAGCAGCACATAATAACATTTATTAAGGTTTAAAACTAATCCGAAGGTAAAACTAAGGAGGCGTGCACGGCCATCACATCAACTCTTGATCCGTTGCCAGCGCGCGCATCGTCACCTCATCCTAGCCGTCTATTAGTAGCTCTGTTTGAGTTACAAATATTAGCAACCGAACCGATTATCAAATACCGGGCACTACAACGAGGGCTAGTAAGGAAAACATCAATAACATGTATATCAAATATACCTTTGATGGTGCCAGCCTTCTTGTCCGCTAAGTACTTGGACAGATTGCTTCAGTGACCCTTGTCCTTGCAATAGAAGCACTCGGTTTCGGCTTGGGTCCGGACTTGAGCTTCTTCTCGCGAGGGCAACGCTTTGCCGCCTCCTTTCTTGAAGGGCTTCTTTGCACCCTTACCATTCTTAAAGGAGGGCTTGTTGACTATCAACACATGATTATCCTTTTTGATGTCCACCTCCGCAGCCTTCAGCTTTGCGAAGAGCTCGGTGATCGTATCGATGGAACCAATCGATTATGAGTCACTACAAAACTTTTGTAGCTGGGAGGGAGTGATTGCGAACCACAATCTTGAGCTCCTCCGGAATCTTGTAGTCCAGTTGCTCAAAGGCGTTGAGTGTAGCCCGACATCTTTATGGCGTGCTCACTAACGGAACTCCTTCCTCCATCTTGCGGTTAAAGAACTTCTCGGAGATCTCATATCTCTCTCGAACGGGCTGATGCGGAACATAGTTTTCAACTCTTCGAGAATCTCAAAGGGCCGGGATAGTTTTCAAACGATTTTGAAGTTCGGTTCCATAGCAAACAACATGGTGCTCTTAATCACACCATATCTTTATGTTGATAGACAGCTTTCTCATCACCGGTAGCCTTGATTGGGGTCACCTAACGCTTTCCCAAGGACATAGTCCTTTTGTCCGCCGAACAGAATGATTCTTAGATTGCGGAACCAGTTGGTGAAGTTAGACCCATTGTTTCTAAGCTTTTCTTTCTCAAAAACGTTGAAGTTGAAGTTGGACTTGGCCATGTGATCTACATATTTGCAAGTACAATTTAGACTATGTTCATGATAAATGGTTCAACTTAATCAAATTACTAGATGAACTCCACTAAATTCAACATCCCTCAAGTTGTTTAGTGAACACGATCCAAATTCACCACACCTAATCCGATCATCACGAGAAGAGATGTGGTTTCAATGGTGGACAACAAAGTGTCGATCATATCATTCATATGACTCATGCTTAACCTTTCGGTTCTTGTGTTCGAGGCCATGTCTGTACATGCTAGGCTCGTCAAGTTAGACCAAGTATTTCCGTGTGCAAAACTGGCTTGCACCCGTTGTATGTGGCGTGAGTCTATAGCACCCGATCATCACGTGATGCTTGGACACGACGAACTTTCATGGCAGCGCATACTTGGGGAGAACAGTTTTTATCTTGATCTTTAAGTGAGGAATCATCTTATAATGCTACGTCGCGATCTAAGCATAATAAGATACATAAAAGGATAAACATCACATGCATATAACTTTATGTGACATGGTATAGCCAATCTTGGCGCAATGATCTCCATCTTGTGCGTTCGGCATGATCTCCATCACTCCACCATGATTGCCTCCACCACGAATAGCAACTACAACTATTGATAACTACTTAGCGATAAAGTAAAGCTATTACATGGCGTATAAGAAGTTGACTCAGGTCATACACAATTATAAAGACAACCATATGGCTCCTGCGGTTGTGTACTCATCGACATGCAAGTCGTGAAACATTACAAAACATGATCATCGCATACAATATACACATCACATCTTGGGCCATACCATATCACGAAAACACTCCTGCAAAAACAAGTTAGCGCCTCTACTTTGTTGTTGCATGTTTACGTGGCTTATGGGAGTATATGCTAAGAACGATTCTTACCTACGGAAAGCCACAACGGTGATATTATGGTTGCCAAACTCCGGTGTTAATCCCATGACAACTATAGTGAGAAATCGACATCCACCGGCCGCATGTGTGGTACAAGCCACACGTCAAGTGCGAGCGGTCTCATGAAACGGCGTCGCGTAAGGTTGGCCTGGACCGCTTCAATCTCACTATCCGCGTCATAAGAAGAACACAAACAATAGGCTTGCAGAAAACATCAACGCCGCAACAACCATGTTGCGTTCTACTCGTGAATCACATCTACGCATAGATCTAGCTCGATACCATGAAGGGTTTTGCGGCATAGTAAATCAAAATTTTCTCTGAGCGAGCAGAGGAAAGCCAAGATCTAATCTAGGAGATGCAAACAACGAGAGATTGGATTAGATCTTCATACCCTTGAAGATTCGCCTTGTGAGCGTTAAATCGGAACGTGGGTGATGTAGTCGTACTGCTTCTCCTCCTCGCGATCCGATCCGATCTAGCACCACAAGTGGCGGTGCCTCCGTGAGATGCACACGTGCGGCACCTCGGCGTCTCCTCCTTCCTCGGACCAGCAAGTATGGTGGAGAGATGGATTGGATCTAAAACACGGCGTGGTGTATATGGTGGAGAATTTCTGCAGCGAGGCTTCGCCTACAAGCTGTCGGGGAGAGAGGAAGGCGGCGGGGCTACTAGGGCTTGGAGGGAGGTGTGTGGAGGGCGCCCAGCCCTCTATATATAGAGGGGCGGCCAAACCCTCCTCCAAGCCTTGGGCGGCCAAGGGGGCTAGGACTCTATCTCTAGTTTAAACAATTTAAACTTATCCCTCTTCTAGAAATTCTATCCCCAGATTTAAGCGGTTAAATCTCTCTAGAATCGGCTGGGCCCTATGGGGCCTTGTGCCCTGCCCAATGCGGCCAGGACACTCCCTCATAGGCCCATGCCCCCTCCCGGAAGGTGGGACCACGTTGGCCCCTTCCGAAGGTTCTAGAAGCTTCGGTACAATACCGATTAATCCGAACAATTCCGAACTCCAAAACTGCACTGCCTTATATGAATCTTATTCTCCGGACCACTCCGGAACCTCTCGTGATGTCCCGGATCCCATCCGAGACTCCGAACAAAAATTCATAAACCAAGTATCCAATCTATCCTAGCGTCAAGACACGTTAAGTGTGTGACCCTGCGGGTTCGAGAATATGCAGACATGATCTTCTATCAATAATCAACAGCGGGGTCTGGGCACCCATATTGATTCCCACACATTCATCGATGATCATATCGGATGAACCACGATGCCAGGATTCAATCAATCCCATATATATATTCCCTTCGTCTCGCGATATTTTACTTGCCCGAGATTCGATCGTCAGTATCGTCATACCTAGTTCAATCTCGTTCATAGCAAGTACTTTACTCGTTCCGTAATCCGATATCACTTTGTGATTAACTCCTTAACCACATGCTTGCAAGCGGTGTTGATATCAATTACCGAGTGGGCCCGAAGTATATCTCTCCGACTTGGGAGGGACAAATTCCATCTTGATACATACAACCCAACAGATACTTTTCGATCACCTGAGAGACACCTTTATGATCACCCTCTCATAGGATGACGTTTGATGACCTCAAAGCTTTCTTCCGATACCAGGGAGTTGTATTATCTCATGGTCTAAGGAATACAATATTTGACATGAGAAAAGCTTCAAAAGCGAACACGATGAAACGATCTAATAGCTTTGCTTAGTTTGGGTCTGTCCACCATATCATTCTCCCAATGATATGATCTCATTATCAATTGACAACTCATGTCTATGGTTAGGAAACCTTAACCATCATTGATCAATGAGCTAGTCCATAGAGGCGTACTAGGGACACGGTGTTGTTCACAAACCACACAAGTATTAATGTTTCCGCTTAATACAATTCTAGCATGGAATATAAACTTTATCATGAACAAGAATTATAATAATAACATCTTTATTATTGCCTCTAGGGCATAATTCCAACACGGGTTTCTCCACTATCTCCGCAACTGGTGCGGGCTGGGTGGGATTAGGGTTTTCTGAGATCCGGAATTCTGCCGCCTCCGCGGACAAAGGGGACCCAGAAAATTCTTCTGCCTCTATCATCACCGCTGGGGTGGGTTGGGCAGGTTCAGCGAAACCGATGTAAAAATCGATCTCGCCAAAAGACATGATTGTGTAGGCAGTCACGGCCTCCTTTGCCGGAATCCAAGTCTCGTCGAGAACGATGATAGGGACGTCGCTGGCGTAGAGGATGCGACCGACAACGATAGTCTCGCCGATGCCGATTCTTGCAGATTCCGCTCGGAACGCAGATCCGTAGCTCACTTGCCCCACGGTGGGCGCCAACTGTCGTCGGATTGATGACAAGTACGTCATGAGGGGGTCCTCGAGGCGTGCAGAAGAGAGGGGGTGAGACGTACGGTATTCCAGGACGGTGAGCACACAAGTTTACCTAGGTTCGAATTCGCTGGCTTTGGACAGATCCTACTCTTGCTATCAATCGATGTCTGGCGAGCGGAATATGGTTACAAGGGTTTCGCTGTGCGAGTTGAGGTCTAAAGTATTGGGTGCCCTAAAGGCTCTCCTAGGGCGGCTTATATAGATATCCGGCCTAGGGTTTACAGAGAGATCTCTGTCACGACTAAGAGTCTGTTACAGAGTACATCTTGAACTACAAGTAACATTATGGGCCTAAGTCGGTAAGTCTTCTAGGCCTTCCCGTAGCCGGATTGGACTCCGTCTTCTCTCCCTAACTGGGCCGCCCGTGAAGCAATGCTCTAACCCGAAGTGGGCCACCCTGGTCAGTGAGGAACAGTGAGGATACCAGGAAAGTATATCCCCAACAATGCAAGCAGGATTCTACTGGCCAACAACAATGTGTGATGCTAAGGACATCGTCCAGCTATGCAACGCTTGCCAACGATTCGCAGACAAACCGCAACCACCTGGCACAGAACTCAGGCCAATAAATGTGGCCCGACCCTTCGTGCAATGGGGACTCGACATGGTCGGCAAGCTCCAAAAATCTTCACGAGGATGATACGTCTACCTCCTAGTCGCGGTCGACAAATTCACCAAGTGGATTGAGGCCATGCCGGTGACAAACCAATCAGGAGCCAGCACCATCAAATTCTTCAAGTCCATCGTCTTATAGTTCGGGGTGCCACATATAATCATCACGGACAATGGGATGAACTTCACGTCCAAGGAGTTCCAGGATTTCTGCGAAAACCTGGGAATCAACATTAGCTATGCCTCGGTGGCATATCCCCAGACCAACGGTCAAGTCGAAAAGGACAACGGCCTCGTCTGTCACGGGATCAAGAAAAGGATCCTCCGGCCACTCGAAAGAGCTGCCGGGTGCTGGCCCGAGGAACTGCAATCGGTACTATGGAGCCTGCGCACAACTCCAAACAACGCTACATGCTACACTCCGTTCTTCATGGTACACGGCGTCGAGGCGGTACTACCCGCAGAGGTGCACTACAAGGCCCCACGGGTAGTAGCAGATAGCAAGGCAAAATCAACCCTCGCACTCGAAGACTCCGTCGATCTCCTCGATGAAGCACGCGAGATTGCAGCGGAGAGATCCACGATCTACCAGCAAAACCTCCGCAATTACCACAGTAGAAGGCTACACCCCAGATCCTTCATCGAAGGATACCTGGTCCTGCGACTGAAGCAGCAAGGGCACCTCAAATTAGAGTCCCCTTGGGAAGGACCTTACGCGATTACCGAAGTAATCCCAGGTGGCGCCTACCGCCTTAAAGACATAGAAAGTGGAGTCGCATACTCCAACCCCTGGAACGTCGCGCAGCTGTGTTGTTTCTACCCCTAGATGTTTTTACTTTGCAAATAAGGCTTTTCATCCAGGCTACTTAGCCATATATTGTACCTCGTGATATTTTGTGAATAAATAAAGCTAAGTGCCCCAAACATTGCTCGGGGGATACGCCACCCTTTCAACCTCGTTACACGAACAACACAGTATCCCAAGTAGCTGACGCACTATCAATCGAACCCTGGGCAAAATCAACCCAGCTGCAACCCACCTGACAGGTTGACAAGGTGCTGAGATGAATACCCATCAGGCTAACAAAAAGGAACTATAGAGTACACAACACTCAAAAAATATACAAGCTAGCAAGCTATTACATATGAACGGGTAACAAGACACCCAATACTCTTATATGAACTTTACAACACCTATGCATTTCATGTGCAGATCTATAATACACTACTATCACAAAAGGAGAACATTTGTCTACTCTTCAAAGAAATCAACGATATCTTGGCTGGCTGAACAACTGCCTGGTAGTGTGGCACCATATTCCATGTCATCCCTTCTGGCGGAGGTGGTGGCCCAGCGGCAACAGCTGTGAAATCCATATCTGGTCGGTGCAGGCGAACAAGCACCAATGCAGCCTTGGCACCCGCGACCAGCTGCTGGCGCACACACTCGTGGACTACACTAATATCCCGAAACTTCGATAGCAACGCTAGCAAGCTTGAAGGCACCACATCCAGGGGAAACATCGCCTGAAAAATATGCTTCAGGCACGACTGCGACTTCTTCAAGTACTACAACACTCGCGATGCACGATCCTGTAGCAGCGCCAACGCGACTCCACGATCGTGATCTACCCAGAAATACTTGCTAGCTTCCAGCTGCTCCTGGGTCAGTTCATTCAGTCGAATGGCAACTCGATCCCTCTCATCCTGCGGGTGACGAGCGCTAACAACTACAAGAAGCAGAGCAAAGCATAAGGACAAAGTGCCGCCGTGAATGGCTAGGAAAGGATAAGAGGCTAGAGATCTAACACTTAAATTGCTCATTCAACTGAGCCACCTCGCCCAGAAGGTACTTCTCGCGCACACTAGCCTTTTCAGCCTTCGACTTCCACACGCCCACGCTACCACGGATCATAGGCATCTCCCGCTCCAAGTGTTTTACGCAGTCGTGCAATCGAGAAAGCAGCGATAGCTCCTCCACCTTTGAACGTGGTTGCGCCACAGGTTCATCGGTGGGAGGCGAGTTAGATAGACCACTCGAAGGACCCTATTATAGGCAAAATAAGAAGCAAATAAGGCCAACTATTTATAAATAAATGCCAGCAGAAGAAACATCAAGGTTCAGCGAGTCTCAAAAAGGGGAACCCCCACAAGGTACAATCCAACATGGAAAGCTAAGCTATTACAAAAGAAGACTAAGATAGCAGACTACAGCTAGGCATTGGCACTCGGGGGATTCTTCGAGTCTGTGGTAGTCTCCGACGCCACATTCTTCTCGACTACAGCCTCTGATGCCGTGGCTTTCGCCTTCTTCTTCCACCTCAACTCAGCCGAATACGCGGCGAGTGTTTCAATGAGCCGAGGCCCATATTTACTGCAGCTAGTGGCAAAATGAGCAAACACTACCTGCTGGCCATCCGCGGTGACCGACATCGCCGAGGTGACTTGGCTGGGGTTCAGATCCACGCCATGAGCATGTGCCATCGTGAGTCCCATGGTAGCTCCAACTCCACGTTGTGCGTTCTTGAAGTCCATGGGCACGCCTTCAGCAAAGGACTCCATCAAGCCATAAAGATCCTCGGTCAGCTTGGCCTTGGGAAACAACTCCTCGCGAAGACGTCCAAGCACACCCTTGGCCTTCTCAAGCGAGTCCTTGACAAAGACGTCGCGGTCTTTGACTGTAGTCATGACGTCGGCCAAGGCATCTGCACGGATCAAAGCCTGGGCGTCAAATTCCACGCCGGCAGCATCTGCATAATATACATATGAGCACAATAACACGTAGGCAAAGTGCATGGCAAATGCAAGTGAGGCAATATCATACCTAAGAGTGCTTTTGCGACAGAGAAGAGTTGTTCTACGAACATATTCTCCCTCTTAGCGGTAGAAGAGCGCAAATCTTCCTCATGCTTCTTCAACTCTTCAAGAGCCTCGAGTACCTCGTCGTGTTTCTTCTCTGCCACGGCAAGTCCCTTCTCGAGGGAGGCGACGCAACGAAGAACATCATTATGTTCACCTACAAAGGCAAAATTTGAGCCCACCAACCTCTACACAAGAAGCATGGAGAAAAAGTATACAACTGACCTTCGAAGGCACGGTGGCGGGTTTCCAGCAAAGCATGCTGGTGAACCAAGGGAATGATCTACTTGGCAAGGCGAGTAGAATCCTTCATGGTCGGCTGCAAGAAAAAAAGAAACAGAGTGAGCATTAACACAAAATTCGACTGCCAGCGACACGAGAAAACTCACGTGTTCCTCTAGGGACTCTGAAGATTCTTTCAGAATCGACATCCGGGCAACAATCTGATGCTCCCCAGCATGGGGGGAGCTCGAAAAATTGGCACTAGAGTGGGCCGCCACCGGAGGAGAAGGAGATGGAACTGCCACCTCCTTGTCTTTGGGGTCCACGACTCCAGTCTCCTTGACAAAACGATAGTCATCGGACGATGATGACGCCGTTTGACTACAAAAATACCCAGAACTACTTCAGAAGGACAGATTTTTGGGAAGATAGGACGAACTCACAAGAATATAAGCACATACCTATCTAACTTGTCGAGGTCGAATGAATCCTCAGACGACTCCTTTGGCAACCACAACTTCTTCCGCGAAGGAGGAGCCACAACGCGCACGGGCACGATAGGAATTGGCTCCTCTACTGCAGGGGGAGGACCCTATGGAGTCGACGGAGATGAGGCATCTGAGCCCTCGCTTCGGGAGCGCTTGCGAGTCCCCTCGTACTCAGGGGGGCTTCGCGTTCTTCCTCCACGGGGGGCAGTGGAGTTCGACTCATCCTCCTCTTCCACTTCGCGCGGAATTATTCCCTCGGGCTAAGGAGGCAAGTTGGAGGCCACCTTCTAGTCCTAAAACCACAAACAAGCATCAATATAAAAGAAACCTAACAGGCAGTCGAAAGTCAAGAAAACTTCATAGAGAAATCCACCTCAACCAGAGGATTGCTTGCACAGACGGGGGACATGACTGAGTCACCCGGGAGGTCCTCCTTGGCGGTGTGCTTGGTCAGCAGTCGAAACCTCATGTCGACCTCGCCAGAAGAAATGCCCTCTCGCGACATGCGAGTAATATCCTTAGTGCCAGTCCAGCAGCACATGGAATGCACCCTAGCCAGCAGTGGCTGCACTCGGCAACACATCCAAGTGCGAATGAGATCAGCGCCACCTATTTCCTTGCTTATGCGGCGTTCCAAGTCGTAGACGCGCTTGTACAGAGTCTCTATTTCTTCGGCCTCGCCGGGCATTATACCTGGGCATTTTCTGGGTCGGGCCGGGCTCGGGCCGGGCCTGACCAAGCCCGCTCGTGGAAATCCTAGGCCCGAGCCCGGCCCGGCCCGGCTGCCGGGCCTGAAAATCAAGCCCGAGCCCGGCCTGTGGTGCATGTTTTCTGTCGGGTCATCGGGCCTCGGGCCGGGCCTTTGCCTATTTTACACTTTCCTTTGGCCCGAGCCCGGCCCGCGCAACGTTCGGGCCACAAATCTAGAGCCCAGGCCCGGTCCGCGGGCCTCAAAAGCCCGGTCCGGTGGGCTTTTTTCGGGCCGGGCCGGGCTGCCCACGCCCAGGTTTGCCGGGCATTACAATGTTCTTCCACGACCTCCTCCTCTTGCAAACTGCAACTAGGTCAAAGGGCGCGAGTCTATAGTGCTCTCCATCCACTTTTTGGTCACGAATGTAGAACCACTTCTCCCTTCACCCTTGGACGGATGCATTGAAGTTGATGGTGAAGTAGGTGATACTAGAGTTGACATGGATACCGCAGCCTCTTATATCGTAGACTACAGATCCAGAGCCCGACTGGCATTTGAGTTTGAAGAGTTTTTTAAAGAGGCCAAAGTGTGGCTCGATTCCGAGCCAGCACTCACAGAGAGTAATGAAGCAAGCGATATGGAGGATAGAATTCGGGGTCAGCTGATGCAGCTGGAGCCCACAGAAACAAAGAAACCCCCTCATAAACTTGTGAAGGGGGAGGGACAAACCGCGAATGATGAAGGAAAGGAAAGTCGAAACCCGGCGGGAGGACTAGGGATTACCTCGTCGCTAGGGATGCGACAGTCATCTTCCGTGGCGGGGAGCGTCCCATCCTGACGCTGAGTGAAGAGCTCTAAAGGCTTGATGGAGGATGCACGCCATGACCCATTTATGACGCGGGTTCCGGGGCCCTTCTTCTTCCTAGCTCCGACGGCAGCATTAGTGCCTGCGGTGGCAGTGCCCTTCTTCTTGGCTGCAGCATAGGCCGCCACAGATCCAGCGACAGAGCTTCCTTTCTTCTTCCCCATCTGGCGCTTGCGGTGGGAGCGTAAGAAGTAGCTCGGGAAAGTGCAGAGTTGGTCCAGTGCCACAAGGAACATGAGAGCAATGGAATAGCAGGAGCAGCAATGGCGGAAGTGCGTGAGCGAGAAGAAGATGTGGGGAATTACCACACAGTGGATCTCTACTTAATCTCATTGAAGATGCCATCCAATGGACAGGAGAGAACCAACCAGACGCGTGGCACACATCAGTGTTAACGCGTGGCAGAGTAAACCACGAAACGTCACGCCACTCCCCCTATTACACGCGAGAATCGAGGAGACACAGTTAAAACAAAAGATTACGCATGCCCGGTCAAATCCAAGTCAGAAATGGGACCCACCTCTTTGTCACATCCCATCAAAACCGCTCACACGGGCAACTAAGATCACATCATCGTCAGCACTGACATCATCAAAACTCCAGCAGGAGCACTCTGTGACTACTCTAGTCCTTACTCGACTCTTCGACTCCACCAAGAACTCGGGGGCTACTCCTAACAGGAGCGCTAGCCGCGCACCCGAGAAACTTTGTAAGACATCCAAACATTATGAGAACATATTTTCTCGCAAAAACCCTTTACTTGAATCAATGATTCGACTATGGACTTCGGGTTACTCCCATAGGGAGCGCTGAAAGCACATTCGACTGAAACAAGCAAAAGATGACAGCAGTCGCAAAATACTTATTGTCCCCACTCGAGTCTACGACTCGAATAGGCACTCGGGGGATACTCCCATAGCGAGCGCTGGTCGTGCACCCTATGATTTTTCTTACACATAACCGCGTGTTGACTACGTCCACACTCAAAAGCTTTGGCAACTTCGCCTCATATTTTCCCTGCAAAGAGATTACGTTTCTTGGGCCACCCGAATCATCTTCGTGATGAAAAAATTTGGATGCCACGTCTACGACATGAAGATAAGACCTAAATAAGGCCTGGCAACGCACCTGCTGCGCTCTACCAGACATAATCCATGCATGCAGGCACAATGAAATAAGCCTTGATGGACATGTCGAGTGCTCACACTTATACACTGGGATTCGACTCTATAAGACCTCCATGGCCTGAGTTGAATTACGCCAGCACTTTTCTAAATTCGAGTCCGGGGACTCGAGTTTGAGTAGATTGCATTGTTTTGCCCTAAGTCAGTTAACTGATCCCGATACATTGGATAAATCAGGCACGTATATCAACAATCCCTATGATACAAATCAGAGCAATCGAAAACATGCTCGATTGTGCACTCAAAGACTTCATAAGTCTCCACTCGAATCTGCGATTCAACCGGACACTCGGGGGCAACTGACATGGACATACCTTACAGGTACTCGAGTTTGGCATATATGGTCCAGTCTAGCAGAAGCCCACGATGTTACCAGGGCCCAATGAAGGATTTGGGTGACCTCAGGAGACTCCGACTGCTTGCGGCACATGGCGAGCTCAAGATAGAAAGTTCAAAGGGAAGACCCTAACTTGTAACCGACTCGACCTGCTATCCCGAGACCTAGCCTATCTATATAAAGGCTAGGAGGGGGCAGTGAGGAGGACAATCACAACCCTAGTTTCCACACCATCGCCAGATTGCATCTGCGCACCCCTATAACTTTTGACTCCCTCGATAATTCCAAGAGCAGACAAGCAGGAGTAGGGTCCTCTACGAGGCCTGAACCTGGGTAAAACTTGCGTCTCTGTGTGCTTGTTTGCTAGTCGATTGATTCCTCCAACGCTCCCCTCTTCTCCGAAACCCAAGTCCATAACAATGGGCATTGGTGAGTTTAACCCTCGTCGGTCTACATGCATGCATAAGAGTCCATAGTTCTAGTAAGTCCATGTCAAACAATGTAAACTAATAGCAAGCATCAAAACATGAATAAAATATAACTCGACACAATGCCTTTACAAATTGATACTCATTCAAAGCATATGAACCATGCAACTATGTGTAATCTTTTTAGTATCAACTTCAACATCCCAATCCCAACTTTTTAATAGCATCCAACTTTACTTAAACCAAACCTCCAGTAGATCTCCCATAATATATATCAAAGTGGTGGTCTTACTCAAATAGAAATAAAACAAAACAAACTAAAACAAATAAAAGACGCTCCAACTTTATGCGATAGTAATGTGTTGCTCGAAAAACAGAAAGTAGGCGTGTGAAAGCCAAGAGTGTGGTTGGTACAGTGGGGTGCCTTGGGAATCCCCAAGCTTATGCTTTCATCATCCTTGGATTTATCTTGGTGCAGCTCCTCTAATCCTTGTGAAAAAACACCAACACAAAAATTTCTCCCATCTCTTTCTTATGGGGTGACATTAGTGGGTACAAAAGATACATTGGTTGCTGCAAGAAATCCTTAAACAAATGTATATATGAAAATTCTAGTAGGTATATAATGTTGTATGCTTTCTCATGAACTCAAATCAATCAAAAAGATTCAACTTAAAAGCTCAAAGAATGCATAAAACAAAATGGGACAGAATCTATCCAGAATTTTAGAGCAGCAAAACATAATTAATTATCCTACTTCGGCATGTCCTAAAATCACGAAATTATATGAGCATACAGAGGATGAAAAGTTATAACTACAGATCCAATATGAGCTCAGTCGGAGTTACAGAAAAAGTATGAAAAATCATACGGTATAGAGACTCGTGCAGAAATCTACAACTCCATATATGTGTTCAACTTTTTCAATCCAAAATGGGTAAAACTTGGTACTTTATTGAAAACTATAGAAATAAAACAAAATCTAAAGTCTCTTGCTACAACAAAAGGACACAAATAAAATCAAAACAAAAATATTTGGGTTGCCTCCTGCAAAGCGCTTTCTTTAAAGCCATATATCTAGGCTTACTTGAATTTCAAGAGGGGTGAAGCTCATGAGGGATCTTGAATTTTGGAGTGTCCCTCTTCTTTGGAAAGTGTTCCATACAGTTCTTATGTGGAACCTGAAACTCTACATTACCTTCCTTTTAATCAATAATAGCACATGTAGTACGAAGGAAAGGTCTTCCTAAAATAATTGGACTAGAGGTTTTACTCCCCATGTCCATGATAATAAAATCAACGGGAACAAAAGTCATGTTAATCTCTACCATTACATTACTAACTTTTCCTATAGCATGTTTAATGGTATCATCAGCAAGTAGTAAGTCCATGGAGCATTTTTCTATATCTTACAATTCTAGTAATTCATACAGATCTTTAGATAAAATGGAAACACTAGAACCTAGATCAAGTATAGCATGGTGTGTTTCTTTTCCAATAGTAAATAATACCTTGGGTACCCATACATCCCCAAGATTAGGTGGTAGCATAGCATCTTGATTGTACCTAGCAATCTTTTCTTGAAGCACATGGTTAGCTATATAAGAACCAAAACCCGCTTGGTGAGAATTTATGGAAGGATCACTAGCAAATTTTTGCAGCACATTAATGAGTTCATGTAAGCTACATTTATCTAAATCAAGTAGTGGATCCTTAAACTCATTAAGCATCTTTACTTCTTCCACCTTTTTCCTTCTATTATATAAATTGTAAATCTCATGGTGGTCATCAAAAACATCTTCGGGTACTTTATCCTTTTCTAAACTTTATTTAATTTTCACTTCCAAAAGTAAACCATCAAGTAAAACATGAGTGTTTGCAGCAGTAATATTCATGAAATCACATTCACATTCATCATCCAAAAATGTCCTAGAAGTGTCAGATAATCCTCTATAAAACACATGCATGAGCATCCAATCTCTAAGGCCATGTTCCACTCCAAAAGCTATTCCTCTAAACCCTTCCCAAGCTTTTACTAATGGTTCTTGTTCCTCTTGTTTAAAGGTAATAACTATTTGTTTAAGGTTGCATATTGTTTCAGTGGAACTAAACCTTTCAATAAATGATGCTTTCAAATTAAACCAAGAGCTAAAGTTTCCAGTAGGCCATTTCAAAATCCAATCTAATGCCTTTCCAGCAAGTGAGTAGGGAAAAACTTAACTTTAATTACGTTATTGTTTGCATGGCTCAAATTCAAAACTTTACACCTTTCATCAAATTGCCTAAGATGTTGTATAGGATCTTCCTTTGGTTTCTCATAGAAGCGGTTTTCATAAATTATTTTAGTGATGTTGGGATCTACTTCAAATTGCTCTACCGGGATATTCATATCTTGTAGAAACTTCCTAACACTAAATGGCCAACAAGTTCTTTTTTCCATTACTAATTTTTATGTGTTTAATGTTTTTAAATGAAAACTGAAAGTAAAATGATACTAAAACTAATACTACTGAACTAACAACTAACAAATAAAATGCAAAACTGAAAACTAAAAGACAAACCGAAATACAAAAGTAAAGACAAAAAAATGAAAAATAAAAACTAAATGCAAATCTGAATGGTAAAAGAAACGAAAAATGTAAAAACTAAAATGTAAAGATGAAAGTAAATACAATAACAAAAAAACTACTTTATAGATTTAAAAGAACAAGAATATACTCACGTAGGTGCAACCTCCCCAAGCTTAGGTGTTTACACAAGTTGGTGATGAAGTTGAACTTTCTTGTGAGTTATCCTTTTACTAGCTCCCCGACAATGGCGCCAGAAAACTTCCTTGATGCGAGCGCTAGAAAACTTCCTGAGAGTTGTCGTAGGAGCTTCTCGCTGCACCTTAACAGTTGAGACTCTAAGTGGAGAGTGATGTAGTAAATAGAAGTCTTCCCCACAAGGGAAACTCGAGGGTTTAAATATCGAACTCTCGGGGAGCTGTGTGTAAGAGAATGATCTTATTTGTTCTTCGTCAAGCAACCTACAAAGTAGTTGTAGATTGTTTTGTGCCCTCAACCTCACCAAGTGGTTGTCAAGTACAAGGTGTATGTAAGCAAACCTGAAATAAAATACAATAAAAGTAAAATGCAATGCAATAGTAAAGTAAATATGCAATAGTGATAAATGCAATGGAATGATGTTTTTGGGTTTTGGTTGGTGTTTGCAAGTATGAGAAATGTTTTTGTATTTTGGATTTAATTAATACTGAAAATAAAAAGTGATGTAGATGTGTTGGATAGTGTTTTCTTATAGTTTAAAATGGACCGGGGTTCATGGTTTCGCTTATGCACTCTCTTTTTGAGTTGTGGTAGACACGGGACACTCTAATTGACGTAATATTGGTGCAACATGTTAAAGTATGGCTAGCAATTCATATGGGCATCACGTCCTAACATAGATATGTTATTTCTAACAATTCACTTATACTCATAGTTTTAAAAATTAGTCTGGTTCGATGGTTTAACCGGAAAAAACCTGAACCGATGATCTCACTATTTTTTAAGAGGTACCGGTCCAAATAGCAAAAACCAGGAAAAAAGAAGAAGTTGCAACAGGAATTGAACTCAATACCTTATGCTAGATAGAAATAGCACCACATAAGGCCTAATACCGGTTGGACACACCATGTTTTGTGATTACATAGTGAAATATACGTTTAATATACATTTTATTGTCATTTTGTTCTGAAATTTGCTTAAATTTTGATTAAAAGGAACGGTTTTCTCACTATCGAACCGGTGGTCCGACCCGCGAACCAGTGAACCAGTCGTCTCGCTAGTTGACTCATGTAACACCCTTGAATTGGCCCTATGCAAGTTTTAGCGATTCCCGCCAAACCCGCATATAAATGATTCAAAGGTGCCCACCAGGCACTTGCGTGCAGGTGGAAAATGAAGTAATATCATTACACAATAGTCCACAATGGAACCCACAGAACATATATATACAACAATGACTCTATGAGTCAAGAATACAGATATACAATATAAAGATCCAAATCACCTTGAAAACGGTACAACATCCGAGTACGGATAAGATGCAAATGGGGCTAAGAGCCCTGAAGAATAACCAATGGCGTCCATAACCCTACTCAGGCCAAGCCGGAAGGGTAACCCTGCTAACGACGTCGATCTCAAACCTGCTAAAACAAAAGGGGTGTCGACAAAGGGCAAAGGAAAAAGGGAGCGGTTAGTACTGAGGCTAGTACACGGCGAGTCTAAAATTCGGTGTTTCTCGCCTACATAGGTATGGTGGAGTGAAGCGGCAGTGAAGCATGCACTAAACAACCTATAGAGACTTGATACAACTGTTGGCTATCAGAGAGGGATAAGAGAGACCTATTCGCAACCACCTGATACTAACACCAAACATACCCATCCTGGTATTTCCCCCTTGAGACCAAACGAGGAAGTCATTCCAAGGAAAGTCACACAGTTGGCAGTTTTGTTCATCCATTATAGTTGCAGCACTCACTAGTCAGATATAGATAGCATGAGTCACCCTGATATCATAAGCAGTGGGCAGTTTTAGTTAACCATTCCGTTGTAGTTGTAATACTTACTAGTCAGATACAATTAGCATGAGACATCCCAAAACCAGCAGTTGTTGGCACTTTTATTTACTCATTCTGTTGTAGTGAAACTGATTACTAGACATGTTAAAGTCAAATTTATAGCACTACTTTAGTTATGGTTGTCTATGATCGAGATACTGTGCTCCAAGTCATCCATAACCGCAGACATGACTTTCAGAAAGATTTATCCTGCAGGGGTGCACAAATAGCAACACACACACAATCAACCTTGGGAAGGACCAAATAAAAAGCAACGAGGCCTCACGACAAAACATTCACATGATTCATAAATCATTTAAGGGGGCCACCCCATTAAGCTACCCGCAACAAAGTTGGCCGGCTCCGAGATGGACTCAAGGTTTGTGTAGATCGCTGTAAACGACTAGAAACCCGAAAGTGTGACTGGGCTTGTCAATACTGTGGAAATGTGTCACAAGTCCTAAATAGTGCATGCGCTCCACACGCAATCGTAAATAAAGCAGTAAAGCATGGCATAAGTACATGATACTAATAAAACCCTAAACTAGTTTGTGGCCCCAAAAAATAAAGTGTGAATCAAGCTCAGGCAAAGGGGGATCCATAGGGTCTCCCGTATGTGGATAGTGTGAATAGTCAATGAACAGGTATCAAGTACTCGGGGACTACGGGACACAAGTGAGCGTGGAAGAACCAAATAACATCTATTATCCACCGGTACCTCTACATTAGTTATATCTACTTCCAACATTTTTAATTATCAAGTTGAAATTAAAGTCATGATCACCTCCAACATTAAACATGTGCCAACCTCCCAACAACGGTGGATCATCGATGATGTGAAGCAGCACCTGAGCAAGCAACTACGACTCGCAAGGCCGACTGTCTATCAAACAACAGGCAATAGGATGTGTCCAAGGCAATATAGAGGCTGCAGGGAATATAAATGGTGCACGAAAACTAAAGCATCACAACAAGGATATCAATAGATCAACAGGAGGAAGTAAAGACTATAAATGCAAAATAGGTAGAAAGGGGGAGAATGCTCGCCTGGGAAACACTATCGAAGATACATTATCCGAAGAACTTGTTAATACTTGCATCAACTCAACCGCCTAATCCGTGAAGAAGCAAATCACTAACAGAAACACTGGATGCACTATTTAATACTACCGCAGAAGATCGGGCATGTTCATGATATGATGCATGACATGGCAAAGATGCGATGCGACTAGGCAATATTAAACGAAACCGGGCCCCGACAATTAAGTAGGAGGTTCATGTTGTATAGGTGCCCCGCAATTTAAATGTTGACTTAACAAGGAAAAGCATGGCATCAGTTTGCTACACAAATTTATATGGAGTCGAGATAAGACTATAATAACCCACATATAGTCTCCATATTTAATTATTAGGTGAATCGGCATAATGCCCCAAAACCACCAAACATGTATGCAAGCATGAATAATTTATATGCAGCAAGTATATGTCATTTACAAAAATAGGGACAGGATAGGTAGGGGTCGCACTCCTCGGATCAAAGATCTTGGGGTTCCGAGGGTTCGGCGGGGTTCGGTCTTCAGACTCCGGGATCGGGCCTTGGCCTTCGGATCCATGAAGAATGTCATGGCTGTTCTAGGAAGGAGATCTTGGTGTGCTGAGGGTTTGCTCTTCAGTTTTTGCGATGAAGATCTTGGGGTTCCACTTCGTTAGAAGATGGCTAACTTGAAATGACGTTGATGGTCTTCGAGTGATTCCTCGGAATCCTGGTCCCACTTGTTGGTTTTGTTCCCCAACAGGTTTTACCATCTTGCCGAGAGATTGTACACAACAGGTAACACCACCTTGTCTTATCGTAGCCGGACGATATCTTCAGCAGCACCACAACACCATCAGATCGGGTCATCTGCCAAACCACCAAAATGTTGAGGAAGACTGTTGCAGGTTACGAGACTGAAGACGGGGCGCCTGAATGGAACAACGGAAGCAACAATAGCTCCCATACTCTGCAGGCACGAGGATAGAGCCATAACACGCACACACTAGGAAGGAGAGCTAGATAGCTACAGGAACACAGGTGCTCAAGCAGCACTTGTTGCAGCCAAAGGCGCGAGGACAGGGTAGAGGCCGATGCGGCTCAGGCGAGCCTGAGGCAGGGCCGCGCTCGAAGGCGGTGGAGGTGAGAGGCGCGACGGTCGAGGACGAGTCGGGCCTCGAGATGGAGGAAGCCGGTAAGGACTGGGCGAGCAGGGCGGTCGCGGCATCTCTACAGAGGCGGTGCAAGGCCGGAGGCAGAAGGAGGCCGAGGGGGTGGCGGAGATTTGCGGGGCCGAGGTCGACGATGACGAGGGGCACGAAGGCACCTAGGAGCCGTTGAGGACGGCGACGAATTTAGGCGGCCGGAGGAGCTCCGCTGTGACGCTACAGGAAGGTGGAGCTCGAGGCGAGCTTGCTCGGGGAGAGGCGGTTCCTAGGGCTTGGCGAGGTGGTTCGGCACGATGCGGGGAGGAGCGGCTCTACGGTGGGCACCTGGGAGGAGGGAGAAGAGCTTGGGGGAAGTGGGCTCGGTGACGCGCGCCAGGAGAGGAAGGCATCGGTGATTCAGAGAGGGCGAGCGGGAGGACGCAAGCGAGGTGGGGAATGGGTCGAGGGAGAGAGGCGACGCGGGGTGGACGCGATGCCGTGCTGGCGTGGATCGCGAGGGAGTGGTGGGGACAGGAGAGCGTCGGGTGGGTTGGTGCGCGTGCGTACGCAATGTTACACGCGAGGGTTTGGGGCCAGGGTGGAGCGATGCAGGGTGTGCAGTAAGCGTTACGTAGGGTGGGTCTATCGCTGGGGCGATGTGCGTGTCGAGCGGGCCAGGCGGCAGGCAGTGTAGTGCTCTACGCGTTGTGTGCGATGGGTGGTGGCGACAATGGTAGGATAGGTAGGGATTTAGGTTAGGAACCAATTAGGGTTTGGTTAGATTGGTTCTAGGTAGTAGGTGGCCGGTTAGGCTGGTTCAGTCAGCTGCCTCCCCAAACTAAAATATTTATTTTATTAGACTACTATTTTATTTTAAAAGCCTTTCATAATTTGTTTTTAGACAAAACAAAATATCCGGAAGGACCAGGTTTTACATTTGAACTAAAGAGGGAGGCAAATAGAAAACAAGGATAGGCTTATAGAAAATTGCTTTAGGCAAACATATGCATGATGATGACGATTCTCAAATGCAATGTGGCATGATGACATGAGCTTGCTGTCATGATGATGCACAAAATAAAAACAACAAGCGATTTTCTAGTAGTGGTTTTATCTGGGGTGCTACAACTCATTGGTTTGGTTTTTAAAACTATGCTTATACTCCACTAGAAAGGGAGGGTCTTCAAGCAATCTAGTATTAAGATAAATTTTAAAGTATAGCATTGAGTTCTACGACATGAAGTTAAACTAAGAACATACTTAATATAGTCTAAGCATGATATTTTCTTTATCCCTAGTGAGGCAACTAATTAAGGTAAATACCCAAGTGATTCGCAAGTTTTACTGACCTACCCGCAAGATCACCCCATTGCTCCAACTAATGCACACGTTCCCCCACACACGCTCCCATATACAAGTTTGATCAAAACAAGTAAACAAGAACGGGGTACATGATGTGCATCTATTCATATACTTCCAATACTGAAAAATTGCAATCTCAACTATCAACTATATAAAGATCCACCACATAGGTAATACAAATACGACCGTAATCATGTTATGCAGCTCACACGGCTCTAATACAATCGCGATCATGAGAGAGAGATATAATAGCTACTACCACAAACCCATAGTCCAGGGGTGGACTACTCCCCCTTCATCATGGTGAAGGTGCTGGAGTCGTTGGAGGACGTGGAGATCACACCGACAGCACCCTGCCGGAGTTTCCCCCCTCCAATCTTCTGCCTCCTGCCTCTCTGTTTCGTGTTTCTATCTTCTGTGCCGCTCCTTTCCGAGAGTCGTCGGGGGACCTTTCTTATATGTGGTTGTAGGTCAGAACCTTCGCCTGAGAGAAAGAATCGACGGCATCGGAGACTCGAGGGGCAAACGAGCACATCAGCCGCGGCCAGGGGGTGGGTCGCGGCTGGTTAGCTCGTTCCCTCCTCGATCTTCTTTTCTCGCGGATCTTGGCCCATTATTCTTGGTTCTGATAAATACTAGGTCCCATGAAGTTTTAGGTCAATTGGACATCGTTTGGGTACCTGAAAGTCAAAAACATTGAAATAGGGGTTTTCCGCCTCGGCAGGGTTAATTCCAAAATAATATGGTAAGTGTGAAATATTCGAAAAGATCATTATAAAACATGAATATACCCCATATATGATGCAAATATGTTGGAATATCAAGTAATAAAGTGCAAAGTTCATGGATGCATTTTACATTTATGACACACTCTCACTTTCCAAGGACAAGTGCACAATGCTTAGGCAAACACAAAATGAGCTCCTCTAATAGGATAGATACACACAAAGGAAGAAGGGTTAACAAGGTGGAGCAAGTTATACCTTTGGTATTAACGACTTGCTACCGGTGTTGGGGCTGATGTTCGGGTGTCGCGGTGTCGAGGAGCACAGTATGTGATGATTTGTGAAAGCTTGATGTTAGTTTGGGCGACACGCACAGGAGACACGAACAACACAAGTGGAAAAACGGTCAAAACTAGGTCAGAATAGCAGTTTGGCCTAAACCGTATACGGACCAAGGCCGAATTTTCGACACAATTCTGGTTCGCCAAAATTTTCAGCGGCTGGGTCGGTCCACCGGACCTGGCGCCGGTTTGAGTTCGTGACAAACTCCAAAAGTCAAATCTCGGATCTTTTTCGAAAATCTGCCCAAATTGGACTGGGGGAAGGTCAAAGGAAGGTAGATCGACACCCAAAGCAACATATCTATGGACCAAAACCATGAAAACTCACCAAATCCAGAGATCAATCTGAAGGCAATGTGGGGCTCTTTTTTGGGGATTTTTGAATTTTTTGGTGGATAGAAGAAAAATTTATGGGGGAATTTGTGAGCAACGAAGATGTTGATACCAATATGTTGAGAGTTAACCTCGGGGATGGACCGATCTTTCACGAATGCCTTGAAAACCGGGACAGAGTGAGTGGGGGATGAGGAAGAGGATGAAATCTGCGAACTTAAGCACGAAGAATACGATGAACACACACACACACACACACGAAGACACGATACAAACCAATATCTCACGCCGGTGGCTACCGGTATGGCGCAATCCCTAGGATCGGCTGAAGGGAATATGCCCGAGAGGCAATAATAAAGTGGTTATTATCTTATTCCTTGTTTATGATAAATGTTTATTTTGCATGCTATAATTGTATTAATTGTAAACATTAATACATGTGTGTTTAATAAACAAATAAAGGGTTCCTAGTTATGCCTCTCTTATAAACTAGCTCGTTGATTAACAAGATGATCAAGGTTTCCTGATCATGGACATTGGATGTTGTTAAAAACGAGGTCACAACATTGGTTGAATGGTGTGATGAACATTCATCCAAAGTATAGCAATACGATCAAAGTCATTGTGTTTAAATTGCTATAACATCATACGAAGTAATTCTAGTCCTTAGACCATGAGATCATGTCAATCACTAACACTAGAAGAGTAACTTGATAACATCAAATGGCACACTGTAACAGGGTGACAATAAAGGTGGGTTCATATACTCTAAAGGTGTTATGTTGAGGCTCATGGATCAAGAGTGGGATTTGTCCATCCCGATGACGAATAGATATACTCTAGGCCCTCTCGGTGATATCGCATTGAGATAGCTTGCAAGCAAGTGATGTGATCACTAGAATGTTATATCACGGGAACAAGAAAAGAGTGCATGTCAGTAATGAGATCAAACTAGGTATGAAGATACCGATGATCAAATCTCGTACATATAATATATCACGAGACAAAGGGATTTAGTTATGATGTTATAGGTTCACACGATCACTAGAGTCATCGTTGAATGTGTGGGAGTCAGTACGGATCTTCAGGTCTCGCTGCTGATTATTGATTAGAGAAGGGTCTCGATCATGTTTGTATTATTCGCGAACCGTAGGGTGACACACTTAAGGGACACTGACACCATTTGGAGTAAATATGTTTCAGATAAAGATTTAAAAAGCGCAGGAATCATTTTGATAGAAACCGAAATTGTTTCGGATGAAATTGCAGAAACTAGTTTTGTATGTGATATTGAAATGTTGCAGGAGGTTTTATGTGAATGTTTGTTAATTAATGTAATTAACAAAATTCTGAATAAAATAAATAAAATAGTTTTATTAAATGAGAGATACATTAATTTTGGTGGAAAATTAATGCATGTGTGAGTGAAATTTTAGTGGAGGTCTTTTATGTGAGTGGGTGTTGCACCCACATGAATGAGGAAGAGGTGGGGGCACCCACCATGGATGCCATGCCATGACCTTTGGTTCCCCCCTCCTCCTATAAAAGACACCCCTCTCACTCCATCACACTCACACCTCCTCGTGAAGGATCTCTTTTCTCCTCTAAAAATTATTCCCCAATGGTCTCGGATTAGTGAGATACATGTTTCCAGTGGCTTTATCTGAAAAGGAGTTGCTGCTTCCGGTGCATCGCTAGAGCGAGGACGCAGAGATTGTCGTGGTACTGGACGTGTGTGCGATCACGGGTGCACCGCTGCTTTGCGGTGCTGGACTTGCTGGTGCTGGACCTGCTAGAGTTCATCACGATCTTGAGATCGGCAAGTGTACCACTACATCATCCACGAGTTCAAACTCGTTAACAACGCTCTATCGCTCTTCAAGGGTATGTTCTCTATGGATGTATATCCACCTGTTGATTGTATCTAGGTAGATAGATCTTGGTGCTTAGTTGTTCACATTTTTTTTGTTCTCTATGCTGTGAACCCAACATCGGCGTCGGGCGAAGATCTATCTCGAACCGGCATAGCGAGTGGGGAGTCTTGGTGAGATCTTGACGTCTTGGCAAGGGGCTTCGATGCCAAGGCCTTATACAATGGGGGGTGGGGGAGGGGCACGATGCAAACTCCAACGAGATAGGGGATAATTGATGCTTGATACTAGAATTAGGGAGATCTACAAGGGTGTCGTCTAATTCCAATTATCCAAGTCTGTGTAATACAAAGGGGTGTGGGGGGCTATATATATATGCCAACCACTAAAACAAGGGTAGTTTAGGCACAAAAGAGTAAAATCTGGACGAAATAGGAATATTCTCGGGCATAAACCCATGTTGACTTTAAGACGGAGGGTTCTCACGATAAGTCCGGTAGCGCCGGACTGGGCGCCGGAAATTCCGGTCACCGTCGGTAATTCCGGTCACTACCGAAACGGCGTACAAAGATGTGTTCCGGTCGGCGACAATTGCTTACTGTTGCGACGGGATTTCCCGTCGGGGGTCCGGTCCGCCGGGTTGTGCGCCGGGAATTCCGACGAAGATTTTGGTTCGCCGGACCTGGCGCTGGTTTGGTCTAGACCTTCGTCTTGTGATGGCTCGGCTCCTCTTGGCATTTTCTCCATGAGGTTCATAGCTGAGGAGCGAATTCACCTTAACTTGAAAGAGCTTAGCTCGGGCACGAGTCATCGGTCCACTTGAGAGACTTGGTGGTGTAGATGTACGGACGGGCTGCGTACGTTGCCATGCCATGATGCTTTTGACCGGGGCTTTGTGCAAATGGGTTATTTTTCAAAAATAATTTAAATTAGGGTTATTTTGTGCTGAAGTTTTGAATTTGAGTCAGCTTTGTCTTTTTTGAGGGAAGGCAGAGGCCGAGTGGAGCAACCCAACCCTAGCTAATAATCTGTCGCCGCCGTTGTGGTCCTCCTCCGCGCCAGCCAGCCGGCCGGCGCCCCCGTCCTGCCGCCGCCGCCATGGTGCTCGGCAAGATCGCCATCGTCATCGGCTCAGGTCCCCTCCCGTCTCCCCTCTAATCCTTCCGAGCTGGCCCCGATTCAGCTTCCCGCGCCGCGAATCCCCCCTCCATTAGCATCACGCGAGCATGATTGGCATCACCCCGTGTCGATTTAGCTTGCTCGCGAGCGTTGTATAGCTAGCTAAGCTAACGGACCAGTGTTCTGCTTATGGCTCGCAGGGATCATCGGAACCCTAGTCACCGGGGGCGACCCTGGCAAGCTGCCGGACCTCAGGGACGTGCTCTCCGTCTCCTTCAAGGTATGCTAACTCCGCCTTCATCCGTCCACGTGTAGGATCCCTGCCCTGTTCTACCCACTCACGGTCTAATCCCCTCACCCTCCTCTGCCTACCCAGTTCATGACCAAGCAGGACAAGAAGGAAGGCTCCTCCACCACCTCCCCGCACACTGACCAGCTCCTGTCTCAGGTACTAATCCTCTCCTTCATCAGGCTTTTATGTACTTGCGGTCTCCAGCTCCAGCAGCGCGCTAACCCAGCCCTGTCGGTCGGTTGATCGGCCGCCTGTTACTTTCAGGTCAACTATCTCAGGGAGCAACTCCGCGTGCTGTCCGATCAGAAACAAGTGCCGCACATCATCATCAACGGCATACCAGGTTAGCTGCGGCCGGCTCTCCCTACTACTCACTCACCCTCTGCTTCCCCGGATCATGTGTCTGTAGCCTCCTAAGTGCCAACCTTGTCTTCATTTGAATCCAAACATCAATTGAATATATTATGTTTGTTGTTTCACGGTAAAACTTTCACCTTGCTAGGAATCAAATTGGCTGGTACCAGGCCAACCTAGGCCAGCTAAAGGTTTCTTGCTTCTTTTAGGTACCGACTGAAGCAAAAATTTCTCCTGCAGGCCCTGGTGCTTACAGTTTAACTGCTATCGCTGTTGGAGCCATCGGATATTTGTATATCAGATGGAAGGTAAACATTTATGTTACCCCCCTGCTAACTTGGTGCAGGACTAATATATATTTCAAAATTGCAAAATGAAGCTATCCTACGACCAGTTAGTTTTTGTTCTTTACTGTCAATCTAGATTCTTGGTGCAGTTGTCCTAGAATGCAAAGCCGAGTTCATCCAGTTCCTGTTCTGATGTTTGAAGTTCACCATTGACGTTTATTTCGTTGAAGCTAATACGATGATTTGCAGGGATGGAAAATTTCTGACTTAATGTTTGTCACCAAGCGTGGCTTATCTGATGCCTGCAACGTAGTTGGCAAACAATTGGATCAGGTTTCAGAAAGTGTCCATGTGAGTTCCTTCATCCTATATATTCAATGGAATATTATCATCAAACTGCGTCACGTTTTCAGATGCGGGCTGCAAGGATGCCATATTGCTTTCTAATGTGTATTGTAGTAAAATTGCATATTAAGATTCACCTAAGTAATTAATCATTCCAGTCTGTGACATCTTGATGAAGTTTAGGACTTACAATTAAAAATGGCTAAAGACCTTCAATTTGCAACATAGAAAATCTGCATTAAATGGCTAAACATTTTTCTTACAATGTCGACGGTCCATTTATGTTATGACACAGCATCTATAGGTACACTCCGCATTATGTGTTATGTACGTAGGAAGTTTGTATAATTCTACTCAGTTCCTGTATGTAATCAGAAGACGAAAAGGAAACAGAAGACATGCACTAGATAGGTCTCCATAATTTAGAACATTTATGCAATATCTTAGCTTCATGGTGTGCTGAGTCCCAATCGTTTCAACAATAACTATATTTGTCTTCATTCTTCTGATTGCAGGCTTCAAAGAAGCATCTTTCTGGAAGGATCGACCGAGTAGCTTGTAGTCTAGATGAGTGCCATGAAATTATTGAAGCCACAGGGAATGAGGTTTGCAACTTGCTCGTTTATTTGTTTGTTTCCAGGATGTTGTATATTTCAAGGGAGATGATACACAACTAATTTGTATTTCACAGGTGACAGTTATCCATGGAGATCTAAGCGCCTTTCAGGAGGAAATACAATCAGTTCATCTTGTAGTTCGCACTCTGGTAGGTACCTTGCAGGCTTGCACTGTACATATTTATATCTTCGTATTCAGAATAGTTTCTTTCCCTTGGAGTAGGACTTGTAGTACTAGGTACAAACTGAATCTCTCCCTTTTTTTGCAGGAGACAAAGCTTGGACGCCTTGCATATACCCAAGTAAGTTGAAAATTTCTAGTGCTGCAACTTGTTTTCGCTTCAGAAAATCATGTAGTGCTAACCCCATTGATTGAAATGTCTTAGGATCACACAACACGAGGAATACATGAGTTATGTGAGTTCACTAAAAGATTGGATCGGAGTCCGAAAACCGATACTCTTAAGGCAAGTCCACATAATAATGTATCTCATATCTGGTTCCCTTTAATGTGCTCATTTTATTGTGAGCACTGTCGCAAAGTGTCCATGACATGTTAGTTCGAACGCCATCTGTTCTAATCCTAATCTCGTAAGTAAAACCATGTTTCAGGTCACATCATCAACTCCTCTCCCTGCTATTGAATCTTCAGAAGGGGTTACTAGGGTAACTTCATCCACCTTCTTCCAGCATTAACATAGTTTGGATCCTCGCTGGCTGACATTTTGTGTTTCTTTCTACAGACTGCTTCTTTGCCGTCAGGTTTGGAACCAGAGTCTCCTGTAGCTCAATCACCTAGAGAAGAGATGCCTAAGGTTAGTTTCAGGTCTAATAATGTTTTCTGCAACACATTTGACCCGGCTTTGTGCGTCTAATACATTTTGTCTCTGTAGGTTGTGCGCCCATCTACAGCCATGTCAGTATCAGGACTGAGCATGCTAGCAGGAACTACATCGATACCTAAAAGGGTAAGATAGGAGTATCTCTATGCGTTTTGCTTTGTTATTAGGGCTTGTCCTGGTTGGTTTGTTAACACTTTCCACTTGAGGAAGATGGTGCGATCCGCCTAATGGTTGTTGTACAGTGATTTGACACACCGAAAATAAATACTAGCCGTCGATATTGGATGTACTTGTTGGTTGTCTGTATTGTAGTCTATAGCGTTAAATTTTGAACATAATTTTGGCATGCTTATCAGTTTGCTCTTGCATGTTAAACACAATATGGTAAATTCCGTAACCAGAAGCATGTCACCACTGGAATAACAGGTTTTCTGGGCTGTAAAATACAGTAACTTGAAGAAAAATGCAGTTTGTTGCTGTGCTAATTTGTTTTGGAACTTTGCCCCCATTCCATGATTTTCCTAGTTGACCTTACAGCATTGACAATATAGAGTATCGTTCGTTAGATCCAAAACAGTGCTTCCAAAACCCAGCAACTGAAGCTATGTACTGGTGTCTAATATGCAGGCTGCCGTGATCAACCGTGCAAATTCTTTTAAGGAAGGACCGTCGGCGGCGGCGGTGCCAAACGACGCTCCTTGTCCTCCAAGCCCAGCACCCCTCAAGAGACCCATCTCGAGTTCAAGCCGGTTCGGCTTCCTGTGGGGTTTTTCCGGCTGAGTGAACTAGGCGGCCATACATATATGGCACTGCCCTGCAATGGTTTATGTCGGGGATAGGCAGCAGATCAACCTTTTCCCTTTTTACATGCACCGTCTATATATTATTGATCTAGATATGCAGGCAAGGTACTAGTTTAAATTAAAACATGGCGGTTGGCAAAGGAACTAAGGGAAATTGCCAGATTTTTGTAGAAAGCAGAAAAATATTGTTGGAGTGGGAGGGGAATAGCAAGAGAAGTGTTACCGTACACTGCCTTCTTACTTGCGCAGTTACTTTTTTTTTGGCAAGGACGCATGATGTCTCCGAGATTTACGGTGTCACCTGTAGATGAATGATGAATGGATGGTGTATTATTACATATATGTTGTTACAGGAGAGAATAGTATTAGGTTGGATGCAGCACTATTATTTTGGAATTAGTGCTTATCTTTATTATTGTAACTATATTATGAGCAATAGCAGCCATATTTTGGCGTAAGCGAAGGCAATAAACCCAGCTCTATTCCTAGCCTATGTCCTCCATCTCATGTGATTCCTAGCCTTGGCTATTAGCCCAAAGTACAATGCATCGAAGCATCGATGAAACAAGAAGCTAGGGAAAGGGAGAAGAGGCTATGGCGGTATGGAACGCAGCGATTCCACATAGTGTTGGACGTTTATGTCTTATCCAACGGACATGGTGGTTCCAAGATTAGTACTAGAAAATTTTACACTTTCAACCTGTACATGTACATCCTCTCCTCTCACTACTATGGGAACCAAAGTGAACCGGGACATCTTCTTTCTCCCGTCAGCCATCAACTCCCATCTCATCTCACCGCATCAGCCCCACCGCCAAGCACCTCATCCCCATCAATGGCCTTCATGCGAGCCTGTGCCGCCGCTTGCCCGTCCTCGTCCATGGCCGCTGTCGTTCATGGCGGTCACGCGAGCCTGATCCGTGCTCCCCAACTATCCCCATCTGTGGCCGCCACAAACGGAGGAGCTGCGCCGCCGTCCCCAGCCATGGCGTATTCTATGTCGCCGTCCATAGCCATGGCGTATTCTACGTCGCCGGCCGGGTCGCAGTGCTCATCGAGGGCGCTCGAGGCGGGGGTTCCGTGGATGCGCTGCAACGATCGCGGCGGCAAGTGGAGCTGTCTGCCAGATTTTTCCTTCCTAATCTGATTTAATTGTTACTAATTTTCTACCTCATCCCTCTACGTAATCCCACAAACATGATTTTTTCTTTCTTAATAATGTGATTTGTTCCAAACGGAGATCCATAATCCTTCTTCTATATACTACTATTCCCTCTTCCTAATCGTTATTCCATCAGGCAAGTCAATTCCTTTTTTCTAATCAGAACAATTATATGAACTAATTGCATTGACTAAAATAAAATATAGAAGAAACATATGGCTATGTTCTGTAAAAGAAGTAGGACCAACCGATTACAAATGAATGGAACTAGGGTGTTTTATGCAATATGTCTAGATGCTTGTACCAATCTCACAGCTGGATTGGACGCTCCTAGATAAGACCGAGACCTATGTGGACTTTGTTTTTCGGGCGGTATGGCCCTGTCCTGTCTGGTTTCGCAAGCATTTCTATTCTTTGGCTTGTAGTCATTCTGTTTGTTAGTCACTTGGCTTGACTCTGATCGTACACTTGCCCTGGCCTGTCTCGAGGAAGCCATGATCCTCCCCTCCCACTCCTATCCGCGTCTGTACGCCCGAATTACACTGCCCCTCAGCTACGTCTATGAGAATGATTTGGAGTCCTTTATTTCTGGCGAAATCATTTTGAGCCCTTTTATTTGTTAAGTAGATCGCAAACATGACTCATCAACCATCATGTGTATTTGCAATAGCTGTTATGGATCATTGTGGACTTCACATGTAACATTCCATCACCAGACCCTCTCCCTAGTCGAGACGAGCATCTCCAAATCGTAGCCGGCAGCCCTATGGGTGCCTTCAGAGCATCTCCACTCGTCCTCCCCAATACGACGGCTGGCGCGGGCTGATTTTGGATCGTATTGGGAGGCGCCGGATGCGTTCACGATATTAGGGGACGCTGCTTCCCAGCCGTATCCCCATACAAAATATTCAAATATTTAAAAATATCAGAACACATTGATATTACTGTAGTTCAAACATGTTTATACGAAAATTCAAAAAAAAAACTAAACCCTAGTGGCGGTCCCGACCACGGCCGCCCAGTCCAAGGTGACGGTACATCACCGCCGCGTAGTCGCCGTCGTCGCTGGCCTCCTGCTTCGGCGGCGGCATGGGAAACTCCTCCGGGTCCTCATTGATCTTCAGCTGGAGGGCGGCCGCCTTGTACTCTGGCGACGGCGTCCACTCTTTCTTCACCCGGCGCTGGCCGGGGCGCCGACGCGATAGAGGAGCCTCCTCATACTTGTCTTGCACCGACGCGAGGATAGCCGAGAAGCGCGGTGACGGCTTGGAGTACGGGGAGTAGCGGGTCGAAGACGATGAAGACCTCGACGAGGAAGACGTGGAGGAAGAGCGGGCGGCGTGGCACGGCGCCCATCGCTAGTCCGGGAGGCGTGGCGCGGCGTGACGAGGCGGCATCATCAACAGCGGGTTGTTGCCGGTGGTGATGTACTCGAGGACCCAGGACGATCGCTCGCACGCCCACCACCGGTCCGCCGATGTTCTTTGCCCAACGGTCGGGGGCCGTTGCCGTCGTAGGCGGCGAGGTGGTCCTGGTGCTGGGCCCTGAAGAACGCGGTCCATGCCTCCGTGTTATCGGGATCCTAGGCTGGGTCGTTCCGCTCCTCCGGCGAGAGGACCTCCCAGTAGTGGCGGTAGATCTCCGCCTGCGCGCCTGCCCACGGGGGAGCAGCGGGACGGCCCGGCCACCGGCACTAAGGAACCAGCCGCCAGGGCAGCGCACGTCCGGTGGCGCAGGGTACCCCCGCCTTCCACAATGCACGCCTCGTGGACGCGCAGGGAACGACGCCCAAACCCGTTCGCGGCGGCTCCGTCTCCGGGGTATCGCTCCATGGCCGGCAGTTTGGGTGGATGGGAAAGACGGGAGAGGGGATGTGAGGATGGAATTGGGCTATGGAGCAACCACGGGGAATGAGGGGGGTTTATGTGCGGGGGCGGTGGCGCGGTCATTGAATGCGGGCGGTGGTGCGACAGGCGAGGTGGGAGGCGTGGCAGACAGGATGCATCAGCTGCTCGCCTACAAAAGCTGGTCGGTGGGCAGCAACGCCATTACTGGAGGCGCGACATGCAAGGAGGAAGACGGACCGATCATGGACCGAAGCGCGGCCGGCACCGACGACAAGGTGGCGGATGACCAGCCTTTTCACGCTCGCCATTCTTCGCGAAACGCGACATCCGGTGCCCCCGCTAGCCCCCCTTTGGGTTGGGTTCGGCCTGGGGGCGCCGGATAACAACACAGGCCGCGCCGGCAGCAAAACTAATTTGGGGGCGGGCTGGGCGTGAATTCGGCCACCGACACCCTGATTGCCCTTTAGGGGGGTTTTAGGGCCCCCGAGTGGAGATGCTCTTAGAGAGAGAAACTGCTCCTACCGGCGGTCCCAATACAAATTCACGCCATCTCAGGCCTAACAAAATAGTCTGCAGTCCCAATACGATCCCAACCCGAAGGAACTTGATTGGGTGCGCCAGCGACAACTACAAACAACCCATAGTCCCAATACAATCCCAAACAACCACACGTTAGATTCTTCTATCCTAACCCACATGTCACCGCCTCATCTCTCCACCTACCTCCTCTCTCCCACCTATCCCCACTCTCTTTTTTCTATTGGGGCCTTCTACCGGTGCGGGAACTAAATTAATTTTGAGTTAAATCCATGGGTAGTTACTAAACCTGCTTAGCAAAGTCAATACGGTCATTGTACAACGGAAATACGAGTTTACGGTCACTGAAGAAGCGTCGGAGCGTCACCCGCGATCATCGCGGACGTCGTACAGATGTATTTGATGACGTGGCAATTTGGGGACCCATTGTCATCCTCTACTTGTATTTCATTTAAAAAAACATCCCTAAAATCTAATTTTCTATCCCATCGGCACAACGGCGCACACGCTCTCCAGCGTCGAGTTCCAGCCGCAGTTTGTCAGGAACAATCCCACCGACGGGTGCGTGAGGACCAGCTCCTGCGGTCACCAGCTCACCATGACTCCCCTGTCTTTGGTGCCGCGGACGAACTCCTCTGGCAGGACGGCCTTCTCGCCGGAGACGAGGTCTGGCCGCACGACCCACAGAAACGGGCGGCCACAGCTCGCCAGCCCCCACGCGAACTCGGCGAGTTGCGCCAGTGTCACCACCGTGATGCTGCCAAAGTTGACGTACACGACCGAGTCGGGCTGCCGCTGGGCGTCCAGCCAATGGAGGCAGCTCGCGTCTTCCTTCCAGAGGTTCCCACCGATCGCGTCCAGCTCAGCGCCTCGCGGCATGAACGCGGGGAGCGGGCCGACAGTGTACACGTGGGGGAACTCGCGGCGGAGCGCGTCCACGACGTCCTGCTCTAGCGCGTCGTACGTGTTGAGGATGAGCCCGCGGGCGCCGCGCGCGTTCTGCACCTCGCCGACGTCGTAGTGGAGCGTGACGTCGTCCGAGTCCGTCGTTCTGATGAAGCTGGGTATGTCCTTCAGACGGACGCCCTTCATTTTGGGGATCCAGTCTCGATTGCAGTGTCTAGGTATCCGTTTGTCAGGTCACTTTCATCTTTGGAAGAGCAACAACATACATTTGCTCAGTCAGAAGCAAGAACTGATGTCTAATAAATCAAGTAGTAGTACTAGTGATTCATCACGCCTCATACATTCGAGTGGTACATAGCCTCTTCTGACGAGCTCGGCGAAGTGGAGGTAGCCCATGAAGACACAGGCGTTGGTGGTCCAGAACACCAAGGCCGGGATGCCCATGTCCTCAGCGACCCGCTGCACGAAGTTCATGATGTCGTAGGCTATGACGCAACTCACGGGCGGCGTCCCTGGCGTGCTGCTGAGCCTGACCAGCAGCTCCCTGAATGGTGTGGTGCTGTGCTTGGTGGTGGACAGGCAGAGCGCGGTGATGTCCTGCATGACATCATCATCGTCGGACGGAGACAGGCCATCCGGGTGGCCTCGAAGCGGAAGGCGTCGGCGCCGTCCAGCGAGCCCAGGACACGGGACCAGAGCAGGCGGCGGTGGTTGTACTCGTAGTTGACGAAGGTGACGAAGAATCCCATGGCGTGCAGCGTCTTGGCGTGGTGCAGCATCGGCGTGACGTGGCCCTGCGCCGGTTTGGGGAGATGGGGGAGCGCGCGGAGGTGTGGAGAGGTGGGGAGCACGCGCCGGCGTTGGGAGGTGTGGGAGCACCGACGTGCTCCATCGACGGCGGCGACAGCGCTGGAATTTTCAGAGCCAGGGCACGTCGGGGTGGGGAACTGGGAGTAGGCAGAAGACGATGGTTTTGCAAAAAGGCCCTCGTACATATTCTTATTCTTTACCAATGTGTTAAGTTACGTACTATTTGATAGTGGGCGCCGTATCATCAAATGCATCTCTACGACGCGGCGCGGTGAGCATGAGTGACGCTCCGACGCGTATTTAATGACCGTAAAGTCGTATTTTTATTATATAATAATCGTATTAATTTTACTAAACAAGTCCAGTAACTAATCATGGATTTAACTAATCAATTTTAGCCGACATGCACGGCCGGCGAGCTCGATACGTGACCACCATGTGAGTTGCTGGTTATCATCTGGGGCTCTCCGATGAAGATGCTCTTAGTAATCATACTTTTGTCAGAGTAAAAATCTAGTAGAGTTCAGTTTTCTCGCATCATCCATGGCCGGATAGGCCGCCATCTCCACTGTGTGGAGGGATGGCATAATTTGCACGGCCATGGCAGCTCAAATGTACCACGATTGGGATTGGGGTGTTGTGGGATGGCGAACACACTACCCGGTTGAGTTGAGATAAGAGGAATAAAGGTAAACAGAATAGCTGGTCAATTCGTATTACCTGGTCCAGCTCTGCCAAAAACCGCCCACGGTGTTCAAAATCATAATGTTGATTGAGAAATGACATCCTACGTATTACAAAAAAATTCTTTCTGGTCTATATTAATGTTCTCAACTTTATTTAGATATAGATATATTTAGGCTAAATATTTAATTAAATTTATACAAATGTAGATAAAATTAAGAACATTAATATGAACCGGAAGGAGTAACAAGAGTAGCACTTTCGCATTTGTCGTAAAACACTGAGTAGAGTGCAATTTGTAGTGTGTGCAACCACAAAATGTAGAGATGACTCATACTAATATACGACAAAATCTAGAGCATTCTATTATACTCACATGTAAACAAGAGAAAATACCCACGTGAGCATAATTTTCATGCAGCGAGTATAATTTCTCTTCTAGTGTGGACATAATTTCTCTTGCGATGTGATTCCTAGCCTTGACTATTAGCCTAAAGCACATGGAAGCATCGATGAAACAACAAGTCGGGAAATGGAGAAGAGTACCCGGAAGAAAAAGAGAAGAGGCTAAGGCGGTATACTAGTCAAACGCATTACTTAGAGACGGTTATTGTTCATAGGTCTTAGCCGGTTTCTCGTTTCGGCTTAAATGCATAGCCTCTAAGAGAACATACATGAGCCGGTTTTTCTTTGCGGTTCTAAGATACACGACTTCAGACGGTTTCGAAATATAAATGTCTCTAAGGAGTACGATATGGAGACGACTATTAATCTTGACCGTTTGAAAGAACTCCTCACCCTCAGACGACTTCTAGTAGGGACCACCTCCAAGAGTAAGGGACCCCTAGTCGGATTCAAATAAAGACGGTCTCCAAAATAAGGACGGCTCGAAGTAGTTATTCATGGCCACCTCCAACAGTACTGCTAATTCAAACTCAATCATAACAGATATGACACATAATCATGATTCAACAGCTAGAAAATGGATAGAGACAGATTATTGTATATAACTCAAGTACTTATTAACAATTATCCTTAGTCAGGGGAAATTTATACAAATTTAGCCATTACGTTATGGTAGTACATATAAAGTGGAGTCCATACATCAAACAACTCTCATAATTGGTACTCTCTAACAAACCAGTAGTGCATTTATAATGAGCCACTGGTGGAAGTTGCTGAATCAGAATATGTACCTATTCATTATTTTTTTATCAAAGAAAAAAAGAACAACGCTATGCTGCTTCAAGTTGAAACTTCTCACAACCTTCTCCCAGCCAGTCGTCAAGATTGCATTTGATCTAGCTCCCACCTTCATCTTAACCATCTTTGGCTTCTTGTTGTTCATTTGCCAAACATGGACATCAATAGGTTCATCAAGACAATTTTTTCGGTATTTTCTTGTGAACTCAGCTCCAAATATCTGCGCAAGTATAAAGAATTAGCATGCTTGTGTTTACTAAAAATAATTAAATATCATAGACTAGCTTGTTGATCACATGTTCAAAAATATATCATTTTACCAGCTTTCACTTCTTTTTCATACAGATGAATAGGGGAACATGTAGACGTAGTAGTTGATTTTTGGTGGAAATTCGGGTTCACACCAGTCTAAGAGGAAGTCTATATGAACTTCTTTCAAATACATGTTGTTTTCAAAAAGGCTTTTTTTATCAAAATCAGTGCCCCCTTGTGTTGATGCCCGGATGCAACAACACATAATTTTTTTAATGCGGTGGAATATTCGTGTGCATAAAAACAGATAACTGCAATTTTAATGTTCTTTGATACCTCTAAACTTAATCCTTTCAATGAGATTTTCATCTGATGACTAGAATTCAAAACTGTCATCGCTAAAGAGCATTATTGCATCATCACTACAGGTTCTTATCTGTTTAATAGATACAGACAAAGAGCATCTTAATACAATCAAGATGCAAGAAAACTAATAAAGTGATAATTAAAATAGATATAGACTAATTAAGAGACAATTAAATCTCTATTGCTAGAAGGGCAACGAACATTGAGGAATCAATAAAGAATTGTAGATTTTGAGATTTATATAAGGGGAAAAGAGCTGGGACAGATGGAGACCGGCTGGGGGAGCCTCTCTCAATGGCGCCATTGGGTCTTTGTAGCTTAGTAACCGTGAATCTTAAATTCGAGAAGCAAAAGGGCAAAATCCATGCAAAAATTTCTAAATCGAAGCTCTACATTAGGGCTTTGGGGGGTTTGATTTCACGCATACCTACCTGGACGACGAAGGGTTTCTTTGAAGGAGAGGGAGAGCGTCCGCACTGCAGGGGCCCGGAGGTGGCGGGAAGGAGAGGCAGGGGACCGTAGGTGGCGGTGGTGGAGGGCGACGGTGGACAGTGATCTGGGCGGGCGGGAAAGAAAAAATGTTCCATAGATCTGAAATATTTGTCCAAATATTTTTAGATCTTTGCTGCCAAGTATTAGCTTCAGACGGCTGCAAATGGAAAACGTCTCTAAAAACGTCCGTTATCCGAATATTTCATATTTTACCGCCAAGTACTTTCCTAGCTAAGACGACTAGAAATTTGAAAAAAAAACTAATATTCAAAACTCTAGATATATTTGGAACTCCAAAGTTTACTTATCGTATTTTTTTAGAATTATTCATAATTTAAAGGCGAAGGAAGATATCTATACATACTTGCTAGTGTGAAATTGAGTCCCCTAAGACTAAATGAGGTTCATACATTAAAAAAATAATTAGCGTAGTACAAATCTTCGATCTTACCCTGAAAGGCATGATAACTCTTAGTATTCATGCGACTTGCTGCAGAGCAATAAGGTTCAAGTGTTTTGAATTTAACTAATTTAAATATTTAATCACGAAGTGAGATCATTTAGTTACTTAAATATATTTTTTTTCACCAATATAACCTTTTTTCATGTATTCTTTGAAGGAAGTCTCGTTGAGTGAATATTCGGAACTCCAGATTTTATTAATTCTAAAATTTGAGAATTATTCGTAATTTAAAGACAAATGAAGGTGTTTACACATGCTTACTAGAGTCAAACTGAGTCATAAGCGTAAATGAGGTTCATACATTAAATAAAATATACGACGTAGTATAAACCTTGGATCTTAACCTAAAAGTTATGACCGACTCATGGTGTTCATGCTCTTGCTGGAGAGCAATAAGTTGCATGTGTTTTAAATTTGACTAATTTAATGTTTAATGCTGATGTGAGATCATTTGATTACTTAAATATAAATTTTTCAGAAATTTGAATTATTTTTTCATGTATTTCTTAACGATTATAACATAATCAAGCACTAGAAAATTTTAATAGAGTGCATGATCATGTTCAGTAATATAATCAAGCACTAAAAAATTAAAGAAAACTCCATATAAAAGCGTAGATTAATAAACAAGGTATTTAGTAGTTCAACCACCACAGAGTGCGGATATATATATTATCTTACATTCAACACCAGATGTTATAATTAACTTAAACAAAATAAGTAGGCGCAACAGTAGGAGCAGGGGCACGCAGTAGCAGGAGCATCAGCCTACTCGAGGGGAAACATGTCAACCTGACATATTCCCGGAGGAATTTGTTGTAGGCTGCGTGCTTTGACACGGTCTTCGGCTGGTGCCTACGGCCGCAGCCACGGTCAACGCCCACCGAGTGCTCAATCATGCTTTCGAGGTCCTGATCGATGACTCTGCCACAGAATGGATAAAACAATCTCCTCTTACAAACGGAATTTGTCCACTCTGTAACCGTCTCAGCACGTACCGGCTCTTGTAGTCCCTGGAGTACTTGTAAGTGCTCATGTCATCATATTCTTTCTGTTGATTTTTAAATACATAATTAGAACTTATACAAATGATTGAATTGTATTACAACTCAAGAATTAACAACATAAGTAAGGCAATATTAAATCGATATCAAAGAGAATGTACCACAATAATAGTTTGACCAGTTCATATATCCAAGCAGCATCAGTTGATAATTTATATTATCATTCATATCATCATCATTAGTTCATACAGTAAAGTTTCCTGGATAATGTAACACAAGAATGAAACAAATATTATTCCAGATTCACTAACCTATCCCTAAAAAATCTGACACCAATGTGTCTGCCTTGCACTCTTTGGGGACAGATTTGAATCATCGACAATAGTAAGAAATTGAAATGTAATTCTTTTTATTGAATCATTGGTCATAGTAAGAAATTTGAACATGGGGACTCATAAGTTTTTTAGAGATGGAGTAAGTGAACCAAAGTACCAAATATAACTTATTGTTGGTGTATATTGCCTTAGGTTGACTAACTCATCTCTAAAAAAATCCGACACCATCAAATGTGTCTCCCCTTGCACTTTTTCAGGGAAAATTTGAATCATTGGCCTCAGTGTGAAATAGAAATGTAACCCTTATACACTATAAATGCATGTATACGTTTCCTAAATATTGTGTGGTCAAACCATACATAGGTACGGACATGTAACAATAAGTTATAATCAAACCATGCATCATATATGAATCATTTTTTTTCTGTATATATAGTGTAATCACATAATTAAAAAAATCAAACAAGAGATTTAGATACATGTAATAATTCAATGTATGATCATAATTAGTTGTGTACTAGCAGAAAAATTGAAGAATCATAGTTTCATATATATGAATGTAAAATAAATCTGAGGCTTCATTAGTTTTTAGAGATGGAGTAAGTGAACCAAAGTACCAAGCACAACTTATTGTTGGTGTGTACATTGCCTCAGGTTCACTAATCCATTCTTAAAAAAATCTGATACTATTAAATGTGTCTTCCCTCGTACTCTTTTGGAGAAAATTTAAGTCATTCGTCTCGATGAGAAATAGAAATGTAATCCTTATACACTATGAATACACGTGTATATTTTCTAAATATTGTGTGGTCAAACCATGCATAGGTATGTACATGTAACAATAACTTATGATCAAACAATATTCATAGGTACATGTAACAACGACTTATGATCAAAACGTGCATCATATGAATCATTTTTCCCTTGATATATAGTGTAATCACATAATCACAAGAATCAAAACAAGAGAGTCAAATATATGTAATAAATTTAATGTGTAATCACAATTGGTGTGTACTAGCAGAAACAATTCAAAGATTATAGTTACATATGAATGTAGAATAAATATGGGGCCTCATAAGTTTTTTTTGAGATAGAGTAAGTGAAACAAAGTACCAAGCACAACTTTGATGGGGTTCGTTGCATAGAAAACAAAAAAAATCCTGCGGTTTGCAACTTTTAAGATCGAATCAAGGCGATACTATGTAACGGTTTCAGATGGACTCACCCTCGAAGATTGTAACGCGGGATACGTTCCCGCAAACAAACATGACTGTTGTAGAGTGTACACGACCGTCCTCAAGAACGTACAGACGACCAGCACCACAAGAGAGCAGCGCCTCCGTAATTGGTTACACGTACGGTATACCGACGACTCCCGAACCCTCGCTCCAGCCGGGCAGTGGAAGTAGTGGATCCCCGAGAACTCCAACAGCGCTACGCCATGGTAGAGATGGTGGAGGGGAAGATGTCGAGCAGGGCTTCGTCTAAGCACTTTTTCGAGTGGCAATGGATAAGGCTAGCAAGAGAAAGAAGATGCCAACCAAAAGGCATATGAGAGGAGTGGGTAAGTGTGTGTGTGGAGGGGGAGGTATCCACCTCCTTTTATAGGGGGAGGGGGGCAGCTCCCACCCATGGCCGGCGCCATGAGGGTGCCCCCTCCCCTCCTCTCATTCATGTGGGTGAACACTCCACTCATAAATAATGAAGCTCCACTTTCTCCCATTAAAACTTCCCTCAAAAAACAAAGGTCTTTCAATTAAAGCACTTTAATTCTCTTGGTCTAATGTAACTCAATTTAATAAATACTTCATTTAATGAGTACTTCATTTAATGAACATATTAACATTTTATTCCCTTTCTTTGTTTCGATACACCGAAACTATTTCGGCAGATTCGAGAGAACAAATTCCTGTGATGCCCATTATCTTCTCCCGTGTTTCCTATCCACTCAATTGCGTCGACTAACCTTAAGTGTGTCTCCCTATAGGTTCGAGAACTATGTAGACATGATCGAGACTTTCTACGATCAATAATCATTAGCGGGACCTGGAGATCCATAATGACTCTCACTAATTTCACGAAAATCCAATGGTCGTCTGAACCATTTTCAGTGTAATGAAATTCTTTTTGTCTCGCAATATTTTACTTGTCCGAGATCCGATCATTTGGTATCATATATACGTCAAGTACTATTTTTCTCGTTCCCGTGATATAACATTCTAGTGATCAAATCACTTGCTTGTAAGCTATATCAATATGATATCACCGAGAGGGCCCTGAGTATATCTCTCCATCATCTGGATGGAAAATCCCACTCTTGATCCACAAGGCTCAACTAACACTTTCCAAGTACCCAACGACACCTTTATAATCACCCTGTTATGGTATGACGTTTGATGAAATCAAAGTACTTTTCCGGTGAAAGTGATTGACGCAATCTCATGATCTAAGGATATTGAGTTACTACGAATGTGATAGCAATATAAAATTGAGGACATGATTGTATTGCTACATCTACTTCTGGTGACCGTTCATCATATCATTCTCCAATGATATGACCCTGTTATTAACAACATCCAATATTCATGATCAGAAAACCTGTGATCATCAGTTAATCAATAAGCTAGTATTAAGAGAGGCATTACTAAACCTTTTCTGTTTATAAATCACACATGTATTAATGTTTCCGATTAACACAATTATAGCATGAAAAATAAATATTTATCATAAATATAGAATAATAACCACTTTATTATTGCGTCTCGGGCATATTCCTTTCAAACTTATTGTTGGTATATATTGCCTCAGGTTTACCAACTCATCCCTAAAAAAGCTGACACCATCAAATGTGTCTTCCTCTTGCACTCTTTTGGGGAAATTTTGAATCATTGGCCTCAGTGAGAAATATAAATTAATATACACTATGTAACATGCATATCGAAATCAACACTCCAGTAACAACAATCTCTAAAACTCCTAAAATCAAATATGGTATAGATCGATTAAATCTACAACACAAGAAGAAATGTATGAATAACAACAAGAAAATGTAAGTTTACCAGATGACAGGAGATCTAATCAAATCTCCAAAACAATCGACCATCCGAACCATATATATTCTAATATGCCTACACTAAGAAGGCGACAGAGCAAAAGAACGTATAGCTTGAGCAAATCTTACGTATGAATAGGGAAACCTGTGACTGTGAAAAGAGAAGCAAAGTAATATATAGTACCTCAGATGCCTCATCCGAGACCTCCTCCTCGAACTCGTCCCTCTTCTCGATTGCTTCGAGGATTTGGTCATTGAGGATGGGGTCGTTGATGATCATGACCGCCTAGTTGCCTCCGCATGCATGCCCCTCATCCAGATCTGCCACTGGCACCACGACATTGTCGTTCAAATGCTGCTTAATGGCGATGGTGACTAGTTGGACGGAGCCCGAAGCACCGATAGCGTGGCGAGGAACGACGTGTGCGTCCGGAGAAGCCGCCTCCGCCTGCTCGGCGACGACCAGCCATCTTCTGTGCCTCCAACTGGCTTCACCTTCGGCTTGTCTCCACGGATACGCTTCATGGCGTAGCTAAGGGGAGGGTGGTGCCATGAAAAGGGATTTTGCGCGTGCGGAAGGTGCAAATTAGGGTTTTGTCACTAGACATATTGGAGGGAAAAGGACGCTAGCTCCTGGAAGACGAAGGCCGAGCGGATTTATATATGCGAGGACAGTTGGTTGTTCTCGAGTGGACACGTGTGGTGTGGACGCGTGCATGATCTCCACTTTCTAATTGCATTAACAACACACGCATGCTGTCCCGAGAACATGCACGAAGCCAGTTTTCGAGACGGGCGGTATAATGGTCCGCCTCAGTAGACACCTAGAGACGGTTAATATTTCTGACCAGCTGTGGTTCAGTGATCTAGGGAGACGGTCACTAATCGTTCGTCTCAGGTACACGTTAGAGGCGTTTCTTTTTAAAGACCCGTTGAGGGGGAAGTAGTACTAGAGATGGTGCTAATTCACAATCGTCTGAGGTTACAGTTAGAGGCGGTCACAGTATTACGACCGCCTAAGGTTGATGAACACATCCGATTGTTTCTATTTTATGAGTAAACCGCTTCTAGGCACCGTATATGGGACGGGTTTGTACTAGTGGTATGACCCTGCCATGGATGGTTTTGCAAGCATTTCGTTTCTTTAGAGCGGGTGTTTCCCGATTCATATTTCTCTTGTGCTATCCAATGCAAACAATGGCTCTGCAGTCATCCCACCCTCTTGTGCTTGACTTGACATAGACACAAGGTTTGTAGTCATCCCATTTGTTGGTCACTTGGCTTGACTCCGATCGCAAGCCCCCTTCGGAGTACTCGCTAACCCTGCCAAGGCTCGTCTTGAGGAAGCCATGATGCTCCCCTCCCACTCATATCCACGTCTCCACGCGTGAGTTACAGTGTCCTATCAGAATCATTTCGAGTCCTTTTTTTGGCCAAATCATTTTGATCCTTATATTTGTTAAGTAAACCGTAAACATGACCCATCATGTGTATTTGCAATAGAGAGTTATGGATCACTACGGGCTTCACATGTTCTGCTTCCATGCGATGCATGTACCGCACTCCGCAGCATTCCATCGCCTAGCCCTATTCCTAGTTGAGACAACATCTACTCCTCATGTCTCTCCGCTTAGTAATCATACTTTTTTCACCTCTCCCGAGTAAAAATCAGAGAGAGTTCAGTTCTCTCGCATCTTCAATAGGCAGATAGGCCACCGTCTCCACCATGTTGAGGGATGACACAATTTGCACGGTCACGGCGGCTCACATGTAGCACGATTGGGGTGTTGTGGGATGGTGCAACCACTACCCGTTTGAGTTGCATTTTCACTCTATCAGTTTTGGTTGAGATAAGAGGAATAAAGCCAAACCTAATAGTTGGTCAATTTGTATTACTTGGTCCAGCTCAGCCAAAAACTCGCCCACCATGTTCAAGATCATAATGCTGATAGAGAATTATTAAAACAACAACTAATAAGAGTAGCACTTTCACATTTCACATAGAACATAGAATAGAGTGCAATTTGTGAGTAAACTATACTCATGCAAACAAGAGAAAATACCCATGTGGGCATAATTTCCATGTAACATGGATATAATTTCTCTTATAGTGTGGGCATAATTTATCTTATACTGTGAGCACAATTTCTCTTACTGTGTGTGCATGATTTCATACATAGGTTACAAAAGAAAATACCATGTGAGCATAATTTCCAACCTCGTACATGTATAATTGATTATCTAGGTCAAGCATGTATAATTCAAAATCTAGAGGCAAACAAGTCTCCCAACCTCACAAAAGTGCTATACATGCTAAAGGACCAATGATCATACAAATTCTCAATTTTTTTAATGAACTAGGGTATCTCTATACTAGCAAAAATAGAGAAAATGTGAGCAAATTTACGGATGAAATGGAGGGGACCGGAAGAGATTACCATGTAGGAGGAATGGGGCCCGAAATCCACGAAAGATAGCTATATATCACTACATATATGAAAGTGAAGAGTTTCAGCGACCGTTTACGTGTGACAAATCAGACTTGGTTACTGTAGATGCGATCTACAGTTATCCCTTCCCGTGACGCTTATCCGGTGTCCTCAAGCTTCGGTCAAGTCCGTCGACAAAACGAACTTGGGTCAAAGCAGTGGATGCATCTTCCTCTCATCCTGCCGACCTCGAGGCTCCTTTTTGGGAAGCCGCAACCGCTTTCCCCCTTCAGTCCCCTCCCCGTCCTCCACTGCCCAGCGCTAGAGAAGATTCGGTCGCCGCCGGCGTGCTGCACCCACCCAACCACGTCCCCCTCCTCCCCCCTCTTCTCTCTCTCTCTGGACGGCAGTGCGCGCCCCCGTCGTGACCTCCATGTTGACCGTCGGACTACAGACGCCTGAAATCGACCACATGCAGCGGTGTCGGCAGTGGCCGGCGCGGGACGCTCGAAATCGACCGCAGGCAGCGGGGTCGGCAGTGGTCGGCGCGGTGGTAGCGCCGACTCGCCGGCGACAACAAGGCGCGTGGCGATGGCCACCTGAGCACTCAGTCCGCGGGGGCGGTGGGCCGTGGGAGCCCCCAGGAGCCGTTTCGGCCTCCAATCATAAACTGTCACCCCGTCGCTGGTTATTCCCGGCGAGTCCTGGTCGTGTTCTACAGTTTGTGTCTTCTTCCACCTTTTTTTGTCCTCTTATTTTCCTCTGGGTTGTATGTTATTGCTTGCGTGTGTTCCTCCAGGTTTTTTGCGCTTGGCGATGGTGGGGCGTGCTCCTTCTGGTTCGTTGTTTCCGTCTTCGATGGAAGATGCCACCGGTCCTATTACCCGTAGGCCTCAGACGAGGTGTGTTTTTCTTTGTTCTCTTTCATGGTTTAGCGGTGCGTAGGGTTCCTATGCATCTCAGTCTACTTAATTATATTTCCTTTTCTTTCTACCCATTTGATTGATTTGGTGTTCAACTTTTATTTAGGTTTGTGCCCGATGGATAGAACCTCAATCCTTGAGGATGGGATCGACTAAGGAGATGCGTGATAGGATCGAGCGGTTACAACGGAAGATGGTGGAACAGCACAGGATGCCCACACAGGGGCGGCGGCATTGTTGAGCCTCTTTCTTGAGCCGAACCCGAACAATATGGAGCTAGGAGAGTGCGACAACTAGGCGGAGATGTACTGCGCCACTAGGCCGGGTCTGCTACTGTCGACTGTCAACACCCTTGACGTTCTGGGTCTCGACATCCAGCAGTGCGTCGTCTGCTCTCTCCTTCAAAGCCACGCATCTACTGTCCAAAGGTAGTTCATTTGCCTCCACAACCCTGTCTTCTTCTCCAGCTACATCAGATAGTTTTATACGAATTTGCCAATTGGTTCACTAATCTAAGATATTCAGACATGTATTAGTTGTTCTACTTCTCACATGTGATTCCCTAATGAACAAGCTGCAGCATATTTGATGGCGAAGGATATGGAATATGCATGTTCTTATTTATGTCTCATTCATATGTGTTCTTGATGGTGGGAATCAGGTAAAGGTTGTTGTTTGGGAGGGATCATATGGGATTGAAGTGTAGTGTGATAGGTTTTGGTGGCTCCATCTCATCATGCGGAAGAGAGAGAGAGAGGGAATATCTCTCTCTTCTTCTTTTTCTTCACACATGAAGTGCAGACATTTCTTTCTCGCTGTGCTGTTCATATGTCAGTAGGCCTTTTGCCAATTTCTCTAATCATTATCGATCTATTTCACTGTCTTGATACCACTGTCCATTGCAGAGGCATGAAAGGCAATTTCGTTTGTTGTTCTGCCCACAAGTCACACATGTGAACTAACAAGCAGCAGAGGCAGTAGCCTAGATCCACAGGGCCTGCCTTCCACAACGCGTGGGTACTTTCCCCTTGCCATAAGAGATTAGATTTTCTTCTTGCATGAGGTAAGATTTTTCTCACATTTCTGAATAGTGTTTGCGATACCACAATAGATGATATGTGCCATGCTCCATAACAAATGTAATGCGCCTTGCAAATTTATGATATCTTTATACATGTACTCTGCGGTAATGCTCCAGCGTTTTATCCATCTTCTGTTGCATCCTGATTTACACCAACCTACTTAAGAAATTTATGTACTTGGGTCTAAGAAAATGTTAGCACCGGTAGCTCACATTTACTTTTGCGTATAATACGAACCTTTGCCAGCAACACAACCAGCTACCGAGGGTGTTTTCCATGTACTATTTGTGAAACGTATTCCTATTAAACTATGTAACAAGATCTAAATTTATGTCTACCTAATCCCCGTTTTTGTGTATACTACATTTTTGTAGCAATGTTACCTAGCAGTATTGTCACGCGAATACGTGATCCTTGCAGACATACATTTCAAATTAGTGCTTACTTATTTTCTTCCTTCTCGTGTCCAAGTTGTTTGTGATTTCTCCAAAGCTACTTATTTTCTTCCTTCCCGTGTCCAAGTTCTTTGTGATTTCTCCAAAGCAAATTGGTTACCATCAGCTTATCTATTTTTCATTATAAATTCTTGCTCACTTCCAATCTATGGGGTTGTCTGTTGGCGTCTCAATTTCTGTGCATATCAAACGGCTAGCTTGATTGGGATTTTAGCTAAATTAATATGTTCCCGCTCACTTTTTTATGTGTTAATTAAGTAAGCATGCTTTGGGCCAACATTTCAGGTATGAAATAATATGCAAAAAATCAGTACCCAATAACTTGCAGACTAAATTTGAGAAAGATGCTACATATGACTATGACATGACAATGCTTACTGTTGCCGCTACATTGGCAGGCCAGCCATGAACAAGGTAACGAGTGGCATGGTCTATCATTATGTACTAATTTCAATTATTGTTGTTGTTGAAGTTGAAGTTTCAGATGCACTCTTATGTATGTCAGATCAATCCCATGCTGAAAGTGAAGGAAAAGAGGGGTGCAAGGAATATCCCAACATATCCTTCCAGGTGATGCCTAAAAGTTGCCCCAAAAATATGGTTTGTGATATAAGCTTCTTCATGCGCATGGCTTCACATTGGCAGTATCGTTTTTCTGAGTTGACTAACCTGCAACTCCTAATGCTTATCGTTGAACATGCATGCCACATATCAGTTGGCTAATACTTATATCATGCAAAATGGAGATGGGAAAGGCAAACATATATTGTGATTTTAGTTCGGCTTCTTCTCTGTGCCATATGGCTGTGTTTTTCTTAAATAAGGTAAGTAAACAGTTCTTTATTAAGCAATTGGACTACAGGGTGTTAGCTTTGCGACAATGAAATAACGAAGAACAAAAACGAAATCATAGCAAAGAGGACACAGATTTAACGTGGAAAACCCTCTCCAACAAAGAGGGGAAAAACTACGGGCGCCAGCCAGCAAATCTTCACTATAACGGACAGTGTTTACACAACGCCGGGGATTTCACAGATGCAACTTATCCCAGACGGCGGCTTACAAGAGGTATATATAGCGGTGGCAACCTAGGTCATCAACGAGCCGAAGCGGAGCGAAGTCTGAAGTTAGCCTCCTTAATAGAATTTGGATCATACTTCAACACAGGGCATGATGCATATATTTTGTCACTACATATTCTATCTAAGATGAAAGTCCAACGTGGCTTACGTAATGAATAAACTGTATAATGAATTGGCTCCGTTGTCTTTGGTTTGAAGGTCATTCTTCGCATACCATATGTTGTAGCATTTTAATTCAAAGATGTGTTGATTCATCTCTCAGTTAAAAAAATGGGCATCCTAGAATCCACCGGAAAAAGTAGAGCCTATAGTTATAGAATATTCCTGGGCTTTATATAACCAAGGTATACCCATAATTTTTCTGCTTCCATTGTGGTTTGTCATTTCTGTATGTAGCTTGCCGCTTGATCCACCGGTTGATGTCACAACTGTTGACAAAGTCGTTCCCTGGAATTGCATTCTACTACACCACCTTATGAAGGAAGAGATATGTGCCCCAGCCAATGAATGTCAAGTTCTGGATCCTGAGGTACGTTCTTGAAGTTGAACTATTGAGGCCTCTGATGGCTGCACCGGCGACATGTTCTGAATATGATATCTTGATATATCACATCTTCTGAAGTTTTTAACTGTTTATACATGGCCTCAGTTTGCCAATGACAATGGCGACCAATTGACCACAGGTATAGATATTGGTTCTATCCTTCTAATTAGTACTTAACCAATTCCTTTCCTTGAATCTTCTTTGCATTGGTAATGAATGACAAAACTAGATTCTGGATTGTTTCCGTGTATACTGATTGCCATTTGAGAAAGAAACACTCCATGTGTAAATGTATTATTATCCCTTGAAAGACGCAAAATTAAATTAAGATTCACATCATAAGTAAATGTCAGGAAAATAAGCATTGTTTTGTTTCCAATTTATTAATCCATGGGCATCTTTTTTACGTTACGTCTATGCTCTTAAGTTCTTTGTTGTTGATAAAACTTGGTTTTTGTGATGGATAGATCAAAGGCAATCTCCAAAACCAGATGCCATTCAGGGTGACCTACCATTGTTCTCTTAGACGCTCTACAATACTGTTTCATTATGTACTTTTATAGAGGCAATACACTATCATAAATTATATTGGGGTTTGTCTACTATTTTTTAGTTCTCTGAAAGAGCAAGGCTGTACCTGCTTCGCTGCTAGGGATGATGTCACCAGCCTTATTTACATATTCTCCCGTGTGATGTTTGTGTGTCTCAGCCTTTCAAATTTCAATATATGGCACGTGTGGTGTTTCTATCCCATGTACCAAGATAGATTAGCAAAATAATCTCCATGTTCATATGGCTGTCGCATGAGGAGCTTAGAAACGGTGTGGTCCTGTGGGGAAGAACCGGTGCCAGTAGTGTGTTTGTTCTCGCGCTTTGATTTAGAGGTAACCAAGGGGTCCTTTAAATTTGCTTTCCTATGTAAATGATTCTTTAAGTTTTATAGATTAATAATATTACTGTGGGAGCCTGTATCAGATAATCAACATCACGGGCGCGGCGTGTCGCCGCGCCAACTTTACTAGTACTATCCTACGACCGACATGTATTTGGTGAACGTCGGTATGGAACTTTTATAAACAATAAAATTGAAAAATACTAAATAATATATGGCATCAATCATGTGTGTAGAGAATGTATACAAATATGTGCATGTAAAATTTAAAACTAAAATACAAAAGTATGTAACTTGTGCAAAAAATACGAAATGTTTAAGTAATAGTGAACTGACTGAATTTACAGTGCACAAAAATACAGAATTCTATTTTATTTTTTGTGTAGACCACATACGATTGCATTTTTTCTTAAAAATTTGCACGAGTAAGTATCAAGGTAATATATAGGCGCTAAATCATTTGGTTTTTTTCCAAAACTTTAAAATAACAATTTTAAGATTTTATGAAAATCGGACCCACCTAGACCTGGGTTCTCCTGGCTATTTTCCATCCTACGACTACTTATACAACAACACGTCCTGGAAGAATTGGAGCTGTGTTTGTGGTGCGCTTCTCGCGGAGAGGTGACAAAGTGTAGAGCCGGCTCTTGGTTAGTCTTGAGAGTAGTTCCCATCCTATCTTAAGAGTGAACAGCTCTACCATCCGACGGTGCGGCGCCTTCCGATCGAGGGCAAGAGGGCAATTGTGCTCTCTTCAATGTTTGAGAAGGATTGGGACTATAGCTCCTCAGTCCCGTGGAGCTCGTGTATGTATTTTTTTTTCCGAAATGGAGGGTGCGACCTCCGGCCTCTGCATCGAAAAGATGCATACGGCCTTTATTGCTTTATTATTGATCGATCAACAAAGGAACACAAAAGAAAATACATCACCAAACCGGAAGTTTACCATACAACACTTACAAACTCGACAATGGAGAAAAATCGTATCAACGGGGCCGCTCTGTGCCCGGAAAGACAACGAAGACACTCCACCAGCTAGGGACCGGAAACAATCGCATACCCCGAGGCGCCCTCTAGGCGAGACGAGAGCGTACATCCGGATTAGCTGACTCTTTAGCGAACACTCTGTGTGCACCCCACAGAAGTCGTTGCCGCCATCGAGCCTCTGAACCATCTTCACGGTTAAGATCCGCATAAACTTTGCCGTTCCAGCCGCCGACGCCACCACGGTGCCAGACGGCGCCACCGCCCTGCGCGAGGACATCAGCATGCCCGCCGCCAAGACCTTGCTGCACCATGCAGCCGGGACTCACCACAGTCAACGCGGAAGATGAGACACCGCACCACCAGAAGACCCCCTCCAGGCATCTCGAGCTCCAAAACAATGTCCTCAAGAGGGTGAACGACACCAAAAGTGCCGTCATCGTCCGATCTATCCCAGATCTAGGGTTTCCCCGGAGCCTTAGGCATGAGGCGGAATTCGCAGCAACGACGCCTTCAACATGGTAAACGCCGTCCAAGAACGCCGTCGTCATCGGCTCCGACCGGAGCCCGGCTTTCACCGGCCAACCGCCTCGCCTTCAACCCGCTCGCTACAGCCAGTGGCCGATCCGCAAGGGAGGAAGGCCTCCACTGCCATCCACCTTCGATCTGCCCGGAGAAGAGGCCACCTTCCGCCGCGCCATCGCCGGAGCAGCCACGCCATGACGCCCGACAGCGCCACGTCCTTGCCCATTAGCCGGCCTGCTCCGACGGAGAGGCAAGGAGGCGAGGGAGTCCCCGCCGCTGCTGGTGCCGGCTAGGCTTTGCCCAGCCGCACCCTCTGATGGTGGCGGGAACGGAGGGGAGCTCGGTGGCGGCGCTAGGGTTTCCCCACCCCCCCGGTCGCCAGGCGGGGGCGACACGAGGCGTGTATGCATGTTCGTCCTCAAGGCAGTGGCTACTCCTTTTCCTCATCTTCATTGCCATCTCCTGGAGCTTGATGGAGGAGTGTTTCGTCTAGTGCAATATGAGCATTTTCCTTTGTTTTGTGTGTCTGATTTAGGCAGCCTTGTATCTTTCAGCCATTTGAGAGCTTTATTAACTTTCATTAGAAAATATGTCCTTTTTGAAAAAAAACTATGTTTCGTACAAAACATTGTTTGAAAAACATAAGTTTCGAGATTTATACAAAAGACAATTGGTTTTCTAGTTCATGTTTGGTTTCTTTCTGCTGGTTTTTATTTTTTTCCTTTCCCCCTTTTTCGTGTTTATGTTTCTGCTTTTTATTTTCTATTTTATTTCTCTATTCAGATTTAAAAATATTTCAAATTTCAGAAATATTTACATTAAAAATGTTCAAATTTGAAGAACACTCATTCAAAATTGTTCGAATTTGAAAATGCTTCTATTTAAAGAATGTCTGGTTTAATTTTTTTTTTTGAAATGTTTTAGATTCTGAAAAATGTTCGAACTTTAATAATTTCAGATTTTAAAATAAAAAACAGAAAGGGAACAAATGAAATAACAGAAAATAAAAAATAAAAATTACTGATCGTTGGGCCATGGCCCAACCAACCACCGAAGGTTGAAGCGGGGTGTGCGGCTCTAGCTCCGCCGCCAGCCTCGTCTGTGGATCTCTTCGTCTCCGTCCGGTTTGATCGAAAGGCAATCCTTATCTACTTTTGTTATCCCTCTGATCCAAATTAATTAATTTAAATTTATCTAGATACGAATGTATCTAGAATTAAAACATGTCTAAATACATACAAATCTAGACAAATTCGAATTAATTAATTTGGATCGGAGGAAATATCTGAAGAGCGAAAAAGAGGATGGGCTATAACTTTATTCCTTTGTGATTTCTTTTGTTTAATCTACTACTACTCAGATAGGGCGGCGAGGACAGGTTCATAGGAAGGATCTTGCATTGTAAGCTTGCAGCCATGAGCGGCCGTCGTTTTCTGAATCTGCTGGTGGCGAACCAGCATAGAGGCGAGCATTCTCTGCGCCGCTTCGACCTGTCGCGCAACCAATTCTTCTACACAAAACCGGAAGAAGTAGCGTCTCGGGGGCGTGCTCTGCTCCTGCGGGATGTGGGGAGAGGATTTGTCCTGAACAAAACCGCAGGAAGAAGAAACAGAAACATGATCTGGCAGAGAAGATAGACACCTTTAATCTGCCGGCACCACTGGCGAGCATGCGACCAACTCCATGCCCGAGGGTGGATCCGTGGCACCAGGACCAGTTGCATTGCTTCTCTCTTTCCGAAAGCAACTTCCTGTTCGCCGACCCCTGCGGACGCATGTTCAGCTACGACACCGACTCGAGCTGCGTCACTACCATGCCCAGCCTCCACACTCCCAAGGAGTCTCCATTGGCTCTCACCATCTCCCTTGAGGACACCAATGGCGCGCCGAGAGTTGGTTTTGGGGGCGCTGTCCAGCAGTTTGGGGACGTCGTTCCACACCGGCGTCCCCAACTATCAAAATGGCACTCAAACATAAAATTCAAAGTTTACAACCACTTGCCAGTCAAATTCATAGTTCACAGTCACAATGACCCAAATCGCCAAAGTCTGGCAGCAGCATCATAAGTACAAACCAAGCAATCAAACGAAGTCGGCACCGTCCTCCGTCGTCCTCGGAGTTGGCTGCACCGACGGGTGCCTATGGTGGAGCAGCAGCTGTGTCAGATCCCGGCCACTATGCGCACACATATGTCGGTGTACCAAATCCACGCCGTCTCATTTATGGTGGATGTGTCGGCAGTCAGGATCCTCGCCTTCTCGGCCATTTGGCTCTTCATGGCCTGGAGCATGCCGACCCGAGCAGCGATCTAGGCTGCGGCATACTTTGCCTCTTCGATCTTGAGTTTGGCGTCGGCTTTGGCCAACAATTGTTTCCACCTTGCGTAGTTCTTTTCATCATGTACGTGGTTGTTGGAGGTCACATCGGCGATCATCTTCTCGAGGAGGCCTCAAGTGATGCCACTGATGCCGCGTCGTTTCTCACGGAATTGGCCTTCTTGTGGCTGATGGGCGTCCAGTCGAAGCAGCCGCCGGTGTGTCCACTTCGAAGGGCTTGCCATTGTTGAGCTCAAACCGGACTTTCTCCCATTTCTTGCAAGTCTTAATTTTGGTAAAGACATGCATAAAATGGAAGTCCTCTCTCCATTGTTTCTCTTGTACAAAGTCATGATGGCCTTTAACTAGCAAAACACACAAGCATCGCCTTAATTTTGGCCGGACATTTTTCTATTGAGGATGGTCTCCACGGCGACATGGAAGAAGATGCAAGCCTTTTGAATCACCGCCCACCTATGAGACAAGGCATTTTGGTTGTGGATCATGTGGAACTTCGAGTACTCGCCGAAGATCTTGCGCTCTTCAAATTGGATGTATATTCTCCTGCAATATGTCACGCCGGTCTAGTTGGCGTCGGTGATAAGATCAAGGCTCACGGCCTTCCAAGTGTTGTCCAAGCATTGGTCCTCCGCCATCTTCCATTGGATCCCCTTGCCACTAACGCGCTTCTTCTTCTTTGGCTTTCCCTTGTCATCAAGCTCGACCACTTCTTCTTCCTCATCCACCTCTCCCTCCCCATCTTCATCATCATACTTATACTCATACTCATCTTCCTCGCCATTCTCGCCCTCGACATAGTAACCGCCATTGCCACAGATTAGGGAATGCATGGCGCTCGCACGTTGGCTCTCATCAGTTTCATCGACCACCTCGCGGGTAGAATGACCCTGCTCGTCGAACAGATTTTGGTCGACCTGGGAGGTCATTTCGCCGGCCGTGTCGAACGATAGTGCCCCCCTGCGCATGGCCGATGAACCATCATGGGTGGCCTGGTTGAGGTTTATGTGGGCACGGGCGGCGGCATCGATGATGATGGGTGATAACACTCATGTGCCATCGACCGGGTGGATGAGCTAGTTCTCGCCGATCTCGGGAGAAGAAAACCAGGACCGGGGACATGGCGGCAGCCTAAGGATACTATTGTCCTCGAAGAAGCTCGACAACCATAGCAAGGTAATGTGGTTGGTGTTGCTGCTCCCCTGCGTGCCACCATCTTGGATTTGGATGTACGCCACCACCGACTCCTCCTGCACCACCACCTTTTCCCTCTCTAGGGCGCTGTCGCGGTTGCCGTTGCCTCAAATCCAAGATCTTCTGAAAGTGTAAGATGGTTTACCTAGAGGGAGGATGAATAGGTATCTACAAAATTCTTTATAATCGTTTGCAAGTTTTAAGATTTGCGGAATGTAAGTGTGCCTAAATGCAAACTAGGTGAGGCAACCTAGATGATGATACAAGATACTTCAAGCATGAAGGCTATCACAAAGTAAACAACACAAATAAGAGATCGGTTAAGGAATAACCAAAGCATGCAGACACGAAGATGTATTCCCGTGTTCACTACCTTTGGGAAGGGGGCTACGTCACGTTGGAGAGGTGTGAGTTTCCACGAAGGATTTCCCAATGCTACTAAGGCTCACCTTCGTCTCCGAGCCTATCCCACGAAGGAATAGCTCACTTACTCGTGGTAGACTTTAAGGTAGTCTCCAAACCCTCACAAACTTTCCACGGAGCAAATCACAAGCCGAATGTCTCCGGGCGACCCTAGCCGCCTAGGGTTTCCTACAAACCCAAGAGTAACAAGCTAACTCAATGAACTCAAGGGGGAATGCACTTTGGCTTGGTGGAAACGTAGATCGGGACCTCCACTTGCTTTCAACCAAAGGGATCTGGAATTGGTTGGCTAGAATGGGAGATCCTCAAGGAATTGTGTTTCAACAATGGAGAGAGAGAGAGCTTTAAGGATGAAATATGAACTGAATGCCTAACTTCTCAAGGCGGAAGAAGTGGTATTTATACCCAAGGGAGAAATCTAGCCGTTTAGAGTACATCAAGTCCGGTTTTAAGTTCGGTTGCACCGGCCCTCACACCGGACCGCCCGGTTTCCAAGCTGGAATACCGGAACCCAAACCAAGTTAGGTCACTGAGCGTAGACCCAGATAGACTCGGTATAACAAACCGACAATTCCAGTTTGGGTTTGGTTTTCCAACCCTGGTACCGGGCCACTCGGTATGGGAGCCGGTTCAACCGGCTTGTACACCGAACTTTGCAGAGATGCCATGACAAGCAGATTTCCCTATCCTCTCTCTTTGGTGATGGAACAAGTGGGTGTATGGGATGTGTATATGGCTTAGAAATTCATCCCCAACAAGCTCATCGAGATAACCCCTCTCAATAGTGCGGAGTTCCTAAAGACTCAAATTACATATAAAAAGCAAAACTCCAGCACATATCTTCGTTATCAAAATGGGGGGGGGGGGTCTCTGATGATCTTCCAACACACCAGCGGACTAAAACATGTTTAAGACACTAGTAGGTAGCATGAGTCTGCTCTAACTATGGTGTCATTGTCAACCAAAAATAGTAGAGGGTAAACTACCCTTTCAATCTCCCCCTTTTTGGTTGGCGATGACAAACGGAGCTAGAGTTAACAAGGATATAATAGAGATCTATAAACTGAGGAATTTCATAAGGACATACATGAGCTCCCCCATAAAGTATGCACTTGGTTGAATTTGCGTTTGAATGCAAAGTGCACCTAAATAGTATATGGAAAGCTTCCCACATGTCTTCATGGAAGTAAGCAAAGTATGACAAGATATAAAGCATGGATATCTACACAAAGCTAGACAACAAATAGAAGTACACATAGTCATAGCACAATAGACATATACATGGTTCACACCCATAGCACAAACTTGTCCAACACACGAAAGTTGAGCAAATAGTTCCAACACGAAGGCAAATGGAAAGCACAATGCCATAAGAAGCAAAGAGAAAGCAAGGGGCATTGTGCTAACGGCGAATCCCCATAAAACCCCAACAAGGAACTCTACTCTTCTCCCCAATTGGCATCAAAACACAAAAAAGAAAGAGAAGTAGAGTGATGCTAACAAAACCCAACTAGAAGAACGTGGGTGGCGGAGGGTGAACAGGGGAATCTTCTTCTTCATGGATCTCCTCTTCATCATCAGCCTCATCATCATCATCAGAATCACGAGGAGCAGCAGAGGAACCACTAGGGACAATAGGAGGAAACTGACTAGGGAAGTAGCCAAAGAACATAGCATCATCAATGGGCGGCAGCTCATAGTTGACATAGGGAACAGGAGTCATCTCAGGACCATCAGGTGGAGGAGTCACATTCTGGCTCGCGAGAAACTCATTGTGCCAGCACCGAGTCTCTTGGCTCATCTCAAGAGCCTTGTGTCTCACATCATAGGACGAGCTGCACATCTGAAACAGCCTCCTTAAGGACATGGCAACACCACCCATGTGCCTTGGGCGAGAGGAAGGCTCACCAACAGGACGACGAGAACCAGGTCTAGTAGCAAAGTGAGGTTGAGAATCATGAATAGTCTTGGTGTGGTGCTCGAGAGGCCTCATCTCAGGAACATCAGGTGACAAACCACGAAGAGAAAGGGTAAGCTCCTCCTGTTCCACACGCTCGCCTGCCATCACACCGGAAGGCACAACCTTGTTGAGCAGCTTTTGCACATACACGCGGAAAGTGGGGGTCATCCTGTCCAAAGCAGCTCGCCGCAGCTCACAGTACACAAAGTCATATCCATCAATCTTCCTCAACTTATCAGGGCGACAATAGTACAGAAGATGGGCAAAGAACTACGGTAGTTTGTAGTATCTCCAACTCGGGGAACAAGGGACTGATGGAAGATGCTGGCCAAAGTGTGATAATAGAAATACATGCCAGTGATGCATGGAGGAGCCCACTCAGAATCCTTGGGATAGCAGAAAGCCAGAGATTCAGCAGGCTTGACCTTCTCTTTGTGAATGCAGAAACCACCTGCCTTGCCCGAATAGCCCATAACTTCCACCAAATCTGCATAGGTGGCACGAAACCTCCGCATGACAGTCATCCAAGACATAGTGCACTCGAAAGAACATTTCATGTTTTCCTGTGTTTTGAGTGTTAGATAACAATACCGTGGAGTTTTCTCATGTGTGCTAAGTGTGTAGGTGTTTTGGGGGGCCAGATTATCCGCCCCACCAAGGGCCGGATAATCCGGCCTATCTCATCGATCAAAGGCTGCCAAGGCACGTCACTCGGAGTCCGGTCGGATTATCTCCCGGAAAATCCGAACTAGGCGGTTTTTCCTCCCTAGGCCGGATAATCCGGCATTCGCATGGGCCGGATAATCTGGCCCCCAGAAATCGATCAAAGGCTGCTAAGGCGCGTCGCTTGGAGTCCAGTCGAATTTTCTCCCGGAAAATCCGAACTGGGGCGGTTTTTCCTCCCTAGGCCGGATAATCCGGCCTTCACATGGGGCCGGATAATCCGGCCCCCAAAAGGCGATCAAGGGCAGGCTCGACGCGACACTCAGAGTGGGGGCGGTTTATCTGCCAGATAATCCGAGTCAGGGGCGGAGTTTTCCCCAGGCTGGATAATCCGGCCCTCACTTGGGCCGGATAATCTGGCCCCCAAAGGCTCCAACGGCTTGGATTTGGAAGGGGGTATAAATATCCCTTCTTCCCCAACGAGCAGAACCCTTGATTCACTCGAAATTGTCCAGACACTTTGCAAAAGCTCTCTCACTAGATCTCCCACTTCAACCACCTGAAGGCTTCGATCTTTGGGGGAATTGAAGGAGGAGACAATCTTCATCGTCATCACGAATCAAGGGCATCAACTCCTCTCCATTCATTTGGAGAAATCCCTGATCTAGTATTCTTGTCAATATCTAGATCTTGTTCTTTGTTATTGATAACTTGTTCTTGTGGCAGCTTGTTGTCATTACGGGAGCCTCCAAGTTGATTGTGGAGTTGTGCCCTGCTAGTTGTGTAAAGGCACCGGTACCCGCCTCGAAGGGTTCCTATAGTGGAAAGGTGGATCAGGCCTTTGGTGGCGAGATCCATCAGAGAACAGGGTGAGGCCTATTGTGGCGTGGTGGTCTTAGTACCGCCCATCCCTCCAACGCAGACATACTTCCCTTAATGTAGCACCCCACTAAAACCACTACTAGAAAATCGCTTGGATTTTGTGCTTTGTGCATAATCATGCATGTTTGATCATAAAAGTATCTTTGCAAAAACCCTATTTTGTTTTCTAATTAGCCTCGTTTTATTTCAAATTATAAAACCAGGTCTTCCTGAATATTTTATTTGCCTAAAAACAAATTACAAAAGTCTGTTTTAAAAATAAATAAAAGTTTAAGTTTTTTTAGGGGTAACCTAGCCGGCCAGGCCCGAGGCCCAGCTAGCCAGGCCACCCCAAAACCTAGCTAGACACACCCCAGACCCGACCCTCACTCCCTCCACCCGCCGCCACCCACCAAGTCCACCCCACCACCACACAGCGGCGCACGCTCCACACCCGGGCCCCACCTGCCGCTAGCCCCGCGGGCGACGCGACCCCCACTCATCGCGATCCCCTCCGCACGCGTCATTCTCCTTCCCTCGCGTCCCTGCTCGCCTTCTCCCTGCGAGCCCGCCGCCAGTGCCAAGGCCGCGCCTCGCCTCCACCGCCACCGGCCAGGACCCGAGCGCCCTTGTCCGCCTTGGCTCTCCTCATCGAAGGAAGACTATTATCTCGTCAAAAAGAATCTTAGAGCTCCTTCATGTGGACCAATTCGGACCTCCATCTCATGCAAGCCTCGGTGGGAAAAAATACTGTCTTGTGATAGTTGATGATTACTCAAGATATACTTGGGTTTATTTCTTCAAGTTGAAGAGTGAAACTCAACAAACGGTCATCGACTTTGCCAACGAGGTTCAACATCAACACAACGTCCATATTCTGGCTATAAGAAGTGATAACGGCTCGGAGTTCAAGAACTACACCTTAAATGAGTTCCTCAGTGAACAGGGGATAAGACATCAATATTCCGCTGTACACCCCTCAACAAAATGGTGTAGCCGAGAGGAAGAATCGGACTCTAATGGATATGGCAAGGTCAATGCTATCCGAATTCAAGTCTCCATATAACTTCTGGGCTGAAGCAATCTCTACCGCTTGTCATTCATCCAACCGGTTATACCTCCGTAAATTTGGCAAGACTCTATATGAAATACTTACCGGTAACAAGCCAAACATCTCATACTTTCGGGTATTCGGGTGTAAGTGTTTCTTTCTCATCAAGGGAGTTCGTTTATCTAAGTTTGAATCTAAGGCTTTAGAAGGTATTTTTGTTGGTTATGGTGCCGAATCCCACACTTATAGAGTCTACAATAAGCTCTCCGGAACTGTTGTAGAATCTTGTAGTGTGGTGTTCGAAGAAAATGACGGCTCTCGTGCGGGGCAAGTTGATGTTTGTGATGCAGATGTTGAAATAAGAAGAATGGGCGTGGGATTTTTCCGCCCCATTGAGGAACCCCTTGTGGCGGATCGGGAAGGACGATGCTCTACTCATGAAGAGCCCTCATCTACACATACTCAACATGTTCCAACCACGGGAGTAACTTATACACCATCTCCATCAATTGCTGAAGGTCAAGATGTTCTAGAAAGCTCCAGGCCGGATTATCCGGTCGACACCGGATTATCCGGCCACCCTGTTCCTGACGACCAAATTGCTCCTGGTATTGAAGACATCGCTGCAAGCTCCAGACCGGATTTTCCGGCTGGCCCCGGATTATCTGGCCCCTCGCCAGTTCAAGCAAGTCCCAGGCAACATGATGAAGATGCTACAAGTTCTCCCAGGCCGGATTATCCGGCCTCACCATCGGCCAGATTATCCGGCCCTGAATCACCTGTTGTTCAGCAGCCTCCTGTTACGGCTGCTGACCCACCTCAAGGGCACGCTTCATCACCTCCTACTACTGTTCATCCGAATTCTAATCAATATCAAGCAAATGATTCCAATGAAGATTCAAGTGATGAAACTATTCTATCAAGAGACAACAAGCTTACTGAACTTCGTCGCAAGGCTCGTGCTGATCGGAACCTTGAGTTAAGGGGTCACACTCTCGACAAGGTTGTAGGTGATCTTCGACGAAGGGTTTCCACAAGAAGGGAATTGGCAAGTTTTGGTGAGCATCAAGATCACATCTCAATGGTGGAACCCAAGAAAGTATTTGAAGCTCTTGAAGATCTGGACTGGGTTGTTGCTATGCATGAAGAATTGAATAATTTCGAGCGCAACAAGGTCTAGAAACTCGTGGAGACGCCCAAGGATTGCCGCAATGTTATCGGCACTAAGTGGATTTTTAAAAACAAGCAAGATGAGAATGGCATTGTCATGAGGAACAAGGCGAGGCTTGTGGCACAAGGCTATTCCCAAGTTGAGGGCATTGACTTCGGCGAGACCTATGCTCCTGTGGCTCGGCTTGAGTCCATTCGTATCCTTCTTGCTTATGCTGCCCATAACAATTTTAAATTGCAGCAAATGGACGTCAAGAGTGCTTTTCTTAATGGTCCTCTACATGAGTTGGTATATGTAAAGCAACCCCAGGGATTTGAGGATCCTAACTTCCCGAACCATGTCTACAAACTCAATAAGGCACTCTATGGCCTTAAACAAGCCCCACGTGCGTGGTATGAGCGCCTTAAAGAGCTTTTGCTAGACCGTGGCTTCGAAGTTGGGCAAATCGATCCCACTCTTTTTACTAAGAAGGTTAAGGGGGAGCTCTTCGTATGCCAACTATATGTAGACGACATCATATTTGGTTCTACTAATAAAGCTTTTAATGATGAATTTTCAAAGCTTATGACTGACAGGTTTGAGATGTCTATGATGGGGGAATTATGGTTCTTTCTTGGATTCGAGATCAAGCAACTTAGAGAAGGAACCTTCATCAATCAAGCTAATTACATCCAAGACATGCTCAAGAGATTCAAGATGACGGATCTTAATGGTGTCGCCACTCCGATGCAAACAAAATGTCACCTTGAACTTAACCCCCATGGTAAATATGTGGACCAAAAGGTATACCGGTCCATGATCGGCTCTCTTATTTACCTCTGTGCATCTAGACCCGATATTGTGTTGAGTGTGGTGGTGTGTGCAAGGTATCAAGCAACTCCTAAAGAAAGTCACTTAGTGGCGGTCAAGAGGATCTTTCGATATTTGGTTCATTCCACTAACTTTGGTCTATGGTATCCCAAGGGCTCCAATTTCTCTCTATGTGGTTATACTGATTCAGATTGGGCTGGTGATAAGGATGATCGGAAATCCACTTCTGGAGCTTGTCAATTCTTGGGCAGATCTCTAGTGTGTTGGTCATCTAAAAAGCAGAATTGTATCTCTCTCTCCACCGCTGAAGCTGAATATGTTGCTGCTGCTAGTGCCTGCACTCAATTATTGTGGATGAGGCAAACTTTAAAGGAATACGGTGTCAATTGTGACAAAGTGCCTCTTTTATGTGATAATGAAAGTGCAATCAAAATTGCGTACAATCCGGTACAACACACAAGGACAAAGCATATTGAGATTCAGAATCATTTTATTCGAGACCATGTTGCTCGAGGCGATATTGATCTATCTTTTGTGAGCACAAAGAACCAACTTGCTGATATTTTCACGAAGCCACTTGATGAAGCAAGGTTCTGCTACTTGAGGAATGAGCTAAATATCATTGATTCCAGGAGCTTGTCTTGATTACCCATGCACTCACTCGTACATCTCAGTCTTATTTAGTCTAGATGTGGGCATGGATATAGGGGGAGTGTGGTCCTAATTAATTGGGCTAACCCTCCCCCCATAATGCCGAAAGCAAGATAAATCATTTCTCTTAATATCATTTTGTGATATGTGAGCTTATTGATGAGTATTGGTCGTGAACCCAAGATATATCTTCGCGGTGTCATACCATACACTCCAACAAGGTGGCTTCGGCCACCGCCCTCTCCCATGAGGAGAATTGGATTTTTGTGGATCTTTTTGGTTGTTTTCGCTCATCTCATGTTCTTATGGGAATCACACTCAATTTTGGCTTTTAGTTGATTTGGTTCTTGCAATTTTGAGTGTGTAGTACCATCTCAGTTTGGCTCTCTCAATCCTAAGCCTTTCCCTACCCCTAAACCATCTATTCTTGCACACAATTCCCTTGTACACCTTGTGAGGGTGTTGTTTGGGGACGCGCGGGCCTGAATCTATGTACAACAGAAATTCAGATTTATCCGGCCCAAGTATAGGCCAGATAATCTGGCCCTGGCGGATTTCCTCTTTAAGGGCAGGGATCGGGGGGAAGGGCTCATAACGAGCAGCACTTCTTCCCCAACCCTCTCCTCCTCCTCAGCCACCGCCTGCCGTCCCCCACCCTCCCCGGAGCCTCTCCGGCCACCGGATTTTCTGGTCCTCCCTGGATCTTCTTCTCCGCGCCTCCGGGTACCTTCTCCTCCACGTTCTTCCTCCAATGAGTGAGGTTAACTCCCTCTCTCCCCATCTTTGGCTAGATGTGTTATTTGTTGGGTGGAACGTTGTCTAGAAGGATATTGTTTCGCGTAGAAATCATAGTCTTGTAGTTTCTAGGCCCGATCTACTTTTTGCATTCAATCTAGGTGAAGTTGAAAATTTTCTGCCAGGGCCGGATTATCCGCCCCTGGCCAGGCCGGATAATCCGGCCTGACAGAATCAAATCTGGTTCAGTTTCATCATGTTGTATGCATTGAGTAGAATTTTCCTATGAACTTTTTGACTACTTTCTCCACGCTCTCTCCTGGACTTGTGTGTATGCTTATCCCCATGTTATCGCCCTTGTTCTCCTCACGGGTGGTTCTAGTGCTCCCAAGACCTACAAGCGCCATCCTCGTGGTAAATACTTTCGGGACGACGGACAGGGTAACTTAGTGGATGAGGTTGAGTTGAGGAGAAGAAAGAACGAAGAGAAGCGCATGGCTGAACAAGCAAAGAGGAATAGAAAGGGGGTGTCCAAAAGGAAGGGCAAAGAGCCCAAGATCAACTACAAGGCTTTGGATCCAGTCACTTATTCATCTATCCGTCACCATGATTTTTTGCGGAGTTTCCTCGTGATTCTAAGCTGGGGGATTCTCGCTTTTGGTGTGCTGAACAGAAAGGTATTTTTGAAGATGTGTATGCCAGGCTGAACATTAGGCCTATGCACCCGCTGGTTCTTGCTGAGGCTTTGGAGAAGCCCCACCTTGTCGATGCCATGTATGTGGCTGAGCGGATGGGGCTGCATCATCTCATGGCTCTCCAGTGCTCATATAACTCTGAGGTGGTGAAGCAGTTCTTTTCCACTTTGGTTATTTGTGGATATGAGCATCGCACTATGAAGTGGATGACTCATGACAGGCCTATGACTGATGATTTCCGTGTGTTTGCTGAGGTACTTGGATATTCTTTCCGTAGCAGGGATAGGGCCAGTGGCCACCGCATCATCACCCAGCTAAAGCCCAACAAAGATGCATCTCTATCTCCTTGCACAATGGACAATCGCATTGTGGGCACTCTTGCTGGTCTTGCTCCTATCTATGCTGCCTTGGTGGGCCTCTTCCATGATTCCATCACTCCGAGTGGAGGCAACAATGATAGCATTCGTGCTCACCTTGTCCAGCTCCTTGCCTTCTCTCATGAGGTTGCCTCGTGCGAGGATGAGTCTGTGTAGTACAAGCTAGATGTGATGGACTTCATCTACCATGAATTGACTGATGCAATGTTCAATCGGCTATCCATTCCTTCTGCTCCCTACATTATGATGCTCATGAGGCACCTGCTTCCCTCTGAAGATTTCAACATTGATGTTGTGCATATGGCAAAGAAGATCTACACCATGGTTTGGAAGACCTCTCACCCCTCTTCTGCTCCTGAGGGTCTCATGAGGGATGCTCGCATGTCTCTAGTGCCCCCCGTTGCTCGTGAGATCAAGCAGCTGGACTGGTTCTAGCGGAACATCCTTTGCATGGGCGTGGACACACGCAAGGGCCAATACGAGGCGTACAAGCAGCGCCATGAGTTGGCTCACTCTCAGCAGCTCATCCTTTACCATGTGTCCGGTGCTTCTGGTGATCCCCCGGCTCCTACCCCTCCCACACCATATGCCCGGTGGAACTCTTCTTCTGGGCTAAACTATGGAGAGCTGGAGCATCACCTGTTCCCCTCTGCGGCCATTGCTGATGATGAGGATGATGACACCGAGGAGCTTGAATATGAGGACGAGGATGGGAACGAGGACGAGGACGAGGACGAGGATGAGGACTACGAGTGATACCTTGGGGCGCTAGCATCGCTCTTCTTCCTTTTTGGCGTCTCAATGCCAAAGGGGGAGAAGTAGTTATATTAGGTCTTCGAGGATTTGCATGGGTCGGGCACAAGCATTTGCACTTTTTCTATTCGTCATTTTCTCGCTTGTGCCCATTTAGCGTTGAACTTTAATTTGTGGCTTGTGGTTTGTTTGAGACTCTGTGACGGTGGATGTCTAGATTTATCTCATGGATTATGCTTATGGATTCATCTATTCATATCCTATTATACTGGGAATCTATATCGAGGAAGGCGCTTATATTGGTTATCACATTGATAATTATGGCTATTTCAAGGACGCCTCTCTCCCTATCTCGGTGGTATGATTATGTTTTTCATATGTCAATGGAATAGATTCACACCTATTTGTGTGCATTTGTATTCAAATGCAAATGTCTAATATGCACACATTGAGGGGGAGTCTCTTCCGTGTCTTTTTGTTGGTGGTCTTGTGATCCTTTCCTGCAAATCCTAGTATTGTCATCTAACACCAAAAAGGGGGAGATTGAAAGAACATTTCATGTTTTCCTGTGTTTTGAGTGTTAGATAACAATACCGTGGAGTTTTGTCATGTGCGCTAAGTGTGCAGGTGTTTGGGGGGGGGATTATCCGCCCCACCAAGGGACGGATAATCCGGCCTATCTCATTGATCAAAGGCTGCCAAGGCGCGTCGCTCGGAGTCCGGTCGGATTATCTCCTGGAAAATCCGAACTGGGGCGGTTTTTCCTCCCCAGGCCAGATAATCCGGCCCCCAGAAATCGATCAAAGGCTGCCAAGGCGCGTCGCTCGGAGTCCGGTCAGATTTTCTCTCGGAAAATCCGAACTGGGGCGTGATGGCTCTATGTATGGCGCCCAGAAAAATGCTGGAGCAATGATGATGTAGAGCTCGTTGGGAACCCCAAGAGGAAGGTATGATGAGCACAACAGCAAGTTTCCCTCAGTTATGAAACCAAGGTTTAATCGAACCAGTAGGAGCAAGGAAACACCCCAAAGGTGTTACTAGCTGAGCTTTGGCAGGGCGCACTATCGGTGCTAGTAGCAAAGTGGAGACCTGCACAACACAACCACAGAACTTTGTCCCCAACTTGCGATGAGGTTGTCAATATCACCGTGTTTTGCTGAAAACAAAGGATTAAACGTATCGAATGGAAAGAAGTAGAAGTTTGCAGAAAGTAAACACAAACAGAAACAGTTTATAGATTGTATGTAAAAGACAAGGACCAGGATCCATAGTTCACTAGAGGTGTCTCTCCTTAGATAGGTAACATGCTGGGTGAACAAATTATAGCGGGGCAATTGACAAACATCGAGAAAGCAATACATGCATATACTAATCATCTTGACTCCTTTGAGACTTGATTGGGCATTACAACATTATACATAGACCGCCATCCAACTGCATCTATGACTAATAATCCACCTTCAGGTTATCATCCAAACCCCCTCCAGTATTAAGTTGCAAGCAACAGATTATTGCTTTACGGACTGCGTGTAAAGTAAACAATACGATTGTTCTATGAACAAAGGATTGTTGTTTTCTCCCTAATAGTGTAACACCCTAGAATCGGCCCTATGCAGATTTTAGCGCTTCCCGCCAAACCCGCATAGAAACGATTCAAGGACGCCCACCAGGCAGTTGCGTGCGGGTGGAGAACGAAGTAATACCATTACACATTAGTCCACAATGGAACCCACAGAACATATATATATATACAACAACGACTCCATGAGTCAAGAATACATATATACAGTACAAAGATCCAAATCACCTTGAAATCGCTACAGCATCCGAGTACAGACAAGATGCAAATGGGGCTAAGAGCCCTGAAGAATAACCAATGGCGTCCATAACCGCCCTTGTGCCAAGCCGGAAGGGTAACCTCGCTAACGACGTTGAACTCGCACTGCTAAACAAAAGGGTGTCGACAAAGGCGAAGGAAAAGAGAGCGTCGATCTTGAGGCCAAGATGCAGCGAGGCTAGAATTCGGTGGCTCTCGCCTACATAGGTATGGTGGACTGAAGCGGTAGCGAAGCATGTACTAAACAACCTATAGAGACTCGATAAACTATCGGCTATTAGAGAGAGATAAGAAAGACCTATTCGGAACCAACCTTATACTAACACCAATCATACCCATCCTGGTATTTCCCCCTCGAGACCAAACGAGGAAGTCGAACCGAGGAACTCACACAGTTGATAGTTTTATTCATTCCATTATAGTTGCAGCACTTACTAGTCAGATATAGATATCATGAGTCATCCTGATGGCATAAGTAGTGGGCATTTTTAGTTAACCATTTGAATTGTAGTTGCAGTACTTACTAGTCAGATACAATTAGCATGTGACATCCCAAACCCAGTAGTTGTTGGCACTTTTATTTCATTCCATTGGAGTTGCGATACTTACTAGGCAGGTATAATATGACATGATACACACCAGTTCCACCAGTTGTTGGCACTTTTATTATCCATTCCATTATAGTGAAGCTGATTACTAGTCACATCTTAAGTCAAATTTATAGCACTACTTTAGTTATGCTTGTCTATGATCGAGATACTGTGCTCCAAGTCGTCCATAACCGCGGACATGGCTTTCAGAAAGATTTACCCTGCAGGGGTGCACAAATAGCAACACACACACGATCAACCTCGGAAAAACCAAATCAAAACCCAACGAGGCTTTCACGACAAAGCAATCACAGGATTCATAAAATATTTCAGGGGGCCACCCCACTAAGCTACCCGCAACAAAGTTGGCCGGCTCTGGAACGGACCCAGGGTTTGTGACGACGGCTATAAACGACTAGGAACCCGAAAGTGTGACTGGGTTTGTCGATACCGCGAAAACATGGCACGATCCAAAACAGTACATGTGCTCCACGCACAATCTTAAATAAAGCAGTAAAGCATGGCATAAGTACAAGATAGTAATAAATCCCCAAACTAGTTTGTGGCCCCAAGAAATAAGAAATGAATCAACCTCTGGCTAAGGGGGATTCATAGACTCTCCCGGATGTGGATAGTGCGAATAGTCAAGGAACAGGTATCAAGTACTCGGGGCCTACGGGACACAAGTGGGCATGAAAAACCAAATAACATATAGTGCCCACCGGTTCCTCTTTCATTAGTTATCACAGCAATTTAATAGTTGTAATTAAAGACATGATCATCTCCACCATAAACATCTGCCAGCATACCAACAACTGTGGTACTCGACAACACGAGATCGCACCTGAGCAAGCAACTACGACTCGCAAGGCCAGCTATCTACCAAACAACAGGTATTAGGAGAACTTGTCGATACTCGCATACACTCATCGGCCAAATCCGCGAAGAAGCAAACACTAGCATAAACACCAGATACAATATTTAATACTAGGCAGAAGATCCGGCATGCTTATGATATGATGCATGGCAGGGCACAGATGCGGTGCAATTAGGCAATATTAATCGGAACCGGGGTCCCGACAATTAATTAATAGGTTCCAGTTATTTAGATACCCCGCAATTTAAATGTTGTCTTAACAAGGCAAAACATGGTATCGGTTCGCTACACAAATTTAAATGGAGTCCGGAATAAGACTAGAATAACCCGCATATGCACTCCATATTTAATTTAGATGGATCATCGAAAAAGCCCCAAACACCCACAATATGTATGCAAGTATGACCAATTTAATTTGCAACAGATGAATGTCATATTTTATAAATATAAATGGGGGATCTCGGATAGAGGTCACACATCGGGGGGGTTCGGCGATCTTGGGTTCCGAGGGTGTTCGGGTTCGGTCTCGGCAGGATCAGATCCAGGAAGGAGAATTTGGCTGGCGTCAGTTTCGAGATCGGTCTTCGGGTGTCACCGGGTGCGATTCTTCCCGCTTAACTTCTCGCGTTGGTCATCGGAAGATCTTGGCATCGGAACCTGGGTTCCATGTAGTCGTCCTCTAGCATTGAAGATCTTTTCGGTACCGGATCAGATGGCATGTTCCCTTTGCCATATCCACACCCACAACATCCACATCTACACCTCACCATCATCCTCATAGCACTCCCAGAGAAAAATAGGACATCCATTCACTGCGGAGCCAAAACGCAAAAGGTCAGTGAACCCACTAAAATCGAGCAACGGCAGCACAAACAACAGGGCTCACTCGCGCATACGCCTGATGAGACGAACACACGGCGGAGGCATCTCGTGGTCGCCAGGAGGCGGCACACTTGCAAAGGCAGCGCTCGATAGAAGCAGAGAGGTGGTCGGTGTTGGCGAGGAGGGCGACGACGACATCCTGGGCTGCATCCCTCGCAGGGTCCAAGCGAGGCCAGACTTGGCCGGGTCGGGTAGGAGGCAGAGCGGACGGAGGCGGGGCCTCAACAGCTGTAGATGAGAACCAGGGGCGGCACGGCAGCGCTCACACGGGCGGAGGTCAGCATGGTGCCGAGCGGCGACGGTGGGCGGCCCGAGGCGGAGGAGATGGGGTTGCACGCCGGAGACAGGGACCGCTCGGTGTGCTTCGCAGCGACCAGCAAGGTGGGCTCTGGCGAGGTCGGGCTCAAGGTGGTGGTGAGGCAGAGGCACGGCCGAAGATGCTCGAGCGACGGCCACCGGAACCCTTGGAAGCGGCCATGGCGGCGTGGTTCGGGGGCGCTGGGAGGAGAGACAGCATGGCGGCTCCTGCTGCGGGGAGGAAGGCGTAGCTCGGGAGGTCGACGAAGGGGGCCAGCAGGGCGTGGGGCTACGCGTGCGGCAGCGCGCGAGGCGAGCAGAGGAGAGAGGCGCGGGCAGGGGAATCAAGAACGAGAGGAGAGAGTAGGGGATGATGAAGGTGGGGCCGAGCTGCGGTCGCTGCGGTAGGTGGTGGTTGGTGAGAGAGAGGGAGAGACGAGGGAGGGGTTGTGGGAGCGTGCGTCTCGCGTGGCCATGTCGAGCGCGTCGCTGCACTGCGGTTGCGCGCGCTGGGTGTAGGCGGGGTGGGTCGTGTGCTGCGTGTGTGTGCGTGTTGGAGAGGAGGTGGGGCCAGGAGGTGAGGTGGCGGCCTAGGATTGGCTCGGGTGAGGTGGAGGGGTGGAGGAAGTGTGCCCAGGTGGCGGCGGGGCTGGGAGGCTGTGGGGGTTGCGTGCATGTGGTTCTGTGTGTGGCGGCAGGGGTGCGATGTGTGTGGTGTTGTCTGCTAGCTAGGTTTAGTCTAGGGTTAGGTTAGAAGGAGGTGGCCGGCTGGGCTCTTGGGCCTAGTTGGCTGCCTCCCAAAAATAATCTAAATATTTTATTTGTTTAAAACGGGGCGTTTGAAATCTGTTTGTAGACGAAACAAAATAATCCGGAGATCCGATTTTAATTTGAAATAAAGACGGGGCGTTTAGAAAACAAAACCAGGCTTTTCGAAAATAGTTTTAGGCAAACAAAATGCATGATGACATGACGATGCTCAAATGCAATGTGGCATGATGACATGAGCATGCGGTCATGATGATGCAATGCACAAAAACACAACGATTTTCTAGTAATGGTTTTAGCGGGATGCCACAATTCGACACCACTAACAAGGGATTTCGCCCTCAAGATCCGCCTCGTGGTACGGGGAAGAAGGATGATGGTTGGACTATTCTCGCTTCGTGTAGATCCTTGCCACACCACTAACAATGCTCCTTGCTCCATCTTGAAAATCGGCGACACCACCAACAAGGGGTGTTGCCCACGATCGTCGAGAGAACACTCCGGAGAAACAAAGACGAAGGTAAAGGTATCGAAAGAAAAGGCCACCTCTAACTTCCGAGGAAGGAGTAAAGATTGCATTGGTCCACCAGTTCAATGTACAAGAGCGAATGATAAGAGTAGTCGGATGGTGATCAGTCCATCGCGCACCCAAAGCATTACTCTGCACATTAATGGAGAATTATGCAACCAACTCTCAGAATTCAGACTGAAGATCTCGACAAGCGAGGTTCGGGAACAAAAGAGTGATGCAGACTCTGCATCGGATGTGGCATAGCTGATGTCTTCGCGTTGAATCCACCGGAAGGCAACAAAGAGAAGTACGACAGATGAAGGATTCCTTGGATAGCACAAAGACCGGATGTAGAAACACCGTTACCAAAAGAGGAAGCGAAACCCTGAAGGTACGACGGGAACCCAACCACGAGAAATCCTGGACTCGAAGAAAAGATAAGAGAACAGATCCAAAACACGCAGAGGTAAGAGGAGAACAGCAGAGGGATAAGGAGTAAAAGCAGACCTAATTAGATCTATCCAACTGAATTTTACAAAATAATTTTGACACTCTACAACGTCCGTTAGCTAGGTTATCCTACAGGCTAGACCAGTGGGGTATCGCAACTGCTGAGCTCTGATACCACTCTGTAACACCCTCGAATCGGCCCTATGCAAGTTTTATCCCTTTCTGCCAAACCCACATAGAAACGATTCAAGGACGCCCACCAGGCACTTTCGTGCGGGTAGAAAACGAAGTAATACCATTACACATTAGTCCACGATGGAACCCATAGAACATATATATATATATACAACAACGACTCCATGAGTCAAGAATACATATATATAGTACAAAGATCCAAATCACCTTGAAATCGCTACAGCGTCCGAGTACGGACAAGATGCAAATGGGGCTAAGAGCCCTGAAGAATAACCAATGGCGTCCATAACCCTGCCCAGGCCAAGCCGGAAGGGTAACCCTGCTAACAACGTCGAACTCGTACCTTCTAAACAAAAGGGGTGCCGACAAAGGGCGAAGGGAAAAATAGGAGCGTCAATACTGAGGCCAGTACACGGCGAGGCTAGAATTCGGCGGCTCTCGCCTACATAGGTATGGTGGACTGAAGCGGCAGCGAAGCATGCACTAAACAGCCTATAGAGACTCGATAAACTGTCGGCTATTAGAGAGAGATAAGAAAGACCTATTCGGAACCAACCTTATACTAACACCAATCATACCCATCCTGGTATTTCCCCCTCGAGACCAAACGAGGAAGTCAAACCGAGGAACTCACACAGTTGACAGTTTTATTCATTCCATTATAGTTGCAGCACTTACTAGTCAGATATAGATATCATGAGTCATCCTGATGGCATAAGTAGTGGGCAAAATCAGTTAACCATTTGAATTGTAGTTGCAGTACTTACTAGTCAGATACAATTAGCATGTGACATCCCAAACCCAGTAGTTGTTGGCACTTTTATTTCATTCCATTAGAGTTGCGATACTTACTAGGCAGGTATAATATGACACGATACACACCAGTTCCACCAGTTGTTGGGACTTTTATTATCCATTCCATTATAGTGAAGCTGATTACTAGTCACATATTAAGTCAAATTTATAGCACTACTTTAGTTATGCTTGTCTATGATCGAGATACTGTGCTCCAAGTCGTCCATAACATGACACGGCTTTCAGAAGATTTACCTGAGGGTGCACAAATAGCAACACACACACGATCAACCTCGGAAAAACCAAATCAAAACCCAACGAGGCTTTCACGACAAAGCAATCACAGGATTCATAAAATATTTCAGGGGGCCACCCCACTAAGCTACCCCAAGAAGTTGGCGGCTCCGAACGGACCTGTGGTTTGCGACGCATCGAAACGACTGGGAACCCGAAAGTGTGACTGGGCTTGTCGATACCGTGAAAACGTGGCACGATCCAAAACAGTATAGGTGCTCCACGCACAATCTTAAATAAAGCAGTAAAGCATGGCATAAGTACAGGATAGTAATAAAGCCCCAAACTAGTTTGTGGCCCCAAGAAATAAGAAATGAATCAAGCTCTAGCTAAGGGGGATTCATAGACTCTCCCGGATGTGGATAGTGGGAATAGTCAAGGAACAGGTATCAAGTACTCGGGTCCTACGGGACACAAGTGGGCATGAAAAACCAAATAACATATATTGCCCACCGGTGCCTCTTTCATTAGTTATCACAGCAATTTAATAGTTGTAATTAAAGACATGATCATCTCCACCATAAACATCTGCCAGCATACCAACAACTGTGGTACTCGACAACACGAGATCGCACCTGAGCAAGCAACTACTACTCGCAAGGCCAGCTATCTACCAAACAACAGGTATTAGGAGGTGTCCATAGCAATATAGAGGTTGCACGGTATATAACTGGTGCACGGAAACTAAAGCATCGCGACACAGATTGCAATAGATCAACAGGAGGAAATAAAGATTATAAATGCAAAATAGGTAGAAGGGGGAGAGATGCTCGCCTGGGAAACAGAGCCGAAGGTACATAGCCAGAGAACTTGTTGATACTCGCATACACTCATCGGCCAAATCCGCGAAGAAGCAAACACTAGCATAAACACCAGATACAATATTTAATACTACGGCAGAAGATCCAGCATGCTTATGATATGGTGCATGGCAGGGCACAGATGTGGTGCAATTAGGCAATATTAAGCGGAACCGGGGTCCCGACAATTAATTAATAGGTTCCAGTTATTTAGATACCCCGCAATTTAAATGTTGTCTTAACAAGGAAAAACATGGTATCTGTTCGCTACACAAATTTAAATGGAGTCCGGAATAAGACTAGAATAGCCCACATATACACTCCATATTTAATTTAGATGGATCATCGAAAAAGCCCCAAACACCCACAATACGTATGCAAGTATGACCAATTTAATTTGCAACAGATGAATGTCATATTTTATAAATATAAGTGGGGGATCTCGGCAGCTGCAGATGAGAACTAGGGGCGGCACGGCAGCGCTCACACGGGCGGAGGTCAGCGTGGTGCCGAGCGGCGATGGTGGGCGGCCCGAGGCGGAGGAGATGGGGTTGCACGCCGGAGACGGGGACCGCTCGGTGTGCTTCACGGCGACCAGCAAGGTGGGCTCTGGCGAGGTCGGGCTCAAGGTGGTGGCGAGGCAGAGGCACGGCCGGAGATGCTCGAGCGACGGCCACCGGAACCCTTGGAAGCGGCCATGGCGGCGTGGTTCGGGGTCGTGGCCGCGGGAGGCGGAGAGACAGCCGCGGGCGGCTCCTGCTGCGGGGAGGAAGGTGTAGCTAGGGAGGTCGCCGACGGGGCCAGCTGGGCGTGGGCTATGCATGCAGCAGCGCGCGAGGCGAGCAAAGAAGAGAGGCGCGGGCACGGATATCGAGAACGAGAGGAGAGAGCAGGGGATGAGGAAGGTGGAGCCGGGCTGCGGTCGCTGCGGTAGGTGGTGGTTGGTGAGCGAGAGGGAGAGACGAGGGAGGGGTTGCGGGAGCGTGCGTCTCGCGTGGCCATGTCGAGCGCTGCTGCCAGATCTGCTGGGTGCACAGCAAAGTGGGTGGGTCATGCTGCGTGTGCGTGTTGGAGAGGAGGTGGGGCCAGGAGGTGAGGTGGCAGCCTGGGATTGGCTCGGGTAAGGTGGAGGGGTGGAGGAAGTGTGCCCAGGTGGCGGCGGGGCTGGGAGGCTGTGGGGGGTTGTGTGCGTGTGGTTCTGTGTGTGGCGGCAGGGGTGCGATGTGTGTGGTGTTGTCTGCTAGCTAGGTGTAGTCTAGGGTTAGGTTAGAAGGAGGTGGCCGGCTGGGCTCTTGGGCCTAGTTGGCTGCCTCCCAAAAATAATCTAAATATTTTATTTGTTTAAAACGGGGTGTTTAAAATCTGTTTGTAGACGTAACAAAATAATCCGGAGATCTGGTTTTAATTTGAAATAAATACGGGGCGTTTAGGAAACAAAAGCAGGCTTTTCGAAAATAGTTTTAGGCAAACAAAATGCAGGATGACATGACAATGCTCAAATGCAGCGTGGCATGATGACATGAGCATGCGGTCATGATGATGCAATGCACAAAAACACAGCGATTTTCTAGTAATGGTTTCAGCGGTATGCCACAAGTAGCAACAACACATCTAGTACCTTAGATATTTCTGTCACTTCCCCAGATTACCAGAGGCATGAACCCACTATCGAGCATAAATACTAACTCTTGGAGTTGCTAGCATCTACTTGGCCAAGATAGCTACTAACAACGGAAAGCATGCAAGATCACAAATAACAAAGACATAATAGAATCAATAATCAATCTGAAATAGCATCTCAATATCCATCGGATCCCCACAAACACAACATGCAGAATTACAAATAGATGATCTTGATCATGAACGGAGCTCACAAGATCTAGACATGAAAGGACAAAGGAGGAGAACCAGCCATCTAGCTACTACATGGATCCGTAGTCCAAGGATGAACTACTCACGCATCATAATGGAGGCTTGCATGGTGATGAAGAAGGCCTCTGTGGTGAATTCCCTCTCGGTGGTGCCAGGAAGAGCTTCAGATCCCTCTCGATCTAGGGATGGAGATGACGACGGCTACAAACTCTTTCGTGGATTTTTGATCGGGTACCTAGGGTTTACGTCCCGAGGGCATCTTATAGTCGGAAGGAGGTCGAGGGATGCAGGCCACCACACCACCCTCGTCATGGCCCACTCGGCCGCGGCTAGGTGGTGTAGCCGCCTCGCCCTTCTCGCCTCGTACTGCACTTGATGACTTCCTAAAATAGGCACTTTGGCTTTTGTCCCATCCAATTCGAGAATATTCATTTTCTGACTTTCCCGACCAAAACAATGTAAAACAGCAAAATTTGGGACTGTGGCTCTTGTTAATAGGTTAGTCCAAGAAATCATATGAAAAGTACTCCAAAGTTGGAACAAAACACAAGAAAGTGTATAAAACCAAGCATGTAACATCAAAAATTATAGATACATTTGCAATGTATCAGAGCGGTTTTTCCTCCCCAGGCCGGATAATCCGGCCTTCACATGGGGCCGGATAATCCGGCCCCCAGAAGGCGATCAAGGGCAGGATCGGCGTGATACTCAGAGTGGGGGCGGTTTATTTGCCGGATAATCTAAGTCTGGGGCGGAGTTTTCCCCAGGCCGGATAATCCGGCCCCCAAAGGCTCCAACGGCTTGGATTTGGAAGGGGGTATAAATATCCCTTCTTCCCAATGAGCAGAACCGTTGATTCACTCGAAATTGTCTGGACACTTTGCAAAAGCTCTCTCACTAGATCTCCCACTTCAACCACCCAAAGGCTTCGATCTTTGGGGGAATTGAAGGAGGAGACAATCTTCATCGTCATCACGAATCAAGCACATCAACTCCTCTCCATTCATTTGGAGAAATCCCTGATCTAGTATTCTTGTCAATATCTAGATCTTGTTCTTTGTTATTGATAACTTGTTCTTGTGGCAGCTTGTTGTCATTACGGGAGCCTTCAAGTTGATTGTGGAGTTGTGCCCCGCTAGTTATGTAAAGGCACCGGTACCCGCCTAGAAGGGTTCCTATAGTGTAAAGGTGGATCAGGCCTTTGGTGGCGGGATCCATAGGAGAACAGGGTGAGGCCTATTGTGGTGTGGTGGTCTTAGTACCGCCCACCCCTCAAACACAGACGTACTTTCCTTAACAAGGAAGGAACTACGGTAAAACAAATCATGTGTCTCCGCGTGCTTGACTACAGTTCACTCGTTCCTCTTCCACTCGCCCTTTACTCGCTAGTAGATAGGTTTGCATATAGGGAAATTCCACCTAATAGTTTATCTAGAGAATTTACCCTTTGTGTTAAGCCTAAAATTGAAAAAGCATTAAAATTTGGAGTAGCGCCTATTCACACCCCCCTCTAAGTGCCCATACGATCAATTTCAGCGCTCATAATCATCATGAAAATAGACTATGCAGAAGAACTGACGGATATACTCAGGGTAGTAGTCCTCCTTGGTCAAACAGATCCATCTTCTTTAGGGCTTCATCAACAAAATGATAATCTGAGGTTACATACATGTTGAACCAGTCCACATTGAAAGCAAGAATGTTACCGTGGGAGGTGACCTTGAACTGAGTGTAAATGTGATCCCACATCAAGGCTTGAGTCTCAGTCCAAAACTTCTTGTCAGTGCCAAAGTAGGTGCGAGACTTGAAGCGATAGGGATTCTGCTTACGAAGGGCCTGGTACATAGCAATCTCCATATTCTTCAAATTTTGAGTAGGCACATCTTCCTCTTCAGCCTGCACGGCAGGTTGCTTACCCATGAGGTCCTTGATCTTAATGCGGCCATAGCGGGCGCTGCCCTCTGCCTCACGCTGCACAGACTGACTAGCTCTACGAGCCCTCTTGCCCCTGCCAGTTTCCTTAGGCACATATTCGTCACTCACATAGTCATCATCATCTGCACCTGTGAAAAAGAGAGACATGTTGGGGAACACAAAGATAAGTACACATGCCATAAGGAAAAAACGGAGGGAAAACTTGGATTTGGGCAAGTGCACGATAAAAGATGACACATTGCAGAGAGGTCCGGTGCCAGGGCCGGTTGAACCGGCTCCAGAACTGGAAGGTTCGGTTTGAGCGCCGGATCACCGGAACTGCATCAGAAGTCCGTGGTAGAGTCAAGACGGACTCAAACCGATGACCAGTAGTGTACAAAACCGGGCAAACCGAATTTGTTAGGGGGACCTAAATCCCATCTATGCAATGTAAATTTTTTACCCATGACTCAAAAACTTGCACAAATACAAACTTAACAAGAGGGGTAGGCCATGGTTTGATGTGGTTGGCATACAAGGACAATGGTGGAACCCTAACTTGTCAAATCCATCAAGATGTATAGCAAAACATGGGGATTTGAAAAGCACAAGGGAGGGGATCAAGGGATTACCCGAGGACATGGCTTCTCATGGAGGAAAGCACCAAAAAGCCCTTGAGGAGGATGAACACAAAAAGTTCCCAAACCACCACGAGATGGAGAGATTCCTTCAGTGGATAGCCTCCAAAGGTCCTTCTCCGTGATTTATCTATGGATCCTAGGGGTGGAATCACCCTAGGAGAGGAGGGGAAGGTGGGAGGGGCGGCAATGGAGAGAGGGGTCGGGAAAAGTGAAAGGGTAACTGGTGGAGGGGTGGGGGCGGGCCAGGAAGAAGAAGGAGAAGATTCTCCAGATACTGGTGTGGAGGTCGGTTCAACCGAGATCCAGACCGGACCGGTCGATATATAGGCCGGTTCCACCGAACTTAAAACCAAATCTGCTGACAGGTGTTCATGATGAAGATTCGGTTGGTAGTCCAGTCTACCGACTCCAGAACCGGAGCGCTCGGTTGGAAACCGGACTAGGCACTGAAGTTCATTTAGGAACGTTCTGTTCGTAGTTCGAATAGACTCGGTTGAGACCGGGCTATGCACCGGATGGTCCGGTCCTGGAGCCGGTTGAACCAGGCCACATACCAGAAATCCAGGAAAAACTCCGATCTTTTTTTGGAAAATAGAAAAATTTTGAGAATGGCATGTGCATGTAGAAGAAGATAGTAGACTCCAAAGGGGTAAAGGAGGCAGGTGAACTAGGCATGCCTATTGGAGAATAACCAAATTTAAACACTCAATAACAACAATAGGCCATGATTTGAAAATATCAAGGGCCAAAAATGATAAGAGTTAAAGAAAGAGGCTAATGGTTGGTGGGGGATTTCTCTCCTATGTTTAAGCACACATGTCATGGCGCCTCAAAGATAGATGCTTGGACCCATATCATGACACAAGATCAATTAATACCGCACACATAGGTATGCATCAAACCAAGACATGGTAGGATGACTATCCCTATATGTGTTGCACGACTAGGCTATATAGCAAGTTAAGGGCAAGAATATAATGCAAGAGGTAAATCAATCCAAGTTTTTAGGTTCTAGAATACCGAGTTCTCGCCTCAACATGACAAAACGGGCTTTGTCCAAAGGCTTCGTGAAAATATCCGCCAACTGGAACATCATTCCCACATGAGTGAGATTGATGTCAGCATTTGCGACATGGTCACGTAGGAAGTGGTGGAAGATGTCAATATGTTTGGTGCGACAATGTTGGACGGGGTTATAGGCGATCTTTATTGTGCTTTCATTGTCATATAGAGAGGCACCATACCAAGAGACACACCATAGTCTTTCAAGGTTTGCCTTAACCATAACAATTGAGCGCAACAAGATGACACGGAAATATATTCGGCTTCGGCGATGGATAGGGCGGTGGAGTTTTATTTCTTGGATGACCAACTCACCAATGACCGGCCAAGGAATTGGCAAGCCCCATAGGTCTACTTCTGGTCAACCTTATCACCGGCCCAATCGGAATCCGAATAGCCAACAAGCTCAAAGGTTGACCCCTTTGGATACCAAAGCCCGAGTGTAGGAGGGAGAACAAGGTACCTAAAAATCCGTTTGGCCGCCATCAAGTCGCACTCCTTGGGAGCGGATTGAAAATGAGAACACATTCCAACACTTAACATGATATCTGTCCTAGAAGCACAAAGATAGAGCAAGAAACCAATCATGGAGCGATATACCTTTTTGTCCACGTCCTTCTCACCTTCACCAAGACCAAGTTGCCCATTGAGTGGCATGGGAGTCTTCATGGGATTGGCATTGGTCATCTCAAACTTCGCAAGCATGTCCTTCACGTACTTCTCTTGAGAGATGAAGGTGCCTTGAGCAAGTTTCTTCACAATGAAGCCTAGGAAATACTTCAACTCCCCCATCATGGACATCCTAAATTTCTTGGTCATCAACTCGGTAAAAGCTTTGTTATGAGATTCGTTAGTTCCACCAAAGATAATATCATCAACATAAATTTGAACAATAAATAAGCCACCCCCTTTAACCCGTTTGGTGAAAAGGGTGGAATCGACTTTACCCACACTAAAATCGTCCATGAGTAAGAAATCCGTAAGGTGCTCATACCAAGCACAAGGAGCTTGCTTTAATCCATAGAGCACCTTATGAAGTATATACACATGGTTGGGATAGCGTGTGTTTTCGGAACCCGGGGGTTGAGCTACATATGCAACCTCTTTCAAGGGACCATTAAGAAATGCACTTTTCACATCCATTTGATAAAGCTTGAAGTTATGAAAAGATGCATATGCAAGCAAGATACGAATAACTTCAAGGAGAGCAACAAGCGCAAAGGTGTGCTCATAGTCAATACCTTCTATTTGGGCATACCCTTGCGCCATAACCTTGCTTTGTTTCTGGTGACGGTTCCATTCTCATCTTGCTTTTTCTTGAATACCCACTTGGTCCCAATGACATTGATGCGATGATCTTTAGGTCTCTCCACAAGAGAACAAACTTCATTGCGGGTGAAGCACTTGAGTTCTTCTTGCATGGCAATGACCCAATCCGGATCTTCTAGAGCTTCATGGACCTGAGTGGTTTAAAGTTGGACACAAATGCATGATGTCCACAAAAGGTAGTGAGATGCTTCTTCTTGTTGCGATTCTCGGTTCCTCTTGATATGCTTCCAAGTATATTATTGACTTGGAGTCCACTTGCAATAGAGGTGGACTTGATCTTCCGGATTGTCCCTTCATGATCAACAAATTCATCCTTTGTTGGTCCTTGGTCATTGATAACTTCTTGAGCTTGACCTTGATTTTTAGGAACTTGTACGTCTTCTTGGTATTGCTCAATGGGTTGAGGGCTTGGTTCTTGTTCTTCGGTTTGCGAGAGTTGTTCGTCATGTGGTGCACTTGATGGTTCAACTTGAGTAGAGCTAGGATCTTCTTGAGTTGGTATTGATCCTCCCCCATCAACATCTTGATCATGGATATGATATTCGGTGGGCAAGATATGCCCAATCCCCATCAACTTGATGACTTGAGAGGAATCTCCATCACCTACAACACGTGGAACAACTTGCCCCTCTTGGGGGCCATTATCCTCCAAAAACTCCATGTCACAAGATACTTCACCACAAACATTGGCTTTATTGTAGTATCTATAGGCATGAGAGGTTTCCGCATAACCAACAAATATACCCTCTATAGCTCTAGATTCGAATTTACCGAGATTTTCTTTCTTGTTCTTGACGAGGCACTTGCACCAAGACGCGGAAGTAGTTGACGTTGGGCTTGTTCTTTGTGAGAATCTCATGCAGAGTCATATCAAAGGGAGCTCGGAGGAAGAGCCGGTTTGAGTAGTGAACCGTGGTAGCGATGGCTTCTCCCCAAAAGTTGTGGGGGTGACTTGAACTCACTCAACATTATTCTTGCCATCTCAATGATAGTCCAATTCTTCCTTTCAACAACACCATTTTGTTGAGGGGTATATGGAGCCGAGAATTCATGCTTGATCCCCTCATCTTGAACAAACCCTTGCATGGTGTAGTTCTTGAATTCGGTGCCATTGTCGGTCCTAATGGTCTTGATCTCCACTTCATGAGTGTGTTGAGCTTGCTTGGCGAAGATCATGAAGTACTTGTAGGTCTCATGCTTTGACTTGAGAAGGAATACCCAAGCGTACCTTGAGTAATCATCAATGATGACAAGACCATACTTTCTTCCACCAAGAGTATCATATGTTGATGGCCTGAAGAGATCCAAATGGAGAAGCTCCAACGGTCTTGACATGGCCACCTTGGATATTGATGGATGACTCTTCCCGTGTTACTTTCCTGAAATGCAAGCACTATACACACGATCTTTCTCAAAATACACACTGGTTAGTCCAACAATATGCTCACCCTTTAGGAGTTGTTTAAGATTTCTCATGTTGACGTGGCCAAGGCGATGATGCCAAAGCCATCCCTCGTCAACCTTGGCCATTAGACATGTGGAAAGACATTGACTCTCTTGCGAGAGGTCGACCACGGAAAGGTCATCTTCCAGATATCCAACAAGGACCAAATTGAGTTTATCACCCCTAAAGACTTCCACAAAAGTTCTAGAGAAATAGGAATCATAACTGGCATCCGCAAGATGTTTAATTGAAAGAAAGTTGTAGCCAAGGTTCTCAACAAGTATGACAGTCTCTAGGGTCAAAGCCTTGGAGACCACCAACTTGCCATAACCTAGTACCTTTCCTTTAGAGTTGTCTCCAAAAGTTATGCTTGACGTTGAGTTGACATCATGAATGAATTGGTCAAGCGCACTTCTACCTCCAGTCATATGATTGGTGCATCCACTATCAAACGCCCACTTTGAACCACCGGAGGCATACCCCTACAAAATCAATTCTTTAATTTAGGAACCCATTGAGTAATGCGTCCCCTAGCATTAGCAAAAAGATCCTTTGGTACCCAAATTGAGTACCACCTATAAGCATAACGATTGCGAGGGCCAACATATTTGGCATACACATCTCCTTAGGTGCCCTTACATAGCACATAGGATGGGTTAGATTTTCCCGCAAAGTTGTGGTTTGGGTTACCCCTTGTGGATCCCCCATTCACAACATTCTTCTTTACTTGGTCAACCACCTTGTGCCCTTCACGCACAAAGTTGATCTTCTTAGGTGGGTTGGCACCATTCTTGTCGTTCCTAGGGTCAAACCCCATACTTTGCCTTGGAGCTCTCATCGTTTGGCGAGCAAGAATCTTGCCCTTGGAGGTAGGTTTGAGATGCTCCATCTCAAGTTGTTCCTTCAACTTCTTATTCTCCTTAAGGAGACAAGCTTGATCCAAGGTAGGGCTAGAAGCACAAGTAATATTCTCAACAATAATTGGATCCTTCAATGTACCAAGAGCCTTTTCATAGGACACTCGAAGTTGATCATGATTCTCCCCAAGTTTTATGAGCTCGCGCTTGACAAGAAAATTAGCTTTCTCAAGGTCCTCAAGGTCATTGGTGAGAGAAGCATGAGCAATATCAAGTTCTTTCTTTGAAGTATCAAGCTCTTGGGACAAGGTGATAGCTCTATCTAGGGTATCCACATCTTTTGCCTTATCTAGTTCATAGATTTCAATTCGTTCTTTAAGAAGGGAGGTAATGTCCTTTTCCTTGCTTAGCTCTTACTAAAGAAGATTGAATCTCCGTTTCTCATCATCAATATGAGATTCCAAGCTATCAATGGTCTCATCACATGAATTAACAAGGTTCATTAATTGCTTGAATCTAGCATGAGCATTGCTAGGAAGGGACTTCATGATTTTATACATTTCTTGTATATAGTTTTCATCAAATTCATCATTGTCACTATCATTGGCACTAACATGATCATCCAAGATGCTAGAGAGAGATGGAGGAGAAGAGATTACCTTGGTGCTCCTTGCCATGAGGCAAGAGCCGACGACCTTGGGAGTAGGAGAATCATCGATGTAGTCCTTGGTGTAGTCGTAGGTGAGTAGTGACCCAGGTTTGGTGTAAACAAAACTAGGCTCACCACACACCTCCTCCTCGTCCTCGCTCTCCACATCGCATGTGACCTTGGAGCTTCGTGTCATAAGGCAAGTACCGGCGACCTTGGGAGTGGAGTCATAGGCATAGTCCTTGGTGTATATGTGAAGAGTGACCCGGGTTCAGCAAAAGCCAAACTGGCCACTCCCACAACCTTCTCCTCATCTTCACTCTCCACACCAGATAAGTATTCTTGGCCTAGGAAGCCTTTGCCACCACGCTTCTTGTTCCTCTTGTACCTCTCGTTGATGGGATTTGGCTTCAATATTGGCTTGGCACCCTCTTCATACTTGGGCTTGTCAAGTATCTTCTCATATGGGCATTTTTCGGCAAAGTGATCTAACTCATCACAATTGTAGCAAGTCCTCTTATTCTCACTTGGCCCAGTTGAGCTTCTTCTTCTTCGGAACTTCAAGTTCTTGGTGAAGAGAGCAAGTTGAGATAGCATGTCGTGAACATCATCACTATCGTCGTCTTCTTCATTTGCAACACTTTCTTGCACATACTTGGCCTTCAATGCTAGGGAGTGAGAAGTCCCAATGGCACGGTTGATCTCCTTGATCTTTTGTCCTTCATCCGCCGTGTTATCAGTGGCAACAAGATATGATACTAGATCATTGGGAGAGAAGTGGCGAGCTGAATCTACGAGTTGCAAGTTCAAGGCAAGCTTCTTGTTGGAGGCGGCGATCATGGATACAATCTTGTACTTGATGAGCTCATCATTCAAGTTGAAGCCATCATCATACTTGTCACAAACAAGACCATCAATCTTCACATGGAGGGCAACAAGTCTCTTGTATGCTTCTGCGATGGACTCGCTATTGTGGTTCATGAACATGTTCATCTCCGACTTGGCAGCTTCATACTTGGACTTTTGGATAAGAGACACTCCCTCTTGGAGAATGACAATCCTCTCCCAAAGCTCCTTTGCGGTGGGGATGTTACTAACTTGATCATAGAGAGTGTGGTGAATGGCACTCCTTATATTGTCACAAGCCATTGCATTTAGTTGACGGTCATAGTATTCTCCCGGAGTGAGATTGTTGGGATCTTGTGGATAGAATCCCTTGCCCACAATATCCCAAAGCTCCACACTACAGCTATGAAGATGAGATTCCATAGAAACTTTCCAATAAGAGAAGTGAGTTCCATCATAGTGAGGTGCGGGACCCGAACCATTAATATGAGGTATGATGTTCTTTTGTTTAGGATATATATATGGAAACGGATTAGGAGGCATCGAGGTTTTCGTCGGGTCACTGTCACTAGAGGCCTCGTTCATGGCCTCCTTACCGGTGTCCATCGGCCTCCCTTGAGATACTACCGAAGGTCCAGCAAGCATGACCCTCTCTCACATCCCCATAAAATGTCCCTCGAGGAAACTTATTCGAGCAAGGAGATCGGAATCCGCCTTAGCCTTTTCAAGGGACTGTTTGGAAAAGAGTTCACGGAGCTCCTTGACCGAATAAGTCTTCCCCTCATCATCATCGGAGAAAACCATCTTTTCTCTTAGGCAGTAAAGCCCTTAGAAGAGCACTAGGCTCTAATACCAATTGAAAGTGTAAGATGGTTTACCTAGAGGGGGTGAATAGGTTTCTACAAAATTCTTTATAATCCTTTGCAAGTTTTAGGCTTTGCGGAATGTAAGTGTGCCTAAATGTAAACTAGGTGAGGCAACCTAGATGGTGATACAAGATACTTAAAGCACGAAGGTTATCACAAAGTAAACAACACAAGTAAGAGATCGGTTAAGGAATAACCGAAGCACGCGGAGACGAAGATGTATTCCCGTGTTCACCACCTTTGGGAAGGGGGCTACGTCATGTTGGAGAGGTGTGTGGTTCCACAAAGGATTCCCCAACACCACAAAGTCTCACCTTCTTATCTGAGCCTATCCCACAAAGTAATAGCTCACTTACTCGTGGTAGACTTTAAGGTAGTCTCCAAACCCTCACAAACTTTCCACGGAGAAAATCACAAGCCGAATGCCTTCGGGCGACCCTATCCGCCTAGGGTTTCCCACAAAACCAAGAGTAACAAGCTAACTCAATGAACTCAAGGGGGAATGAACTTTGGCTTGGTGAAAACATAGATAGGGACCTCCTCTTGCTTTCTACCAAAGGGATTTCGAATTGGTTGGGTAGAATGGGAGATCCTCAAGGAATTGTGTTTCGACAATGGAGAGAGAGAGAGAGCTTCAAGGATGAAATATGAACTGAATTCCTAACCTGCTCAAGGTGGAAGAAGTGGTATTTATACCCCAAGGGAGAAATCTAGCCGTTTAGAGTATCTCTGCGAAGTCCGGTTTTAAGTTCGGTTGCACCGGCCCTCACACTGGACCGCCCGGTTTCTAGGCCGGAATATCGAAATCCAAACCGAGTTAGGTCACTGAACGCAGACCCGGATAGACTCGGTATAACAAACCGACAATCCCGGTTTAGGTTCGGTTTTTTGACCCTGGTACCGGGCCACTCGGTATGGGAGCCGGTTCAACCGGCTTGTACACCAAACTTTGCAGAGATGCCATGAGAAGCAGATTTCCCTCTCCTCTCTCTTTGGTGATGGAACAAGTGGGTGTATGGGATGTGTATATGGCTTAGAAATTCATCCCCAACAAGCTCATCGAGATAACTCCTCTTAATAGTGTGGAGTTCCTAAAGACTCAAGTTACATATAAATAGAAAAACTCCGGCACATATCTTCGTTATCAAAATGGGGGTGTCTCCGACGATCTTCCAACACATCAGCGGACTAAAACCTGTTTAAGAAACTAGTAGGTAGCATTAGTCCGCTCTAACTATGGTGTCATTGTCAACCAAAAACAGTAGGGGTTAAACCACCCTTTCATCTTCTCCCACTCCGCCATTGGAATTTCATTCGGCTTAATGGTGAGATGCTTCGTGTGTGGATTATGGAGCTATGGCACCGCGCCAGCGATGAGGTGGCAACACGCGGAGCAGCGACAACGACGAGAGGACGGAATGGGTAGGAAGGAGGAGCGGCTATGTGGGAGCAGGAGGGGAAAATGGCAAGGGGAAATGGAATTGGGATGTACTGGGTGCTTCTCTGGCTAGCAAGAGGGGTCGGTGCTACCTTTCTAGCATGGCGCGCATTGCTGGCAGCCCCATCCTAGCCCTTGTTGCCACGGGTGGAAAGGGGGTGCTAGACAGATTGGAGGGCAGCCCAATCTCCCGGTAGCGATTGGGGCCCTCCGATGTGGGCCTTTTTTGGCCTCCACCCCCAACTCGGTTGGGGGGAAAGTTGGGGGTGCCGATGGAGATGCTCTTAGAGCAACTTCGCGTCGTGCCTCCAACCAGTGTCCCACAACACCACCACCAGCGGCTTTGGGGAGGCCATCCCAAACTACCGGTGGTTTGGGAGGCGTCCTACACCAGTGCCCCCCAACGATCATGATTTGAAGAAAAATTGAAACATGACAGAGTTTCAATCAAATTTAGGGACATTACATGGTTTGAATGAAAAATCTAACCTAATACAAACTAAACTTAATTAAAAACAAGTACTTGCGATGGTGAGGCTAGGTTTTGCGTCGTCGCATCCTACTCGTCCTCATCATCGGAGGCTAGGTTGATCCAATCCGGCACTCCCCATAGGAATTTCCAAGACTGCTAGTGTTGGACCGGATGGTGCTGAACGGGCGGTGGAGGTGGCGCCATCTGGGCTGCCGGCGGAGGCAGCAGGGGAGATGGCGTCCTTTGTGTTGATGGCAGCAGGGAGACGACAACCTTTGTGCCGACGATAGGGGTGGAGGGTTGCCTTGGGCAGCCATAGAGAATGCAACGCCTAGAAAGTGCCCACCCAGTGTGCCTACTCCTCCAGCACCGCTTGCTCCTCTGATTTGCGCATCGCACACTAGTACACCTCCTCGTCATCGAGGTCTAGCCGCATGATGGGGACGTCCTCCTCCTTCTTATTGACACCGATAGCCTCATACTCTGCCACTCAGGCCATGAGGCCCTCGTAGTCCACGCGTTCGTCGACCGCGTCCTCCTGCTCCTGTGTTGGTGGCGCCATAGGGTGGAAGGCGACCCCATGGGCCCTGTGCATGGAGGATACGTCCGTAACGCCGATGAATGGAATAGGTCATGGCGATGCAGGGGAGAGGGAACCTGGCGACGCGGTGGAGATGGCGCCACCATCGTCAGGCGGCACAACCCATAGAAGATGTGTCGGCACGGCTCAGAACATCGCGATTGCGGGCGGCCACACACGGCTAGGATAGCATCATCGTTACGGCCTTCCTAGTACGCATGGCATCCATCACGGTTCCAGGGCCCACCATAGGGCACGGCATGGCGCGACATCGCTTCCTCGCGCTCCTAGTGGAGGAGTGCCACCCATAACCCGATGTTGTTCCAGGACGGGTCGGCTTGCACGGCCGACAGAAGCAACGACTGGTGGTACGCGATGACCTCTATCAGGTCCTCATCGTGCGGGAGCGGCGGGATGGGACGACCGTTGTTGGAGATGTTCCAACTGTCGGGTAGCCGCCAGTGCAGCGGCACAAGTAGGTTGTTCTCGTGTAGCACATTCGCCTGATCGAGAGTGAGCTTGGTTGAATTCGCGGCGCGCTTGTTGCTGCCACCACTCCTGCTGCCGTCGACCTCATAATCGTTGAGCCCCATGGTGAACTCTTCGAGAAACTTGGTGGTGGGGAGAGGGAGGAGAAGGAGAAGGAGTACACCGCATGGGCGCTGCCCTTTTTAATGGGAGTCGTTGGTAGACCACACGGGCACCGCGCCATTAACTCTGGATCAAGGTCGTTCAAGGTCATCAAGCTCAAGCTGCTTCATCCATTCTCCAAGATCTCGCTCAAGCCGTGATGTGAGAAAAAACAAGACCCACACCACCAAAATATGGATGAAGAAGAAGCCTAGCGAAGGTGTCAAGCAATACACACTATCCCAGGAAACCAACAACGATAAGAGAACCCTCAAGAACCACTCCAAGAGCATCAACTACGACAAGAAGAGCCTCCACCAAATCATGAAGCTCATAATGCTCAACCTCGTCATGACAACAACATACAATAACCAAGATGTGAAGACCAAGAAGATCAAATTTTCAATCCGCAAGAACAACATAATCAAGAAGACAACCAGTGTCATCAACAACGTCCTCTTATGAAGAAAGTCTCGCCACTCATGATGAAACATATCTATCACATCATGGTAGGTTGGGTTGGCGACAATGATCTTGTGTTGCAACCGATGTAATGTTTCTACACATCTTCTCCATAGAATGCACAACACCATGTCGATGGAAGTATAACAATCCTGGTCCACTTGAATTATTGTCAAGGATACCTTGTAGCCAAGCCCAAAAAAAGTTGTACAGCATTAGCTGTTAAAACAAGGTACTATTATTTGTACATATTACTTTTACTTCTTTAAATTAGAATCCATTCTCTCAACTTTTATTTTAGCCGATACAATTTTCGGATATAGTTAGCAAAAAATAGTTATTCATTTCGAGGACCCTCTTTATTTTATTTTTGCAAAAACATTTTTTCTGATCAAATAAAAATATCAAAATTGTATGTCTTCGCATTTTAATTTCTGTAACCGTGTGAATTTAAAATCAATGCATGTTTTAATGTCTATTTCAGTTCCCTTAAATATCATAACAGAGAGCTCTAAAGCTAGCAGTGGTTTCTAGAATTTCTGGTTATCTATTTTAGGTTTAAGTAAATAGAAGAGATGATAATTGGTGTACTAAATAGAAACTCCAGATCGTACAATATATCTACAAGGGTTTTGTCCTAAAGTTGATGAATTTCTCATGTATTGTTTCTTTTATAGCCAAGTATGTCTTCGGTGCTCATAGTTTCAACAATCTGCTGGCATCATCTGCGTACGTTGAGCTTTGTTGGAGGTTGGTTTTGCCATTTTGGAAGTACTACCAATTTATCGAATAAGGTGACAAACTTGTGACCACATATAGAATGATAGGGCATGGATGACTAATTTATCACATGTATAGGGTCTAAGGGTGGAGTTAGGATTTTGTTTTTCATCCAAAGCTACATAAAGCTCCTTATTGTAAAAAACCGAAGGGCATATTCATAAGTGTAAAGAAATCCAAAAACTTCCTGCCATGTGTCGTGATGTCTGTACAATGGAAAATTATCTTGAAATATGGTCTGCACAAAATCGACAGATATGGTGATCTAAAGTACCAAAGTAACAGTATTTACACCCCAGAATGGAAGTAGCAGTGTCGTGGTGGTGTGGCCCGTGTTGCGGTGGTGATGGAGTGGGACGAAGCGAGTGATGCTTGTCAATTGCCCAGCCATCCAGGCAGGCGTCAGTGTGTGCCGTGTGCGGCGACCCCGCTTGGCTCTCTCTCTCTGTTGTCCGACACAAACCGTCATGCCGCGTCCAAACTGATCCGCACGGATAGGTGGACAGGCCGCGCACGCTCCAGTGGCATGATTCAAACGGACCGACTCGCGTGAACCGATTCATCCATACATCAAACTTGGGACACGGATGGGTCCCGAACAACGGCACGTCCTAACTATCTATCTTGTCGCAGGCTACCCCATGTGCAGCCAGACAAATTCTCTTTCCTGGAGAACTAAATGGGTTAGCCCGTTGTGGCCTCTATCCAGACAGGCCGGATAGGCCAACTCAAATAGTCCGTTCTTCAATCAAAACAGACTGTTTGGGTCGTCGGTTTGCGTCGGACCGATGCAGATGTCCTCAGCACCCGCCTGTGTCAACATGTAGGCTAGCCATGCGCCGACTTGCACACCTCTCGTGCGTGCACCAAACTGACAGGCACATGAATACATGATATAAGCCAGGGGCAGCGTGTGAGGTGAGATGCGTCCCTGAAACGGGACAGGCACATTACTGCTCAATAAGCTCAATAGCAAGTTTATGCGGATGTTGCTATTGTTCCCAGTACCTACGTTCCTTTACGTGTGTCTACGGTTAACATAGCCAGTAGCCATGCTGTTGCTTTGCATCACCTTGAGCGAGAAGGAATATTCACGAGGAGGTCGACATCACGTGAATGTCTAAGAAATGCATGCATCAATTTGAATTATGTGGATGCATGTGCACATGAGACATGAGAGTTAAGCCCCGCAACATGTTTGGTCCAGGTGGAATTGCATGCTATCTGCAGGAGATCAGTTCGGTAGGGGCTAAGAGCATCGCTAACACTGCCTGTAAATAGCCTAAAACCATAAAATAACCGCCATTTATCGGTGTCCTAAAAAAATCGTGCGCCGATCAATGTCCGTAAACATCCCGGCCCGAAAAAAGTTTTACAGAGCACGCCAAATATCGCCCGCGGAACTGAGCATATCTGGTTTCCGCGGCCGAACCGAGCGCCCACCCTCACTCCTCTTCTTTCTTGGCGGGACGGAAGTTTCCTCCACCTCTCTTCCCGCTTCCGCTTCGCCACCACCGTCGATCTACCTCCCCCGTCGCTCCCCTCCCTCGCCGCCACGCGGAATCGACGCCATGGAGCCCGCACAGCTCCCGCCGGTAGCTGTTGAGGTCCCGCACCCGCAGCAACCATCCTCCGTCGCTCCGCCAGTCCACGCGGGCTCGTCGGCCGTCGCCACGTTGGCCATCAAGAGGAGGAAGCGCGCGGCCGGGCAGGCCGTCCCGCCGGCCACCGCTCCCGTGACCGGCGGGGCTCACGCCACGCCTTTCTCCGCCCCGACACCTAAGCCCAAGAAGGTGCCCGCCACGCGGAAGAAGCCCACGCGAAAGACGGCGGCGGCGGGCGGCGCCAAGAACTAGTCCCGCCCCGTTCTTCTGCAGCATGCCCCGCCGTTGGCTGGGATTGCCTCACCGGAAGCCCCCGCGATTGGCTCCCACAACTCATTCGGACAATTTCCACCAAGGTACGAAGAGGGATCTGCCCCGTTCTCATCATTCCAGCAATTACTCAAGGATAGCGAGGTGTGTATCACCGAGCCACCACTCGCTGCATATGATTTGGATGGAGATGATGATGAGGTAGAGGATGGCGAACAGGGTGCATTGGAAGAGGTTGATCAAGCCGCCTATGATGAGGCGAAAGAAAAGAAGAGGAGGACAGTGAACTACACCGAGATCGAGGACACTTGCTTGTGTCGGGCATGGTCGGATGTGTCACTTGATGTTGTCCATGGCAATGACCAAACCGGGAAGCGTTATTCGATTAGAATTGAAGATAGATTTTTGAGACTCATGCCTCGTGTAGCAAACCCGGTGACCCGCACCTATCGTTCACTACAAGACCGGTGGGATGTGATCAAAGCTACTTGTAGCCGATGGAGTGGAGCCCTCGAGCAAATCCGAGAAAATCCTCCAAGTGGTGTGAGCATTGACCAATATGTGAGTGCATCTATCTTGCATTTATAGTTGTGATCAAGGCTATATAGACATGATCTAACATACATTCTATTAACTTTTAGGAAAGCCTAGCAATGGTAAAGTACAAGATGATGGCGGCCTCCAAAGGAAAGCCATTTTGCTCCAATATTGTTGGAAGTTGTTTGAACATATGGAGAAGTGGAAGTTGAGGGATCAAAAAACAAAACAAAAAAAGGGAGCTTTGCTTCAATTGGATGATAGTGATGATGAGGGAGGAAGAAATTGAGGGAGGCCGGGAGGAGCCAAGAGGCAAAAGAGTGGATCAAGATTAAGAGAGAAGCTATGTACATGTCATCGAAGATTGATAAAATGGTGAAGTCCAAGGAAACAATGACGATGAAGACATTAGAAGCAAAGATGATCATGAAGGAGAAGAAGAATGAGATGAAGCAAGTAAGGTGGCTGTAGCATCCCATCTGTCTAACATATGTAATGCTACATGGTTTAGTAATATAATGGCTACTTCCTACATATAATTGTTGCATCATAAATATATCATGCTCATGTCATCATGCCACCTTGCATCTGAGCATCATATAAAACCCTTTCCATTTGGTTCTTCCCTCATATGCATTAGTAATTGTATTTGGCTCTTGTTATATTGTATTTGGTTCTTGATAAATGCTTGATGCCCAAGTTGAGTTGGGGGCATATCTTTTATTCAACTCCATCACCCTTCTTTGTCACCACCTCATAATTCCACCACCCTTCTTTTGGTTCCATCCATCATCTCCACCATCTTAATTATATATGAGCCCATGTTCTTCTTTTGGTATTTATATCTAGCTCATAAATAATTGAGGATGGTTCCCTCTACTCTCTACATGCTCCCATACAATGGTTATACTTGTTTTCATAATATTGTGTATCATAGCATGCTTGCCACCTTTGTATACCATGTGAACTGGTGATCTCATCTCACATATGGTTTGTTGAATTAGGATCATGTTTGAATTATGGTGTGGCTAGATGATGATAATAGTGGTATCTACCCACTAGCATAGGCCACATTCTTATTCATGCATGACCATGATTTTAATATAACATATGTGTTGGAAGGCTTCCATAACCAAATTTGGAGGAATAATCTAAACTTGAATTCTTATTAAAACTAGTTGTTTACACAACTAGCAACAATGCATGCATGCCCCATGCAAGGATTGCCCTCCTTTTATCCCTATCCTTTCTATTTTCTTTTAGTTGGTTTGAATGGTTTTTGAATGGATCAAATTCAAATAAAATCAAATGGAAATGAAAGAAAACAAATCTACACCTAGCTACACCACACCACCACCCCATCTACCCCAACCAGCTGCCCCATCTACTCCCTACCCTAACCCTAACCCTAACCAATCTCTTGCCATGCCATCTCTCACTCCCTCTCTATGCCGACAGGGCCCACCCCAGCTCTCCCTCTCTGCCCATGCCGAGGCACCCTTCCTCTCTGACCCTAACCACTCCTAGGCCGAGCCTGCCCCTCCAACCCTAGCTCCCTTGCCGAGCCCCCCTTCCCTCCTTTCTCTCTCTCGCTGGCCAGCAGGTCCCACACCCGAGCCAGCCTCTCTGGTCTCGCTCGTCCCCACCTGCAGCCACCCCTGCCTGCCTAGCCACGCCAGCACGTGAGCGTGAGAGAGAAGGAAAGGTGGCCGAAGCCACCTTTTTCCACCCCGAGCCCCACGGCAACCCCCTCTCTCTCCCGTCCTTATCTCCACCCCCTCGCCTCTACCGTGCCCCAGTGTCCCTCCTCTGGCCCTGCGCCAACCCTCTCCTCCCCAGCTACCCCGTTCCACTTCTTCTCCAACTCCGGCCGTCGCTCTCGGTATCGCCTTCCACCTGTGGATCGAGGAGGCGGGCGTGGAGTTGTGGTTGTCGGGGAAGTCCGTAGCCGCCCTCTGCATCACCCAGAGCACCCCAGCGAGGAGGAGAAGGCCAGTACACGCCAAACACCGACGCTACCGAAAACCCTAACTTCATGCTGGCCGTCATTGCCGCCTCGCTGCTCCCGAGCCGATCCGTCACCACTGCCCTCCCCATGTGAGCCACCCGTCCCCTCTGACACCCTCTCTCTCTCTCCATCGCTGCCTAGCCTCACGGGCGTTGTGAAGCACTTTTGCGGCGCATGGCAAGCTGCCCGCTCGCTACGCGCCAAGACTTAACCAGCCGCCGCCGCCTCCTCACAACACCCCACACCCATCGCAGGCTCCGCCCACAAGCTGCCAGCGCTGCGGGTTCGATCCCCATCGCCGCGCACCGTCCCCTGCCGCGCACGGATCTGTCCGTCGAACAGAGAAGATCCACAGTGTCGTGCGCACTTTGCACACCCCCCCCCTCTTTTATTTTTTCCTCAAGCCGCAATCCTCACGGGCCCACCTGCCAGCCGCTGTGTGCGTTTTACAAAAGGGCACCCGGTTTTTCGTAATCATCAACCCGCAGTCCAACACTATGCCGCGTGGCACCCTCTCCGTCGCTCACACACGCTCATGAGCACTGCCCCGTGTCACCATGCTTTAGCACAGCAATGTGCAAAAGGTTGTTATACAGTAGTTTTTTGCCAGCTCAGCGCGGCCCCACATGTCTGAGGCTAGGCGGTGCTGGGTATAAAAAGTCTGTCAACTTTTCTATTTAAACAAAACCATTTCTGAAAATGTTTAATATAAATTTAAATCTGTTTTTAATAGCTTTTAAATTATAAATCCAAATAATACAAATGATATATGTTTTGGAATCAGAAAAATGTGAGGATTTCAAATATGCTATTCAAAATAATGTTTGAGCACTTTAAATTTTCGAGATGATTAAAATTACAATAAAATGCCCTTTTCTTAAATAATTAATAACTTTAAATCTATAACTCCAAATTTGACAAATAATATGTCTAAATCGATCAGCACGACGAGCCCGTTCTAACTATGCTTTCCATGTTCTGAATTGTAGCATGCATCATATAAATATTATGTGGACAGCAACTTATATGAGAGCAAACCGGACTAAAAACTCAATAAAATGCTTTAATCTTGTACCCCACACCTCACCCATACCATACTACATTATTGCCATGCAAATTGTGCATCATTCATCATGGCATGCTTGTTTGCTTGTCGCATTTTAATTCATATGCTTGTGCACTTTATTTATGTTGGCCCTTGTTTGTTTGGTTCTTCTTCGAATAGACGCCGAGCAGGGGATATATCAGGAATCCCAGGAGCACTACCCAGATCCGACTTTCACTTCAACTGAGCTGCCAGGCAAGCACTACCACATGATTGTATACATATAGTACCTATTGCCTCTATCTTATTCTTGCATCATTGAGTCGCGATTGCATTAAATTGAATCCCAAGTACTGCATAGCCTTTACTTTTAAACCCCACCGAAGTTTGTTCCTCCATCCCATGAGCCATTACTACAGGAGTTGTTTGAGCCATGCGGGTCGTAGAACAGCATGTGTAGGGTATGTGAGTGTCTGATGGATAAGGAGGTACCTAAACAACTTAACCTGAGTAGTAATGGGATAACTAATGAAAGTGGCACCGGTGAGCAATATCTGCTATTTGGTTTTCATGCTCACTAATGTCCCGTAGGACCCCGAGTACTTGATTCCTGTTCCTTGACTATTCGCACTATCCACATCTGGGGGGCCTTATGGACCCCCCTGAGCCAGAGCTTGATTCATTATTATTTCTTGGGGCCACAAAGTAGTTTGGGGCTTTATTACTATCATGTACTTATGCCATGCTTTACTGTTTTATTTAAGATTGTGCGAGGGGCACCTGTACTGTTTTGGATGCGGAGTGTTTTCGCGGTATCGACAAGCCCAGTCATACTTTCGGGTTCCCAATCGTTTACAGCCATTGACGCAAACCTTGGGTCTGTCTCGGAGCTGTCCAACTTCGTTGCGGGTAGCTTAATGGGGTGGCCCCCTGAAATATTTCTGAATCCTGTGATCGCTTTGTCGTGAATGCCTCGTTGGGTTTTGAGTTGGTTTTTCCGAGGTTGATCGAGTGTGTGTTGCTATTTGTGCACCCCTGCAGGGTAAATCTTTCTAAAAGCCGTGTCCGCGGTTATGGACGACTTGGAGCACAATTTCTCGATCATAGACAAGTATAACTAAAGTACCGCTTTTAATTTGACTAAGTACTTGACTAGTAAATAGTGCAATACTCATGGAATGGTTAATAAAACTGCCAACGAATGGGTTGTTCGTCTGCTTTCTCGTTGGTAAGCGAGAAGGAGGATGGATCTGTTAATTATACGGTTATAACTGTTGTTACTAATTAACGGACATCCGTCTATCTTTGGTTAGGCGGATGGTTAGCGAGTATCTATAGACTTGTTAGTTATTATCTTTTGCTGCAATTATGCCACCCTGTGTTTATGTTCCCTTTAGAGGCATAAAGACTTGTTGAGTACCCCTAGGGTCTCACACGATAAATTGTTTGATTCAGATGAACAGGTGTATTCGCGAGATGGATACTGGGTGGAGGAGGCGGATGATGTTGGCAACGATCACTCGGTGTAGAGATTCCGGGAACGGGGATCCGTGAGATCTGTGAGCGGGATGTGTTTATTTATGTGGCATCTTATGCCGATTTGCTTCTTATCCGTACTCGGATCTTGTTTTCCGCTTCCGCCTGATACTCTGATGTTTGATGTATGAGGAGCTATCCTAAAATATTATCTCTATCTAGGATATTTGGATCTTGCCGTATGGTGTTGCAATATTTCTATTTCTTTTAGATGGAATGGCTCTGTGAACAGTTGTATGGTGGCTTGCATACATACTCACTTGTGTATGTAGTTGATCCCTTTGCCTGCCGATTACGCCGCTCGTTCTTGTCCTGATGTTCTGGAAGTGGTTAGGACAGCCGAAAGGTCTACCTGTGAGTGGTCCCTGGGCCCCACCGTACTATTTTAACCACTTTCGCTCATCCATGCATGTAGCTAAGAGCGTAATTCACCGAGGTAGTTACAATTGGTATCAGAGCCATCCCGCCCTTCAGGGTCTCAGCCAAATGGTCGTTGTCAGTCTAGCAAATATTTTAGTAGCTATGTATACTAGGGAAAAACAAAAACGTGAGAGTAGAACTGCTTCCACTTTTATTCTTACCCACCCACCCACCCTTTTCTGGTAAGGAAGTGTAACGTTTTCAATCCTCTTCTAAAATTCAAACTAGGATTCACATGTTCTGGGTTCCGTAGTACCATAGGTTGTGTGTGTGTGAATTCCTTGTCTATCTGTTGCATCCAACATGTTATCGCTATCTGCCTTTTGGTTATCAACTATTGGTACATTCTATACCGACATGCCTTTGTAAACCGACACGATCTATCTGATTCATTGTATACCGGTGCGATCTGTCTTACTCTTTGTTATCCGACGTTATCTTGTTGGGGTGTTCGTTTCCGTAGTTACTAATCTTTAGGTTCATCTTAAAAAGAAGGTGTTGGGATATGTGTTTTATTGATTCATGTGCGGAGTAATGATTTGAGTGCGGGATGGAGTCCCGACCATACCACTACTTTTGTCATTCGCTCTTGTATATTGAATTGGTAGAGTTACTAATCTTGATTCGTTAAGTGGTTTTGTGCATATAGTGGTATTGTAATGCCGAAATTTGCGGAATTTTTTTTCTTTGTTAGCTTGTGTACCACACTCCTTGTTCAGTCGTGTGCGATATGCTTAATATCTTCTATGTGCTTTGAACTTTGTTGATATTTTAATATCATCTTAGTAATTGTATCCTTTAAATTCTTGGTTAATTCCATTTTGGTACTATTTTGGATTATTATTATTCTCCATTATGGTACTGACTTGTGTTTTATATCAATCACAGGATGGCACCACCACGCCGTTCTGAGGAGGACATACCACCTGAACTGGGGGCTGCGTTGGCAAGTATTGCTAATGCCTTGGGAACAATGCAGCAGAACCAGCAGCGATTTGAAGAAAGTGTCAGGAGGAATGAGTTTGTTCCGCTACCTCCACCTCCCAAGCGAGGAGACATCAAGAGTTTTCTGAAGTTCAACCCGCGCCACTTTGAGGTGTCTGATCAGCCTCTGGACGCAGATGATTGGCTGCGTGAGATGTCAAGGTTACTGGTGACTGTTGATGTTCCTAAGCAAAAATGGGTAAAATGTGCCACTCACCTTCTGAAGGGAGATGCAGCTCTGTGGTGGGAGAATTACCTGAAGGAAAACCACTCTGAGTTTCAGCCTACTTGGGAACAGTTCACTGGAGCTTTCAAAGAGCAATATCTGTCAGAAATTGTCATGGAGAGGATGAAGGAAGTGTTTCTCAACCTCAAGCAGGGCAATGACAATGTCAATACCTATATCAGAAACTTCATGAATCTTTCTCGGTATGGTGGCGATGAGATCTCTGATGACAAGAAGAAGCAAAATAGGTTCAGATAAGGGCTCAATGCATCAATCAAATATGCAATCACTCATGCAAGGCCAGGGTCTTTTCTAGAACTCCAACATATAGCTCTGCAGGAAGAAGCAAGTAGGCAAGTGTTTGAGGAGTCAAAGAAACACAATCGTGATGCAGCAAGCTCTTCAGCTATGTCAGCTCCTTCTAAGCGCCGCGTGTGGGTTTCTAACACCCCACCGTCGCTCCCGGCTCCACCAAGACCTTCAAGCTACGCGGCAAGGCCACCAAACTCCTTCACTGCTGCTCTCAGGGGCTACAACCACAACTACCCTAGAGCGCCTGGCGGAGTCCCTGGCTACGTTGCTCCACGTCCACCTGGTGCTTGTTACACTTGTGGGAACACTGGACATCAACACTGGAATTGTCCAATGAACAACAAAGCTCTTCCTCCACCACCTCCAAGACCTGCGGCAAGCTCTTCTATGGTTCGTGCACCTCCACCACGGGCTCTCAACACCAACACCAAGCCCGGGTCTATTGTTGCTCGTGCCAACTGTGTCAACACCGCTCAAGCTGAGCATGCACCTGGAGTTGTGATGGGTATGCTTCCTGTTAACTAAGTTCCTGCAAGAGTTCTGTTTGATTCTGGTGCATCGCATTCTTTTGTTTCTCATAAATTTGCAAATGAGAATGAGTTAGCTATGGATCCTCTCCCTAAGCGGTTAATGGTCCTTTCTCCTAGAGCAACAATGGCATCTTCTAAAATCAGCCATGGCAATCAAATTGAGATTGGTGGTTCTTCGTTCTCGGCTTCCTTAATTATTCTGGGCAATTTCTGACATTGATGTTATCTTGGGCATGGATTGGTTAACAGCAAATGCGGCTGCGATTGATTGTGCTGACCGCTCGGTTTCTCTGAAAATTCCTGAAGGTCATATAGTCTTTTCTCCAAGTCTGACTCCTTCAATTCAGCTTTTCTCTTTGGCGGCTCTGAATGATGATGCTATGGAAGCTATTCAGAGTGTTCCGGTGGTCTGTGAGTTCCCAGATGTTTTTCCTGAGGAGTTACCGGGTATGCCTCCTAACCATGAGGTCGAGTTTGTGATTGAGCTTGAACCTGGTACCGCTCCTATCTCCAAGCGGCCTTATAAAATGGGTCCTGCTGAGTTGGCTGAACTCAAACGTCAGCTTGATGAACAAGAGAAGTTGGGTTTCATTCAGCAAGATTTCTTCTTGGGGTAGCCCAACCATCTTTGTGAAGAAGCGAGACAAGACCGATAGACTTTGTGTTGACTATCGGGCTCTCAATGCTAAAACCATCAAGAATAAATATCCCCTTCCGCGGATTAATGATCTATTCGACCAGCTAGCTGGAGCTGTGGTATTCTCTAAGCTTGATTTGAGAAGTGGATATCATCAAATCAAGATTCGCAAGGAAGATGTTCCTAAAACAGCTTTCACCACCCGCTATGGCCTGTATGAGTACACGGTCATGTCTTTCGGTCTCACCAACGCACCTGCCACCTTCTCGAGGCTTATGAACTCGGTTTTCATGGAGTATCTTGATAAGTTCGTTGTGGTCTATCTGGATGACATCCTAGTCTATTCTAAGTCAAAGGAAGAACATGAAGAACACCTTCGGTGTGTACTAAACAAGCTTCGTGAGAACCGCCTGTATGCAAAGTTCTCCAAATGTGAGTTCTGGCTGCCTCAAGTCACCTATCTTGGTCACGTCATCTCTGCCAAGGGCATTGCCGTCAACCCAGAAACTGTAAAGACAATTGTTGACTGGCTTCCTCCTGTAAATGTCAAAGAAGTCTGGAGTTTCCTTGGTTTGGCTAGTTACTGCCATCGCTTCGTTCAGAACTTCTCAAAGATTGCGAAGCCTCTTACCGATCTCCTCAAGAAAGGCAAGAAATACCTTTGGACTCCTGCATGTCAAGCAAGCTTTGAAACACTCAAAGAGAAGCTCACTTCCACCGTCTTGATTCCTCCAGATACATCAAAGCCTTTCCAGATATTCTGTGACGCCTCTTTGCAAGGATTGGGTGCGGTCCTTATGCAAGAAAAACAAGTTGTTGCTTATGCCTCTCGACAGTTGAAGACGCATGAGATCAACTATCCAACACATGACCTTGAACTCGCAGCAGTTGTCTTTGCTTTGAAAATATGGAGGCACTACTTGCTTGGCAACCGTTGTGAAATCTTTTCTGATCACAAGAGTCTGAGTATATCTTCACACAGCCTGATCTCAACCTTCGTCAGAGGAGGTGGATTGAAGCAATCAATGATTTCGATTTGACCATCAACTACACTCCGGGCAAAGCTAATGTCATGGCCGATGCTCTCAGCCGCAAAGCTTATGTCAGCAACCTCATGGTGGAAGAACAACAACCTCTCTTGTGCGAGGAATTCCGTCATCTCAACCTTGAAATTGTGGATCAAGGGTATCTTCTGAACCTTCTGGCAACCCCACTCTTGGAAGAAAAAGTTCGCTCCATTCAACTTGGGGATCCTTACACTAAAAAGATCATCTCCAACATTCAGCTTCCGAAGTATGAGTCCTTCCACGTCGACGACCAAGGCACTCTTTTCTTTGAACACCGGATGTTTGTTCCGAACTACCCAGGTCTAAGAAAGCAAGTTCTCAAGGAGGCGCATGATTCTGTTCTTTCTATCCACCCTGGCAGCACTAAGATGTACATGGACTTGAAAACACAATATTGGTGGCCTGGGTTGAAACGATATTGTGCTAAGTATGTCTCGGAGTGTGATATCTGCTGCAGAGTTAAAGCTGTCCATCAGAAACCTTCCGGTCTTCTACAGCCATTGAAACCTCCAGAATGGAAATGGGAGAAAGTAGAGATGGACTTCATCACTGGTTTTCCAAGGTCGCAGAAGGGCAACAATGCAATCTTTGTTGTCATTGACAGGCTCTCTAAAGTGACTCACTTCTTTCCCGTCAAGGAAACAATTTCTGCAATTCAGTTGGCGGAGCTCTATATCAACAGAATTGTCTCTCTGTATGGGGTTCCTCTTGAGATCAGTTTAGACCGTGGAAGCATCTTCACTTCCAAGTTCTGGGGAAGTTTCCAAAATGCTTTGGGGACAAAATTGAACTTCAGCACAGCTTACAACCCTCAGTCGCAAGGACAAGTTGAAAGGATCAATCAGATTCTGGAAGATATGCTCCGTGCTTGCGTCATCTCTTTCGGCATGAAGTGGGAAGAATGTCTTCCTTATGCTGAATTCTCTTACAACAACAGCTTCCAGAAAAGTCTAAAGATGGCACCATTTGAGGCTCTCTATGGTCGCAAATGCAGAACTCCGATTGGTTGGTCGGGCGCAGGTGAAAGAACATTGTTTGGACCCGACATTGTAACTCAAGCGAAGGAGAAGGTTCACATCATTTTTAAAAATCTGAAGGTTTCTCAAAGTCGCCAGAAGAGCAACTATGACATAAAGCACACGGATATGGAGTATGTCCCTAGTGATCTCGTTTACCTTCGTGTCACTCCCATGAGAGGCACGCACCGATTTGGTATCAAAGGAAAGCTGGCTCCTAGATACATCGGTCCTTTCAAAATTCGTGGAAGAAGAGGAGAAGTTGCTTATGCTCTTGAGCTCCCGAAAAAACTCAAGGTCCATGATGTTTTCCATATCTCTCAACTCAAGAAGTGCTTCAAAGATCCCGGCAGGACCGTGGACCATGAGCTTATCAATCTCCAAGAAGACCTGTCTTACCAAGAACACCCCATAAAAATCCTTAAAGTCGCAGAAAGAAGGAATCGCAACAAGTCCATCAAGTTCTGCAAGGTGCAGTGGTCGCACCATTCCGTTGATGAAGCCACTTGGGAACGTGAAGATGAGCTCCGTGCCAAGTACCCTACCCTCTTCGTGTCTTCTTCTTCTTCCTTGAATCTCGGGGCGAGATTCCTGTTTAGTGGGGGAGAGTTGTAGCATCCCATCTGTCTAACATATGTAATGCTACATGGTTTAGTAATATAATGGCTACTTCCTACATATAATTGTTGCATCATAAATATATCATGCTCATGTCATCATGCCACCTTGCATCTGAGCATCATATAAAACCCTTTCCATTTGGTTCTTCCCTCATATGCATTAGTAATTGTATTTGGCTCTTGTTATATTGTATTTGGTTCTTGATAAATGCTTGATGCCCAAGTTGAGTTGGGGGCATATCTTTTATTCAACTCCATCACCCTTCTTTGTCACCACCTCATAATTCCACCACCCTTCTTTTGGTTCCATCCATCATCTCCACCATCTTAATTATATATGAGCCCATGTTCTTCTTTTGGTATTTATATCTAGCTCATAAATAATTGAGGATGGTTCCCTCTACTCTCTACATGCTCCCATACAATGGTTATACTTGTTTTCATAATATTGTGTATCATAGCATGCTTGCCACCTTTGTATACCATGTGAACTGGTGATCTCATCTCACATATGGTTTGTTGAATTAGGATCATGTTTGAATTATGGTGTGGCTAGATGATGATAATAGTGGTATCTACCCACTAGCATAGGCCACATTCTTATTCATGCATGACCATGATTTTAATATAACATATGTGTTGGAAGGCTTCCATAACCAAATTTGGAGGAATAATCTAAACTTGAATTCTTATTAAAACTAGTTGTTTACACAACTAGCAACAATGCATGCATGCCCCATGCAAGGATTGCCCTCCTTTTATCCCTATCCTTTCTATTTTCTTTTAGTTGGTTTGAATGGTTTTTGAATGGATCAAATTCAAATAAAATCAAATGGAAATGAAAGAAAACAAATCTACACCTAGCTACACCACACCACCACCCCATCTACCCCAACCAGCTGCCCCATCTACTCCCTACCCTAACCCTAACCCTAACCAATCTCTTGCCATGCCATCTCTCACTCCCTCTCTATGCCGACAGGGCCCACCCCAGCTCTCCCTCTCTGCCCATGCCGAGGCACCCTTCCTCTCTGACCCTAACCACTCCTAGGCCAAGCATGCCCCTCTAACCCTATCTCCCTTGCCGAGCCCCCCTTTCCTCCTTTCTCTCTCTCGCTGGCCAGCAGGTCCCACACCCGAGCCAGCCTCTCTGTCTCGCCATTCCCCACTGCACCACCCACCTCACCGCTTAGCCACGCCAAAGACGTGAGCGTGAGGGAGAAGGAAAGGTGGCCAAAGCCACCTTTTTCCACCCCGAGCCCCACGGCAACCCCCTCTCTCTCTCGTGATTATCTCCACCCCCTCGCCTCTACCGTGCCCCAGTGTCCCTCCTCTGGCCCTGCGCCAACCCTCTCCTCCCCAGCTACCCCGTTCCACTTCTTTTCCAACTCCGGCCGCCGCTCTCTGTATCGTCTTCCACCTGCGGATCAAGGAGGCGGACGTGGAGTTGTGGTTGTCGGGAAAGTCCGTAGCCGCCCTCTGCATCACCCAGAGCACCCCAGCGAGGAGGAGAAGGCCAGTACACGCCAAACACCGACGCTACCGAAAACCCTAACTCGCTGGCCGTCGCCGCGTGCCGCCTGCCGCTCCCGATCCGTCACCACCGCCCTCCCGCGTGAGCCACCCGTCCCTCCGACACCTCTCTCTCTCCATCGCTGCTTAGCCTCGGGCAAGCAGTGAGCACTTTGCGGTGCCGGCGAGCGCAAGCTGCCGCTTCATTTACGCTGCAACAGACCTTAACTAGCCGCTGCCGCCCTCCGCCAACACCCCACACCCATCGTGACTCGCCCACAAGCGTGCTGCGCCACGGGTTCGATCCCCGTCGCCGCGCACGGATCTGTCCGTCGAACAGAGAAGATCCACAGTGTCGTGCGCACTTTGCACAACCCCCCCCCCCCCTCTTTTATTTTTTCCTCAAGCCGCAATCCTCACGGGCCCACCTGCCAGCCGATGTGTGCGTTTTACAAAAGGGCACCCGGTTTTTCGTAATTATCAACCCGCAGTCCACCACTGTGTCGCGTGGCACCCTCTGGTCGCCCGCTGTCACGTGGGCCTGCGAGCCCGCTGGCCCCGCCTGTCAGCCGCTTTGGCTAGCACAACTCGCGGTGCAAAAGGTTGCTACACGCAGTTTTTCGCCAGCTCAGTGCGGCCCCACATGTCTGCGTCTGAGGCTAGGCGGTGCTGGGTATAAAAAGTCTGTCAACTTTTCTGTTTAAACAAAACCATTTCTGAAAATGTTTAATATAAATTTAAATCTGTTTTTAAAAACTTTTAAATTATAAATCCAAATAATACAAATGATATATGTTTTGGAATCAGAAAAATATGAGGATTTCAAATATGCTATTCAAAATAATGTTTGAGCACTTTAAATTTTCGAGATGATTAAAATTACAATAAAATGCCTTTTTCTTAAATAATTAATAACTTTAAATCTATAACTCCAAATTTGACAAATAATATGTCTAAATCGATCAGCACGACGAGCCCGTTCTAACTATGATTTCCATGTTCTGAATTGTAGCATGCATCATATAAATATTAAGTGGACAGCAACTTATATGAGAGCAAACCGGACTAAAAACTCAATAAAATGCTTTAATCTTGTACCCCACACCTCACCCATGCCATGCTACATTATTGCCATGCAAATTGTGCATCATTCATCATGGCATGCTTGTTTGCTTGTCGCATTTTAATTCATATGCTTGTGCACTTTATTTATGTTGGCCCTTGTTTGTTTGGTTCTTCTTCGAATAGACGCTGAAAGGGGATATATCGTGAATCCTGTGAGCACTACCCAGATCCGACTCTCGCTTCAACTGAGCTGCCAGGCAAGCACTACCACATGCTTGCATACATATAGTACCTATTGCCTCTATCTTATTCTTGCATCATTGAGTCGCGATTGCATTAAATTGAATCCCAAGTACTGCATAGCCTTTACTTTTAAACCCCGCCGAAGCTTGTTCCTCCATCCCATGAGCCATTACTACAGGAGTTGTTTGAGCCATGCGGGTCGTAGAACAGTATGTGTAGGGTATGTGAGTGTCTGATGGATAAGGAGGTACCTAAACAACTTAACCTGAGTAGTAATGGGATAACTAATGAAAGTGGCACCGGTGAGCGATATCTGCTATTTGGTTTTCATGCTCACTTGTGTCCCGTAGGACCCCGAGTACTTGATTCATGTTCCTTGACTATTCGCACTATCCACATCCAGGAGGCCTTATGGACCCTCCTGAGCCAGAGCTTGATTCATTCTTATTTCTTGGGGCCACAAAGTAGTTTGGGGCTTTATTACTATCATGTACTTATGCCATGCTTTACTGTTTTATTTAAGATTGTGCGAGGGGCACCTGTACTATTTTGGATGCGGAGTGTTTTCGCGGTATCGACAAACCCAGTCACACTTTCGGGTTCCCAGTCGTTTACAGCCATTGACGCAAACCTTGGGTCCGTCTCGGAGCCGGCCAAATTCGTTGCGGGTAGCTTAATAGGGTGCCCCCCTGAAATATTTCTGAATCCTGTGATCGCTTTGTCGTGAATGCCTCGTTGGGTTTTGGCTTGGTTTTTCCGAGGTTGATCGAGTGTGTGTTGCTATTTGTGCACCCCTGCAGGGTAAATCTTTCTGAAAGCCGTGTCCGCGGTTATGGACGACTTGGAGCATAATTTCTCGATCATAGACAAGTATAACTAAAGTACCGCTTTTAATTTGACTAAGTACTTGACTAGTAAATAGTGCAATACTCATGGAATGGTTAATAAAACTGCCAACGGATGGGTTGTTCGTCCGCTTTCTTGTTGGTAAGCGAGAAGGAGGATGGATCTGTTAATTATACTGTTATAACTATTTTTACTAATTAACGGACATCCGTCTATCTTTGGTTAGGCGGATGGTTAGCGAGTATCTATAGACTTGTTAGTTATTATCTTTTGCTGCAATTGCGTCACCCCAGGTTTATGTTCCCTTTAGAGGCATAAAGACTTGCTGAGTACCCCTAGGGTCTCACACGATAAATTGTTTGATTCAGATGAACAGGTGTATTCACGAGATGGATACTGGGTGGAGGAGACGGATGATGTTGGCAACGATCACTCGGTGTAGAGATTCCGGGAACGGGGATCCGTGAGATCTGTGGGCGGGATGTGTTTATTTATGTGGCATCTTATGCCGATTTGCTTCTTATCCGTACTCGGATCTTGTTTTCTGCTTTCGCCTGATACTCTGATGTTTGATGTATGAGAAGCTATCCTAAAATATTATCTCTATTTAGGATATTTGGATCTTGCCGTATGGTGTTGCAATATTTCTATTTTCTTTTAGATGGAATGGCTCTGTGAACAGTTGTATGGTGGCATGCATACATACTCACTTGTGTATGTAGTTGATCCCTTCGCCTGCCGATTACGCCGCTCGTTCTTGTCCCGATGTTCTGGAAGTGGTTAGGATGGCCGAAAGGTCTTCCTGTAAGTGGTCCCTGGGTCCCACCGTACTATTTTAACCACTTTCGCTCATCCAGGCATGTAACTAAGAGCGTAATTCACCGAGGTAGTTACAGTGGCAATCGGTTCGTGGCTTAGAGGAGAGAAAGATAGCACTTGAGGAGAAAAAAGCCAATACCGAGATCCTAGCCGAGGAGAATAGGATCATGATGATGGATCTGAGCTTGATGGATGCTATCACAAAAGAGTGGTGGGACATTCGTAGGGCCGAGATCCTAGCAAGGAGGAAGCAAGTCATGGAAGATGTTGCCGCTTCGATGCATGGTTCTTCTTCGACTACGGCAAGGGTTGCTGCTACCGGAGAGCCCATCGACGACGCTAGAGCATGAGCTCGACCTGCGTATGTTGTTTGTCGTGTCTTTTTAGTTTAGATTTTATGTGATGATCGCCTATAAACTGTTAGAATTGTTGTCTTTTGTTGTCAAAACAATGTTTACGGTTTTGTTTACAGTTCACCCCGCCGAGCAGTCTCCGTAATCCTGAACCACAAAACAGAATATTCTGTTTTACGGTTCCGGTTTACGTGGACTGCTTGGCGCCGCCTCCCGCGAAGCGAGGAGTCGCGGATTCAACGCCCCGTAACTCTGACGTTTACGGTTTGCTATTTACGGGCACTGCTAGAGATGCTCTAAATCTAAAGGAATCCTAAAATCACGTTTTTTTTAGAAAAATATAAGCACTCCATCTCAGGAACCTAGCGATACGTTTGTTCAGATTTCTTTTGTAGGAAAATTTCGGACGCAACTATGCGCACCTTACATTATCTCACTGAATCCTAGTAGGATTAGAGCGTACCGAAACAGGTGTTTATTTGACTCAGATGCACACTCTGACCAAAACAAAACGTCTTGCTGTATACAAGCACGCCAAGACTGACAAATATAAGAGACCACGGTAAACTTCCAGCTAAAGAACACAAGTCATTTCAATTTTGCGACATTTTGTAGCATCAGTCTGGAGCAGCAGTTACTTGAAACTCCGGCTTCTCTATAACGCAAACTTTACCTATTAAATATAGAACTTATCCGAAAGATTCTAAAGGACAAATGGAACTAAAACGGAAAAACCTAACGACTAAATGCATCTACCTGTGATTGTGCTATTGAATTACAATAGTCGGCGACCACAAATCGGAGCTAAAAACCTGGATAACTAGGACACAAGACAAGAATCTCTCCTTAACCAAAACTCGGATTGTTCCCGGAGGGCGGTCTCAGCATTGAATGATGGTTAGGGGCAGACGAACTGGGCATGCCAGGGTTGAACATGACGCTTGGTGTTGATGATGTTGACCCAGGGTGGATAGCTGAGAGTGGCAGGCGAGGCCCAAATGAGAGCATCTGCTGTTGCTGCTGCTGCTGCTGCTGGCGCTGTTGTTGCTGCAAGAAAGCCATCTGGGCTGGATGCCCCTGCATTTTATTGGCGTAAAACGCTTGCATGCTGGCCGGAGGCATTGAGACTTGCATTGCTGGTGGTCGAGGGTTGGCTTGATTCATTGGATTTGATGCCATTGTGCTGCTGCCTCCAGGCATTGCACCTCCAGAGGAAGCAAACCGAGCTGACATCACCCGGAGACGCTGAGATGTAAGATTCTGTCTTGCCCTCTCAACCTGCTCGCTTTCCTTCAAAAGCAAGGTCTCGACCTCTGCGAATTGCTTCAACTTCAACTCCAATCTCTTTAACTGCAAATCAGTGTTATAACAAAGATAGTAAGAATAATGAAAAGCAACATAAATATCACCCAGTATGTCTCAAGATCATGATAATACCACTAGTATTAATTTCCAGGTGATTAACAGAAGCAGGCTGGGTAAGATTTCAGACCAATACTGAAATGATACTTGGCTGGAACTTCCTAGCTTTTAGTAAAAGATGGTTTTCATTTTTTCGCAAAGGTATCACCTAGTTACAGGGAGTTTTCCAAATATTATGACGGAACAATTTGTGTTCTTCCACCACATCCAAAATTACACAGAATCAGCAAGACTTGTCAAAAACAGAAAAACTCATCTGCAGCAGAAACCAATACTTCTGAATCGCAGCCAGCGTTCTTATTCCTGTCAAGCTTCATGCAATAGCCAACGCAACCAAAGTGTGGCTCTCTTTCATGCCAAAAAAATAATTTGCTTTTCTCAGTGTTTATCTTAAGTGTGGTACGAATTCTGAACTACCATTTCCAAAAGGCATGGCCAGGAAACCATGTCAAGGGCGCTTGTAATTTGAGGTTTAATCAAAAGAGAGCAAAAGATATGTGCAGTGTTTACAGCAACTTCAGTGTCAAGTCAGATTTCAAGGTTTCCATCTTGGCTCATGAAGTAAATGTGCAACAACAGGTACAACAGGAACACACATTAAATGCAACAAAAGGAAGCAAACTAGAGTATCAGGGCCGTCATAGCAAATTGCAGCATGATGGTGTTCCTACGAACCTGGTGATTTATGATGGTTGCCGCCAGTCTCTGAATTTCACGCTCCTCCTGATCCGCAAAAAGTTTGCACTTTGTTGCCGCTGCTGATAAACCACACATTGCCGCATATTTGACGTTCTCGGGAGAGACAGATGATGAGGCATCTGTTTCACAATAATACTGAATTTAGAGATTTTGTATAAAAACACTATGCACAAATTGTATACTACTCCCTCCGTTTCAAAATATAAGATGTTTTAGGTACACACTAAAAGGGGTCTAGATACACTCCTTTCACAAACCTAAAACATCTTATATTTTGAAACGGAGGGAGTAATTCGGGGAATAAAGCAGTTACCATAGTTTGGACGAGCAGCATGACCCATTACACCATTGCCTTCTGGACACATCCTGACAGTAAAAATATCATGATAAGAGATACTCAAGAAAAGTAAGACAAAAGACTAAAAAAGCATTGTTGTATGTCGAGGAGTAGTCCAAGATTAGTTGGCGGTACTGCCAGCCAAATTCTGTGCACCGAATTGACTAGGCAAGTCAAGCAGCTCCTACTAGTAATTGATTCAGAACTCGAAATTGCTTGACTTGGGGTAAGTTAGTATCCTCTGTCCAGATAATGCAGGATGCCAAAAGGAAGCGCCAACCAAGGAAAGAAGGGTGCATGAGGGGCGGTAAACCTAGCCACTACAAGTATGATTGTATGTGTAATGCCAACTAAAAGTAGTCCTAGACATGCACTAATGACTTGAAAACCAGCTTTTTACCTACCTACATCTCCAACTGGACTCGACTTATCGATTTAAAAACAATGACAGTTTGACAAAATTGAGACTTGCATCTCCTGTTATAAAACCAAACATTGCAAGCTGGATTTGACAATCACATCACTTGGCATTCTGCATCTGTAATGCAGCATCTTTCTTTAATCTAAAATAGACACCCAATACACATTCCTAATAAGCCACCTTATCATTGAAATTACAGCCCACTGGGTCCAACTCATTTTAAATCTAAAAAGATGTTTTGATTTGACATGTCTGGAAAAAACGGCTACATTGTTTCCTGAGAAAAAAATCTTTATGCAAGACAACCCTCTGTGGACTATAAATAGCATATACCAGTACTTGCATTAGTTTTGCTACTAAAGTAATCAGCAATCAAAACGGCAGCAAAGCACAAGTGATGATACTTATATGCCATATGTGTGGCTCACCTGGCATCATCTCTCGTCAAAACAGATAATGCTGCATTTGCACAGGATGCTGCTATTCTCGGTCCTACTGCAGAGGCCAAAAATGCAACCTGCAAAACATTACTGAACAGTGAGACCAGCTATATAATAAATCTACAACAGCCTGAACAGATGTACAACAATGGCAAGAAAGTGTATCTGTTAACTAGCAAGAACCACTGTGATTCTGAACTTGTGATGGGGTTCTCAGAAAAATTGCCGGCTTATCTGCTCACTCTTCGGGTCCATCTAAATATGATGCTATCAAATTCCATTCAACTGTTGGTGTTCGAAGTTATCATGTCAGAACTAAAATTTGCTGTGCATTCAATATTTACCTATCAAATGCTACCTCCAGTTCCCTCGATCAGGTGTTTTTAGTTCAAGGATTCAATCAATGACAATAAGCTATTTATACTCACAACAACTGACAACATGTTTTGTGCCTTTCTATCCATATTTTTATGTTGTTGAAAACCTTTTGATGTGGCAAATAAACTGCAATAAGCTATCCACTCGTGAAATGAGTAAAGCTCAACAGTGCCTCAGGCAACAGCATAGATGTGTATATTAGCAGTGCCACCACATGGTCAGCGCCCACTAATGGTCACAACTCAATTTCCAAAGTTTGGAAAATGGTCCATCCTAAATCCAGGGTGGGCTTAGATTCACAAATAATTCAGTTAGACAATTTTGGAATTTGCATGTACATCACCAAAAATCGACTATATAAAAAGAGCTGGAAGTAACTATAAGGCGACTAATTAAAGGCATTAATAATTTTCGACAATAAAGCAGTTCAATGAATTTACAGATAATGACATATAATAGTGTGCAATTACTTACCAGTGACATGACTGGATTAGCCGAATTAACGAATGGAAGCTGGTGTCCAGGTTGGCTACTTTGAGGAGAGCTTCCTAAGGCAAATAATTGTCACAGTTACGGAACAGAAGCAGATAAACTTTTTCACCACCACTAAAACTGAAATGAAACCTAATTATAAGTTTTCCTATAGAGCAAATAGTGGTAAACCTGAAATGCTGCCATTGGAATATGAATGCAAAAATCCATTGCTTTGTACTCTAGATGAAACAGATGCTTCTGGTACTTCAATGCTCTCTAGCAAGCCATCTTCCACTGGAAGACGAATAAAATGGTGAATACATTGCGCCTTTGACTTTGTTGCGACATGCTCAGCAATACCATTCCAGTTATCATTGTACTTCTCTACGCCCTCTAGCAACAGTAGAGTTTCATCATTAGTCCAGCTGTCCCCATCACTGTCTAATCCATCTTTTGGTCCATCCACTCTCTGAAAATCTAAGCTTGAGTGCCCAGGAACAAATCTTGCATCGTGGAAGCATTCCGAGCAAAGAGCAACGTCTGCCTGCTCAATCAGTAAAAATGAGTCACCCTGTAGCTTACAAGCTTCTCTCAAAAAGAGGAGTTCACAAAAGTAGAGTAAAACTGCTCTGAAGCAATACAAATAATGATATCCATGGATATATACCTAGAAGAGAAGATCATACTGCAATGTAATAGCCACCATTCATAAAAACAGCATGCACTAGAACTAAGCATATCTATCCGGAAATTATTCTCGAAGAGATGGAACACTAAAATTTCCAGTGTATACCATCGCAAACATATCCCCCCCACCCCGCTCCATGCCATGGACAAGTTGCAGTTTCTTGACTAATTTAGGGTACATTTTCATGGGGTGTTGCATTTTCATAATTTTTCTGGGTGTTGTGCTTTTCTCCAACTGATTTTGTTGTGTCACTGTGTTTGCACTTCACAAACTGTTTGTACTTTATGCAACTTACAAACGTATGTATGATACTAATCCCGATAATAGATTATGCATTTAGACTGAAGCCAATAACATAAAGACTCATTGTAACAATTTCTAACGTTTCGGATGAGTTGGAGGATGGGACCTGATCAGAGAAGCTAATTGCATTAAGATATTTATCTGTTGGAAAATCTGAACAACTACACATAAACGTGCCAGCACAAAATGAGAACACTATTTATTTATCCTTCGAAAACATGCGCTTCTGACCAAATTTTGTCATTGTTATCATAGCATTTCTCAATGGAGTACAAATGTACAATATTTATTCGGAGTTTAGGACTATTCCAAGTTGGCAATTTTTCAACAGTAGCACACCATGTGATAGCATAAACATTGCAGTGAGCAGCATTTTAATACCTACCGTGTTTTAAGGCTTTGAATCACTGCAACATAATTTGATTTATTTACAAATCCTACGGAGGTGCATTGGTAGTGGAAAATATTTTACTGACACATCTCAAAGAAACAGAAATATGGACAAATAAAATAATCGATGTATGTTGAGGAACTGAAATGTTAGCTGCCAAATTCTCATCATAAGGTAATTCGTATTCAAAAATAAAATGTGATTTATACTGGACTAACATGATACTTGTTACAACAAAGAAAATACATTGATAACTGCAACATGGTGATAACTCGAAGATACGTCTTATAACCAAACCATCCCATAAATTGTAAATGAGCTTAGAAGTTGAAACGCAATCCTCAAGCATAGCATATAGCCTTAATCAGCTCCTTCCCGCATGGTAGCTCATGTGGTAAACCAATGCTAAACTTTAAATGCAAGATACTCAACAATAGGGAATCGTTCTATAGAAGAAATTAATTAAGGGTAAATGTGAAGAGAATTATATAATCAACAGTTCTGATGATATGGAGAAAGAGTCTCCCAATACTGAGAATGAAAAATCTCCATAAGTTAACAGTTATATTATGCGTACCTCCTTTTGTGACTCATAGTGCAAGCTGGGCAAAGGTTGTAAGCAATAAGTACAAAAATTCTCAGACAGCCGCTCCCAAATCTTTTCATCCAAGTCTGCAAAACCAGTATCGCCATTTGGCACCTCCAGAGCAGAGGAAGTTGACGCCATTGAAGCGATATCCTCTGCCCGGACACTGCACTTTGGCCGATCAAACAAAATCAAACCATCAATTGATTTCAATGGTGCAGACGCCAGCTGCAGCTCCCCTGTATGCTCCTCCCTGATTAACGATGATGCCAATCTTAAGCCCCGATGCACAGATCCAGCCGCAAGGTAATTAATGATCCCCCAAGTGTCCAAGAACCTGACTATCCGACTCAGGTCATACAATTCAGCCGTATTCGTGACAAGCCCCTGGCACTCAGCAAATGCAAGTCTCCTCGCAGGACGCTCCAAATACTTCACAATCACCTTATTCCTCAACATGATGTACTTCTCTGGTGTATTCCCTGGGGACTTCCCTGAGAAGAAATGTGGCACCACCTGCCTCTCCAACCTGTGCACCGTCACCGGCGAGAACCAATCTACAAATTGCAAATTAACCCACGTGACCAACAGTTTTAAAATAAGCATTTGGTTCTAATGCTTAAGCTCGCTAATAAGCCTCCTTGGAGTGAAGAACAAACCTGAGTGTCTGGGCACGACAAGTAACTTGCCGTAGAACTGCTTGGGCACGCCTTGGCCTTCCATGATTGGAGGCACGGTGCAGACATAGGAGGATGGCGTGTCAGGGTCATTGGACAGGGATGGATGGTCCGGGAGCATGGCTGCGAGAACCTGGAGCTGCCCGTGCGAGATGTTCTCGAGCGCGGGGCCAGGGGCAGCCGAGGCACAGCTGTCACCAGACACGGCACGATCGGCGGCGATAACTGCAAGCACGGAGGGATGGACCCGGCTGATAGTACGGCGGGTTGCCACGGGGAAATCGGAGACGGGCTCAGCAGAGGAGAGCACCTCCGCCTCGCGGAGGTCGAGCGCGGTATCGCCATCGCCGCCACCGGCGCCTAGGGTTTCGCCCCCGTTGGCGGAGCCGTGGAGTGCGCCGTCTTCGTCGTTCGCCGCCGCGGAGTCAGAGTCGTCGGAGTGGTCGGCCCCGCCGGACTGCTTCGATGGGGAAGGGTCTTGGGAGCGCTTCCGCTTGCGCCACTCGTGCTTCGCATCTGGGAAGGAATTAGGGTTTTGGGGAGGGAGGGGCGGCGTGAGTGCGGGAGAAGGGCCTAGGTTCGGGGAATTACGAGGCTCCGAGGGGTTGGAACGCGTACCTGAGGAGGACGAGGCCTTGCGAGGCATCGTCGCCGGCGCCGGCGGAGGCGGAACCGGTGGTGGGAGCTTGGACTGTATGCCCGCGAGTGAGGGGGGCCACGGCGGGAGGGGCAGGCACGTGCGAGATGAGTGCGGAGGAGGGTTTGAGCTCCTGCTGTTCGAATTTTATCGCTTTGTAAAGCTCTGCTTTTTGAATTTGTGCACCTAGCATCGTCCCGATGTCCCAATATCTTCAAAAACGAAAAACGCAAAATATCTTACTCCCTCCGACCCATATTAGTTGACTCGGATTTGTCTAGATTCGGATGTATCTAGACACGTTTTAATGCGTAGATACATCCGAATCTAGATAAATTCAATTCAACTAATATGGGTCGGAGGGAGTACGTAATAGGTTTTGAAAATGATAAAAGTGACTACTGATGGTCGGCTCCTACGTAAAAAGCATAACCGATAAAACTATTAAAAGAAAGTGATCCCTCGACGATATCTCTTCTCCACATCCTCTAAACAATACAACAACAAAGTCTCCGATCTTCCTCAAGATTTTGTTTCAATCAACGGGGCGTTTTTGTTCAGCTTTTGGTGCCTATGACTAGAGCGAAGAAAGGTGTGGTGGCACGACAAACGCGGTGAAGCCGGTACCAAGATCTCAGAGGATGGTGGTTGATGACTAGGACAAGTGGAACGACAATGGGTAGGAAATGGGACAACAAGATGTCAGGTGTCATGGGTGGTGGAAGCAACTATGAAGGTGTCGGCAGCAAGAGCTGCCCTTTGACGCGCATGCGGTGGAGTATATGTCAGATCCAACAGGAGGCTCATGTGAGAGGATGTGGTGGCGGCGGCGGAGAGGGGAAAGGCTTAGGGTTTAGTTTTGTATATAAAGTAGCGAGGGGGGCTGTTTGATCTAGATCCAATGGCACGAATGCTGGCTACAACCTCATGGTTATTAACACGTGCATTTTCACATTTTGTTCTATAATTTTCCCGAGAATAGTGCCCTGTGAATTTATGAAGAGTATGGGCTACACTTACATGTCTTACTGACTATATTTACTCCTACCACGATGCCAATTATTCACGGTGATTTATGCATGTTCTAATATCTCTTTACATATAGCAATAATAGGATCATCTCAAAAGATTAACAAACGTATGGGCTTGTGTTGAGACCTGCAACTATCATCCTCATCCACTAGACTCTTGTGTTCAATAAAGGAAATGGCATGGTGTGTTGCAACCTTGCTCGATATGTTGAGGGAAAATTTAGTATGTTAATACCTAAAATGTGTTGGTAATGGTATATGGCTAGTATATTCTTGATAATGGCACATGTACTGATTGTTTGGCATAAGCTCACATATTGTCACCTCATTTTCGGGTAACCAAAGTAAGTTGTGTGTGTGTGTGACATCATCGTTCCCTCCGAATATTTTTTTAGACATATCTACAGAGATCAATAGTCTGTGTGATTTACTTTGTTTATCATATCAAAATGTGAAATGACTGATCAGAATACAAGTATAATTTCTCTATGTCAATTTAATAAAGAATGGCTCAACCTCTCTAGAAATTGGAGAAAATATATACTCCCTCCGTCCCGTATTAGATGTCGCACGCACCGTACAAATACATTTTTTGCAAAAAGTCCCTAAATAACTCAAAACGCTTCAAATAGACCCTTAAACTTGAAATTCAAACGCTAATCTTTCTCGTCTCCGTCTCCGTCGTCCTCGACGGTGTCCGATCGACGGAATCAGCAAAGCACGACGGGGGAGAGGTAGGAAATCTATCGATCTGGGAATCAGCAAAGCACGACCGTCTTCCCGTCGTGGTCGACCTTGACCACGGAGCTCACGGCGCGCCTCCGCCTCCGCGCTCGCGTGCCTCCCTGCCTCCGCGCGCACCTGCTCCGTTGCGTGCCGCTGCTCCCTCTGCCGCTGCTCTGCGCGCGCCTGTGCCGCTGCTCCGCCTCTCCGTGTGCGCCTGTGCCGCTGCTCCGCCTCTCCGCGCGCGCCTGTGCCGCTCCTCCGTTGTGTGCCGCTGCGTGCCGCTGTGCCGCGCGCGCCTGCTCCGCTGCTCCGTTGTGTGCCGCTGCTCCGAGCGCGCCTGCTCCGCTGCGTGCCGCTGTGTCGTGCGCGCCTGCTCCGCTGCGTGTTGCCTTGCCGTTGCTCAACTATTGCTGGGCTGCTCAGCTGCGTGCCACTGCTCTCTTCCAGGACGAGTTCGAGCTCCGTCTCGCCTAGAGCCACACCTGTCAGGAAGCCGTGGATCGGCGGATCCCCTGCCGCCGGTGGAGCTCGCTGCTGCTGCTCCCTGCCATCGAGATTCAGAGTTTGTCAAAAAGAAGAAGAATGAGGTACAGGTTCAGAGTTTGTGAAAAAGAAGAATGAGCTACTTGCTGTCAGTTCACTGAGTAGTTTGTAAACTATTCATAAACAATGATCCTGATTGATTAGTTTCTGTCAATTTTACATTTTAGTTGACTGATATCTTGGACAAAAAGATTACTGGTGCTCCATGTTATCAGTTGACTGATTAGTTGACTGATATCTAGGACAATATTTATGCAAAGCAAACGAAAAAACAATTGACTCATCTGTACAGTAACAATTGACTGAGTCATGCAAAGCAAACAAAAAAGATTTGGAACCACTGATTTGGAACCAAAGCAAACTAAAACTATACATGCATGAGCATGGAGTTGCATTTAGAAACCACTGATTGGGGTTGGCTGCTGCAAGAGAATGAAAAGAACTGTTTATTCTCATTGTCACAAGGTTCACCCCACTTTTAAAATGAAGTGGTCAGTCAGAAATCTCTGAAGATATAAAATATGAGTAAGATAATAGGTATAAAGCCACTTACATTGGAGCTCCAGTGCTTACTGTCAGAAGGAATTAATTTGACAAATATATTCCAATTCATGGCCTATTCTGTTTATCGTCAAGCACGCATAATTCAAAACTTACAAACTTACAAGTAGGGAGTAGAAATGTAGCTCTACAAGGTGAACAAACTTACAACAGAACTGGGTTTCTCTGTGATAAGGGGTTCTGGCTGCTGCTTTGCTCCCCCATCTAGCAAGTCTGAGTCATCCTAAGAAAGCACCATAAAAACAAAAGACAGGGTTAGAGAGGTTAGTTACAGGGTTAGAGAGGTTTAAACTTTAAAGCTGCTTGTTATCAGGAAGAGTTTGTGAAATGTAGAAACATGTACACTATATTGCACCTTGTACACTAGATTGCATCAATTTACTTAGACCCACATATTTCCTTGCTGGTTATCAAGAGCGTAAGGCAGCCAAGAAACTGCAAGGATAACTTCGTAAATCATTGCAAAACCATAGATATGGACAAGAAATACAGTTTGTTTGGGAAGAGATCCCCAATCTACAGGCACGTCTACTAATAACACTGGTCTCACACCCAGTACGGATAACAAAGAATAAGAAAAAAATCTCAGTTAAGATTATACTCAAGCCACATCAAATAATTGAGTATAGCATGGGGGCATAAAACATGGCAGGTTAAAAGAGGCATTCAACACATTGATGTGAAACATCTAGTCATATTCAGCATTTCTGATCCCAATTACAGCCAACTTGAAAATAGAAAATCTAAAATAAACATGGAACAAATACAGCTTACAAAGTTCTATGTAAATAAATCTGACCATTTGCAACAAGTTTTTAGTTCTCTATTAGTTGAGGGCAACTGCTATATACCTGGAATTCTGGAGTCATTGCAACTGAAATCTTAGACGAAATGCTTTGGTGGATATGGCTAATATAATTTTGTTTGTGGGAAATGTCGCATTGTGGATAAGAGAATACGCCTATTTGGGAACCTTCTACTTCACCTACAACGAACTAAATTCCACCTTTCTAAGACGTCTTGAGCACAAAGGCTTGAATTTTTGCCTGTTTCAATTGATAACCAAGTGGCTGCAGAGTATACAGGGGCCTGACCTTCTCGGAGTACTGGAAGGGGATGCAGAAGTTGGATGAGTTCCCTTGCGCCTCCACGAAGCCCAGCAGCGACCTCCGCGCCCCTTGGGCGTTGACGCCGCCTTCGCCATCAAGATCGCCGAGGATCCAAAGACAACCGCCAACGCCAGGAGCAGAAGCATAAGCAGCCGCCAACCGCCACGACGTCGCCTTGCTTGTCGACCTCTCTATATCTCTTTCCTCGAGATGCCGGTGGGAAGCTGACTTTCATCCCCAGCTCAAAGAATAGGTTTTTAGGTGAGATTGCTGAGATGGGGGCAGGAGAAGAGAGCTCATCTTGGGGGATTGGGTTCAGCTTCGGAGGGGAAGCGGACGAGGGAAGGTCTGCGGGAAGACGCCAGCGAGGCGAGTGGGCGTGGACAGCGAGGGAAGGGACATCTTGCGGTCGCGTGAGATAGGCCAGGGACGCGGAGGGGAACGCGAGGAGGAAGGAGATGGCCAGGGAGTGCGGGTTTCAGGTGAAAAACAACGGGGTGTTTTTTGCAAAAAAGCCGCCGCGACATCTAATACGGGACAGAGGGAGTATAACATATTTCTTCTCTAGAGGACACATGAAGTATACATGAAAAACTATCTTCTCTGTGCATGCCCTAGCGAACCATGTTGTTGTGCTCGCTCACCACATGAACGTTTTTCGTTTAAAGTTGGAAGTCGACATTCCATTTAAATATGTGTGCATTCACATGTGATTATTAAAATACAAAAGGTAGAAGCACATCTGCACATGTTTTTAACTTCTCATCAGATTAAGCTGAGCCTGAAACGGTTGAGGTGGTAACAAGGCAACACTATTGCTCTCAAGTTGTACAGTAACAAGCATGTTACACATGATACAGTGCAACGGAGAGAATGATGATGGTGATGGCAAGTTGAAACTGTTCTTGAGATCATTGACATATTCAGGCACAATTCAGTTGGTCAAGAAATAGCTTGAGTTCATCACATTTAAACCATCACAAAACCAACCTAAAAATAACACAAGAGTACGATGATAGCAAGGCTAGGCTTCTTCGGCATCTTAAACTGGAAAGGAGACGCAAGATATATTTGCCAGAGTTCGCAGACAGCTGGCAGCAATATCAGTCTCCATCTCCACGATCTTCTCTTAAAAGACCAGCCCTTGGGGAATGTTAAAAAGAGCACGGATTGTCTCGCTAGCCATATCCAGAAGCTGTAAATACTCGTCTGCCCCATCCACCAAGCACTGCAAGTTCCAAAGATAAAAGGATGATGAGAATGGACTGAAGGGCCAACTCTTTGGAGAGATCATCTTAAGTGTATCATCACATCATAGCACATACTCCCCCGTCCAGAAAAGGATGTCGGAAATTGTCTAAATGTGCATGTATCTATAGACTAAAACGTGTCTAGATACATGCGAATCTACACAAATCTGTGACATCTTTTTCTGGACAGAGGGAGTAGAAAACCTGGAAATATTTAACTGCAAACTTTGAGTGAAATTGCTGAAATACTCATGTCGACCTTCCAAGAAACAGATAAGCATAAAGTTACTGATCCTCCATCATAATACTCTGTCATCAAATTTTCCTATGCTTATTTTAATATTTCTCTGATGTTCTAGGTTTCTCAATAAAAACATGCAACTCACAAGAAAAAGGGTGAAAAAAAGGGCTATTGCCATACCACAAATTCAGTTGACTATCCAGTGCAAAATAGCATATAAACATTAGACAAACCTTATCAGCTTCCCCAAGCTTCTTGCATATTCTTGCCCTCTGCTCATCTGGAATATCATCCGCATTGACAATCACATCTAGAAACTGAATGTGAGCACTTCAGTTAGCGGTACTTATAAGATGTAAAAAGGTAACTACATTATCCAATGCACAACGTAAACATTGCTCACCTGTGAGAGTAGCTGGGAAACTGGATATCCATCTGCAATAATATTGCTAACTTCCTTGTTTGCCACATCAAATTCACCAAATTTGCATGCCGCCAGCAATGACTTGACAATATCTTCGGGGATAGCCTGATACAGGAAGGCCAACTTGATAAACAAAATAGTTTGATCTTCCAAGAGAAGACAAATAAAGAAACAGATGCACAAAGAACAAACTCTTTTCACAGTAAAAGTTGTCACGACGTGAGTTTGCAACTAAATAATTTGATCACACATGTGCAGAACCTTACCAAATTCTGGTCCACAATCCACTTCACTAAGTTCAAGGGAAAACTTTATCAAGCAAGCATGTACTATGTTACAGGAAGTACCGAAATTGGTAATGTGACATGTAAGTTAGCTATATGCAAGAAAGTGAGTGAAGTACCCCTGAAACACTAATCAAGTCGCTGGAAGAAATAGAAGATCCGAATAAACGAGCTGCACTCTGCAACAACAAAAAGTAATACTAAATGAACACACTTAATGCATAGCATAATGCAAAAGTAATAGTAATGAAACTATCAGACCTGAAGATAAGTTATAGCACGACGAAGATCACCTTGAGAGATGGCACTTAATGTGGACAATGCCTAATGTGGAAATACAGAAGCCACACAATATAAGTCAATATAAGCCAACAACTGATTAGAGGATATGTAGCAACAGTTGAGCTGGGATATGCTTGATGTCTATATATATTTTGAAGTGAAAACTGTAAGGCCACCTGAGCATCCAGAGTGAGCCCTTCTTCACTGCATATATGCAAAATGCGGTTGCTCATCACATCTTCTGACAGAGGCTTGAACCTAAACTTTGCACATCTTGATGCAAGTGGCTCTATTATCCTGTATGGCACAATGATTGTGGGTTCATAAATTCAATAAATAATGTACCACAGGAAAAAAAGTATGAACAGATTAATGAATACCTGCTGATATAATTGCATATGAAAAAGAATCTAGTCACTTTGGAATAAGTTTCCATGGTACGCCTCAACGCATTCTGTGGAAAAATTCACGGTATCAACTCACACACACCGTAATAAGTAGTGCAACAGTAACGATATATTAGTGCTACTACATATGGTAATATACCTGGGCATCTTCTGTCATTGAATCTGCTTCATCTAGTATAATAATCTTGTATGGTGGGCAGGGATAACCACTGAAGGCCATAGAAAAGCAGAAATAGACAAAAACAGTCAAGAATGTAACTATCCGATGAAAACCGAAACAATAAATTGCATCCAGTTTACCCTTTCTTTGCAGAACCAACTGCCACAGCAGCAAAATCTTTGATCTTCGTCCTCACCACATTAATTCCCCGTTCATCACTAGCATTAAGTTCCAAAACTCTTGACTTGTAGAGCTCTGGACTGAATTATCCAAGGAGGACCAGAAAACTAAAGTGAGTCTCCAAACATACCGACAGTAATGTCATATATTTTGTGAGAAACAAAATGTCTTCAAATGTTATTTTCTTGTTTTGTATGTTGGACAAAGTGTAACTTTGCTACTATTTGTACTACCTTAAACATACTTCAAATTTTAATTGTGTATTCTATCACATCAGTATTTTGGAACTCCCTCCCTCTCTCTCTCTCTTTGGCTTCCAGGTGTTTCTGTTGGGTTTCATATCTAGCCTACCCCAACTTGCTTGGGACAAAAGGCTTTGTTGTTGTTGTAGCTATGGCTATTAAAGTATACTTCGTAATGAAAAGATACAATCTGCTGAATAGTAAATACACTGTAATGTAGTAGGACCTAGTAACTAAATGTTAATTACCAAAAGGTTTTTGAAATGATGAGAGATGCTGGAACCAGTTAGTTATCCATCACAAGAAGACCTTCAGGGGAACCATCTATAAAGCTTAAACTACTAAAGTTCTGGTTTCTTAACTTGAGTTAGAACTGAATATACATCATTCAACGCATTAACCCAATGGTGAAGTATTAACACCTGTATCTTCTGATGAGTAATTGAGTATAGCCATGCCTAGGGCACAACCATATCGTCGCCAATCCAATAATAAAGCAGGCTTTCCACTCCTTATATGGGCCAGTGACTATTGACATACCACAGAATCAATCAGTCACACCCTCGAAATAATTATTTCCACATTCAACATGCGCCCAATTCTTAAGGTTGTACAAACAAGGCATGCTGATATCTACCGAATAAACAGAAATTCTAACATTGTGATGGTCCATTCTTATCAAAGTGTCCAACTTTCTACAAAGAAATGTTATCCTGTCACTACAAATTGTCCGCACACAACATTGAACAAAGTTAACATGCCATTCTGATGAAATGGATTAACAAACTTTATACATGAGTAGAAACGATCAAAGCTCAACATCCATTGACTCGACTACTGCACAGTGCACCATGCCCATGTAATGCTCCCATTAGATTTACTTGTCACACCTCGCTCACAATTGACAAGCATGACACTGTCCAAACTTATTGCAAATACTGACCAAAGCAAACACAAGAACACGAAACCAAAGAGAACAATGGCAAGCAAGAGAGTACCCGTAGAGCTGGTAGGCGATGGCGAGCGCAGTGGTGGTCTTCCCCGTGCCAGGCGGGCCGTAGAACAGCATGTGCGGCAGCTGCAGGGGACCAAACCGTAATAAGAAATCTCCCAAGGGGATCCACGAACAGATCAGGAAAAAAATATCATGAATGAAATGGGGAGTTAGGGTTAAGAGCGCGAGCGCGCCCGAACGTACGTCGGCGGTCTGGAGGGTGTTGGTGAGCACCCGGACCACCTCCTCCTGGTGCGCGACGTCCTTCACCTGCCTCGGCCGGCTGTGGCACCAGGAACACGCGCGATTAGAGCAAACCACGAGGGCTTATTCGCAAACTGCGCAGGAAATGGGGGAAGAGAAGGGGGAGGGGCGGCGGCGGCGCTTACTATTTCTCCACCCATGGCTGCGAAGACGGCACGAGCGGCGCCATCTCCTCCTCTGATGCCCGCCGCGGCGTAGGGGAGACGGTGGCGCGGGCGGGCGAGTAGCAGGCGGCTGCTCTGTTTTCGCGCGCTCTGTTCTTTTGGGCGGAGGTTTGGGGAGCGGGGGCGCGCGGTTCTGGTTCCCCGTTGTCTCACAGTCGAGGGTTTATGTCGCAGATTGGGACCTTTCCCGTGCAAGAGCAACTCTAACACGGAGCCTGTAAACAGCCTATAAAATTCCGGCAACGACAAAGCCGGTGCTCGAGCTAGCGGAACCTGTAAATTTTCAGGATCACCGGACGGATTTAAACGTTTTCGATTCTGTTTGTTTGGATCGGCCGCGGTCTTTTTTTTCGTGGTCCGGCCAGCGGCGTCCAATGGCCCGACTCATTTGTCCGTCTCTCTCGTTGTCACCGCTTGATAGCCTCGGCGATGGGACGTTAATGGCGACGGAACGTCGGGTATCAGCGCCGGCGGCTTCCCATGCGGCCGGCGTTTCCGGCTATCGGAGCTTTCCTTTTCCCGCGCGTTTTCCCTCCCATGGCTAGAAAACTTCCCGCGCCTCCACAGCCGTTTCCTGCCTTCATCGCGGTCTATAAAAGCGGTCACCGGCGCGACGGAGACAACAAGCCCAAGCAAGAGCAAGCACCTCTGGACAAAACGGCAACCACCAGCAGCCATGCCTCGCCGTAAGATCGTCAACTGGACCAAGATCAGGGAGGTGTGCCGCAGTCGCTTCCCGGAGGCCGACATCGACGCTGTCGACCTCTAGGCCATGTTATTGTCGGAGGTGGTGACCTTCGAGGAGGAAGGTTGTGTGGCCGAGACGGAGCTGGAGGAGGTGGTGGAGGCAGCCGCAAAGGTGGCTGCCCAATGGACGGTGCGCGAGATTCACCTCGTCACCGTGAAGGACGCAGTGGAGATGGTGGCCAAGGAGGCCGCATCAGCGGCCCTTCACGAGATCCGCCACGAGGCGGCCATGACCACGCTGGAGGAGGTGGCCAAGGAGGCCGCCAAGGTCACTGTCTGCGAGCTTCGCCACGCCGCCACCTTGCGCAGGACGGTCGAGGAGGCCGAGCACGCCACCGACGCGGTGGCGAAGGAGCTGCACGTGGCCAATGCCGCGTGGGATCTCGTCGACGGGGACGAGACAGAGGTGGAGGATGACGACGAGGAGGTGGAGCAGGCGACATCGGTGGCTATGGCGGTGGCGAAGGAGGAGGCGGGGGCGGAGGTGATCCCCATCCCCCTGGAGATCGCGAGGGTGGCGACGGAGCTGGCCGACCAGGAGACGAGGGACCACTGGGCCGCGGAGATGGAGAAGGCCCTGGCGCGGCGGGCGGCAGAGGACCACATGAAGGCGACGGGTAAGGCGGAGGCTCATGGGCGGCCAGCGATCGACGACGGCTAGCGGCAGCATAACGGTGGTTGTGGCAACGGCGGGGAGTAGTCGTAGGGACGGCCTCCTCCATCAGCAGTAGTAGCTCCTTTTTTATTTTATTCAAATGTGCCTTTTTTAATGGGCAGGGTCTAATCTAATAAAAACAAGTTTAAGTACTAATGTTTCACTTACATAGGAGCTCGAGTAGCTGACTGGGAGACAACCACGAGGACAAGCGCGCAGTCCGTGCCGATACAATCGTTGTCCAAATTTGATGCACGGATAGGTCGAGTCGAACGCGTCTGTCCGGTTGGGTCGTGCCGCTGGGAAGCCGCGCACGTCCGCGTGGATACTTTCGGAAGCGCTCGAACGGGTTGGATCGGTCCGGTAGAGAGGCTCATACGGTGTCCCGAAAACACGATCCCGTGGCTTGTACATGTACCGAGCGGAGGGGCTGTTGCAGGTCCGAGTTGTTAATTTCTCCACTGTCTCAGCCGCCACGTAGTCATCCGTACAACACCTCCAGCCGTCGATTTCTCGCTGCTTTAGCAAAATCGTGCATCACTGGTAGAAAATCTTGTCTACGTATTCGATTCTGACCAAGTCTGTGCCAATTTCCAGTGAATCCTCTTTATACAGACCTATTCAGGCGAACGACGCGGTGCATGCGAACGGCACACACAAGCAGCACGGGGCAACGGCGTAGCAGCGTAGGTGCGCGGCCTGGAGCAAACGAGCTAGCTAGGTGGTTTATTCATCTTCCGATCAATTCTATATATGCCGATCGATTGCATAGCTAGCTAGCTAGCGAGTAGGGGGTGCTATTCATCGATTACATCTTCGTTAAGCTAGCTAGCTAGGTAGCGGCGACGCTGGGATGCGGGGCAGGCGCTCGGAGGCCCATGCGGCGGCGTGGGCAATTCTCGGGAAGAAGATGATTAAAAAAAGAGGGTGTCAGTTTTACAGTATCCGTTCTTTCTAGGTCAATTTGAAACCGTAAAAATGGTTTAAGGTGCTATGTATATAACTTTTTAAGGGTTGAATTTTACAAACTCCATTAGAGTTTCTCTAAGATGACAATGTAAACCGCCTAAACCCGTAAATTTCCAGCGGATTTAAGGTTTACAGGTCGGTCGGGTGAGATAACACAAACTCTAAACGGCCCGGCCTATATTCATTTTTCACGGGGCTCACATGGCTCGGCTCGAGTCCTACATCTATCGGTTGAAGTAGAGGACATAGGTCGTAACCCGCACTCCTCCCCCTATCGTGAACCCTACCACACCTGCGGCATTGCCTTCTGTTCCTAGCTCCAACGAGAAATAGCGGGTTGTGCAAGCACGGATCGGAGTGAGGGAGAGATCCATGGTATCGTTGTGCCGAGGATGTGGCCAGGGGTGGCCGTAGCGGCTGGGGGAGCGGCCGTGGAGATGGCGGAGAAGATGGCGGTGGTGGAAGGCGCCCGTGCAATGACGAGCTCCACAGTAAGTGGGTCCGCTCCGTTGGCGTGAGGAAGCGAGCGGCGCGGCGGTGGACCAACTAGGGTCTAAGGCCGTCGCCGTCGCTCTGTCCGTACGTGGAGGATCTCCCCGAGGAAGCTCCCCCCCCCGGCACTTCTCCCCTACCATTTCGTCGGAAGACTAGGCGCGCGGCGACGAGCAGGAGCGCGCCACCCACGAATTAGAGGAGGCTCGCGAGGTGGAGCTCTGACGCGAACGAGAGGAGGTGCTCTAGGCCATCGCCTTCGTCCGCCATATGGAGGCGCAGCCGCCCATGAGCCGGATGTCGAGGTCATCTTCCTCGACGACTAGGCGACGTCGTTCTTCGTGTCGCCGTGCCCATGAAGCTCCTCCGACGAGCTCGATTTTGGTAGAAAGGTGTCGTGCCGCCATCCCTGTGTAGCTCCCACGACCTCCAGTTCTAAATTCCTGCTTTTAATTTGCTACTTTTGATGTATCGTTTGAAGTATGTATGAACTATGAACGATCATCGCAGTAAAATTTCCCAAGTTTTTTTTTCAAAGATACGGGTCGAGAATTTAGGTTCTGATCTGCGCGAATGAACGTCGAACCGTAAACCGTGGATTCGGTGACCTGTAAAATCGATTTGCAGTTTGCAGATTTACAATGTATGTTAGTGGTACTCTAACGGTAGAACTTGTCGTTCATTCGGTACCTCTCAGAGTGGTTCTATGATTTGTATAAAACACAATGGTCGTGTTTGGTAGCCTGCATTCTCTCCAAACAGGCCAGGATGCTACGAAATCGACCCGTTTGGTTGGTCGCACGCCCACTGTGTTGTGGCCAACGCTTGAATCGAGCATTTTCGTGGAGCCATGCCCTGGAGCTGCAAAAGGGGGAGACGGTGTGCACACGACATCCTCGGTCGCGCGGGAGGGAAACAAAAGTTTCTCAACCATGCTTCACGCCAAGAGTACCCTCACCTGCTTAGATGGCTCACCTCTACGCATTGGCTCTCCCCAAAATCCCTCCTCCTCTTGATTCAACACCACAAACGAATAGTGGCGCGGATCTACCGTACCCAGTGGTTCCTCCTACTCCGGCAGGTGAGCGACGGCCAGGGGCATCACGACACATCTCCCTCCTTCTCCCCGGCTGCGCATTGCCATGGGTGAGGTAACCACCGAATCCCTCCCCCTACTATTTCGATTAGGGTTGAAGTACCTTTAGGAAGAACTCACTGTAGATCTGCCTTATTAGGTTGACAGGATGGCATTTATCCATCAGTCAGCTGTGCTTGTAGCTGCGATTCAGGCCTAGATCATGTTGTTGCACAAGAGAGCTGTTAGGCGGGTTGCGTTTCCTCGACTGACGTACATTAAGGATGGCCAATCTGAACTATACATCTATAACTACAATGATATAGAGTCTCTGAGCATGCTCCAGATGAAAAGATCCCCCTTCTTTGCACTTGTCAGAAGGTTAAGGACGGGTGGACTTTTGGTATATAGCATCCACACCTCAGTCGAAGAAAAAGTTGCAATGTTCCTTATGTGGTTGGCCACAACTAGAGGTTTAGGGTCATCCACTACACTTTCAAAAGAAGCATGGAGACAATATCACGATATTTCAACCGAGTGTTGTATGCAATAACTGAGTTGAGAGAGGAGATGATCAAGTCACCTACGGGTCAAACATCAGAACAAATACGCAATAGCATCAAGTGGATGCCATATTGCAAGGTGAGCATGTATTCCCTTGTTTTATAATTGCATCCTTCGATTGAGTCCCACGTGTTCTCCTTTTCTCATTTCATCCTTGTGTTCCTGTAATAGGATTATATCGGTGTAATCGATGGTACTCATGTTAGTGCTAGAGTTCCAAGATCAGAATCTACATCTTAGAGGGAAGGAAGCACTACACCAGCCAAAATGTACTAACTGTTATCGATTTCGACATGATGTTCACATACTAGCTGGTTGGGAAGGATCAACCCATGATGCAACCATCCTTGCTGATAGCATGTCCAGGCTTGAAGGGATCAATATCCCTAATGGAAAGTGCTATCTAGGAGATACTGGATATGGTTATTGTCCTGGGATTCTTCCACCCTTCAGGTCAACCAGGTACCATCTCAACGAGTTCACTGGAAGGAACAAGCCACATAATGCCAAGGATCTCTTCAATCTCAGGCACTCTAGCCTTAGGGTTACCATTGTAAGGGCATTCGTTGCTTTGAATAACAAGTTCAAGATCCTTGATCAGAATCCATTCAACACTTTCCCCACCCATGTAAATCTAGTGCTTGCATGTTGCATACTCCACAATTGGATCTTGGGGTATGGCCTTGATAAGTATGTGTCGGATGAGGAGAGTGTGATTCCTGACGACGATGACATTGGCCATGGTGTCGAGAAATTTGACAATGAAGCTTGGAAGCAGAAGAGGATAGAGTAGGAAACGGCAATGTGGAATGATAGAGGTCACACCACGATCTGAGAAGAAGAAGAAGAGAAGAAGGTTGCAGTACCCTCATGGTCTTGAGGAATATGACAATGAATCTTGGAAGAAGAAGAGGATGGAGTGGGCAACGGCAATTTGGAATGCAGAGGTCACACCATGATATGAGAAGAAGAAGAAGATAAGAAGAGAAGAAGAAGGTTGTAGTACCCCCCCTCCCACGTTCCTGAACAATATTCATAATCGACTATGCTTATGAACTGCCATTCGTATTAGCTAGGGTTGTGTGATGATAAACTGATGTACTCCTATTCGTAGTATCTAGGTTTGTCTGTCAATGAACTTCCTATTCAGATTATGATTTCTATCTCATTTGTGTGATAGAAGAGTAAGATCACTCATTGAGAGAAGAAGTTACCACAAGCCAGACCTGGGGGCAACCAAACACACATAGTTGCTTCACGTTTGGGATCTAAGCTTGCAAGCGGGCTGTATAAAATGCGCCACAAATGAACTGCAGGATACCAAATGGTGTGTCATACATGACCCAAGGCCTGTATTCGGCTAGCAGTGCCACTGGCAACATTGCTGGACTGGGTCGAGAAAGCCATGCGGGCTACCAAACGTGCCCAATATCTACCGTGGTGGCGTGTCCCGCGTTTTTCCTCAAACTAGTCTAGTTTCTTTTTCTTTTGAGTTAAATCCACTGTTAGTCACTGAAGTTGCTTAGAAAAGTCAATACGGTCATTGTACAACGGAAATACGAGTTTACGTTCACTGAAGACATGTCAGAGCGTCACTCCCGGTCACCACGGGTGTCGTAGAGATGTATTTGATGATGTGGCAATCTAGGGACCCACTGTCAACCTCTAGTTGTGTTTCATTTGCAAAAATGTCCCTAAAATCTACTTTTTTAACCCAGGAAAAAGACTAAAGGTTTGGACCGGTGGTCAGTGAGAAGTAGGACCCACTTGTCAATCTCACCCACACAGTTCTCTCTGCCTCTCCTCTCTTCCTGTCCTTGTTCAACCACCAAGCCTGTAGACGAAGCCCGCGCCACTGGAGACCAATGAGAAGACGAGGGACGACATGAAGGGGGAGGCAGAGGAGTTCGAGAAGTAGGAGGAGTTGGCCGCGCCGATGAAGTCGACGCACTAGACGGTGCCGTTGTCAGCGGCAACGCCGCACACCGTGGAGCCTCCCATGATGGCGAGTGTGGATGCGGATGCGGTCGCCGCGAGCAGAATAAGGGACAAAACGGCAAGCTGGACCCTGTATACGGGGGTCATTGGAGGAGGAGCGCGTCGGCGATAACCGTCATCCTCGAGTCGGTCAGATGGTGGTTGGAATAGGAGCATAGCAGAGGATCTAGTTCCTGAAGGGAATATGCCCGAGAGGCAATAATAAAGTGGTTATTATCTTATTCCATGTTTATGATAAATGTTTATTTTGCATGCTATAATTGTATTAATTGGAAACGTTAATACATGTGTGTTTAATAAACAAAATATAAAGTTCCTAGTAATGCCTCTCATATAAACTAGCTCGTTGATTAAACAAGATGATCAAGGTTTCCTGATCATGGACATTGGATGTTGTTAATAACGAGGTCACAACATTGGTGGAATGATGTGATGAACATTCATCTGAAGTATAGCATTACGATCAGAGTCATTATGTTTATATTGCTATAACATCATACGAAGTAATCTTAGTCCTTAGACCATGAGATCATGTTAATTGCTAACACCGGAAGAGTATCTTGATAACATCAAACGTCACACCATAACAGGGTGACTATAAAGGTGGGTTCAGTGCTACGAAGATGTTATGTTAAGGCTCATGGATCAAGAGTGGGATTTGTCCATCCCGATGACGGATAGATATACTCTAGGCCCTCTCGGTGATATCACATTGAAATAGCTTGGAAGCAAGTGATGTGATCACTAGAATGTTATATCACGGGAACGAGAAAAGAGTACATGTCGGTAACGAGATCAAACTAGGTATGGATATACCAATGATCGAATCTCGGACATGTAATATATCGCGAGACAAAGGGATTTAGTTACTAGCGTTAAAGGTTCTCACGATCACAGAAGTCATCGTTGAATATGTGGGAGTCAGTACGGATCTCCAGGTCCCGCTGCTGATTATTGATCGGAGAGGGGTCTCGATCATGTCTACATTATTCGCGAACCGTAAGGTGACACACTTAAGGGATACCGACACCATTTGGAGCAAATATGTTTCAGATAAAGATTTTAAGAAAGCGCTGGAATTATTTCAATAGACACCGAAACTGTTTTGGGTGAAATTGCTGAAATTGGTTCTGCATGTAATATTGAAATGTTGCAGGGGGTTTTATGTGAATGTTTGTTAATTAAAGTAATTAACAAAATTCTGAATAAAATTAATAAAAGAGTTTTATTAAATGAGAGAGCATTAAAATTGGAGAAATTTAATGCATTTAAAGTGGAGACTTAGAATGTGAAGGGGCAAATTTATGTGGAGGGAGTTACCACCAGATGAATAAGGAGGTGAAGGGTCACCCCTTGAGGCACCGGCCATGGAGAGGGGTACCCTCCCCTCCTCCTATAAAAGGCCCCCCTCACACCCCTTCTTCATCACACCTTCTCATGAAGGATCTCTCTCCCCCTCTAGTATTATTCCCCATGGTCTCGGATTAGCGAGATACATGTTCCCGGTGGCTTTATCTGGAAAGGAGTTGCTGCTTCCGCTGCTTTGCTAGAGCGAGGGACGGAGGTTGTCGGGTACGGACGTGTGCGATCACGGATGCACCGCTGCAGTGCTGGACTTAGTGGTGCTTTGGACTTGCTAGAGTTGGATCGATGGACGTCTTTGGGCGGACCTGCTGGACTTCATCACGATCTTGAGATCGGCAAGCGTACGACTACATCATCCACGAGTTCCTACTCGTTAACAAAACTCGTTGTCTTCGAGGGTAAGTTCTCTATGGATGTATATCCACCCGTTGCTTGTATCTAGTAGATAGATCTTGGCGTATAGTTCCCATCGTAGGATTTTTTTTGTTTTCTATGCTGCGAACCCCAACGGTGGTATCAGAGCCTGATCTATGTGTAGGTGCTTTGCACGGGTAGTACACATATGTTTATCTGTGGGCGATGATGATCATGTTATTGCATCTTCTATGTATTTTGGATATTGGTGGCATAGTGGGATGAAGCGGCCCGGACCAACCTTACATATCATCGCACATGAGACCGGTTCCACGACTGACATGCAACTAGTTTTGCATAAGTGGCTAGCGGGTGTCTGTCTCTCCCACTATAGTCAATATCTGATTTACAACGAGTTGCTAATAACTTGGTTATCCTCGTTGTGGTTCATGTTCGTAGGTAAGACCGGTTCTATCTCCGAAAGCCCTAAGTGTAACACCCTCAGAATCGGCCCTATGCAAGTTTTAGCGATTCCCGCCAAACCCGCATAGAAACGATTCAAAAGGTGCCACCGAGCACTTTAAATGCGGGTGGAAAGCGAAATAACATTACACAACAGTCCTCGATGGGACCCACAGAACAGGTATATATACAACAGCGACTCAATGAGTCAAGAATACAGATATACGGTACAAAGATCCAAATCACCTTGAAAATGATAGGGCGTCCGACTACGGACAAGAAGCAAATGGGGCTAAGAGCCCTGAAGAATAACCAATGGCGTCCATAACCTGCCCGAGCCAAGCCGGAAGGGTAACCACCGCTAACGACGTCGATCTCACAACCTGCTTAAACAAAAAGGTGCCGACAAAGGGCAAAGGAAAAGAGGAGCGTCGATTAAGGCCAAGATACAGCGAGGCTAGAATTCGGTCCTCGCCTACATAGGTATGGTGGATCAAGCGGCGTAAGCATGCATCGAACAACCTATAGAGACTCGATATAACGTCGGCTATCGAGAGGGATAAGAAAGACCTATTCGAACCAACCGATGCTAACACCAAACAATCCCATCTGGTATTCCCCTCGAGACCAAACGAGGAAGTCACCGAGGAACTCACACCGTTGGCGCTTTATTTATTCGGTTATCGTTGCGGCAATTACTAGTCGGTGTAGATAATCATCACGATAAAATAAGCGATGGGCCGTTTTAGTTAATCATTCCGTTATGGTTGCAGCACTTACTAATCGATACAATTAGCATGAGATAACCCCAAAACCCAAAGGTTGTTGGTACTTTTACTTAGCCATTCCGTTGTAGTGAAGCTGATTACTAGTCATATCGGATACAAGTCAATTTATAACAAGAACTTTAGTTATAGTTGTCTATGATCAAACCTTTGCTCCAAGTCGTCCATAACCGGACACGGCTTCTCGAAAAGATTTAACCTGCAGGGTGCACCAAAGTATCCACAAGCACTTGACCCTTTTGCCAGATCAGTTAACATACACCCATCGGTATGTCGGCGGGGCCTAAGTCATGACGTTCCTAGACCCAAAGCAAGCACGGGGGGCCACCCCACTAAGTCTACCCGCAACGAAGTCGGCCGGTCTCCGAGACGGACTTAGGGTTTGCGCCAGTGGCTGTAAACGACAGCAAATCCCAAAACTGGGACTGTCGATACCGCGAAAACACTCCGCTTCCTAAACAGTACAGTGTGCTATCCATCGCACAATTTAAATAAAGCAGTAAAGCATGGCATAAGTACAGGATAGTAAATAAAACCTCAAACTAGTTGTGGCCCCCAGTACAATACTTTGAAATCAGGTAATAATCAATGGGGGGCCCATATCTCCCCACCTGTGGTTAGCGCGCTCGATCTCGGAACAGGTGTCAAGAACTCGGGCCCTACGGGACACAAGTGGGCGGTCGGAAACCAAATATTATCTATCACCCACCGGTGCCTCTGCTTACCTACTTCAATTTTAGTTGTTAAACAGTAATTAAAGTGAACGAAAAGTAAAGCCATGATAATCTCCAACATTAAACAGGCGGCAAACCTCCAGCAACTGTGGTACTTAACGACACGCAACAGCACTTGAGCAAGCGACTACGACGCGCGAGTCCAACTATCTACCAAACAACAGGTAGTAGGATGTGTCCAAGGCAATATAGGGCTGCAAGGGGATATCACGGTTGCGGAAACTAGAGCATCGCCACACAGATAGCAATAGATCAACAGGAGGGAATAAATACTATAAAGTAAAATAGGTAGAAAGGGGGAGATGCTCGCCTGAAAACATTGCCGAAGGGTTCATCCGAAGATCGGGTCGGCACTCTCATCGACTCAACGGTCTTATCCGCAAAGAAGCAAACCACTAGAAGAAACACCGGATGCAATATTTAATACTACGACAAAAGATCGGGCATGATGCATGTATGATGTATGGCATGGCAAAGATGCGGTGCAATTGGGCAATATTAAGTGGAACCGGGGTCCCGACAATTAATTAGATGGTTCATGTTGTTTAGATACCCCGCAATTTAAATGTTGTCTTAGCATGGCAAGAGATAGCACCGTTTCGCTACACAAATTTAAATGAGGCCAACAAGAGACTAGATTTGCCCGCATACGGGCCCCATATTTAATTATGAGGTGAATCGGCGTAAGGCCCCCAAACCACAGACAAGTATGCATGCATGGACAAATTAATATGCGACGGTTTATATATAGCATTTATAAAATAGGGCTCGGGAAAAAGGTGCACACATTAGGGGGTCTCGGCGATCTTGGGGTTCCGGGGGTGTGTTCGGGGTCGGTCTCCGGGTTCAGGGTTCGACGGGATCGGTATCGGACAACAGAAGTAGATCTTGTCGCATCCGCGGTGGTCGGGCCATGTTGTCGGTCTTGTCGTCTCACGCGGAGATCTTGGCGTTCCGGGAGGGAGTACTTGGTCTGGCGTCGGGGCATCGGGCTCGCCCTGGTTGCTGTCGTTCTTGTCGTCGATGGCGAACTTGAGTGGATCGGGTACCGGGGTACTCGAGTCCGCGAAGTAGATCTTGAGGCGCCCGCTTCACCGGGTCCAGTAGGTGTTCTTGTCTTCCATGTAGAATACCTTCGGGTTCGGGGCTTCGGATCCGCGAAGGGGCCTCGACGTTCCGGACTTCGGGAACGGGGCCTTTGGTCCGTGAAGTTCTTGTTGTTCCCGCTTCGAGAAGATCTTGTCGGTGCTGGTACGGGGTCTATCTTCGGCTTCGAAGATCTTGGCGACCTTGGGGTGCCAAACTGGTACACGCAGCGGAACAGCATGGACTCGTGGTGGCGGCCGGGCTCCCTGGCGGTGTCGGATGGAGGAGGCAGCCGGCGCTGATGGGCAGAGGCGGGACCCACAGCGAGGAAGGGGTTGAGGAGGGCGGCCGAGCTGCAATGAGGCGAGGGATGGAGGGCAACGGAGGCGAGGAGGTCGAGCTCACGGGGAGGGCAGAGGCGTCCGAGGCGGGCGGGCGCCAGCGCCGGATGGCGAGATCATGAGGCCGACGGAGCTTCTGGGCAGCGGGGCGCAGCGGGGTGGGGACGAGGAGGGCGGTGGTGAGGTCGGGCGGTGGTTGCCGGCGGGCGGAAGGCGGAAGGGCAGAGGGCGGCGCATCGAGGCAGAGGAGGCGCGGGAGAAGAGGGCGGTTCGGCGGGCGGTGAGCGGAGGGAGGCGATTGATGCTGGGAGGGAAGGGAAGGTGACCCGGCGGTGGAGGGCGGTTGCTGCCGGAGGTGGAGAGAGGAGAGAGGGGGCGCGGGGAGACGAGGCGGGGAAGAAGAACAGGGGAGGAGCGGGGACAGGGGGTCTCGGGGGGAGAGGAGAGGGAGTGGGGCCGGAGGTGGGACCAGGCGGTGGCAGGCGTGGGGGCTGTGTGTGTGGGTGGTGTTGACCGGGGTGGTTGGGGTATCTTCTTTGGCGTGTGTGTTGTGTGGGTGGGGCTGTGGGGTGGGTCCCAGGGAGAGAGAGGGGGAGAGAGAGAGAGGGAGGAAGAGGGCTAGGCCAAGTGGCGGTGTCTGGTTGGGTGGGGGTTGGGGACAGGGCGACGTGGCGGCGTGGGACTGGTCCGGGTGAGGTGGCCGGAGGGTGTGGGTAGATAGGTTGGTAGAAAAGGGTTTGGGGTGGACCGTTTAAATTTACGGGTGGTCGTTTGGCCTAATCGCCTGCTCGACTGCCCCACTAAAAATATTTAACTATTTTTATTTATTTTCAAAATAACTTTTGTAATTAGTTTTAGACAAACAAAATATCCGGAACATCCGGGGTTTAATTTGAAATAGAAGGAGGGCTAATTTTAGAAAACGATTGTCTTTCGCAAATAGTTTTTTGGCAAATTAATATGCATGATGATGACGATGCTCAAATGCAATGTGGCATGATGACATGAGCATGCGGTCATGATGATGCAATGCACAAAAACAACGCGATTTTCTAGTAGTGGTTTTGCGGGATGCCACACTAAGCCACGTAAAACTTGCAATTGATAAATTAGAGGCGTCTAGTTTAGATCGTTGCTGGGCTAGTGTCTTGATATGGTATTGTTGTAAGTAGATGTATAATAGATACTCTTACAACACACTTAACGTGTAAGTTCCATAGACCTTGGCCTTACACACAAAGGAATGATAGAGATCATACCACGATGCAAATGATAGAGATCAAATGCATGGACCATATCATCTCACTTTACATATTAGATGTTTGCATCTTATACTGCTAGTTTGACGCTTTTGGTAGCATTGTAAGATGATTCCTCATTTAGATATCAAGATAAAATGTGTTCTTCCTTCAGTATGCACTGTTCTATGGACCGTGTTTCGAGACATCACGTGATGATCGGGTGTACTCGACTCTACGCTTTCATACAACGGGTGTAAGACAGTTTTACACACGCGAGTACTAAGGTTCTTACTTGGCGAGCCTAGCATGTACAGACATGGCCTCGGAACACGGACCGAAAGGTTAAGCATGAGTCATATAGTTGATATGATGCCCATATAGATGCTCACCTTTGAAGCTACACCGACTCACGTGATGATCGGACTTGGTGTAGTGGATTTGGTTCATGTAATCACCAAAAAGGCACGAGGGATGTCGTTTTTGAGTGGGAGTTCATTTCTAATTTGGATTAGTCGAACTCAATTTGTCATAAACTAAATCAAAGTGAATTTGCATAATTTGTTGTAGTCATTGGCATCTGTTCACTACCTTATGCTTAGTTTTAATTGAGATAATAGAACTATAGAATTCTGGATATTTACTTTATGAACTGGTATCGTATTGTTTTGAATGTCAATTTAAAGTTTATAAGTCCTATTGCAAACTTTCAGCAAACTCTATTTACTCCATGAAGTTTAATAAGTAGTATTAAATCAAGAGTAAGAATTCCAATGTTAGTATCTAAAGTATCATGTTTGCATCCATGATTAATGATATTCAAAAGTTGTTTTAATATCAAGATTATCTAAGAGCTAAAAATTGTTTCAGAAACCATCATGTGTGAAAGATATTGTGATATCTGAAACAATGTTTTTGGTTGCATTATGATAGAGTATAATTTAGCAAAATACATGTTCTCATATTGTATGAGAATTTGTGAAGGATAGAGATGCTAAGCATCTGGATCTCCCAAAAAGGTTTTGGGAACTAACATTATACTCGCGATTCGTCCTTACAGGCTATAGTAGCTTGATCATGAAAGTTGTCATGATAAGGATGAATAGAAGATGTAAGTAAAATGTTTACTCACTAATAGATTACTAAAGAATGGATTTTTGAAAGAACACCAAACATTTGATGATGGTGATCCACTTCAAAGTGCAAGTCCAAAGGTATTAGTATTTGACTATATACACTTTGTACTATGTGTCATGTGAATGACACCACTATTGATGTTGATGGATTCTTTTAAAAGGGAAAAGGAATTTCTGAAAGAGAATCTATAAAATATTTGGCAGAAAAGAAAAGGTTGGAGATGTCCAACTTAGGTATATAGAAGATATACATGTTATGGCTATATTCCTTGCTTGTTAAACAATGTGGTTCTGAGGTATTGGATACCGAATTGGTTGGTATGAAGTGTCATACAGGACAACGCAATTCATGAACTGCAATGGCCTAAGTAACTAGCAAGAGAATAAGTGATGATGTTCATCGAAAACAAATAAAGTGTTATTGTGTTTTTCGTTGTCGTCAAACCTAGCCTTCAAGATTTGTTTTAATAATTGTTATTCTGTTCCGGTATTATGAGAACAATGGTTGTTCAAATAATTACCGTATTCCATAAAGGATGGATGAACTTTTACAAGTCTAGTGGGAGAAATCACATCCATAAACACTATTGCTAAAATGTCGCAAGACAAATGATTGAAAGATCACTTATGAAGTGACATCGCTGTTTAAATTATATTGGAAAGAAAACATGAAGAAACTCCATGTTGATGGATTTTTGGAGTCTTTGATTTTGATCAATTGACGCTTGTGAGACTTTCCTCGAGATAATTGAAACTCCGTCCATAGTCCAAAGAGGAACGGATGACTAACTTATTGGATATTATACATATTGATGTATATAGTCCATTATATGTAGCCATATGCAATGGATCTTTTTGCTTCATATGCTTTCTCCAGAAATTTAAGTGAATATATCTATATATTTACTTAATAAGGAAGAAGTATAAAACATTTGAAAATTGTTCAAAGACTTTCAAGATGAAGTGAAAAATCATTGTAACAGGAAAATAAAAGAGTTTATGATTTGATCATAAAGGAAGATATTTGAGTTACATGTTTAGCAAAACACCTAAGATTTGAGGAATTGTTCCATGATTTGTGTTTTTCGGTAAACCATAGGAGTATGGCATATTCGAGAGATGAAATCAAACCATGTTTGACATGGTAAGATCAAAGGTGTCATTTATAAAACTGCCATTATGTTTTAAGGATTAAAGCTTTAGAGACTACCGCTTTTACACTAAAAATAGCACCATCGTGATCCGTTGAAATGACACCATATAAGTTATGGTTTGGGATAAAACCCGAATTGTCTTTTCTTAAATTTTGGTATGCTGTGCATAAGTAAAATGTTTACAACCAAAGTCAGATAAGCACGTCTTTGTAGGTTATCCCAAAGAATTTGTTGGGAATTTCTCCATAACACCGAGGACAAAAGAGTTTGTTACTTGGAACGTCAAGTTTCTTGAGAAGGAATTTTTCACGAAAAGTTAAGTGGGAGGACAACAGAACTTTGATAAGGTTGTTGAACCTTAGCTATATGTGCTAAGTAGCGCAGCGCCGGAAAGTGTCCCGTTGGCGGCCACAATGCTCATGGCTCCCGTGATTACAAAGGTTGTGATCTCGGAGATTAGAGTTCCTATTGAACCGTGTGGGTCGGTAAGAATCAAATAGTGTGATTTGATAAGCAAGTCATTATTGTTTTGACAATGATGAACCGACTACATGCAAAGAAGCGATGATGGGCCCTGACTCCATAAAATGACTAGAAGTCATAGAATCCGTGATAGTATCCATACACGAGAAATCAAATTTTTGAACTTGGAAGACCCTCCGGAAAGGCGTGAAGCCTATCGGTCGTGTTTGGATCTATAAAGAAATAGACATGGATGTTTAACATCTATTAAATAATCGACATGTCAGAAAGAAGTTTACGACAATGTTCAAGGAGTTGACTATGACAAGATTTGATCTTTCATAGCGATATTTAGTCTTGACGGATTAATGTAGCAACCACTACATATAATTTGATGTATGGTAGTTGAACAAACAAAACAATGTTCTTCTAATAGAATGGTTACCTAGGACGTGTACATGACATGGTCCGAAGGGTTTTGTTAATTCAAAGGATGCTAAAAGGGAATGCAAACTTCAATAGTTGAAGTAAGCATAGCGGAGTTGGAATCTTCACCATGATGAAACTGTTAAAAGAGTTTAAATTCATCGGAGATGATGAAGATACTTGCATTTGCAAGAAATTAAGTGGGAGCGCTGAGACATATTTCTAATATATTATGTAGAGGACATATTTTTGATTGGAAATGATGTATCTTGTATTGACACAAGTTAAGAATTTCATTGAAATAAGATTTCGATGAAAGACTTGGGCAAAACCGGAATATTAGGCATCAATATCTATATGGATAGATTGAGGCGCTAATATGGTTGTGCCATACATACATATATGAGATATTGAAAGGGTTCAATATGGAAACAACAAGAAAGGTTCTTGCTGCATGGAAAGGATTGTATCAAGATTCAAGTGTTTCAACACTTGGTGAGTAAAATCACATGAAGATTTTGATCGATTATACCGTGATATGTATATATCCAGATATGTCCTATGCTCTAAATGTTATGAGCACATACCAGAATGATTCATAAGATGATCATTGGACAATAGTAAAGATATTCTTATGAGCTTTGGAAGAACTAAGAATATATCATGTATAAGTGACAAATAGTTAAAGGTAGTTCATTGTAAAGTGTTACATTGATACTAGTTTTGTCACAAGATACAAATTAAATTTATCTCAATTTAGACTATGGGTGGCACAATGTAATGGAAAGGATGTTCCATGATGGATTTGGATAAGTTCCAAAGTTGAGACATTGTGACGGATACTACAACGAAAGGCTAAGTATATGACTGCTATAGTAGCAGCAAAGGAGGGCATTTGTGTTAAGTAGTTTGTTATCAAACTAGGTGTGGTTCAAAGTGGGCTAATACTATGAAGATATATTGTATGACAATAATATCAACATATTTTAACCCAAACAAACTAAAGGTCTCACCAAAGGACCAAGTTTATACAATGCCATCTCATTTGAAGATGAGTGATGCGTAGAGACGCAAAGACATGCAAATACACATGGACCTGAAACTGTCAGATCCGGAGATTATGTTAACCACTAGCAATCACGTATATGCAACACCAGAAAGCCATAGGTGTTCAATACGCAAAGTTTTTCAAACTAGATTATTGACTCTAGTGCAAGTGGGAGACTGAAGGGAATATGCCCGAGAGGCAATAATAAAGTGGTTATTATCTTATTCCATGTTTATGATAAATGTTTATTTTGCATGCTATAATTGTATTAATTGGAAATGTTAATACATGTGTGTTTAATAAACAAAATATAAAGTTCCTAGTAATGCCTCTCATATAAACTAGCTCGTTGATTAACCAAGATGATCAAGGTTTCCTGATCATGGACATTGGATGTTGTTAATAACGAGGTCACAACATTGGTGGAATGATGTGATGAACATTCATCCGAAGTATAGCATTACGATCAGAGTCATTATGTTTATATTGCTATAACATCATACAAAGTAATCTTAGTCCTTAGACCATGAGATCATGTTAATTGCTAACACCGGAAGAGTATCTTGATAACATCAAATGTCACACCATAACAGGGTGACTATAAAGGTGGGTTCAGTGCTACTAAGGTGTTATGTTGAGGCTCATGGGTCAAGAGTGGGATTTTTCCATCCCGATGACGGATAGATATACTCTGGGCCCTCTCAGTGATATCACATTGAAATAGCTTGCAAGCAAGTGATGTGATCACTAGAATGTTATATCACGGGAACAAGAAAAGAGTACATGTCGGTAACGAGATCAAACTAGGTATGGAGATACCGATGATCGAATCTCGGACATGTAATATATCATGAGACAAAGGGATTTAGTTACTAGCGTTAAAGGTTCTCACGATCACAAAAGTCATCGTTGAATATGTGGGAGTCAGTACGGATCTCCAGGTCCCGCTGCTGATTATTGATCGGAGAGGGGTCTTGATCATGTATGCATTATTCGCGAACCGTAAGGTGACACACTTAAGGGATACCGACACCATTTGGAGCAAATATGTTTCAGATAAAGATTTTAAGAAAGCGCTGGAATTATTTCAATAGACACCGAAACTGTTTAAGGTGAAATTGCTGAAATTGGTTCTGCATGTAATATTGAAATGTTGCAGGGGGTTTTATGTGAATGTTTGTTAATTAAAGTAATTAACAAAATTCTGAATAAAATTAATAAAAGAGTTTTATTAAATGGGAGAGCATTAAAATTGGACAAATTTAATGCATTTAAAGTGGAGACTTTAAAAGAGAATGTGAAGGGGCAAATTTATGTGGAGGGAGTTACCACCACATGAATGAGGAGGTGAAGGGTCACCCCTTGAGGCGCCAGCCATGGGGAGGGGTACCCTCCCCTCCTCCTATAAAAGGCCCCCCTCACACCCCTTCTTCCTCACACCTCCTCGTGAAGGATCTCTCTCCCGTCTAGTATTATTCCCCATGGTCTCGGATTAGCGAGATACATGTTCCCGGTGGCTTTATCTGGAAAGGAGTTGCTGCTTCCGCTGCTTTGCTAGAGCGAGGGATGGAGGTTGTCGGGGTACCGGACGTGTGTGCGATCACGGATGCACCGCTGCTTTGCGGTGCTGGACTTAGTGGTGTTGGACTTGCTAGAGTTGGATCTGATGGACGTGCTGGAGCCGGACCTGCTGGACTTCATCACGATCTTGAGATCGGCAAGCGTACGACTACATCATACACGAGTTCCTACTCGTTAAAAAAACTCATTGTCTTCGAGGGTAAGTTCTCTATGGATGTATATCCACCCGTTGCTTGTATCTAGTTGATAGATCTCGGCGTATAGTTCCCATCATAGGAAATTTTTTGTTTTCTATGTTGCGAACCCCAATAGTTCCGAGCATGAGAGGGTGTTTTGTTCTGGCCTGGCATGCCGCACCCTAGTCACTGCTCCGGTCTCATCACATAATGCTTTGCACCGGATTTCTTTTTAGGCTTTCATAGGGGGGAGAGAATCTCTACCTGAATTTACTCAGAGAGAGGATGTTACGAGATAAAGTGGTGCAGGTAGTCAAGCAACAAATTGTTGTGTACCCTTTAATCCATTTTTCTAAAATGGTATGACCATGATGTGAGATCGGCGTGTCTAGTCTAGCATCATACCCCTCATGTTGTAGGCCCAGCCAAGGAGAACACGTGAACATCCCGATGAACACAATCTTCATCTTATTCCCAGAGAGCTTCCTTTTCGTTTTTCGCAACTTCTACTAGAGTTTGGGGTAGCCATTTTTCGCAGCTTCTACCAGAGTTTGTGATAGCCAATTTCGAGATGTTTTGCTCATACTTCATGGCTCCCCCTTGATACGTCCAAAACGTATCTACTTTGCCGAACACTTTTGTTATTGTTTCTCCTCTAAACTTGTGTAATTTGGATGCAACTAACATGGACTGACGCTGCTTTCAGCAGAATTGTCTTGGTGTTTAGTTTTTGTACAGAAAATCAACTATCAGGAAAAATCTCAGAAAATATGCCAAAAATCCTATTTCACTAGAAGACTCCCGACTCCGAGAATCTGAGGCGGAGCTGGGCCCAGGCCACACCACCTGGCCGCGCGGGCTAGCCCAGGCCACGCCAGGGGGTGGTCTGGCCACCCCAGACACCCCCTCGGTCTCCCTCTTCGCCTATAAGATGTCTTCTGACCTAAAAACTTAGGGGGGTTCGATGTTTTTCCAGAAGGAGTTCTGCTCCGCCGCCACCACCAGATTCCACGAAACAGCACCAAAAACTCCGTTCTGGCACCCTGCCAGGACAGGGAATTAGAGGAGATCATCGCCATCATCATAACCATCGCTTCTCCATTGACCATCCATGTTTCCCCCATCTATGAGTGAGTAATCCCCCGCTGTAGGCTATAGGGATGGTAGGGATTGGATGAGATCGTTCATGTAATGGCATCGGATTGTTAGGGCATGGTGCCTAGTATCTTTTATTAGTGCTTTTTGGCTTTGTTGTGACTTTTTATGCTTAATGCTTGTCACTAGGGCCAGAGTGCCATGATTTCAGATCTTTACATGTTATTGATTCATTATGATAGTATTATTTATGGTCTTACCTGCAAGTTGTATACACACGTTGTTGTCCGGAACCAATGGCCCCGAAGTGACAGAAATCGGGATAACCGGAGGGAATGGCTTTGATGTGAGGATCATATGTGTTCACAGAGTGTTAATGCTTTGCTCCGGTGCTCTATTAAAAGGAGCACCTTAATTGCCAGTAGTTCCCTTGAGGCCCCGCTGCAAACGGGCTGGCAGGACAAAAGATGTTGTGCAAGTTCTCGTTGCGAGCACGTATGACTATATATAGGACACATGCCTATGATTATCTAATACTTGGATGCTTTATCTTATTTATCTACAATTGCTCTATTTTCTGTTTGCCATGTGAATTGTCTTGTCCATGCAACGCCCGTCCATCCATCCCTATGCCTACACTTTTCGAATCTCTTCATTTCGCTATTGTTACTACTGTCTTTACTTTACTGCTGCTGCTACTTTGCTATTCCTACTACAAAACTGTTGCTACTGATAAACTGATGTGAGCAAGATTGTTTCCAGGTGCAGCTGAATTGACAACTCAAATGTTAAGGCTTATAAATATTCTTTGGCTCCCCTTATGTCGAATCAATAAATTGGGTTTCACTTCCCTCGAAAATACTGCGATACACCCCCTATACTTGTGGGTCATCAAGACTATTTTCTAGCACCGTTGCTGAGGAGCATAGCTTTATTTATCAAGTTCACTTGGATTCTCTATTGTTCACTGTTATCCATCCATCATGGGTAAGTCTCGTGATGGTAAGGTTCCTATTTTACCATCCACTACAAGAAGAGGTACGGTTCTGAACACCTCTGTTGCTCTTGATTCACCATCTGTTATGAGTAAGCTCGTTACACCACCACATACACATGGTACACACACTTCTACTACTGCTAAATCTAAAACTTCTGATACTTATGATGCTGCTTCTACTGTGCTTGATAAGAGTGGTTAATTAGGTCCTTTCCTAGATGCTACGATTTCTAGAACTATAGCTGGAAATACTGAAACTCCTAATGAAGACACTACTACACCTGTTAGTTCACCTAAGTCTAGTGAGAGTTATGATATTGAAGATGGTTATGTTGAGATAACCGATGAATTTATTAAAGAATGTAAAAACACCCATGATAGGAGCACTGCTAAGAGTCTCCTTGAGAGGCGTACTATTAGACCCAAATTGTCCCCTACTGCTAAATTTGCTGCTTCTCCCATAAACATTAAAGATAAAGATTATGATTTCTCTCTTGATCTATCTTACATAGATATTGTTGAGAAAGAACCTTTTTGTGGGACTAAGAATGAAAGTGTTGTAGCACATATGACTGAGCTTTCTACCATGAGTGGCTTGTTTTCTGATGATATTAAGATGGGTACTTACTTTGTTGCTAAGATTTTCCCCTTTTCATTTAAAGGAGAAGCTAAAACTTGGTTTAGTAATTTACCCCCTGGATCTATTGATAGCCCTGATTGCTTGATTAGTACTTTCCTGCAGAAATATTTTTCTCCAAGTGCTAGACATGCTATTTTGTAGGAACTTTTTGATTTTAAACAGGGAGAGAAAGAGATATTGCCTGAATCATGGGCAAGGTTTTGTGCTTTGATTCATGCACAGGCTGGAAGTCCATTACCAAAGAATGAGCTTCTTGATATATTTTATAATGGACTAACTGAAGAATCTAGGACATACCTAGATAGTTGTGCTGATTGTGTTTTCAGGAATAGGACTCCCAAGGAAGCTAAGGAATTAATGGCTAAAATAAGGAAGAACTATGAAGATTGGACTCCTCCTAAACCAGCTATACCTGAAGTAATCATACTTGAACCAGCTATACCGGCGCCTATACCATTATCTAAGAAGATGGGAGTTATTGAATTAAATGATGAAGTGATGAAGGAAGCTAAGAAATGTCTTAAGGAGAAGGGAATTAAAGCTGCAGATGTCAAGAATTTACCTCCTATATAAGAATTATGTAAGCCTATCCCCTACTCATCCACTATCGAGGTACACTCTCTCCAACACTTTGATGAAGGTGATATCCCTTACTCTAAACCTCATGGTCAATGCTTAGAAGAATTCGATATTTTTATTGTTAAACAAGATAATTTTAATAAAAGGGTGCAAAATCATCTAATGGAAAACACTAGAGCTATTGTTGAGTTAAAAGATATTGTGGAAAGAACCTCTAATGATGTTAAAATGATTGTTAAACACTTTCAAATGGTTCAAACTCAAATAGATCAACTTATTAAGGTACAAAAAGACTTGCTAGTTAATGCTGCTAAAGAAAAACATGCTTATGAAATTAGAACAGGAAGTGGTGCTGCTACCCAGGATCCTCTATATCCTGAGGGGCATCCCAAAAGAATTGAGCAGGATTCTCAACAAGCTGAAAATAATGGCTCTACTCGTAAGAAAAGGAAAAACAAACATAAAGCTATTGTAGAACTCTCTGAACCTGCTATAGATCCTAATAGTATATCCATTTCTGATGCTGAAACTGAAAGTGATAATGAAGAACATGATGTTCCTAATGAAGAAAAAGTTGAAGAAGAACCTGAGAAGCACACTAAGAATACTAAATACACTAAATAAGATTTTGTTGCTAAGAAACATGGTAGTGAAAGAGAGCCTTGGGTCCAAAAACCTATGCTTTTCCCTGATAAGAAACACAAGTCAAAGGAAGATGAACACTATAATAAGTTTTGTGAGTGGATGAAACCTTTATTCCTGCAAATTCCTTTGACTGATGCTATTAAATTGCCTCCTTAATCAAAGTATATGAAGGATATTGTCTCGAATAAAAGGAAGATCCCTAATGAAGAAATTTCTACTTTGCTTGCTAACTATTCCTTTAAAGGTAAGGTTCCAAAGAAACTTGGAGACCTAGGGATTCCAACTATCCCTTTCTCTATTAAGAATAGTTATGTTAGAACTGCTTTGTGTGATTTGGGAGCTGGAGTTAGTGTTATGCCTTTCTCTCTCTATAAGAGACTTCAACTAGAAAAACTAATACCAACTGATATATCTTTGCAAATGGCTGATAAATCTACCACTATTCCTGTTGGTATATGTGAGGATGTACATGTTCAAGTGGCTCATAATTGCTTGATATTAACTGATTTTGTTGTGCTTGAAATGCCTGAAGATGATAATATGTCTATTATTCTTGGGAGACCTTTTCTTAATACTGTAGGAGCTATTATTAATTGTAATCAAGGAAAGGTGACTTTCAATGTTAATGACAAGGAACATACTGTCTATTTCCCCAAGAAGATTGATAGGACTTATGGTTTGAATTCAATTGAACATGTTGAGGGCATTCAAGTTGGAGAGATATATTGTCCCATACCAAGAGAAAATTTTGAAACCATTATGATTGGGACCATTGCTATCAAAGTTGAGGTAACATAATCATTAGTGGAATACAAAGTTTTGTGTCATATAAAATTGTTTTGGTAACAAGACCTGATCAACCTTGTTAACAAAAGGATTTCATTGAACAAAACAATGTTTTCACCATGAGTATCTCCACTTACTTCTATTCTATCCATTTTAGTTTTGTTTTCGTTTAGTTTTGTTTTCTGTTGTTAGTTGCTTGCGTGTTAGAGTGTCTTAGAAATTCTGTAGTTCTAGCCTTGTTTTGTCATTGCATCATTCCAAAAAATGCTTTTTGTCAGAAAATCATTCATCTATACGTGAAAATTGCCCAAAAAAAAGTGTCTCGAAAAATTCCAGAAAATTCATATTAAATTTTTACGTGAAAAAGGGGCAGAGGAGTGCCTGGAAGGTACTAGGGGGCCCACCAGGCAGGCACACCACCTCGTGGCGCGACCGGCCCTGGGGCGCGCCAGCCTATGGTGTGGGCCACCCCTGGCCCTCCACTCACTCTCTCACTTGCCACTTTCTTCTCTCTCCCGAGTAGACACCAGTTTATTGCTCAAAATCGCGTTCGTGCTGTGCTTGCCCTTGATTTTTCAATCTCCTTGCTCAGCCCATCTTTGCTGCTGAAATTTGGAGCATTTGTTCTCCGGTATGTGACTCCTCCGCTTGTCCAAGTAGATTTGTGTTTAATGGTTTATATCTTGAGTATTTTGCTGCTGTAGGTGACAGGTTATGAGAGCTTGTAAGCTTGTTTGATGCTTAGAGATATAGTTTTGATGCATGTTTAGGCCTCATACAAGTCCCTATGAGTAGTGCCCTTCATTATATACTCACTTTGCATTCACTTGTTTAATAGATGTTTAAATTTCAGAATATCAAACATGAACAACCATACCTTTGGAGAAATATTTGAGAGGGATGCACCTAGGAGGTCAAGGCCCTCAAGATCAGCCTCTCAATTTAGGCCATCATACAACGAAGATCTCATTGCACCTCGCATTGGTAATGAAGGAGATGATGGGGATGCTCACCCATCCACTTTTCCTTGTTTTACTTTCTTACAAGCTGCAGGGATTCTTGATGATTTCTTGCTACTGATTCAGAGGGTTGGTTTGACCTCATACATGCAAGATGAGAGTGAGCAATACGCTATGCTCACCAAGACTTTTGTTGAGAGCTTTGTGTTTACTAACACGCCCTATCAATCGACAGTCTCTTTCAAAATTTATAATCCTCCCTTTACCATGCCATTGGAAAGATTTTGCAGTATTGTAGGTGTGAGTATGACAGGGACTGTGAAGAAGATTCAAGGGCGACCCACTGATTTGCTGGAACTTTACCGAGGGGTGACCAATGATGATGACCGCGTGGCTCAGCGCGGAAAGATAAGAAACATCCAACTCCCTGCTCTTAGATACTTTGCATATTATCTTGCTACTAGCGTTCTTGGTAGGGAGAATACGAGTAATATATCCAACTATCATTTAGCCTTCCTTGCTACTGCGCTTAACAATGACACTCAGTACAACCTTGGCTCACTTATTGCTCGCCGCCTAGCTGCTAGGGGGCCTATCTATGGGGGCATCATTGCCTCACGTATGGTCAATGCATTAGGGCTTTCAGTAGACCCCAATGATACTATATTGGCACCACAAAGGCTTGACCTTGTTGCTATAAAAACTCGTCACTTTGTCACTGCTGATTCTGATTTGGACGGTCTAGTATATAGGATGTTGTTTACTGACAGGGATGAGAGGGAGATCCCTTTGCCGCAATCTACTTTGTTTAGTGTTCACAGGAGACCGTGGTCGCGCTCCAAGGAGGAGGTGGATGAGCAGCTCCGCTTACTGGGGTTCCACGGGAAGCACCAGGAGGATGTGCCCTCCTACGATTACTTTGCGCACTATGGTGGGATGTACTCAAGCTCGCACCAGGACGAGGGTACCTCCTTGTCGTACCACGGAGACACTTCATCTTGGCCAGCTTGGGATTGATACCCACTTAGGCCAAAAGCCTAAGCTTGGGGGGAGGTACGCCGACATCGCACTCATCTCCATATCATTTTGCGTCGGTACTTTGTATATTCATGCTTTGTTCTCTTTTTAGTTTTTGTTCTTTCTTTGTTTTTGCTTTCTAAATCACAAAAGACCAAAAATATTTCTATTGTTTCTCTTTGGTTTGCTTCTTTTTCTTTTTGCTTTGGTTTGTTCTTCCCTTTTTGCTTTGTTTGAACTATTCGAAAAACCCAAAAAGATTCTTCTTTGCTTGTTCTTCCTTTTTGGTTCTTGTTTTTAAAAATCGAAAACACCAAAAATATTTGTTGTTCTTCTTTGGTTTTGTGGGTTTGTTTCAGGGTTTAGCAGTCCTCAGTGGGATTTGGTTTCATATTATTATTCAAGCCACACAAGTGAAGGGCAATAATGAGGATTAATGACAACTTGAGGTGTGGTAAGAGGCTGGTAACGAACTCTATTTGTTTTCATTTTTGTACATATACTCATCATTGTGGGCATGCTTAGTCTGTTCGTGTAGGGTGTATGTTATTTATGTATGCTTAGTAGTTCTTGCTTTCATATGATTAGTTTCAGCTTGCTAATAGTTTGTAGCATGTCTTATGAATGTTTGCTTGCATTACTCTATTCATAACTTGGTATGACACCGGTTGTATTACTTAAGATGACCAAACGTTCTCGAGGACACATGGGAAGACAGTCAAGTGCTTTCGCTTCATATAGTTGATTAATCTTCTTTAGCTTGCTAAGTGTTGTGTGGGTGAACCTGTGCTAATGTACTGACCTTCCTAGGACTAATACATACTTGTGATTATACCCCTTGCAAACATCCGTAAGTACAAGAAAGTAATTAAGGTAGAAACCTAACCACAGCTTTAAACTCTAAGACCCTTACGTCCCTTGTGCAATGGTTTCCTAACGGGGGTTCAGGTTTTTGTCACTCCGGCAACCCCTACGATTAGTAGCCAAATACACAATGCATTCCCCTAGGCCCATATAGGTGAAGTTTCATGTAGTCGACGTTCACATGACACCACTAGAAGAAGTACACCACAACTTAAATATCAAACTATTGAATCTTTCTCAACACAGCTACACTACTAACAACATGACTTCTCCCATGTCCTCAAGAACAAAACGAACTACTCACAAGACATCATATGGATCATGATCAGAGATGGAATAATGATGTATAACAATCTGAACATAAACGATAATTCAATGGTTCACTCAATAGCATCAACTACAAAGAGTAATCAACACTGGGAAAGTTTCCCCTATGAACTATGCAATATTCAACTCAATTGTTACAGCAATATGGAGATATGATGATGGTGCTGATGGTGATGATGGTGGTGGTGATGATGATCCCGATGAAGTCCAGCTTGATGGTGGTGTTGATGGCGATGATCTCCCCTCTCCGGGAAGGAATTCCCTCGGCAGAAATCTGTCTGCTGGAGAGATCTTTCTCTCTCGGTGTTTTCCGCCCCGCAGAGGCGGCAGAATCTTTCTGTGGTTACTCCTGGAGTCTTAGGGTTTCGGGAGGAATATATACGCCAGAGGGGAGAGCCACAAGTGGGCCAGGGCGGCCACACCTCCTAGTGGCGTGACCTAGGGTGGCCCACGCCAGGGGGTGGTGTGGGCCCCCTGTGGCCCATCTCCACTCCCTCTTCTGGCAGCCTTCGTCTTCTAAAAAATAGGAATTTCCGTATATTTTCCCAGATTTTCTGATCTTCGCGAATTTTGCCTCCAAACAACACCTTTTCCATCAGAATCCTAACTGCAGCGGTCCATGCTCCAAAAGTCATCAACCATGCAAAAATAGATGAAATAACATAAGTATCATCTCTTAATATGAAATATATCAATGAATAACAGTGAATTATGACATAGAATAGTGATGCAAAATGGACGTATCAACTCCCCCCAAGCTTAGACTTCGCTTGTCCCTGTTTAAACTGAGCTCAATAAACATGACCTCAGGTTTATGGAGTGAAGAGTCAATAAAAGAATACGGACAAGAAGCATCACATTCATCAATACATAGATCATAATAGAAGACAACTCACTATTATATAACTCAACTTGCAATAAGTAAAGGAAACACAATAAAGATACATAAAGTGAATCATAATTGGTAATGGCAAACTTAGCTATTGGTTGAAGAATAGTTGATAATTTGCTGGAGTTCACAAATAACTAGTTTTCAATGATAGCTTTCAAAGTAGTAATCACCAAGATAAGAGCAATGTGCAAAACAAGGAACATAAGAAACATGATTGAATAAATCATCATATGAATGAATGAAACACAACAACTCAAAATACTTGCTGAGATAGAAGGGAATAGGTTTACCGAGTCAACTAAAAAGTAAAAGAAAGGCCCTTCGCAGAGGGAAGCAGGGATTTCAAGTTTCATAAAGAGCTCCCAAAATTATGATACTTATTAGCTTTCAGCTCTCATTGCCCATATCATAGGCATCTTTAGGTGATTAAGGTTAAAGTGATCAAATATGAGGATATGCTTGACAAGTTGTAAATTGAGAATCTCATGTTCCTTGAATACGAGGGCCGCTCCTCATGCTACTCAAGTGTAGTCACCGGTAAGTTCTTGTCATCGTAAGCACATGTGTATCATGGAGAACTGCCAACGGGGTACCCCTTGCCCGATGATACGGAAGAATCTCCATATCAAAATGACAAGGCAAGCAGACAACAAACATCTCAGCAATCTTCTTATTTACCATGGGAATATGGTGCTTTTTTTCTCTTTACTCTTTTCATAATCTCTTTTTCTTTTCTTTTTTTTTCTCTTTTTTCTTCTCAATATAGGACTCTCTTTTTTATAAGAAGAATGCTTCATAGATGCTCGTTATGGTTACACTGCAGGTTTCCACCATGTCAGCATGGATTAGACCAGCGGCCCAGGCGTTTCTCTAATACACATGCATAACTCCATGGACTTACAAGCTCCCCTTTCATTTCACACCGACGACATCCATAGACAAAAGAACATGATATCAATTAGGTACAAAGTACCAGTGCAATGTTGAAAGCGTTCCCCATGACAACATGGTTCTGCTAATTCACAACTCACAAAGTGCAAGCATATATGCAACACAGATGGGCACAATGGTTCATGTTTATTACATGCAAGAAAGTAAAGTGTGCCATCAAGTTCATGAGAGCTTTAATCACTAATTTTCACATAACAAGTTTAATTTGAAAGGTAGATAAAAACATGAATTTACTTGGAATAGCAATAATGCTAATAGGTAGGTATGGTGGACACAAATGGCATGGGTTTGGTTTAAAGGATTGGATGCACGAGAAGAATTCCCTCTCAGTACAGGTTTTTGGCTAGCAAGGCTGGGTAGCAAGTATAAGAGTTGAAGGAAACAAACAAACATACAAGTGATAAAGACAAACATGCAATCTTCCTTGGAAGCACAAAAGATCTTAACCAGAGAATACTAGACTTATGAGCAAATCATGAAAGAAAGATGATGAAATTATATTTCTTTAGAGCACTTTTATCTTTTCATTCAACTCTCAAAAATAGTGTTTCTACTGACCAAGCCAAGTTTGCCAAAACCAACTAAATTAACTCAATGATCCCAAAGTGATACCAATACTAACAACAAGATCAATCATATAACCACGAATTGAAAACTAATATAAACTATGCAAAAGAGTAAATGATAGAGCTTCTCATTAATATTCCATAACGGCAACTCACACCAAGGGATACATATCTAACGAGAGAGGGGACACTTCTATAATGCAAACCATCCTACATGATAACTTCTCTATTCATGATATGACTGTACTAAAAAGGTAAAAAGATAGAGGATAGTGACGTGTTACCGCGACACTCCCCCAAGCTTGGAACAAACCAAGGGGATGCCAAACCTGATGACGAATTACTCCTTCGGTGGTGGTGGTATTCTCTCATCATCGTCCGACTTCTAGGGTAAAGGCTTCCCATCAACAAAGGACATCGTGGTCTCCAACATCCTGAAACTTGCAGCAGCACTTATACGTTAAAACCTAACCTCATACTCATAGTTTTGATTTTGAACATCGTAGAGCTGTGCTTGCAGTTTGTTGGTTGTTTGGCGGAGTGAGAGGACTTCATCCTTGAGTTCCGCAGTCTCCTTTTGGTGCTCGGCGATGAGTTCGGAACAAATCTTATGGATGATATGCACTTCGCGTTTCGCCATCTTCTTGTACCTAAATACTTCTTGCTCCAGTGCTTCCATCCTGTCCTCCAGACTTCCTTCACCTTTAGGGCATTGAACCTCTTTTATCCGGAGCTCCCCATCTTCAAGTAACAACGCCTTGGGGTGAATCTTCAACTCTCTCATGTATGGGTTGATGATATCCTCTAAAGAATCTTCCTTGGTTGATCCAGAGGAAGACATTGTGGCTCCAAATCCGGGACACTACCTGTCAGAAACAGATCGAAACGAAAACACGATATACGAACCTCGGGAGATCCGGGGGGTTATATATTACGAAGTTTCACAACAAAAGGAAGGTACTGGGAGAAAACGAGTCGGAGGCAGAGTCTGGAGTGGCCACACCACCTGGTGGCGCGGCCAGGGGTGGGCCCGCGCCACAGGGTGGTGTGATCCACACTAGCTCTGTTTCCGTCCCTTTTTCACTTCATAACTTTCCTTATTGGCTAAAAACTGCAAAAATATAGTTGGATAGTATTTTCATGGAACTTTTCTTACCAGAACTGTTACCTATTTGAAAACGGATTCTGCAGGTCTCTGAATTTGGTATCTAGTAGATTCTTCCAGAGTCACCACTCGAATAACATCAATATCTTCATCTTCATACACTTATTACTTGAGTCATAAAACCTTTCACTTCTTCATTACACCATTTTCTCCACCTACCTAGAAATTTCTTTCACACAAAGCTTCACACAGTTCTCATTAGCAACATTATTATAAGCGAAGTGATAAAACCTTTTGAGTTCAACTTCAACTGAAAACCATCAAAACATAAGCTACTGTAGCAACTCCTTCCGAAAACCCAAAAAGAATTCAAAAAGGAAATCGAATAAAAAAGCAAATGCAAGAGTGGCAAAATCTGTCAAAACAGACCAGCAGGTAAAGATCAATTTTTTCGAAAATCTTCTGTTGCTGAAATCAAAAAGTGCACAACTAAATAAAGTTAAATAACAACATGGGGCAAAAGCAAAAAAAATTATAGCTCAATCTGAAATACAGAGATCTCTCACGAATTTTTACGGTGAAGCACAAAAATCTGTTTCGGGACAACAACTTCCCCAAATCTTACTTCTCTCTCATTAGAGGTTGATCTTGACACAAAAACCAAACAAACGGGATAAGGATATGTTATTACCGAAGTAATAACTTCCAAGACTCAAAGAAACAAAAACAAACTGAAAGCAAAAATAAACTGGGTTGTCTCCCCAAAAGCTCTTTTCTTTATAGCCATTAAGATGGACATGATAATTTTGATGATGCTCACATAAGATATAAATTGAGGTGAAAGAGAGCATTAAGAAGAAAAAATACACACATTTAAGTCTAACCCACTTCCTATGCAAGGGGATTTTGTAAACAAACAAGTTTTTGAAGCCAGAGGCTACTAGCATAGGAAGGCAAAAGAAATGCAACATAAAAACTTTCAGCATAAAACGAGCAAACTTGATATTACTGAGATGCATAGGAACACTTTTCCCTCTCTCATAGTAACTTTCAGTATCATGCATAAACTTAATAATATAACTATCACAAGGACCATCGTAACAATGATCACTTATTCTAACAGAAAACACAGGAATACTAGCTCTCATAACACTACTTTGTGAGACAATATTAGAGGTATCCTTACAAAGGATAGTGTGTCCCTCTTCTTCATATTTAGTAACAAAGTCTTTCACATTTGCTATAATAGGTTCATCAACCTTTTGTTTATCAGGTTCAACAGCTTTATTTGTACTTTCATTAAACATACTAGCTATCATAGAGTGTTCCTTTATCTTAACTGGGAAAGGCATTTTCTCAATGTAAGGTTTAGGTAAAACATGATTAGCAGTGTAAACTTCAGTATTTCTTGCAGGAACACTCTTAGAAACATCTTTATAAGGTTCATGATACTTATTCCACTTCTTTTTAGGCACTTCAATGTAGGAAGCAAAAGCCTTAAAATAAGAAGCAATAGCTTGAGAGTCTACACCATAAGCATTTTTAATATTTTGAAAGTCATCAGTTCCCATAAAAGATTCAATGCATTCATAATCATAATTTATACCTGACTTTCTACCTTTATCATTCTCCCAAGCTTCAGCATTGTCTTGAATACGGTCCAGAAGATCCCATTTAGCTTCTTCTTCCATGCGAGTGAATGATCCAGCACAAGAAGCATCCAATAAATCCTTATCATGTAGAGGGAGCCTTGCATAAAAGTTATTGATAATAATATTGTTGGGGGCTCATGAATGGGACATTTGAGCATTAGTAACTTCAGTCTCCCCCAAGCTTGAGCTGTACTCTCTCCATCAAGAGGCCAAAAGTTGTATATTTGATTCCGATCTTTATGAATATCACTAGGAGGATAAAACTTTGAATAAAAGAGAGGTACTATTTCCTCCCATTCCAAAGCTTGATCATTCTTTAGCAGCTTATACCATTCCTCAGCTCTTCCTTTCAGTGACAATGAGAACAACTTCTTCTTAACTTGATCTGTAGTGATACCTGCACACTTGAACAACCCGCATAATTCGTGTATAAAGAGTAAATGATCACCGAGATGGACAGTTCAATCCCCAACATAGTAGTTATCCATAACACGATCAATAATTCTTGTAGGTATTTTAAAAGCATCATTCTCAGTAGGTGGTGGTTCATCTACTACCTTAGCAGTGGTAGTAGCATTACCAAATAAGAAACTCAGCGAATTATCCATAACGAAAATAAAGCAACTAGCAGAAGTAAACAATACTCATAGTAGAAGTTTCCTTTACCAGTTCCACTCTCCAATAGCGCTTCACTCCCCAACAATGATGCCAGAAAATAGTCTTGATGACCCACAAGTATAGGGGGTGTATCGCAGTATTTTCGATAAGAGTGTCGAACCCAATGAGGAGCAGAAGGTGCTGGCTAGTAGTATGGATCAGGAATTCTCTACAAATACTTAGCAAACGGATTTTTAGGGTTTTTTGATAATGCAAGTAAATAAAGTAAGATTAAATAAAAGACGGTAGGAATAAATGCAGCAAGTGGCCCAATCCTTTATGCAGCAAAGGACAAGCCGGTTGTATTACTTAAGATGACCAAACGTTCTCGAGGACACATGGGAAGACAGTCAAGTGCTTTCGCTTCATATAGTTGATTAATCTTCTTTAGCTTGCTAAGTGTTGTGTGGGTGAACCTGTGCTAATGTACTGACCTTCCTAGGACTAATACATACTTGTGATTATACCCCTTACAAACATCCGTAAGTACAAGAAAGTAATTAAGGTAGAAACCTAACCACAACTTTAAACTCTAAGATCCTTACGTCCCTTGTGCAATGGTTTCCTAACGGGGGTTCAGGTTTCACACCGCAACCCCTACGATTAGTAGCCAAATACACAATGCATTCCCCTAGGCCCATATATGTGAAGTGTCATGTAGTCGACGTTCACATGACACCACTAGAAGAAGTACACCACAACTTAAATATCAAACTATTGAATCTTTCTTAACACAACTACACTACTAACAACATGACTTCTCCCATGTCCTCAAGAACAAAACGAACTACTCACAAGACATCATATGGATCATGATAAGAGATGGAATAATGATGCATAACAATTTGAACATAAACGATAATTCAATGGTTCACTCAATAGCATCAACTACAAAGAGTAATCAACACCAGGAAAGTTTCCCCTATGAACTATGCAACATTCAACTCAATTGTTACAGCAATATGGAAATATGATGATGATGTTGATGGTGATGGTGGTGGTGGTGATGATGATGATGATCCCGATGAAGTCCAGCTTGATGGTGGTGTTGATGGCGATGATCTCCCCTCTCCGGGAAGGAATTCCCCCGGCAGAAATCTGTCTGTTGGAGAGATATTTCTCTCTTGGTGTTTTCTGCCCCGCAGAGGTGACGGAATCTTTCTGTGGTTTCTCCCAGAGTATTAGGGTTTCGGGAGGAATATATACGCCAGAGGGGAGAGCCAGAGGTGGGCCAGGGCGGCCACACCACCTGGTGGCGTGACCTAGGGTGGCCCGCGCCAGGGGGTGGTGTGGGCCTCCTGTGGCCCATCTCCACTCCCTCTTCTGGCAGCCTTCGTCTTCTGGAAAAATAGGAATTTCCGTATATTTTCCCGGATTTTCTGATCTTCGCGAATTTTGCCTCCAAACAACACCTTTTCCATCAGAATCTTGACTGCAGCGGTCCATGCTCCAAAAGTCATCAACCATGCAAAAATAGATGAAATAACATAAGTACCATCTCTTAATATGAAATATATCAATGAATAACAGTGAATTATGACATAGAATAGTGATGCAAAATGGACATATCAACTCCCCCAAGCTTAGACTTCGCTTGTCCCCAAGTGAAACTGAGCTCAATAAACATGACCTCAGGTTTATGGAGTGAAGAGTCGATAAAAGAATACGAACAAGAAGCATCACATTCATCAATACATAGATCATAATAGAAGACAACTGATACATTGCAAATGTATCTATAATTTTTGATGTTCCATGCTTGGTTTTATCTACTTTCTTGTGTTTTGTTCCAACTGTGGAGTACTTTTCATATGATTTCTTGGACTAACCTATTAACAAGATGCCACAGTGCCAGTTGCCTGTTTTCTGCTGTTTTTGGTTCTAGGAAAGTCAGAAAATGAATATTCTCAGAATTGGACGGGACAAAAGCCAAAGTTCCTATTTTACCGGAAGACTCATGGAGCCAGAAGCAGAGACGGAGGAGGGCCAGGGCCTGGCCACACCATATGGTGGCGCGGGCTAGCCCTAGCTGCGCCACCAGGTGGTGTGGGCCCCCTGGCACTCCACCGACCTTGCCTCTTCGCCTATAAGAAGCCTCCCGATGCATAAACCCTAAATAGTCAATCAGAAATCCACGAAAAGTTCCGCAGCGCCGCCGCCACCGAAGGGGAGATGCGGGGACGAAAAGTCTGTTCGGCACCTGCACGACGGAAGTGCCCCCGGAGCCATCTCCATCGATCTCCACCACCATCTCCATCACCCTTGCTGATTCCCATGATGAGGAGGGAGTAGTTCTATCTCGAGGCTAAGGGTTCTACCGGTAGCTATGTGTTCATCTCTCTCTCTATGCATGATCTTATTGAGATCATGAGATTGTAATCTATAGATCTACCTTGCTACTCAAGTGCTTTAATAGATCTCTGCTCTCCCCATGTGTGTGAAGTTGACAGTGTGCACACCATGGCGGCACTTAGGCTAGAGATTACAAATACTTGTTATGAGTTATATTTGGAGTTGGATGTTTCTATGAAATTGTGGTGTTTGTTGGAACCATCTAGTGCTCAAGGTGACAGTGTGGGGGTATCTAGATGGGAAAGGCTTACTTTGAGGTATGTTGTTATAGCCCTACCATTGATTAGAGTGTCCAACCGGAGAGTAGTTCAGCGTAGTATCATGAAGATGATATATTTATATGAGAGAGTGTTCACTAGTTAAAGTATGATCCCTAGGCCTTGTTTCTAAGCACTGAAACACCATTTGCTATTAGATCTATTACATGTTTGCTTGCTTCCATCTTTATTTCAGTTTTACTTTAGTCTTTTCCATGCCATCAAGTTATTTCCTATCACCATTACCACTTATAATTATCCATACCACTTGTATTTCACTATCTCTTCGCCGAACTAGTGCACCTATACACCTGACAAGTGTATTGGGTGTGTTGGGGACACAAGAGACTTCTTGTATCTTGATTGCAGGGTTGCTTGAGAGGGGATACCTTTGACCACTTCCTCCCTGAGTTCGATAAACCTTGGGTGATCCACTTAAGGGAAAACTTGCTGCTGTTCTACAAACCTCTGCACTTGGAGGCCCAACAACTGTCTACAAGAATAGAAGTGCGTAGACATCAAGCTATTTTCTGTCGCCGTTTCCGGGGAGGTAAGGTAAAAGGTATTCACACCGAAGGATTAAAGAAGAAGAACCTCCCACGACAAACGCCTATTTTCTGGCGCTGTTGCCGGGGAGGTAAGGTAAAAGGTATTCACACCGGAGGATTAAAGAAGAAGAACCTCCCACGGCAAACGCCTATTTTACGCCCGTTCTGGGAGGTAAGGTAAAAGGTACTCACATCCTCCGGTGTGAGTGCTCGAAGTTATTTCCTTTAGATTCTGCAATTTTGTCTTTTTGTTTCTTGTTTTCACTAGTTAGGCTTAATGGAAAACAACAAAAAAAATAGAGATCTTTATAGTATTTATCTTGAGTTAGGACATGAAGTGTTTGAAGAGAAAATTAAAAAACCTATGGAACTTTATTTGCATGCTAATAGCAATGTTGTTAGTATGAATTCTTTGGACACCATTATTGCTAATGCTATGGAAAAGTCTAAGCTTGGGGAAGCTAGTTTTTATGAAAATAATCTTTTTAGTTCCCCATCTTTGGAAGATAGCTATTCTATTGCTTATGATGATACCAAACCTCCAATATATGATGATTACAATGATGAATATGATATTTTTAGTCCACCTACTATTGAGGAAATTAATTTTGACTACAATATGCCTCCTATATTTGATGATTATGGTGATGAGAATAATATTGATAGCTATTTTTTTGAATTTGCTCCCACTTGATTAATGAGAATGACTATTCTTATGTGGAGAGTAATAATTATTATATGCATGTGGCTCATGATAAGAATGTTTTATGTGATAGTTATATTGTTAATTTTATTCATGATGCTACTGAAAGTTATTATAAGAGAGGGAAATATGGTTTTATGCATCTCAATAATATTAAGTTTCCCCTCTTTATGTTAAAAGTCTTGAAGTTGCACTTGTTTTGCTTTACTATGCTTGTTGCTTTCTGCTTTCATGACTTGTTTCTTTACAAGATTCCTATGCATAGGAAATGGGTTAGACTTAAATGTGCTTTGAGTTTTCTTCTTGATGCTCTCTTTTACTTCAATTCGTATTTCTTATGTGAGCATCTTCTCAAACTATTATGCCTAACTTAAAGGCGTTAAAGAAAAGTACTTATTGGGAGATAACCCAAAAGTTTTAGATGAGTCTTGGAAGTTATTACTTCAGTAACAACCACTCCTTATCCTTTTTATTTGCTTTTTGTGCCAAGAGTAACCTCTAATGAGAGAGAAGTAATGATTGGGAAAGTTGTTGTCCCGAAACAGATTTCTGTGCTTCACCGTACAAATTCGTGTAAAATCTCTGGACGTCTTTTTGAGGCGTGAATTTTTGTGCTTCTTCCCCAGGTTGTTATCTATCTTTCGTTAGTTCAACACTTTTTGATTTAAGCAACAGAAGGTCTTCGAAAAAGTTCGTCTTTACCTGCTGGTCTGTTTTGACAGATTTCTGCCATTTTCTGCATTTGCTTCTTGTTGGTTCCTTTTTGAGTTCTTTTGGGGAATTGAGCTTTTTGAGGGAAGTGCTACAGTAGCTAGTGTTTTATTGGAAGTTTATTGGTGTTATAACAGAACATAAGACTTATTATCTTGAGTGCACTAATGTTGCTAATAAAGATTGTGTGAAGTTTTGTATGAAGGAAAAATTTCAGGTGTATGGAAGGAATAAGTAATGAGATGCAGGATGGACTAAAATTCAAGCTTGGGGATGCCATGCATGTCACCCCAAGAAATATCCAAGAAGTACAAGCGTCATAGCTTGGGGATGCCCAAGGCATCCCCTTCTTCATCAATAAAAATCCCAGGTTTCTTCCAAACGCTTCATTTTTATTGTTTCATACACAGTTGTGTTGTTCTTGGAGCGTCTTCTTTTTCGTTTTTGTTTTGGTTTTTCGTTTGCTTTGGTTTTCTTAGTTTGCTTGAATAAATTGGTTGGACCCCCTCTTTCATGCATTGGTTTTCAAATAGTTTGGGTTGGATTGGAAAAGAGTAGGAAAGTTCATGCTTAAGTGGTAAAGAGAGCTTGTTTTCGACTGTGGCCTATGCTTTGTCATGCCATGCTCGATTTTGTTTTGGCTTTATGCTTAGTATTTTTTGCTGTAGCATGACTTGTTATAAACAATTGAGATTGCTTAATGTGCCTTGGAAGGATCATGCATTGTTTTAGCATATTAAAGCATAGTATAGTGGTATTCTCCTTTAATGCTTTATTTGGGTTGACTTGGCGCATGCTCACACCATGTTATGACTATCTCAAGTCACCATATCCTTTATAATCCTTTAGTTTTCAACTTGTAGTATCACTTGATGCTTTGATCAATGATGTTTTGTCGCTCTGCATGATTATAGCCATTATTGCTCTCTTAGTTTGTCGCTCCCAGTCTTTTGCTAGCCTCCCACAACCAAGTATGAGTTCCACTCATGCATCCAACTCCCTAAACCAAGTTATTCCAAAGAGTCCACCATACCTACCTACTAGCTTATGCTATTCCAAGTATATTCATATTTTTGTTTACCTTCCAAATTAAACTTGTTATGAGAAAACTAGTGATTAAAGCTCTCACGAACTTGATGGCACACTTTACTTTTCTTGCCCTTAATAAACTTGAACCATTGTGTCGTCTATGTTGTATATGCTTGCACTTATTTGTTGGGGATTAGCAGAACCATGCTTTCATGGGGAACGCTTTCAACATTGCACTTGGTACTTGTACCTAGTTGATATCATGCTCTTTTGTATATGGATGTCGTCAGTGTGAAATGAAAGGGGAGCTTGTAAGTCCATGGAGTTATGTATATGTGTTAGAGAAACGCATGGGCCGCTGGTCTAATCCATGCTGACATGGTGGAAACCTGTAGCGTAACCATAATGAGCTATCTATGAAGCATTCTTCTTTAAAAAAAGAGTCCTATATTGAGAAAAAAGATAAAAAAGAAAAAAGAGATTATGAAAAGAGGAAAGAGAGAAAAAAGCACCATATTCCCATGGTAAATAAGAAGATTGCTGAGATGCTCGTTGTCTGCTTGCCTTGTCATTTTGATATGGGGATTCTTCATCATCGGAAAAGGGTACCCGTTGGCGGTTCTCTATGATACACATGTACTTACGATGACAAGAACTTACCGGTGACTAAACTTGAGTAGCATGAGGAGCGGCCCTCGTATACAAGGGACATGAGATTTCTAACTTATACTTCGTCAAGCATGTACACCATAGTTTGTTCACTTTAACCTTAATCACTTCAAGATGCTCATGATAGGGGCAATGAGAGCTGAAAGCTATTAAGTACCATAATTTTTGGAAGCTCTTTATGAAACTTGAATCTCTGCTTCCTTCTATGAAGGCCTTTCTTCCACCATTATATTGAGTCTCTACCTTCTACCTTTATGCACCTACTTTGAGAGCATACTGGCCATTCTTAGTTCTATGTGCATTGTCCCAAGACTAGTTGATTGATGCATAACTTGATATTGCTTGCTTTAAACTATTTGTATCTAGTCACTCTTATGAACTTTGAAGGTGTCCTATGCATTTATATTTGCTACTCTATGAGGGACAAGCTGAATGCTATTATGCTATGTTTTCTTTATGTGAAACAAACAAACGTCTTGCAAAGCATTGTTATTCATGAATCTTTTGTTTGTGCCTTTTCATGTTGCAACATAGTTTCTTTGTCTTATTGCTAGAACTTTGTCTTTCATGTTATGATTGAAGTACTATGATCCCAACTTTGAATGCTTTACAAATACTTTGATCAAGTCTTTGATGGTGCATGTCACCTCAAAAATTACTCTTTCTTTTTATCACTTACCTACTCGAGGAAGAGCAGGAGTTAAGCTTGGGGATGTTGATACATTGCAAATGTATCTATAATCTTTGATGTTCCATGCTTGGTTTTATCTACTTTCTTGTGTTTGTTCCAACTTTGGAGTACTTTTCATATGATTTCTTGGACTAACCTATTAACAAGATGCCACAGTGCCAGTTGCCTGTTTTCTGCTGTTTTTGGTTCCAGGAAAGTCAGAAAATGAATATTCTCAGAATTGAACGGGACAAAAGCCAAAGTTCCTATTTTACCGGAAGACTCACGGAGCCAGAGGCAGAGACGGAGGAGGGCCAGGGCCTGGCCACACAAAACGAACTACTCACAAGACATCATATGGATCATGATAAGAGATGGAATAATGATGCATAACAATTTGAACATAAACGATAATTCAATGATTCACTCAATAGCATCAACTACAAAGAGTAATCAACACCAGGAAAGTTTCCCCTATGAACTATGCAACATTCAACTCAATTGTTACAGCAATATGGAAATATGATGATGGTGTTGATGGTGATGGTGGTGGTGATGATGATGATGATGATCCCGATGAAGTCCAGCTTGATGGTGGTGTTGATGGCGATGATCTCCCCTCTCCGGGAAGGAATTCCCCCGGCAGAAATCTGTCTGTTGGAGAGATCTTTCTCTCTTGGTGTTTTCTGCCGCGCAGAGGTGACAGAATCTTTCTGTGGTTGCTCCTAGAGTATTAGGGTTTCGGGAGGAATATATACGCCAGAGGGGAGAGCCAGAGGTGGGCCAGGGCAGCCACACCACCTGGTGGCGTGACCTAGGGTGGCCCGCGCCAGGGGGTGGTGTGGGCCTCCTGTGGCCCATCTCCACTCCCTCTTCTGGCAGCCTTCGTCTTCTGGAAAAATAGGAATTTCCGTATATTTTCCTGGATTTTCTGATCTTCGCGAATTTTGCCTCCAAACAACACCTTTTCCATCAGAATCTTGACTGCAGCGGTCCATGCTCCAAAAGTCATCAACCATGCAAAAATAGATGAAATAACATAAGTACCATCTCTTAATATGAAATATATCAATGAATAACAGTGAATTATGACATAGAATAGTGATGCAAAATGGACATATCAACTCCCCCAAGCTTAGACTTCGCTTGTCCCCAAGTGAAACTGAGCTCAATAAACATGACCTCAGGTTTATGGAGTGAAGAGTCGATAAAAGAATACGAACAAGAAGCATCACATTCATTAATACATAGATCATAATAGAAGACAACTGATACATTGCAAATGTATCTATAATTTTTGATGTTCCATGCTTGGTTTTATCTACTTTCTTGTGTTTTGTTCCAACTGTGGAGTACTTTTCATATGATTTTTTGGACTAACCTATTAACAAGATGCCACAAAGGCTTGCCTTTTCGCTGTTTTTGGTTCTAGGAAAGTCAGAAAATGAATATTCTCAGAATTGAACGGGACAAAAGCCAAAGTTCCTATTTTACCGGAAGACTCACGGAGCCAGAAGCAGAGACGGAGGAGGGCCAGGGCCTGGCCACACCATATGGTGGCGCGGGCTAGCCCTGGCCGCGCCACCAGGTGGTGTGGTGTCAACACCCGGATTTTTAATCCCAGATGCCCGTTATGCCATACCTCGTGTAACATCCCAAAACTTTAATCCAAGCTTATCAAGATCAAATCATCCAAAAATAGGGTTAACAAAAACTTTTCCAAATTTAAAATGAAAGCATTCATATGTGTATGCATTTAAAATAGGAGTTGTTTGAATTGCCATGATTGATTGATCCAATGCTTGTAAAATGTTTCTTAGGTGATTTAAACATCATCTACATCATTCCCAAACTTTTCCTAAAGAAAATCAAATCAAAAAGAATTAAAAAGGAGGAATGGTCATTTTGGCAAATTTAACTCTCATGCCTACTTTGGCTATTCCTAGTACTCAATTCCTAACAGAAACAATTCTTGATCTTTGCACCCCTTGCTAGTACACATAATGAGGTACCAAGGCCCACCTTTTGATCTGCTAAAAACATTCTGTTAACTATTTTAAATGACAGTTTAAAATTGAATCTAATGCATATGCATAGATCACCCCTATTTCAAAAACCATCTATTTAAGCTCCATTTTCAAAACCCTTGCAACCAGAGACTACCTATCACTAGTGGAGATCACTCAAAATTTTTGAAACCAAAATTCAAAACTTTCTTTCTTGCGGCCATTTCATCAAAGACTTGGCATGCATAATCTCTACTCTAATCCTAGCTCACTGTTTACTACAAGGTTTTGCCCCCAATTGATCCCCATTTAATCCCCTTGTCCCCTCTTGATCTAACCAGAGCCTAACCAGCCTCTTCCCTACCCCTAGCTGCACTGCCATGCCATGCCGAGCACCACCTTGCCGACCGACAATGCACTCGCAGCAGCAGCCCTCTCCAGTCCCTCTCCTCATGTCTAGCAGCTTGCCAGTGGTCCACCTCCACCGCCCAACCAGCCCCAGGCCAGTGACAGAGAGCAAAGCGGCCAGGAATCGCCGTGCCCGGAGCCGGTCGAGCATGCCGCCGCCACCGCCCCTAGAGCATGCCCTGTCCCCGCTCGCACAGACCATCCCTTGGCACCAGCCCGCGCCCGCCGCTCCACCTCGACCTAGAGAACACCCTAGACATCCCCGTTCGCCGCCCAAAGCCTCACAGCCACCGCTTGCCGTGGACACAGCCGCTTCGGCCGTGTAGAGCGCCACCTCGCCGAGACCGCGCGCCACCGCCCCTACGTCCGCATTCAATTCCTAGAGTACCGCCAGGGAACCGCCCATCGATCACTACCCCCAGCCATGCCTCTACCCTGCCGTAGCCTTGTCGCCAGAGTTGCCTGCCCATCCCGCCCGGTCTCACCGTCGGGCCTATAAAAGGAGCCCTCCCCGGCCTCTTCTCTCCACACCATTCCACTCCCCTCACCTCTCTGAACCTCACCCACCTCTAGCCGGAGCAAGTGGAGCAACAGCCTTCGCGGGTGGGCCGGAGCAGCCCGCGAGGAGGAGAAGAGGCGCCGTTGATTGCGACCACCCCAAGCTCCCCACAACCGCCTCGCCTCGCCCGTGCGTCTTCCACGTCGTTTGCTGCCTCGCCGACCCTGCTGGAGCCACGATCGTCCCAGAGACCCCACGAGCCGCTGGGGTTCGAGGCTTCATTGGTGACCTGTTAGTGTTGACGGCGACCCTCGACCATTGATCTCGCTTCTAATCCTCATTACCCTAGCGTCTGGTTTAGCGTTTTAAGTGCCGTGACACGTGGGATCCCCGGCTGAGCCCAGCGGAGCGCCACTAGGCCGGCCCAAGTCCTTTCCCGCGCTAGCCCATCGATTCAAATCTTGATTTTTCTTTTTAGTTAAATGTAGTTTCTGTCCGCTAGTTTGAAAATCAATTCAGAGAGTTTTAGAAATCCAAATTGCATGAAACCAATTTTGTCTGAAAGGTATTAAAATGATCTATCCAAGCCCGTTGGATTAAATTCAGTTAGAGTTATAGATCTCTCCTAATAAAAATAACAAAACAGAAGCTTTTGCAACTTGCAACATTTTTATAAAATCAACCAAGTTAGCTTTTGAGTTGATTCCAACTCTCAAAAATCACATTTCATCATATCTATCTAAATATGTAATAATATTAAGGTTTACATGCAATGACTTTGGACTAGTACCAAAATAATGCTATATAGGCATTTCTAGTCACTTTAAATCATTAAATAATGAACTTAAACCAAAGTAATATTGATCCAACCCTTAAATCTCATTCCCACATGTTAGAATATGTGGTGATGACATGTGTCAACATGATCCCATGTTTTAAGTGGTGAATATTAAATGTTAGTTAATTTTTCAATGAGTAGAAATTACTTTTCTAAAATAAAAGGTTGAAACTATTGAATTAAACTTGTGATGTTTGTGATGATAATAGATCATCAAATGTGTGTTTTAGAATGCTACTTAGCCTAGTTAAGTATTGTTTGGTGATTGTCTACTCCCTATGTATTTATAGACGCTAGTACCGACCAAGCTTTCGAGGAGGAGGAGTTCTACCAAGAAGAAGAAGAAGAAAACTTCAACCACTGCACCAACCAAGGCAAGATATTGTTAGCAGGCTAGAATTAAGCTAGATGAATGAGAAAGGATGCTTTAGGCATGCTTTGATCACACCCCTTTTAACTATTAGTACCCCAAGTCTTACCTACAAGTTTTACTCCCCTTAGTATGCAAAGTTCCTTACTTATTTTGAAGGTAGCATAAAAAGTATAGAACTTGATCTACTTAGAAACCTTTAGATGTCATTCTATGGCATGAGATTGATCCCATCTTTACCCTTTAGTGAACACTCTTAACTTAGTATTTTTAGAGTAGATCAAAAACTTGAGTCACTTTAGATGGGAGCACTTGGTGAAAATGAATTGTGAAAACCTTGGAATGATGAGTCATTCTATTGAGATGTTTTGACATGTGTTGAGAGACACAACTAGTTTATGATGATGAAAATGATGAGGCATGAGCCTTAATCCTTTTATAAAACTGATGGTTGGATTCGGATGCGATACCATTCCAAATTTACCGTACAACCACACTACCTGAATTGGGTAAGGCTTAGCTGAAAATTTATATGCATTAGTATTAGTTCCGTCACGGGAGAGGTTTGAGATGAGGCTACCTCTCAATGTTGTCCACCTATGCAGTGCCCAAGATGACTGATGGTCATGGTTGGGAGGCCATGCTCATAGGAGAGGTGCTTGTATTAGGGTGTGTAAAGGGAAGGTTATGTTTGATTATCTACATACTAAGTATGATGATTCAGGGTTATCCCTGACAGATGTATCGAATCTTGTGGTGAAAGTGTACCACCTCTACAGAGTGTCAAACTATTCGAATAGCCACGTCCGCGGTTATGGACAGTTGGAATGGCCATACTGTTTTGTTGTCACATGTTTTCTAAATAACTTGAAATGAATGATGAACTTTGACTTGACCACAACCGGGTTGTGTTGATGATAATAGCTTCCCAACTTAAGTGATTCTAGAACTTTACTTTATTTTTCTTTGCTTCTGAACTCAGCGTAGGTTTCAAACTTAACTTGATAGTTAAATTAGATTCAGCACTTGAACTTAGAATTATAGTACCTGTTAATTGTAGTTTGCGAGTACTTGAAGAGTACTCATGGCTTTTGTCCCTGGCTATTATCATGGCCAGACTATGAAGGAGATTATCAAGATGATGGTCAGCAGGACGGCTATGGTAACTAGGACTATCGCCTTACGTCGGCATTACTGTGCCCACGAAGATGGACCCACAAGCTAAACTTATCTTTAATTTCCTGCTTGTTGTATTAAAGGCTGGATCATGAGATCCTTATTTGTGTAAAACCTTATGTATGGTTTGTAAGGGATGATGTCTTGTGATATCAATCCGTTATGTCTGTAAAAATGGTAATCACAGGATTATTACCATTTTGCGAGACATCATCAAATGAATATAGCATTATTTTGGTACTAGTCCAAAGTCACTGCATGTAAACCTTAATATTATTACATATTTTTATAGATATGATGAAATGTGATTTTTGAGAGTTGGAATCATCTCAAAAGCTATCATGGTTGAATTTTGAAAAATGTTGCAAGGTGCAAATGCTTCTGTTTTATTATTTTTACTAGGAGAGATCTATAACTCTAATTGAATTAAATCCAACGGGCTTGGATATATCATTTCAAAACCTTTCAGGGAAAATTGGTTTCATGCAAATTGGATTTGTCAAACTCTCTAAATTGATTTTCAAACTCAGAGACAGAACTAAGATTAACTTTAAATAGAAAAAACTAAATTTGAATTTCTAACTCGCGCGGGAACTAACTGGGCTGGCCCAGTGTCATTCCGCGGCGCGGGGCCCAACTGACAGGGGGGTCCACCGGTCAGCGTCTCATAACGCGCGAAGCGGTACGGTGTGATGTGGGCCGTTAGATTAGACTAAGGATCAACGGCTGTGGCTTGTCATCGACGGACCTGTCGCCGGCGAGATCGAACCCTAGCAGCTCGGTGGGGGTGCATAGGGGGCGTACCAGGGCTCCAGCAAGGTCAGCGAGGCGGGTAAATGGACTGGTGGTCGATAGCGAGCTCAAGGACGGTCGAGGCAGCTCCGAGGGTGGTCGCAATCAGCGGCGCCCCTTCGTCCTCTGCTGCGGGCTACTCCGGCCAAATTCCGGCGAGCAAGTGCTCGCGCTGCTCCGGCTAGAGGTAGGGAACAGTCAGTGAGGTGAGGGGAGTGGAGTGGTGTGCTTCAAACGGCTGGGGGTGCCCTCCTTTTATAGGCTCGATGACGAGACCGAGAGGTATGGGCAGGCGACGGTGGCGACATGGCTACGGGTGGCTAGCGGCATGGCTGAGGGTGACGATCGACAGACGATCTCCTGGCGGTCTCTAGGAACTCAATGCAGGCATAGGGGCGGTGGTATGCAGTTGGGGGCAGCTGGCACTCTGAGTGGCAGAAGCTGCAATGTCCACGGCGAGCGGTGGCTGTGGTGCGTTGGGCGGCGAACGGGCGTGTCCGTCGTGTTCCCTGGGTCATGGCAGAGCGGTGGGCGCGGGCTACGGTCGAGCGGCGTCTTGTGCACGCGTGCCGGGTGCGGCACGCTGGCGCGTGCTCGGCATGGCTCGGTGGCACTAGGCGTGGGCTCTCCTCGGTGGTCCACTGCTGGGCTTGGCTCGAGGAAGTGACAAAGGGTGGCGGTGAGGTTCTGGCTACCTCCTAGACATGGCGAGAGAGAGGGAGGTGGTCTGCTGGGGCGAGTGCATGGTTTGCCGACGAGCTAGTGCTCGGGGTGGCTCGGCACTATGGCTAGGGACAAGGGGGAGGGGTGCTAATGGTATGGTTAGATCATGAAGGGACCAAAGGATTAAATGGAGATCAAATGGGGGCAAAACCCTGTTCAAAACAGTGAGCTATGGTTTAGAGTTTAACCTTGCATGCCAAGTGTTTGATTAAATGGCCGCAAGAAATAAACTTTTGAATTTTGAAATTTTTTTTGGTGGGTTTGCTAGGCATAAGCTTGAGACTCTGTGGTTGCTTGGGTTTTGAAAATTGAGCTTGTTTGAGTGGTTTTTGAAATAGTGGGATCTTCCCATATGAATTAGATTCAATTTTAAACTATCATTTAAAATTAGCATTTGAAATATTTGAGCAGATCACAAAGTGGGCCTTGGTACCTCATTATGTGTACTATCAAGGGGTGTAAAGATCCACACATGTTTCTGTTAAGTTTTGAGTACTAGGAATAGACAAAGTAGGCATGATAGTTAATTTGGGCAAAATGACCATTCACTTTAATTATTCATTTTGAGTTGTTCTTCTTTGGGAAAAGTTTGGGAATGATGTAGATGATGTTCATTTCACCTAAGGAACATTTTAGAAGCAAGGAATTACAGAACCATGGAAATTCAAATCAATTCCTAAATTAAATGATCATACACATGAATGCTTTCATTTTTAATTTGGGAAAGTTTTTGTTAACCCTAAATTTGATGATTTGGATCTTGATAAGCTTGGATTGAAGTTTTGGGATGTTACATGTGGGCCCCCTGGCACTCCACTGACCTTGCCTCTTCACCTATAAGAAGCCTCCCGATGCATAAACCCTAAATAGTCAATCAGAAATCCACGAAAAGTTCCACAGCGCCGCCGCCACGAAGGGGAGATTCAGGGGACAGAAAGTCTCTGTTCTGGCACCCTGCCGGGATGGGGAAGTGCCCCCGGAGCCATCTCCATCAATCTCCACCACCATCTCCATCACCGTTGTTGATTCCCATGATGAGGAGGGAGTAGTTCTCTCTCGAGGCTAAGGGTTCTACCGGTAGCTATATGTTCATCTCTCTCTCTCTATGCATGCTCTTATTGAGATCATGAGCTTGTAATCTATAGATCTACCTTGCTACTCAAGTGCTTTAATAGATCTCTGCTCTCCCCATGTGTGTGAAGTTGACAGCGTGCACACCATGGTGGCACTTAGGCTAGAGATTACAAATACTTGTTATGAGTTATATTTGGAGTTGGATGTTTCTATGAAATTGTGGTGTTTGTTGGAACCATCTAGTGCTCAAGGTGACAGTGTGGGGTTATCTAGATGGGAAAGGCTTACTTTGAGGTGTGCTGTTATAGACCTACCGTTGATTAGAGTGTCCAACCGGAGAGTAGTTCAGTGTAGTATCATGAAGATGATATATTTATATGAGAGAGTGTTCACTAGTGAAAGTATGATCCCTAGGCCTTGTTTCTAAGCACTAAAACACCGTTTGCTATTAGATCTATTACATGTTTGCTTGCTTCCATCTTTATTTCAGTTTTACTTTAGTCTTTTCCACGCCATCAAGTTATTTTCTATCACCATTACCACTTATAATTATCCATACCACTTGTATTTCACTATCTCTTCGCCGAACTAGTGCACCTATACACCTGACAAGTGTATTGGGTGTGTTGGGGACACAAGAGACTTCTTGTATCTTGATTGCAGGGTTGCTTGAGAGGGGATACCTTTGATCACTTCCTCCCTGAGTTCGATAAACCTTGGGTGATCCACTTAAGGGAAACTTGCTGCTGTTCTACAAACCTCTGCACTTGGAGGCCCAACAACTGTCTACAAGAATAGAAGTGCGTACACATCAACAACTCACTATTATATAACTCAACTTAAAATAAGTAAAGGAAACACAATAAAGATACATAAAGTGAATCATAATTGTTAATGGCAAACTTAGCTCTTGGTCGAAGAATAGTTGATAATTTGCTGGAATTCACAAATAACTGGTTTTCAATGATAGCTTTCAAAGTAGTAATCACCAAGATAAGAGCAACGTGAAAAACAAGGAACATAAGAAACATGATTGAATAAATCATCATATGAATGAATGAAACACAACAACTCAAAATACTTGCTGAGATAGAAGGGAATAGGTTTACTGACTCAACTAAAAAGTAAAAGAAAGGCCTTTCGCAGAGGGAAGCCGGGATTTCAAGTTTCATAAAGAGCTCCCAAAAATTATGATACTTATTAGATTTCAGCTCTCATTGCCCCTATCATAGGCATCTTTAGGTGATTAAGGTTAAAGTGATCAAATATGAGGATATACTTGACAAGTTGTAAATTGAGAATCTCATGTCCCTTGAATACGAGGGCCGCTCCTCATGCTACTCAAGTTTAGTCACCGGTAAGTTCTTGTCATCGTAAGCACATGTGTATCATGGAGAACTGCCAACAGGGTATCCCTTGCCCGATGATACGGAAGAATCCCCATATCAAAATGACAAGGCAAGTAGACAACAAACAACTTAGCAATCTTCTTATTTACCATGGGAATATGGTGCTTTTTTTCTCTTTCCTCTTTTCATAATCTCTTTTTTTTCTTTTTGTTTTTCTCCTTTTTAAAGATGCTTATGATAGGGTCAATGAGAGCTCAAAGCTAGCAAGTACCATTACTTTCAACATTTGGAAGCCTTTCAAACTTTTCAAAACCTTTTTCGTTTTCCTTGTTGAGTCTCCACATATTCTATGAGCACCTTCTTGAGAGCATAGTTGTCATTCTTAGTGTAATGTGCTTGCCTCAAAACTTGATCATTTGTGTTATGACTTTGATGCTTGTATCTTTGATATCTTTACTTCTAGTCTTCACCTAAACTTCAGAGGTGCCTTGGCATTCATAATCAAAGGCAAGCGAGATACCACTCTTTCATACCTTGTTATGAGCATTGTAATGTTTCTTATGTTTATGTTTCATGCTACCTATTATTTTTGAGTTGGAATCTCTTCATAGTTTGCAATGCTTATTAAGTAAACTTAGTTGCATACTTCTTATTATGAACTGTCTAAGTAGTTGATCACATGCTAAGAATATATACATCATATGAAGCAAATGTGTTCATGAAAGTTTCTTTTATCGCACTCAGTTTTCAACTGAATTGCTTGAAGACAAGCAATAAGCTAAGCTTGGGGGGAGTTGATACGTCCAAAACGTATCTACTTTCCCGAACACTTTTGCTATTGTTTCTCCTCTAAACTTGTGTGATTTGGATGCAACTAACACGGACTGGCGCTGTTTTCAGCAGAATTGCCTTGGTGTTTAGTTTTTGTGTGCAGAAAATCAACTATCAGGAAAAATCCCAGAAAATATGCCAAAAATCCTATTTCACCAGAAGACTCCCGGAGCCAGAATACAAGACGGAGGGGAGCTGAGCCCAGGCCACACCACCTGGCTGCGCGGGCTAGCCCAGGCCGCGCCAGGGGGTGGTCTTGCCGCCCCAGACACCCCCTCGGTCTCCCTCTTCGCCTATAAGATGCCTTCTGACCTAAAAACTCAGGGGGGGGGGTTCGACGTTTTTCCAGAAGGAGTTCCGCTCCGCCGCCACCACCAGATTCCATGAAACAGCACCAGAAACTCCGTTCTGGCACCCTGCCGGGACGGGGAATTAGAGGAGATCATCGCCATCATCATCACCATCGCTTCTCCATCGAGCATCCATGTTTCCCCCATCTATGAGTGAGTAATCCCCCGCTGTAGGCTATGGGGATGGTAGGGATTGGATGAGATCGTTCATGTAATGGCATCGGATTGTTAGGGCATGGTGCCTAGTATCTTTTATTAGTTCTTTTTGACTTTGTTGTGACTTGTTATGCTTAATGCTTGTCACTAGGGCCAGAGTGCCATGATTTCAGATCTTTACATGTTATTGATTCATTATGATAGTATTGTTTATGGTCTTACCTGCAAGTTGTATACACACGTTGTTGTCCGGAACCAATGGCCCAGTGATGTAAATCGGGATAACAGGAGAATGGATTTGATGTGAGGATCACATGTGTTCCTGAGTGTTAATGCTTTGCTCCGGTGCTCTATTAAAAGGAGCACCTTAATTGCCGATAGTTCCTTGAGGCCCGCCGCAATTTGGCAGGACAAAAGATGTTGTGCAAGTTCTCATTGCGAGCACGTATGACTATATATAGGACACATGCCTAGGATTATCTAATACTTGGATGCTTTATCTTATTTATCTGCAATTGCTCTATTTTCTGTTTGCCATGTGAATTGTCTTGTCCATGCAACGCCTGTCCATCCATCCCTATGCCTACCGCACTCGAATCCTACTGTTTACTGGTATTGTTACTCATTTGTCTTTACTTGCTACTTTGCTATTCCTACTACAAAACTATTACTCTTGATAAACTCTGTGAGCAAGATTGTTTCAGTGCAGCTGAATTGACAACTCAATTGTTAAGGCTTATAAATATTCTTTGGCTCCCCTTGTGTCGAATCAATAAATTGGGTTTCACTTCCCTCGAAAATACTGCGATACACCCCCTATACTTGTGGGTCATCACCCCTCCCTCTCTTGGTAGCGATTTATTTCCTGCAGCATAGTATATGTGCTTGAGTAGGGATGCAAGTGGGCAAGCAAAACAAGTTTTATCCAAGGGAGTAAGTCAACTCAATGCATTTTTTCTCTTGACATTAACATGATATTGACTTCTGGTATATGCTTATATGCAGGCTTTCCCGGGTTGCATCCCTAAGCTAGAATAAGGCCTTCTTTTTCTTTGTTACCTTTAAATTTTTGTCGATGCTCTCATAAACTCCCATGGCTCAAGTATGTGAAGCATATATATGGGACAACCTTTGATTCGAAGGCAATAAAAACGTGCCAGATGTACTAGATTAGAAGTTTCTATTGAGTTCAGGTGTGGCTAGGCGTTGGAGGTCGGGACGAGAACCAGGAGAAATCCCTGGCAGGTTGTGTCAGCCACGACGATGGCGACACCTAGGGGCGTGTTCTTCCCAAGAGGCACTGTCCAGGTACTCTATCCTTCTCTCCTTTCCCCTCTCTTTATCGATAAAATCCCAAATCTTCCTAGATTGGGCGGTAGCGGCACCCTTGGCGCCATCACCTTCTTGAAGATGTTGCTTTGGGTGAAAGGGGAGCGTGCATTCTCTGGTTTTAGATGTCAATGCCGAGGCTCAAGCCATGGTGATGGTGTTGAATTTGTTGGTCTAGGACCCCTTCAACCCTTCTTTGGGTGTTCTCGGTTTGTCCCCTGCGCTCGCCAGTATATCGGTGCCCTCGTGCCTAGGTAGGATAGGAAGGGTTCCCCCTCATTTAGAGAAGTGAGTAGGGATGTAATGAGCACGGTGCTCCTTCTTGCATGCTCTATTCCCGGTGCTTACACTACAAGAAAAGTTGGCTTTTACAACGGACGATTTTCGTGGTTGAAGGCCCTTTTTTGTGGCTAAAAAGTCTTCTACGACGGATGCCCTTCGTGGTAAAAGCACCGTCACAAAAGAATCTACCATGGTTTTTTTCCTGACCATGGTGGATCACAACCTTCAGCCACGAAAACTTCTTCCATCATAGATCTGTTCGCCAGCCGCGTTCACTGCTGACGTCATGCAAACTGCCACGTGGCAGCCACCGTTAGCGTCTAGTTACCGCTGTTAACGGGCATAGAAACCGTGGTAGAAGCCAGGCCCATCCAAGGCCTGCTAAATACTAACTAGGCCGGCCCATTAGGGGAGCCCAATAAGAAGATGGCCCGTTACTATTTTGTCCTGCACTATTTGAAATGGGCCCAAAGTTGCAGCCAGCAGCGGCCCGCAAACTTTTAGGCCCAATTCTGTTTTGGCCTAAAGAAGGCCCATGATGGTCCAAGTCGCCTCTGACATTTGCGTTCGCGGGCGGCATCATCATTTATCGCAGCCCATCATGGGCCGCCTACTAACAACCCTTGTCTGAGAAGGCCCGTTACTGTTCAAGCATGTTACTATCCTGGCCTTTCACTGTTCCGGGCTTTACCTGCTCAGGCCCACAAGCGACCCTTTACTGTTACTACGGTGAATGTGTCATTTTACTGCCTCGCTCGAAATTTCTCGCCATATCGTTCTAGCTTGTCACTATCCTGGCCTTTCACTGTTGCGGCCCTTTACTGTTGAGGCTGGCTACTGTTTTGGCCTATTATTTTTCTAGAATTTCATGGTTTCTTGCCTGTTACTACGATGGGCTGTTTCTGTTATGGCCTGCTAATGTTAAGGCCTATTACTATTATGGCTTGTTACTATTATGGCCTGTTACTCTTACGGCATGTTACCATTATGGCCCGTTACTGTTACGTCTAGTTACAACTTGTAGGTCGGCCCATTACGTTTACGACCTTTTACAGTTTCGGCCTTTTCTGAAGCCCATGCCAATATCATAAAACGTCTATATAATCCAGCATTTTTTACTGTTCATCATCGGCCGAATACACGACGGGCTAATAACAAAGCACGGTATTGTTCCCTAATCGACCTTCCTAGCGTAGGTACCGTAACGACTACCGCAATGTGTGGACGGCGTCAACTAAATGCATACATGGCCTACGCGAGTTATCTAGATATTACATTAGCTGCAAACTTCTTAAAATTATTACATATTATCAAATCAAGGGAAAGAAAAATTGGCATTTTAGTTGACAATCAAGTTAATAGCAGAGTCCTCAATTGATCACCTGCATCTTCCTTTGAGTGTGACAGCTACATTAGAGGAGAAATGATCTTGCATTCCCCTCTTTGGTGGCGATAGCAATAATTGCACCCTAAAACTAAGTAATAACAAGTTAATACATCAAACAAGACAAACTATTCATTTGACTGATATGACAGGAGCTATAATCTGGAGTTTACAACTGGTCAATGGTTCAATTATTGACCAACATGTCAAACAAACAGGACAAGCAAGCATGCATTAAACAAGTGTGCCTACCGTGAAACGAGCAATCAAAAAATGTGTGTGTGTGGCTTAGAATTTCGGCAAAAATAAACTGGCCAGGTCATTTCAACAAATATATATGGAAGTAGTTCTATACCCTAAAATGCAAGAGACGTCGGGTGACTCAGAATTTGCGCTGAGACACAAAATGGCATGCAGTTACTGTCACAGTGAAGAATGAACCAGATAGAAATTATAACCGCATCATATGAGAACTTGTAGAGCAGGAATGCAAACCACGAATGAACTATATATTGTAGAGGATAGTTATGTCGTGACTTAGGACGAACCAGACCCAGAACTAGATGCAAGATATAATAGCGTCGCTCGTGAACCTGTAGAGTAGGACAAACAAGCATTAGACAAGTGTGCCTAGAATAAAATGAGCAATCAAACAAAGTGTTTTTTAGAATTTCAGCAAATATAAACAAGCCAGGTCATTTCAGCAAATATATATGGAAGTAGTGGCATCTCCTGGAATGCATAGTCGCTGGGTGACTCAGAATTTGCGGTGAGCTACACAATGGCATGTAGTTACTGTCATAGCTAAGAATCAACCAGATAGAAATTATAATGGCATCATAAGAGAACTTCTAGAGCAGGAATGCAAACCATGAGTGAACTACATAATAGAGGACAGTTATGCCGTTGTTAGGACAAACCGACACCAGATAAGGAATTAATGGCATCACTTGTGAACCTGTAGAATAGGCTATGCAAACCAACATGTTCATTGTTCCATTTTGAGCTATATGCAAGAAAAAGGAAATAGTTAGTGATGCAACTTTTGAAGAAGCAGATGGCAACAACAAAATTATAATCGAATTAGTACGAAGAGTTTAAACGGCTACTACAGGATAGCAGAACAATGCCAAGGAGGAAATAATAGCAGGAACTGATCTCAGGATGAACCAGATAGATTCAATAACTGTAGAGCGGGGAATCCACACTAATATTTTCCGCTGACTTCAGATTTTGCAAGAATTACACGGTTGCAGGCAATTACTATTGTATGGAGTAGCTAAGAACATGTGTATGAAAAAATAACAGACATGTCTATGACTTGAAATTTGAAGAGCAGAAAATGCAAACCAACATGCCTAGTGACCTTGTATGTATTAGCACGAAGAACAGGCATGCCCACTGACTTGTATGTACGAGCACGATGACAAAAATGCAGTTTACTACGATAGGCTTGAACTTGCTATACTGCTGACAAAACAAAAACGGGTTGCAAATTTGGTTAACCTTGGTCGGAGAGGCGTCTAAGCATTGTCAGTACCGTGCGGGTGACGTTCCCAAGTCACCGAGGGTGCTGCGGTTGCGGTGGCTATTGGCGTCGGGGAAGTAAATCTTGGATGGTCGCTGCCGGCTTGAGCGCGGTGGAAGAGTGTCGTTGAGGCAGATCCAGTGAAGTGAATGGTGACGACCGAGCAGCTGGTCTAGAGCGGTGGACATGGAACTCCCTGAACTAGATCACGTCCGGTGTACACTGGTGAAGCGGATCCAGTACGGTTGGGTAGCTTTCGGTGGCCGGGAAGCAGAGCTTGGGCGGTCGATGACGCCATCGGCGTGATGAACGACACCGCAGCTCCGGTGTAGTGGTAGAGAGACCCGGCGAACCAGATCCGGTGGGTGAGCACCGGTGAAGCGGCTTCACGGCGGTGTACGAGACCACAGCTCAAGCGGGTCCGGCCACCGTGGAATTGCCGTCGGCCGATGCGCGTGGTGGTCATGGAGGTGAGGGCGTGGGAGAGAGGGGGCTGGGATTTTTAGAAGGACCAGCGGGAAAATCTGGGCGAATCCGGACTAAGGTGGTGAATATAAACATAAATTACGATCATGCCCCCAAGCTACCGACTTTAGCTTGCCCATAGGGCGTCTGAACAATGGGTAGAATCAGAATTTTGAAGTCAATTTTTTTTAAACCGAGGGGCAGGAAATGCTTCAAGATCGGTGTGTGATTTTGCCGCTTGATTGAGATACTGAATTTGGCAACCGTCCATCTAATAATAATATAAAAATGGTACTACCCCGGTGGGATATTTTGCCTCAAAGTTTTTGAAACTGAGGGGCGGGAAATGCTTCAAAGTTAGTGTATGGTTTAGCCGCTCGATTGAGATTTTGAATTTGACAAGCACCCATCTGATAATAATACAAAAATGGTGCTGCCCTGGTGGGAGATTTTGCCTCAAAGTTTTTGAAACAGAGGGGCGGGAAATACTTCAAAGTTGGTGTGCGGTTTTGCCGCTCTATTGAGATTTTGAATTTGACTAGCGCCCATCTTATGATAATAATACACAAATGGTACTCCCCCGGTGGGAGATTGTGCCTCAAAGTTTTTGAAACAGAGGGGCGGGAAATTCTTCAAAGTGGGTGTGCGGTTTTGTCGCTCGATTGAGATTTTGAATTTGACAAGAGCCTATCTAATAATAATAATATAAAAATGGTACTCCCTAGGTGGGAGATTTTGGCTCAAAGTTTTTGAAACGGTTAGGCGAGAAATACTTCGAAGTCGGTGTGTGTGATTTTGCCACTCGATTGAGATTTTGAATTTTGCTAGCATCCATGTACTAGTAGTAGTAGTAGTAAAAAAGGTGGTAGAACGTATGACTAAATGGTCAGGAATTCATGGTCGAGAGTCACATCAACTGATCATCCATATAACCACACTTGAGTTACTTCCTATGTTTGGTATTACTAGGCCGGAGTAGTACTAGTTCAGAGAATTAACTTCACCTACTCGCTTTATAGCTAGTTATTGCATCCAAGGGCACAGCCAAAAAGCGAAATTGAAAATTGGAAAATGGCATGCAAAAAATGGAAAATGCCCTGCGTTTGCGTGTGCCCTAAGGGACCAGGGAGCACACGTTTTCTTCTTAGATTTTGGGATAATTAAATACAATGAGGTTATGATACTACTACTACTAGTATCATCCTACACCTACACACTCGCGTGCTCCTAGGAGTCGTAAGCTGGTGTGCACGACCGTAATTAGTGCGTGTGCGCATGCGTGTGCCCGTGCCAGTTTGATGAAACGCGCTTGCGGTTGTTGTGTGCATGCCGTCGTCTCGTTTCCACATGATTCGCTTGGCTTTCCTAGGCCTTTGTTTAAATGTGTGTCTCTGGAACCGCTTCCTGTGCCAGTCCGTGGGACCGAGACCACACAAACGCCATCATCCATGGCCGGCAAGAAGCAGGAGGACTCGCCATGGGTTGGTCTCCCTAAGGGACTCGTCCAGGAGATAGGTGACATCTTCCTTTTGACGGATGACTTTTACTACTATGCCGCCTTTCGGGCAGTCTGCAGCGCCTAGCACGGCTTCACGGAGGAGCGCTTTATGCTAGCCAACTGGATTGTTCTATAGCACTAGTTGTCGGAGGAGTATCAGGTAGAAGACGCCGCCATCATGTTGCTGAACGTGAGAACTGGTTGCCACCTTGAGAACAAGATTAGCCGGGTTATTCGCATGTGCTTTCTTTATATTCATCTGTATATATGCGACCTTTTTTTGCATTCACATCCTATACTATCTGTTTTTCAAGTTCTGTTTCTTCGTCCACTTGTTGCCCAGGGTTTTGCTCCATGGTTTACCTTGATTGAATTTCAGTATGTTTACCTTGACTGAATCTCTATTTCTCCTCCCTCTCTCTCTGGAAGGTACTTTTATGTCGGTAGCACAACCGGCGGCCTCCTTGTGCTTGGATAGAGGGTGCATCCGTATAAGACCCAGTTGTACAACCCCTTCTCGGGCGCTATCAAGCGCCTGAGGGCAGAGATACCGATCGAGCAGGTGGCTTCTATCGCTGTGACGATGTTCCCGTCGTTGATGGTGTTTACATCAAACCATCAGAACACCACCATTCGATGGGCAGATGAGAGCACGGAGGAAGGGAGTCGCCCGGTCTTTGGTGAAGGGTGGTACTCGCCGTGTGACTTTGCGGAACTCCGAAACATAACTTGTTATGCCGATGATGTTTTTGTTGTAGACAGATACAAGTCTTTCCTCTTGACTATCTATGATGCTGCTCATGGAGATGTCTAGCTATAGTGCTCCGCATGAACCCGGAGATGCATCCCACCGTTGCAGGCCCTGTTCCGGGGTGCTAGTTCCCAGAGAATCATTTTTACCTCGTTGAGTCCGACATGGAGTTGTTGTTAGTTGTGAGTGGACCGGTCTATGGCGGTAGGCCGGTTGTTTACCGGGTTGATACCTAGAACCGTGTCCTTCAGCCGGTCAGAGGCATCAGGAGTCGTGCTCTCCTTATTGCTGACAATCGGTGCGTCTGCGTTGATAGCGCCAGGGTACCCATAGTGCAGGCTGGCAGCATATACTATGCGGACCTATGATTATTGGCTCAACACGTGGAGCTCATTGGGCAACCCCAAGAGGAAGGTATGATGAGCACAGCAGCAAGTTTTCCCTCAGTTATGAAAACAAGGTTATCGAACCAGTAGGAGCAAGGAAACACCTCCAAGGTGTTGTTGCCAACTTGGAATCCTGCACAACACAACCACAGAACTTTGCCCCAACTTACAGTGAGGTTGTCAATCTCACTGGTTTTGCTGAAAACAAAGGATTAAACGTAATGTGTGGAAGAAAGTAAAAGCTTGCAGAAAGTAAACAGAAAATAGTAAACAATTGTAGATTGATGGTAAAAGAAAGGGCCGGGGTCCATAGTTCACTAGTGGTGATTCTCCTTAAGATAGATGACATGTTGGGTGAACAAATTACAGCGGGGCAATTGACAAACATTGAGAAAGCATACATGCATATACTAATCATCTTGACTCATATGAGATTTGATTGGGCATTACAACATTATACATAGACCGTAATCCAACTGCATCTATGACTAATAATCCACCTTCAGGTTATCAATCCGAACCCCCTCCAGTATTAAGTTGCAAGCAACAGATAATTGCATTACACATTGCGTGTAAAGTAAACAATACGATTGTTCTATGAACAAAGTATTATTGTTTTCTCCCTAGTAGCAACAACACATCTAGTACCTTAGAGATTTCCGTCACTTCCCCAGATTACTAGAGGCATGAACCCACTATCGAGCATAAATACTCCCTATTGGAGTTGCTAGCATCTACTCGGCCTAGATATCTACTAACAACGGAGAGCATGCAAGATCACACATAACAAAGACATGATAGAATCAATAATCAATCTGAAATAGCATCTCAATATCCATCGAATCCCCGCAAACACAACATGTATAATTACAAATATATGATCTTGATCATGAATGGAGCTCACAAGATCTAAACATGGTAGCACAAAGGAGAAGAACACCCCATTTAGCTACTACATGAACCCGTAGTCCAAGGATGAACTACTCACGCATCACACTGGAGGCTTGCATGGTGATGAAGAAGGCCTCGAGGGTGAATTCTCCCCTCCGGCAGGGTGCTGGGAAGAGCTTCAGATCCCTCCTGATCTAGGGATGGACATGACGGTGGCTATAGACTCTTTCATGGAATTTTGATCGGGTACTTAGGGTTTCTATATCGGAGGCATCTTATAGGCGAAAGGGGAGGCCGAGGGGGTGCCCTAGGTGGCCGCACCACCTCCCCGGGCCGTGCCTGGCCAGTGTGGTGTGGTGGCGCCCCCCCTCTTCGTCTCGTATTATGGCTCCGTGTCCTCCTCGGTGAAATACTAACTTTGGCTTTTGTCCTATCCAATTCCGAGAATATTCATTTTTGACTTTCCTGGAACCAAAAATAGCAGAAGATAGGCAGCTGGCACTGTGGCATCTTGTTAATAGGTTAGTCCAAGAAAGTGTATAAAAAGTACTCCAAAGTGTCGACAAAACATAAGAAAGTAGATATAAACCAAGCATATAACATCAAATATTATAGATACGTTAGCAACGTATCAACATCCCCAAGCTTAACTCCTGCTCGTCCTCGAGTAGGTAAGTGATAAAAAGAAAGAATAATTTTTTAGGTGACATGCACCATCATAAACTTGATCAAAGTATTTGTAAAACATTGATAGCTGGGATCATAGTACTTTATGAAAGATAAAGTTTTAACAATAATACATAGCAACTATGTTGTAACATGAAAAGGCACAAACAAAAGATTCATGAATAACAATGCTTTGCAAGACATTTGTTTGTTTCACATAAAGAAAACATGGCATAATGGCATTCAGCTTGTCCCACATAGAGTAGCAAATCATAATTGCATAGGACACCTTCAAAGTTTATAAGGATGACTAGATTCAAATAGTTTAAGAACAAGCAATATCAAAGTTATGCATCAATCAACAAGTCTTGGGACAATGCACATAGAACTAAGAATGGCCACTATGCTCTCTTAATAGGTGCATAAAGATAGAAGGTGGAGACTCAACATAAAAGTAAAATAAATGCCTTCATAGAAGGAAGCAGGGATTCAAGTCTCATAAAGATCTTCCAAAAATTATGGTACTTATTAGCTTTCAGCTCTCATTGCCCCTATCATAAGCATCTTGAAGTGATTAAGGTTAAAGTGAACAAACTATGGAGTATATGCTTGACAAAGTATAAGTTGGAAATCTCATGTCCCTTGAATACGAGGGGAGCTCCTCATGCTACTCAAGTTTAGTTACCGGTAAGTTCTTGTCATAGTAAGTACATGTGTATCATAGAGAACCTCCAACGGGGTACCCCTTGCCCGATGATACAGAAGAATCCCCATATCAAAATGACAAGGCAAGCAGAAAACGAGCATCTTAGCAATCTTCTTATTTACCATGGGAAAATGGTGCTTTTTCTCTCTTTCCTCTTTTCTCATATTTTTTTCTTTTTCTCTTTTTCTCAATCTCTATCTCTTTTTTTATAAAAAGAATGCTTCATAGACAGCTCATTATGGTTACGCTGCAGGTTTCCACCATGATTAGGCACGGAATAGACCTGCGGCCCAGGCGTTTCTCTAACACATATACATAACTCCATGGACTTACAAGCTCCCCTTTCATTTCACACCGACGACATCCATAGACAAAAGAGCATGATATCAACTAGGTACAAAGTACAAGTACAATGTTGAAAGCGTTCCCCATGACAGCATGGTTCTGCTAATCCCCAACATATAAGTGCAAGCATATACAACATAGACGACACAATGGTTCAAGTTTATTAAAGAAAATTAAAGTGTGCCATCAAGTTCGTGAGAGCTTTAATCACTAGTTTTCTCATAACAAGTTTAATTCAGAAGGTAGATAAAACATGAATATACTTGGAATAGCAAATGCTAATAGGTAGGTATGGTGGACTCTTTGGAATAACTTGGTTTTATTTGGATTTGGATGCATGAGTGGAACTTATACTTGGTTATGGAGGCTAGCAAAAGACTGGGAGCGACCAACTAAGAGAGCAATAATGGCCATAATCATGCAGAGCGACAAAACATCATTAATTAAAGCATAAAGTGATATTGCAAGTAGAAAACTAAAGGATCATAAATGCTATGGTGACTTGGGATAGTCATAACATGGTGTGAGCATGCGCCAAGTCAACCCAAATAAAGCATCAAAGGAGAATACCACAATACTATGCTTCAATATGCTAAAACAACGCATGATTCTTTCAAGGCACATTAAGAAATGTCAATTGTTTATAACATGTCATGCTACAGCCAAGATCACTAAGCATAAAGCCAAAACAATATCAAGCATCGCATGACAAAGCATGGGCCATAGTCAAAAACAAGCTCTCTTTACCACTTAAGCATGAACTTTCCTACTCTTTTCCAATCCAAACCAAACTATTTGAAAACTAATTTATGAAAGAGGGGGTCCAACCAATTTATTCAAGCAAACTAAGAAAACAAAGCAAACGAAAACCAAAAAAAAACAAAGACGCTCCAAGAACAACACAATTGTGCATGAAACAATAAAAATGAAGTGTTTGGAAGAAACCTGGGATTTTTATTGATGAAGAAGGGGATGCCTTGGGCATCCCCAAGCTTTGACGCTTGTACTTCTTGGATATTTATTGGGGTGACACGCGTGGCATCCCCAAGCTTGAGCTTTAGTCCATTCTTCATCTCATTACATCATTCTCTCCATACACCTGAAATTTTTCCTTTATACAAAACTTCACACAATCTTTATTAGCAACATTAGTGCACTCAAGATAATAAGTCTTTGGGTTCAGTTTCAACACCAATAAAACTTCCATTAAAACATAAGCTACTGAAACACTTCCTCCAAAAAGCTCAATTGCCCAAAGATAACTCAAAAAGGAACCAACAAGAAGCAAATGCAAATAATGGCAGAAATCTGTCAAAACAGACCAGCGGGTAAAAATCAATTTTTTCGAAGACCTTCTGTTGCTCAAATCGAAAAGTGTTGAACTAACAAATTTTAGATAACAACCTGGGGCAGAAGCACAAAAATTCACGCCTCAAAATGACGTACAAAGATTTTACACGAATGTTTACAGTGAAGCACAAAAATCTGTTTCGGGACAGCAACTTTCCCAAGCATTACTTCTCTCTCATTAGAGGTTACTCTTGGCACAAAGAGCAAATAAAAAGGATAAGTAGCGGTTATTACTGAGGTAATAACTTCCAAGACTCATCTAAAACTTTTGGGTTATCTCCCAATAAGTACTTTTCTTTAACGCCTTTAAGTTAGGCATAAGAAGCAAGAAAAAGAATCAAGTGTTCTCAAATGAAGAAGCATTAAGATTGATACCAGAAATATCTTCAACAAGGCAAGGTATCTCATCCAAATAAGTTCTAGAGGATCCTTTCTCAATGATTTTGGGTTCACTACTTTCATCAAACGGATTTTCAGGAACAATCCAATTAAGATTCTTTTCTATGGCTTCATGCATTGCTACAAGTTTGAAAGGTATTGGTATCTTAATTTCCCCCCCATTAGGTTCGGTTTTGTTCATCTTTTATCGTGTACCAATAACATCTACACATGAGCCTAGCATATTAAAACGTTCAAAGACCTTTCTAGCTTCCTTGGCAACATCATAGAATTCCTTAAGCAAAGTTTTCATAATAAAATCTCTCTTTTCAGGGTCCTCAATTTCCTTAAGTTTAAGAAACATTACTTGAATTAAAGGGTTAAGGTTAACAAACCTAGCTTCCAACATGTGAACTAAAGAAGCTGCAGCAATTTCATAACCCGGAGCAAGTTCTGCAAGGGATCTATCCTCAATATCCTCATGCTTACTAACATGATTAAAGAATTGTTCAATATTGTCTTTTCCAATTATAGAGCCACTACCTATTGAAAGGTCTTTCAAGGTGAATTTAGGGATCAACATGGTGAGCTAAGAAAGAGGTAACAACTATAGAAAGACTTAATTTTTTGTGTTTTAATAAAGAAAGCAAACTAGTACAACTATTTTTTGTGTGTTTTTTATAAAGAAACAAGCAAACAAAGCAAAAATAAACTAAGAAAAACAAAAATAACAAAGTAAAGAGATTGGTTATGAGGGACTCCCCTTGTGAAGATGTCCTTGGCTCCCTGGCAATGGCGCCAGAAAAATCTTGATTATTGGCTCAACACATCGAGCTCGTTGGGGAACCCCAAGAGGAAGGTATGATGAGCACATCAGCAAGTTTTCCCTCAGTTATGAAACCAAGGTTATCGAACCAGTAGGAGCAAGGAAATACCTCCAAGGTGTTGTTGCCAACTTGGAATCCTGCACAACACAACCACAAAACTTTGCCCCCAACTTACAGTGAGGTTGTCAATCTCACCGATTTTGCTGAAAACAAAGGATTAAACGTATTGTGTGGAAGAAAGGAAAAGCTTGCAGAAAGTAAACAGAAAACAGTAAACAGTTCTAGATTGATGGTAAAAGAAAGGACAGGGGTCCATAGTTCACTAGTGGTGATTCTCCTTAAGATAGATGACATGTTGGGTGAACAAATTATAGCGGGGCAATTGACAAACATCTAGAAAGCATACATGCATATACTAATCATCTTGACTCCTATGATATTTGATTGGGCATTACAACATTGTACATAGACCATAATCCAACTGCATCTAAGACTAATAATCCACCTTCAGGTTATCAATCTGAACCAACTCAAGTATTAAGTTGCAAGCAATAGATAATTGCATTACGCATTGCGTGTAAAGTAAACAATATGATTGTTCTATGAACAAAGGATTGCTGTTTTCTCCCTAGTAGCAACAGCACATCTAGTACCTTAGAGATTTCTGTCACTTCCCTAGATTACTAGAGGCATGAACCCACTATCGAGCATAAATACTCCCTCTTGGAGTTGCTAGCATCTACTCGGCCAAGATATCTACTAACAATGGAGAGCATGAAAGATCACAAATAACAAAGACATGATAGAATCAATAATCAATTTGAAATAGCATCTCAATATCCATCGGATCCCTGCAAACACAACATGTATGATTACAAATAGATGATCTTGATCATGAACGGAGCTCACAAGATCTAAACATGGTAGCACAAAGGAGAAGAACCAACCATCTAGCTACTACATGGACCCGTAGTCCAAGGATGAACTACTCACGCATCACACTGGAGGCTTGCATGGTGATGAAGAAGGCCTCCAGGGTGAATTCTCCCCTCCTGCAGGGTGTCGGGAAGAGCTTCAGACCCCTCCTGATCTAGGGATGGAGATGACGGCGGCTACGGACTCTTTCGTGGAGTTTTGATCGAGTACTTAGGGTTTATGTATCGGAGGCATCTTATAGGCGAAAGGGGAGGCCGAGGGGGTGCCCTAGGTGGCCGCACCACCCCCTGGCACGGGCCAGGCCTAGCCACGTGGCCAGGTGGTGTGGGCGGCCCCTGACCCCTCTCCATCTCGTATTTTGGCTCCGTGTCCCCCTCGGTGAAATACTGACTTTGGCTTTTGTCCTATCCAATTCCGAGAATATTCATTTCTGACTTTCCTGGAACCAAAAATAGCAGAAAGCAGGCAGCTGGCACTGTGGCATCTTATTAATAGGTTAGTCCAAGAAAGTTTATAAAAAGCACTCCAAAGTGTGGACAAACCATAAGAAAGTAGATATAAACCAAGCATGGAACATCAAAAATTATAGATACGTTAGCAACATATCAACCTATCTGAGATTAGATCTTACAACTTTGAGGCTCTTGCATGGGAAGAGGAGCCAAGCGTTGTATATGGGTATGGAGTAGGAGGATTATGGATCAATGACCGTCCTTTCGAACTCGATCGATTGTTGGCAGAGTATTGCAGAATTATCGAGCATTCTAAGCTGCAGATGGTGCCGCCTTATGGCGAGGATGGTACCACCCACTATGATTACTATGATGGCTATCCATCAGATTGATGGATTGTGTGGGTCTGCTCCTGATGTATTCTCTTCAGGTCATCTCTTTATGTGTTCACTTTGTTGAGTGAACGTCTATGAATTTTGCAAGTTCTATGGTGCCCGTGTAATACAATGGACGTTTTCCCTGTTCCGGTAGATCGTGTGTTGTACCTCTTACAATTTCATTGTTTTTTCATGTGTGTGTAGTAATTCTGATAGATGCTCAGTTTGTAACAATCCTCAAACAACTTACAACTGCAAATTACAGTAGATTATTACAATCCTCAGTAAACTTGATAGTAATAAAATTAAGCATAAAAGTTGCATCCGAGTCTAGACAACTAAAAAAACACCATAACTGGTGTTACAGAAAAGGTCTCTATGGAGCTTGCATCCCGAGACATGTAACAACTGGCTTCCCATGAGAGCTGCAGATGAGATTATTAAGTATGTTCTGCGTTAAAGCTTGCCTGTTTTTCAATTCATATAAGTCTTTGCATGCTATGGTGATTATTGAATCTATTTTGTTGGCTTCTTACTCAACAATATCAGTGGCATCTTGGAGGGCATCCACAAATAATCTTTCGGCTGAAAAAAGAGGATCAGTCAAAGCGGTGTGCCATGAGCAATAGGTATTGTCACTGCTGCTGTGTGAAACAAATCTAAACTTGGAGAAGCGGGTCTTTGTTCGAAGCAAACACAAAACAAGTTATAACAGCATTACCATGCAATCACACCACCATGAATTTTAAATGTGTCAATACGGTAATATATAAGGAAGGAAGCAATTAACAGTGGTGGCTCATACATCTATTTCTTCTTGAATAAGTGGACCAGCGGGCGCCATGGAGCGATGCGAGCATGTGCTGCTCTGTGAAATGACTGCTCTACTTGAAGATGGCTGAGACCAAGACAAAACAAGTTACTTAAACAACAGACTTGGGAAACAAACTACAGATTCATTTTGAATAACAACGCGAGCAATCAACCAAAGTACCTGATGCAGACTCCTCAAACTAGAATGTGCAGAACATGAATAAAATGACTATTAAAACTAAGCCATTATGTTTCTCATATATAAACTAGCCAGGAACTACACAACAAAATCTGCCACTGATTTAATCATAGTCAGAAAAAGAATAACCCAGCCAACAAAAACGCATCAATTGTGAGCCTCGAATATGCTATCCAGATAATTTCAGACAAATAATGAATCAAGCAATCATACATTGAATTATTCATGAATAGCCAGATAATTTCAACGCTTTGACGGCCTGAGAACAACAAACTGAACCATCAAGTGCCTCGTATTAAAATAGCTAGTTCATATAACTATGATACACAGTAGATACAAGAGTGAGATGAACTGCACGGAGTTCCTTATGATACATGTGTGGATCTTATCGCTACTGTGACCTTGCTCTTATTATCAGACAACTTAGATGCAATACACCCGACCTCTCCATATCTAGGAAATTGAACTAAGCACATGGGACAAAAGCAGACCATAGTGGGGCTAAAATGTTTAGCGCTAATTTTTGACAAAAAAATATGAAAACAAGAAAGACAAATGGTAAATTTAAGCAAACAAAAATGTGGCAAGGACCAAACTTCGGGTGGAGCGCCTTACAGTAGGTGTTACACGAGATCTACAGCGGCTCATATGGATGGGTGGAGTTTTTACTCCATTGTTGCTCCTCTGCATAAAGGTAAGGCCAACTGTAAATACAAACAGGTTCCAACATGATATACATTGGCATGAAGTAAAACAAAAGTGATGGGGTCTTACGAGATTATAAGAGTCATTCACTCTATGATATTGTGTGCAAACTGAGGCTGCTCCTTGCATAATACATCAAACAGTTTGAGCCACAGGTTAAGAGGGATCAAATCGACAGTACATAATGGTCAAATAGTATGACGTGTGTAAACGTGTAGTATAGGATAGCAGGACAATAGCACGATGGAAATACTATAGTTCGTAAATTGGCAAATGAGAGAGATATTATATAATCATATCTCATGTGGACAGGTACAGCAGACAATGTAAACAAATATGTTAAGTGACTAATAATTCACAAAGAAATAGTACAGTACATAAAAACAGTTCTATGCGTGGAGTTTAAGCGTAACCACAACGGGTTAATTTAGTACATAACAGGTGTATATCAAGTAAAGAACATGTTAGTTAGCAAATTTAGCACGAATACAGTACATTTCCAACAAACAAATCACGTAGGGAGATCTGGTTTTACCTCGGTCGGGGTGGCGTCTAGGCCTCCTTCGCATCCTCACGGATCACGTCGAGGTCGCCGAAGGTGCTACAGTCATAGTGGGTGTCGACGACGGGGAAGCAGATCTTGGGCGGGTGAAGATACGAGCAGAACACTAGACCACGGTGTCCGTGGAGCAGATCCTAGGCGGTCGATGATATGCTCAGCATGCCAGACAAGAGGGTTCGTTGAGCATATTAGGTGTGCGGGTACGCTGGCTAAAGTGCAGCGGGGATGTTCCGGCCGGTGACGTATTCCTGGAGGAGAGAGAGGGGGAGGGAGGGGTGGGGTTGGGTTTAGGTACTGCTAGCACTATACTGGGAAAATTACTAGTGAAGCCCCCCCCCCCCCACCGAATTTAATGGGGGTCGAATGGGAATTTCGAAGTATTTGAAATTTTGGGGCACGAACTATGTCCGGATGCGCGGGATCATTTTCAAAAGGTGTTCAAAATTTTCATGATACAAAATCTTAGCGAGAAGTCGAACCACTCGTCAAAACTCTCTGTGGTTTTTGATATATTAATTAACTGCTCGATGGGTACCTCGAAAAGCTTTTTTCATAAAACTTTCAAAGTAACCTACAATTTATTACTTGTAGTTCAAGTTTGACCTATTTTTATTAAATTCAAGAGCAATCTATCGCACTTAGTTGTAGCTCAAGTTTGACCTAATTTCATTAAACTGTCAAGATGCAAAATCTTAGCAAGAAGATGAACCTGTCGTCAGAACTCTCTTTTGGTTTCTCATAGTATATTAATTGACCCGCTCCCACGCGTCCCTTCTGATGGGTACCTCTAAGAGCTTTTTCGTAAAACTTTCAAAGCAACCTACACAGTTTGCTTGTAGTAGTTCAAATTTTACCTATTATATTTTTTCCGCTTTACCTATTATAATTTTATATAGTGATGATATGTCAGATGTCTATTATCCGAGTCTCACGTGCAGGGCACGTGCAATTTACTAGTACTTGTAGTTTCAAATTTGACCTAATTTCGATAAATCGACATAAAGTCATTCTAATGGGCAGAGTTAGTTGGTAAGTTTGAGAACTCATAAAACATGGGAATTGTTGGTACAACATGTTGGTCCAATATATATGTATGTAAACTTGGCTTATGGCATTCAGATCTAATATTCTTCGGACTTTTCTTTAGGAAAAAGAACAACATCGCTCGTATTCTTCACTCGGAAAATGTAGAATTGAATGTTCTTTCTTGATAGTTGGAAACTCACACCGATGACACTGTTTACTACAAGAAGATGCACCGATGATATACCGATGAAAAGACATTTAATTCAAGAGCAATCTATGGCGTTTACTTGTAGCTAGCTCAAGTTTGACCTAATTTCGTTAAATTATCAATATGCAAAGTCTTAGCAAGAAGTTGAACCTATCATCGAAACTCTCACTGGTTTCTGGTATATTAACTTTGAACCCTCGATGGGTAAGTACAAAAGCTTTTTCATAAATCTATCAAAGCAAAACCTACATTTTACTTGTAGTTTCAAATTTGACCTAATTCCGAGATATCGATATAAAGTTATTCAAATGTGTGGGGTTAGCTATAGGAAGCTTCAAAACCCATAAAACATGGGAATTATAAGTACAACATGTTGTCGATCCACTATATATATATATATGTCTGTCAACTTGGCTTGTGGCATCCACTTCCAATATTCTTTGGACTTTTCTTTATGGAAAAGAACAACTAACCTCGTTCGTCTTCACTTGGAAAACGTAGAATTTAATGTTCTTTCCTGGTAGTTGGAAACTCACACCCACGACACTGCTCACTACTAGAAAATGCACCCATCTACCTCTGAAATGACATTTAATTCAAGAGCTATCTATCACGCTTACTTGTAGCTCAAGTTTGACCTAATTTCGTTAAATTATTAAGATGCAAAATCTTAGCAAGAAGTTGAACCTATCGTCAAAACTCTCACTATTTTCAGATATATTAATTGTGACCCCTCGATGGGTATCTCCAAATTAAAAGCTTTTTCGTAAAAATTACAAAGCAAAACCTACAATTTACTTGTAGTTTCAAATTTGACCTAATTTCGATAAATCGACTTAAAGTCACTAAAATGGGCAGAGTTAGCTAGGAAGTTTGAAAGCTCATAAAACATGGGAATCGCAAGTACAACATGTTGTCGATTGACTATATATGTCTGTCAACTTGGCTTGTGGCATCCACATCCAATATTCTTTGGACTTCTCTTTACAGAAAAAACAACTAGCCTCGCTCGCCTTCACTCGGAAAATGTAGAATTGAATGTTCTTTCCTAATAGTTGGAAACTCACACTGACGACATTGTTTACTACAACAAGGTGCATAGATATACCTTTGAAAATACATTTAATTCAAGAGCAATCTGTCGCGCTTACTTGTAGCTCAAGTTTGACCTAATTTCGTTAAATTGTCAAGATGCAAAATCTTAGCAAGATTTTGAACATATCATCAAAACTCTCGGTGTTTTATGATATATTAATTGTGACCCCTCGATGGGTACCTCCAAAAGATTTTTCGTAAACCTTTCAAAGCACCCTACAATTTAGTTATAGTTCAAGTTTGACCTAATTTCGATAAATCGACTTGTAGTCATTCAAGTGGGCGGAGTGAAAAATCCTAGTACTCAAAACTTGGGTATTACGTATAAAAAACTATGGTCCAGTTAATTTGATAATTGGGGCGGTTGCATTTTCTTTTAACTGTGGTAGGTCTCGTAGGAGCCAGGTGCTTGAGAGTTAACATGGTCGGTGGAAGTACAAGTTACATCAAGGACCTCATAAAAATGAAAATTGCACCCAAGTCCATGCATTTAGCACAAGGACCCTGAAACTGAGCAATGAAGTGTCTGTTTTGAGCTTTGCGGATACTAGCGTTCATCGTGCTAAAGACTATCAGTAGAATCTTTATAGATGCTAAGAATGGAAAAGAAGATGCAACGATTAGCAATGTTTGGATATTCCTGTCTTGATCCAATGGTTAATGTTCGAAGTTATCCGTACACTGTACAGTGGTATAGTGTGGTATTGTAAGAGATAGGATAATATAAAGATAAGATAATAAGTACTGTGAATGGCCGATTTTTTGAGTAACTTCCCTCCCGATGTTTGGGAAGCAAGGGAAAATTTCGAAAACCAGAAAAGTTTGAATTTTTGTGCCGCCAAGGACCAAAGTGGTTTCCTTCCTATGTACTCCTTGTCCCTACTCCACACCAACGCGACTGCCGAACACGCTAGAGACACAGAGCCGCTGTACCAAGGCACACATGTGTAGCACCACATTGTGGACGAGGGATAGATCAGCCGGGCCGGTGCGCGAGGGGAAAGGTTAGGAGAGAGAGGGAGGATGGATGGTGAGAGGCAGCAAAGGAGAGAGAAAACACACAATTTTTTTTGCGTGCATAGGTCCTGAAATTTACTAGTACTAGCATAGTGTAGTACACTATAAGGCCGCAGGAGTACCTCGTGTCAGAAACCCATCATAACTTTGCTCTAACATGGAACCGCCTTCAACTTCTCTTCGCTGCTGCCCTCTTCCCTGCCAACGTTTTATCCTCTCAGCATGTACAACGCGTGGACAGAGGTGACCATATGTCTAAGCAAATAAATATACTACTCCCGCATTGTGTAAAAAAGCACACCTTAATATGGCCTACTATGTGGCATCCGCTAAGGTTCACCTTATACATAGTGGAAAAAATAAAGTTATCTTTAAGCCTAAGGTGCACCTCAAGCTTGTGGGTTGCCCATAGAGAATATAAATATCATTTCTCCTTTCTCCCTATTTCATGTGATCGTTTTCAAAAGGTGTTCAAAATTTTCATGATGCAAAATCTTAGCTAGAAGTCGAACCACTCGTCAAAACTCTCTGTGGTTTCTGATATATTAATTAACCGCTCGATGGGTACCTCCAAAAGCTTTTTTCATAAAACTTTAAAAGCAACCTACAATTTATTACTTTTAGTTCAAGTTTGACCTAATTTCATTAAATTCAAGAGCAATCTATCGCACTTAGTTGTAGCTCAAGTTTGACCTAATTTCATTAAACTATCAAGATGCAAAATCTTAGCAAGAAGATGAACCCGTCGTCAGAACTCTCTTTTGGTTTCTGATAGTATATTAATTAACCCCCCCACACACCCCCTCTGATGGGTACCTCTAAGAGATTTTTCGTAAAACTTTCAAAGCAACCTACATAGTTTACTTGTAGTAGTTCAAATTTTACCTATTATATTTTTTCCGTTTTACCTATTATAATTTTATATAGTGATGATATGCCATATGTCTATTATCTGAGTCTCACGTGCAGGGCACGTGCAATTTACTAGTACTTGTAGTTTCAAATTTGACCTAATTTCAATAAATCGACATAAAGTCATTCTAATAGGCAGAGTTAGCTGGTAAGTTTGAAAACTCATAAAACATGGGAATTGTTGGTACAACATGTTGGTCCAATATATATGTATGTAAACTTGGCTTGTGGCATTCAGATCCAATATTTTCCGGACTTTTCTTTAGGAAAAAGAACAACATCGCTCGTATTCTTCACTCGGAAAATGTAGAATTGAATGTTCTTTCTTGATAGTTGGAAACTCACTCCGATGACACTGTTTACTACAAGAAGATGCACCGATGATCTACCTATGAAAAGACATTTAATTCAAGAGCAATCTATGGCGTTTACTTGTAGCTAGCTCAAGTTTGAACTAATTTCGTTAAATTATCAATATGCAAAGTCTTAGCAAGAAGTTGAACCTATTATCGAAACTCTCGCTGGTTTCTGGTATATTAATTTTGAACCCTCGATGGGTATGTACAAAAGCTTTTTCATAAATCTATCAAAGCAAAACCTACAGTTTACTTATAGTTTGAAATTTGACCTAATTCCGAGATATCGACATAAAGTTATTCAAATGTGCCGGGTTAGCTATAAGAAGCTTCAAAACCCATAAAACGTGGGAATCGTAAGTACAACATGTTGTCGATCCACTATATATATATATGTCTGTCAACTTGGCTTGTGGCATCCACATCCAATATTCTTTAGACTTCTCTTTACGGAAAAGAACAACTAACCTCGTTTGTCTTCACTCGGAAAACGTAGAATTCAATGTTCTTTCCTGGTAGTTGGAAACTCACACCCACGACACTGCTTACTACTAGAAAATGCACCCATCTACCTCTGAAATGACATTTAATTCAAGAGCTATCTATCACGCTTACTTGTACTCAAGTTTGACCTAATTTTATTAAATTATCAAGATGCAAAATCTTAGCAAGAAGTTGAACCTATCATCAAAACTCTCACGGTTTTCAGATATATTAATTGTGACCCCTCGATGGGTACCTCCAAATTAAAAGCTTTTTCATAAAAATTACAAAGCAAAACCTACAATTTACTTGTAGTTTCAAATTTGACCTAATTTCGATAAATCGACTTAAAGTAATTAAAATGGGCAGAGTTAGCTAGGAAGTTTGAAAGCTCATAAAACATGGGAATCGCAAGTACAACATGTTGTCAATCGACTATATATGTCTGTCAACTTGGCTTGTGGCATCCACATCCAATATTCTTTGGACTTCTCTTTACGGAAAATAACAACTAGCCTCGCTCGTCTTAACTCAGAAAATGTAGAATTGAATGTTCTTTCCTGATAGTTGGAAACTCACATTGACGACATTGTTTACTACAACAAGGTGCATAGATCTACCTCTGAAAATACATTTAATTCAAGAGCAATATATCGCGCTTCCTTGTAGCTCAAGTTTGACCTAATTTCGTTAAATATTCAAGATGCAAAATCTTAGCAAGAAATTGAACATATCATCAAAACTCTCGGTATTTTATGATATATTAATTGTGACCCCTCGATGGGTACCTCCAATTTTTTTCGTAAACCTTTCAAAGCAACCTACAATTTGCTTGTAGTTTCAAATTTGACCTAATTTTGATAAATCGACATAAAGTCATCCAGTCAAATGGGCATAGTTAGCTAGGAAGTTTGAAAAGTCATAAATAAAACATGGGAATCGTTGGTACAACATGTTGGTCCACTATATATGTCGGTAAACTTGGCTTCTGGCATTGAGATCCAATATTATTCTTCGGACATTTCTTTACAGAAAAGAACAACCTCGCTCGTCATCAATCAAAAAATTGAGAATAATTGAATCTTCTTTTCCTGATATAGTTCAAAAATCAACTGTACCGACGGCAAGGTTTACTACAAGAAAATGCACCCATCTACCTATCTGAAAAGTCATATATTTCAACAGCAATCTATCGCGCTTACTTGTAGCTCAAGTCTGACCCAATTTCGTTAAATAGTGTCATGCGATGCAAAATCTTAGCAAGAAGTCAAACTTGTTGTCAAAACTCTCGGTTGTTTCTCATATAATGATTATGAAACCCCCTGATCGGTACAGTACCTCCAAAAGTTTTTCGTAAAACTTTTAGAGCAACCTACAATTTAGTTATAGTTCAAGTTTGACCTAATTTCGATAAATCGACATGTAGTCATTCAAGTGGGCGGAGTTAATTAGCTAGGGAGTTTGAAAACTCAAAAAACATATGGGAATCATAAGTAAAACACGTTGGTCCACTTAATATGTCTAGAAGCTTGGCTTATGGCATTGAGATCCATATTCTTTGAGCTTTCTTTACAGAAAAGAACCATCTCGTTATCACTCGGAAAATTGAGAATTTTATTTCCTGATAGTTGGAAACTCAACCTCATGACATTGTTTACTACAAGAATATGCACCCATCTACATCCGAAAATACATTTAATTCAAGAGAAATCTATCACGCTTACTTGTAGATCAATTTTGACCTAATTTCATTAATCGACAAGAAGTCACTAAAGTGTGTGAAGTTAGCTAGGAAGATTGAAAAATCCTAGTACTAAAAACTTGGGTATTACGTATAAGAAGCTGTGGTCCAGTTTGTTTGATAATTGGGGCGGTTGCATTTCCTTTAAACTATGGTAGGTCTCGTAGGAGCGAGGTGCTTGAGATTTAACACGGTCGGTGGAAGTACAAGTTACATCAAGGACCTCATAAAAATGAAAATTGCACCCAAGTCCATGCATTTAGCACAAGGAACCTGAAACTGAGCAATGAAGTGTGTGTTTTGAGGTTTGTGCATACTAGCATTCATCGTGTTAAAGACTATTAGTAGAATCTTTGTAGATGCTAAGAATGGAAAAAAAGATCCAACGGTTAGCAATGTTTGGATTTGCCGGTCTTGATCCAATGGTCAATGTTCGAAGTTATCCGTACACTATACACTGGTATGGTGTGGTATTGTAAGAGATAAGACAAGATAAAGATAAGATAAGAAGTACTGCAAAATGCTGATCTTTTGAGTAACCTTCCCTCCCGATGTTTGGGAAGCAAGTGAAAATTTGACCCTCGATGGGTACGTCCAAAAGATTTTTCATAAATCTATCAAAGCAAAACCTACAATTTACTTGTAGTTTCAAATTTGACCTAATTCTGAGATATCGACATAAAGTTATTCAAATGTGCGGGGTTAGCTATAGGAAGCTTCAAAACCCATAAAATATGGGAATCATAAGTACCACTTGTTGTCGATCCACTATATATATATATATCTATCAACTTGGCTTGTGGCATCCACATCCAATATTCTTTGGACTTCTCTTTATAGAAAAGAACAACTAACCTCGTTCGTCTTCAGTCGGAAAATGTGGAATTCAATGTTCTTTACTGGTAGTTGGACACTCACACTCACGACACTGCTTACTACTAGAAAATGCACCCATCTACCTCTGAAATGACATTTAATTCAAGTGCTATCTATCGCGCTTACTTGTAGCTCAAGTTTGACCTAATTTCGTTAAATTGTCAAGATGCAAAATCTTAGCAAGAAGTTGAACCTATCGTCAAAACTCTTGTTGTTTTCAGATATATTAATTGTGACCCCTTGATGGGTACCTCCAAAAGTTTTTTCTTAAAACTTTCAAAGCAACCTACAATTTACTTGTAGTTTCAAATTTGACCTAATTTCGATAAATCGACATATAGTCATTCGGTCAAATGGGCAGAGTTAGCTAGGAAGTTTGAAAACTCATAAATAAAACATGGGAATTGTTGGTACAACATGTTGGTCCACTATATATTTTTGTAAACTTGGCGTGGCATTCACATCCAATATTCTCCGAACTTCTTACGAAAAAGAACAACCTCGTTCATCTTCACTTGGAAAATGTAGAATTGAATATTCTTTCCTGATAGTTGAAAACTCACATTGACAACATTGTTTACTACAACAAGATGCACCGATCTACCTCTGAAAATACATTTAATTTCAAGAGCAATCTATCGCGCTTAATTACTTGTAGCTCAGGTTTGACCTAATTTCGTTAAATTGTCAAGATGCAAAATCTTAGCAAGAAGTTGAACCTATCATCAAAACTCTCGATGATTTATGATATATTAATTGTGACCCGTCGATGGGTACCTCCAAAAGTTTTTTGTAAAACTTCCAAAGCAACCTATAATGTACTTGAAGTTTCAAATTTGACCTAATTTCGATAAATCGACATAATGTCATTCAGTCAAATGGGCAGAGTTAGCTAGGAAGTTTGAAAACTCATAAAACATGGGAATCGTTGGTACAACATGTTGGTCCACTATATATGTCGGTAAACTTGGCTTCTGGCATTCAGATCCAATATTATTCTTCGGACATTTCTTTACAGAAAAGAACAACCTCGCTCGTCATCAATCGGAAAGTTGAGAATTGAATGTTCTTTCCTAATAGTTGAAAAATCACACCAACGACACTATTTATTACAAGAAAATGCACCCATCTACCTCTGATAAATCATATATTTCAAGAGCAATCTATCGCGCTTACTTTGTAGCTCAAGTTTGACCCAATTTCGTTAAATAGTGTCATGATGCAAAATCTTAGCATAAAGTCAAACCAGTTGTCAAAACTCTCGGTTGTTTCTCATATATTGATTGTGACCCCCTGATGGGTACCTCCAAAAGCTTTTTCGTATAACTTTCAGAGCAACCTACAAAACTTGTAGTACATAGTTCAAATTTGACCTATTTTTGATTAATCGACATATAAAGTCATTCAAGTGGGAAGATCGATAAGCTATAGGAAGTTTGAGAACTCATAAAACACGGGAAATCATAAGTACAATATGTTGGTCCATTATATATGTGTGAAAACTTGGCTTGTGGCATTCAGATCCTTATTCTTCGGACTTCCTTTATAGGAGAGAATAATCTCGATATCACTCGAAAAATTGAGAATGTTCTTTCCCGATAGTTGGAAACTCACACTAAGAGCATTGTTTACTTCAAGAAGATGCACCCATCTACCCTTAAAAAGACATTTAATTCAAGAGAAATCTATCGCGCTTACTTGCTTGTAGCTCAAGTTTGACCTAATTTCGTTAAATAGTCAGGATGCAAAATCTTAGCAAGAAGTTGAAACTATCATCAAAACTCTTGGTGGTTTCTGACATTTTGATTGCGACCCCTCGATGGGTGCCGCCAAAAGATTTTTCATAGAACTTTTAAAGCAACCTACAATTTACTTGTAGTTTCAAATTTGACCTAATTTCGATAAATCGACATAAAGTCATTCAAATGGGAAGAGTTAGCTAGGAAGTCATTCAAATATCGACAAACATTTAATTCAAGAGCGATCTTTCGCGCTTACTTGTAGCTCAAGTTTGACCTAATTTTGTTAAACTGTCAAGATGCAAAATCTTAGCATGAAGTTGAACGTGTCATCAAAACTCTCTGTGGTTTATGATATATTAATTGTCCCTTGAATAGGTACATCCAGAAGAGTTTTCATAAAACTTTCAAAGCAACCTACAATTTACTTGTATTAAAATTTGACCTAAATTCGATAAATAATTGGCATAAAGTCATTCAAGTTGGCAGAGTTAGCTTGGAAGTTTGAAAGCTCATAAAACATGGGTATCGTCAGTACAACATGGTGGTCCACTCTTTATGTCTGAAAACTTGTCTTGTGGTATTAAGATCCATATTTTTAAAAGAACAATCTCGTCATCACTCGAAAAATTGAGAACTAAATGTTCTTTCGTGATAGTTAGAAATTAACACCAACGATATTGTTTACTACATCACCCATCTACCTATAAAAATAAATTTAATTCAATAGCAATCAATTGCCCTTACTTGTGTAGCAAATGTTTGACCTAATTTCGTTAAATCGGCAAAAAGGCACTAAAGTGTGCAAAGTTAGTTGGGAAGCTTGAAACATCCTATTTCTAAAAACTTTGGAATTATAAGAAACCATGTTCCACTTTGTCTGATAATTGGGGCAGTGTAATTATTTTTTAATTGTGGTAGGTCCCGTAGGAGCGAGGTGCTTTATTAGTTAACACGCGGTCGATGGAAGTACAAGTTACATCAAAGACCTCATAAAAATGAAAATTACATCCAAGTCCATGCATTTAGCACAAGATCCCTGAAACTAAACAACGAAGTGTCTTTTGAGGTTTGTAGCTTTTACTACTAGTACGTATAGTAAACAAGAATCCATAAAACAGAGTGATCGTACTCTCTATTGGAGTAGTAATTTAGATTGGTTTTTCACATATCTAAGTACTACTAATAATTATAATTTTTCAAAAAAAGTACCACTAATAAATGCAGTACTAGTTTGTCTGATCTGTTCTAAGATGTAGTACTACTACTATTACTAGTACTCCCTCTGTCTGGGATTATTAAGGCCATTTAAATTTGATAAGACCAAAAAAGTTAATTACAGGTTGGTGTCGAAGACATGCATGCAGTCATCGGTCTCTCCCCTGCAGCACTGTACACCCTGCAGTAGGCCGCAGGCTTTTCATCTCTCTCTAGGAGTAAATCTTCTTGCCTCTCACTCACCTGGATCTTCTTGCCTCGGTCTATCCCTCTGTCTGTACTATACTGCTTGTAGTAATTCTTTTCTCTCTACAGCGTGACACCTGCTTTATTACTCACCTGTCAACTTTCTGCAACCTTTTTGTTTCGACGAAGCATGTACAACGTGTGGACACTGTGTAAGAAAAAAGTGGCCAAGTGCATCCGCCGCTAGTGCGCCCATGCCTAGCATATTCCTGTACAATCATACCAGTACAGTACGAAACTCAATCAGTATACTCTTCAGTGTACCCACCCAACCCGGGTTTCTGGCCAGTGGGCACTATGTCGGCGAGCCAATCTTCCCTCTGTAACCACTCCCACAAGTTCGTGTACCGCGTCGGCGGATTCGACCGTGAGCTGTCTGCTATGGACATCGTCCAGTCTGAGGCGATGATTGAGTGCCCCTACGACGACTGCTTTAGCTTGGTCGCCTTCGACAAGCTCGACGAGCACAAGATCGCGTGCTCGCATGACCCGTGCTCCTGCATTGATTCCGCCTATGATTTCATTGCCTTGCCGGCAGGACTCCTTCTCCACATGAAGGAGGCCCACGGGGTCATAGTAACCAGGGCCATCTACGGCAGCGCCTTCTTTTGCCTCATCCCGACTCCACCACCAACAAGCACGAGGGATTCACGCGCTTCCTCTGCGGGATAGCGGTGCCGTGTTCAGCCTGACCATCAGCACGCTCGGCCCAGCCGCTGTCGTGTCCTTGGTGTGCATCAGGCAGGACATGTGCTTGTGGCCACGGTACACAGTGAAACTGTGTGCGCCTGGCCCGCCGGGGTCGGCAGACTTGTCGATGGTCGAGAGCCTTAATGCGGTAATCGAGCTGTCGAGCAGCTCGTCGCCGACCAACTTCCCATCTGACAAGCTTAGGACGTACCTCGAGGTGCCGCCCCGGTTCCTGATGAAGGTTGGACAGTCCACCCATGTATCTTTCTGGATTTGCATCGACAGGAAAAAGTGATCTTAAACTACAGCTGATGATCAAGACTGTAATGGTGCATTAGCAGATAAATAGTACTACTACTAGTACTATTTTACTACTCCAGTTTACTAGGAGTAGTCGCATGTAGGTTCTCTTTTGGTACTAGAAAGTATGCATTTTGGATGTAAACTAAGTTTGCTACTAATGTTATTACGGAGTATTTAGGGGTTTACTATGATTTTTTATATAATTGTTCACTTCTACGACATGGACCAGAGATAAACACACTAACTGTTCTTACGGTGCTTCGATTTTAGTCATCTAACTCAGTGATTACGGGATTTTATGCCCAAACTTGTCAATTCGACTTGATTTAAGTCTTGAACCAAGATTGCCGTCGAAATTACGCTGGTGTGGACGATGCATCGACGTGGGTCCAGCGTGCGGATAGGCTACCCTAGAATTTTGCCTAAATATCTAGAAAATAATATGGACATCTATAATATCAACTCAATGTTATCAGACTCATCACGAACCATGTTTTCATATTATATGCGTTTGACATTATGTAAGTTATTATGTTTGTACATATAGTTGATAAACTTTATAAATATTGACTTTGACAAAACCTAGTATGCTTTCTAATTTGGAAATGAGGGAGCATCTAAGTACTAAAATGCATCGAAATACATGCGTATCTAGACAAAGCCAAGTCAGTAACTACTATTTTAGGATGGAGGGAGTAATTATTTATGAGTAATCTATTTTCATAATTTTTTACTGCTACGGCACGTGTCCATGACTAGAGCATGGACCAATAGATAATAATCACGCGACCGTGCGGTGGCGATCTACTTCGTACTGGATTACCCTACGTGCGGAGGCACACCGGTGGAGCACACGCTCGTGCCGTTCCTGAGTACTTAGTAGTACTACTAGTACACGCAAATAGGAGTACAAAAATAGATAGATCTTGTTGCTCATCGTACTATTTTTTTCCCTGTAAGTCAACTTGGACGTGACTACTACAGTACTATATTGGTACAACTACTGCTTTTGGCGCTATAAGATGAATGTGGAACTCTCTGTGTCCGTTAAAAAAAACTCTCTGTGTAACATTACTGTACTAGTACTTCTTATACTCCCTAGTTTTTCGAACGCGTACTAAAGTAGTGCAGTAAGTCTGTTTGGTTAAGCTACATGCAACAAGCATTGGTTTGACATGAAAATTCAGATTTTTAGATATCCAAATTTCTACTCCAGCTCGATGGCTCAAGACACGAAGCAGCTAGTAATCCTCTATCCTCCGGCTGTCGCCCAGATCAAAATGAACAAGCAAAATATTGTGTATCTTGGAAATTGCCATGACCATTTATTACCTGCAGAGCTTTATTTTGTTTCCTTCGAGGCACCTACAATGACTGATACTGTACTAGTATATTACTAGTAAATAACGTGCTACAGTTGAGCCCTACAACTAGTACTAGACACGGACTTTAGTAGCTACTCTCGTCATAGTGAATTGTCTAAGAGGTGGAGTTCCTTTTTTTTCTCCAAGAGGTGGAGTTCCTTTTTTCTCCAAGAGGTGGAGTTCCTTTTTTTCCTGAGAGAGGAAACCTTTTTTATTCCTTCTTTGATTCAAAGAAAATTCAAAGGTTTTGTGAAGGATCTTGTCCCTTAGGAAATAATCCTATGTTATTTTGTTTGATTCATAGGATTCCAATATGTAGGAATTATGTCCCGTTTGGAATGCAGGATAGGAAAAATATAGGAATAGGAAAACACGAGAATTGAGATTCCTTCAAAGTATTCCTTTGACCTCTATTTTTAGGAAAATTTCTGTCCACTCCAACCTCATGGTATAATTTCTTTGCTTTCCCTATGATTAAAACACATACTTGATCCAAATCCATGTAGTTTCCTCTTCTTATGTTTTGAGAATCCTACAAATCAAACGATCCCTGAGAGATGGTCTTTTTTTTGTTTGTCTTTGATCATTTTTTTGTTTGAACATAGGGTCATAGAGCTTCCTCGGAACACGAGGAGGGTGGAAATTGCACAAACCTCCAACAATTGGATTCGAAATTGCAGGGAACTCCAGATAATCAGGATAGTCTAGTTGCAAGAAACTACTGTACTACAATTACTTTTGGGTACAAATGATGCACATGGCACAAAATTCTTGATTAGGCCTCTTAACATTATTTCTTACATACCCCAGGCTCAACAGTTGGAGCTCTTTGCAACTACGACTCTAATTGTTAGAGGTTTGTGCAACTAGCCTCAATTGGAGCCCCACCCCCCACTCGCCCACCTTCTGTAGTACTACTAGTAGTACTACTACGCACCATCAACCTTTGTCTTCTCCATCGCACCCTGACCGCCAGCTCACGCCAACGATCTTCCCTCCCTCCCCCACCCCACCCCACCCTAAAGAAAGCCCCCAAAACACTATCCACAGCCTCCTTCCATGGTGAGATCGAGCAAGGTCTGTAAAGATCCTGAGCAGTTTCAGAAGGTGTTCACCGAAGGCCCTCTTCAAGTACTCATCAACCATTGCGATGCCACCATCGCCGCGAGCCTCTTCGGTTTATCCAAACATATTCTTCAATCAACAAAAGAGAGCGGAACTATGCCTTCTTCTCATCCCTTTGGCCTCCCATGTGTTCTTCATTCTCACCCGACGGTGAGACCGTGGGAATCCAAAGACTGCTTCGAAGTGGCGAGCAGCCCGTGCAAGCTGACGCTGCTGGACAGGTTCTCCTCCGATGCTGTGATGCCAAATGGTTTTGATGAGCAGCGAGCAAGCGTCAATGGAGATTGGATCGTCACAGTTGGGCTCAATTTCATGTGGGACCTTGTCAACATGTACACTCGTCGCAAGATTGTTATTTCGCAAGTGTCGAGGTTTGAACTGATTGAAGGTTCTACACTTACATTTCAGGATGATGCTGATGAAGGTCGACGTACTAAACTACAGAAGATAGTCATTTGCCAAGTTCCGATAGCTGCTGGGGGATACAAAGATTTCTCTCTAGTCGCCATTTTCGAATTCAAGATTGTTGTCATCAATGGGAATGATAGTCATGGATGGTCAGTTTGTGTGAATAAGTTCTAGGGCTACTTCAGATACTGCGATGCTATTATCCAACACGATCGTGTGTTCGCCGTGACCGAGAACGACTATGTTTATGCATGGAAGTCTCTAGAACTTGGTAAATTCTCCTCCCTACATATTTTAATAGATTTGTTCGTGAATTGATGCAAGCTATTTTTTCTGAACTTTCATTGATTAGTAGGAATTCCATTAAAATTTTAGTTTCTTTGATTCGAAGGAATTCCTTCCATTAAAATTTTAGTTTCTTTGATTTGAAGGAATTCCCTAGGAATTTTAGAGGAATGCAATCTTTAGGAGGTTTTCTTACATATAAGTAGTTTGTTTCATATGATTGAGTTCTGCTGATAGTATTGCTTCGTCTCCTAGTACATCCCATGGAAAATATGGTATCAACTAGTTGTAAGAAATTATGTGAGACCCAGATATTATTCCTGAATCAATGTAAGTTATTTTTTCTGAAGTTTCTTTGGTTAGTAGGAATTTCATAGGAATTTTAGCCTCTTTGATTCATACGAATTCCCTAGGAATTTCAGAGGAATGCCATCCTTACTAAGTTTTCTTACATATAAGTAATTTGATTTATAGGATTGAGTTCTGCTAATAGTATTGCATTGTCTCCTAGTACTAGTACATCCATGGAAAATATGGTATCTACTAGTAGTATTTACGTGAGACTCAGATACTATACATATGACATACCATAACTATATAGAATTATAATACTAGGTAAAGCTAAAAAAATTAGAAATTTGATCGGCATCTATAAAGTATGGGCGCATATTTTGTTCTTGTATTTTCTATCATGTAGAAGTCAACGTTTATTAGGTACTAGTACTTGTAAATTTTTTTAACATGGTCTTGAGAAATGAAGGAGAAGATTCTATAATGATGGAGAAGTGTGTTTTTAGGATTGTGCATAGCGTTCATTGTGCTAAAGACTATCCATAGAATCTTCAAGTAGATGCTAGAATGGAAAAGAAGATCCAACTGCTGGCAATGTTGGGATTCGCAAGTCCTGATCCAACAGTGAATATTCAAAGTTATTCATACACTACATAGTGGTAAGATAAGATAAGATAAGATATTAAACCTTCTAGAAATAATCCTTGTTGGTTTTCCTCTGGTATATAAGACACCAAAATCTTGTAGGATCCAACCTTGCTTTTTTCCCTATGAACTTTACATTCAAGATCCTATAGGATTATTTCCTATTTCATTTGATCCCATGAATCAAACCGTGTCTCTAGGAGAATTTCCATAGAATAACCCCATTTCGAAAAGAATTAGAATTTCCATAGCATCTCCCTAGGTTGGAATTTTTTTACGCAATCAAACATCTTAAGTATAATCAAGATTTTTGAAAATAGTACTGCATATCAACTTCTACAATGTCAGATCAATATCAATATTATTTCCATGTTACATTTCCTTTCCATTTGAAGGTCCTATCCTTATCCTATCGCCACGCGATGTGCTGTACCTGACACATTGGTTTGTTGAGGATGATGAGGAGAACGATCCTGGTAGGTGGTGGTTAGCAAGATCTGCCGGTGGTTCAAGACTTTTTCTGGTCTATACATATGGTGTCTCAGGCAATGCAATTACTGATGATACTAGTGTTGTTCACTATGGTCGCACCGTTCGCACCTATCCTTCTAGGTTTGAGTGCATGGTGTTCTCGATAGACACAAGCCAGTTAACTGCAGCTAACCGGTGGAAAAGGGTTACTGACCTTGGATCATATTCTCTTTTCCTTGGCGTGAACTATCCGATTATAATTGCAGTAGGCGATGCAAATGATCCGCCAGGACATATGACGAGAAGGAACTGTGTTTACACATCACACCAAGAAATTGGCTACGAGTACAGGCCGTGTCCTGAAATTTGCCGCTTTAGTCTGAATGGTGACGCAGTTGTTGGTTTCCACACCAACACTCGCTGGACATGGTCAGAGACTCCATTTTGGTTCATCCCAAGCTTCTCAAACGCCTTGGAGTGGAACGAGCCTATTCAAGGATAGCTCATTTGGTCTCGGCCTTCTGTTGAACTCTTTCTTTTGGCTGGTTTTTAGCTGATGTACGAGTACTCAACATTTAGTTTTTCACCCAGTCTGGCTTGTAAAATACTCTGTATGACTAAAAACCCCTTTTGTACACTTGGTAGTTTCTCTAGTATGTATATTTCACCAAGCTTGTAAAAGAACCTTATTAGGAGTACAATTGTACTCTACTACTACTATTCCGTACATAATTTCTTCTAGAATGTTGTATAATAGTAGTACTGTTAGTATTACTCCTTGCAGGTCCGTAGTTTTGTTTCTTTTTCACCGTAGTTTGCTCATCATGGCATCGCTAGTGATTTGACAAGGCAATACTATATGACAATGTGCTAGTCTAGTTTTTTCTTCTTATGAACAAGTACTCCTTGTCTACCTAGTAGTAGTAGTAAAGGTCTACTAGTAGGAGTACCAGAGAACTCGATGAAGCTAGCTGGAGTACTACTGTCAGTAGCTGCCACAGAAGAGAGAGGGAGGGAGTTTTGCACATGCCGGTGCACGTGGCAACGTGTTCCTTCCGAGACAAGCTGGATTTAATGCCCTCACCGGCCTCCCCCCGTGCACACACAACCTATTTTACTCAGTCCCTTCTTCCCATCCACTACTGCTCCCTGTCCTCTCGCTCCATATTGTTGTCGAGCAGCTCCTTGGCTCTGTCCTCTACAGGTGGCAGCGAGATCGGCGCGGGCAACCTTCTGTAGGGCGGTGGAGCATTCGTCATCTTTGTCCCGCGGCAGCAATGGCGGTTTGTGAAATACTAGCACACTCGTACCTATTCCCTTTGTTTCATAATATAAGATGTTTTAGCTTATGTGAAACAAGTGTATCTAGATTCACTGCGAACTTACATGATAGAGTTGATGATGCGGTTAAATTTTTATTGTCGATTGCGCAGCATTGTCATGTGTAGAGTAGTTCTTATCTAGGGTATGCATCCTTTTTTTGTAGACTAGGATTGCATAGAAGCTTGTTTTGTGGGCTAGATCCCATAACTAAGAACATTGGGGATCCGTTCTAAGTTGGTAGTTCGACAACACAAACTTTTGAACATTTGCATATACTTGTCAATCAACATCATGTAATCAATATTACAACTTGTTACAGAAGGAGATAGGGGAAGGAGCGAAAAATAGGATTCTCGATGAAATAGGTTCCAATCCCGTGACTTCTGCTATCCCAGATGACAAGGTAAATCAATGGAATGACATATGTTCTTGTCGTCCCGCGTAGATGCTTTCGCTGTAATCTCTGTTTATCTTGTAACCATAGAAGCACAAAGTTGAAGAAGACTCTCAGTTTCCTGATGACAGAGTACAAAATGGATGTCAGATCGCTACACCTAAGACGCCTCCTTGTTTACCTTGTTTACCTTACAGGAGCTGCAATGGTACTGATGAGCCTGCACCTGCCATCGTAGTGCTAGATGATGGAGGTGGTGGATTGGTTTTACCATCCGCGGAGACTTGTGCGGCTAGAGCTGGAGGTGAAGAGCCTTCAGAGGACATTGTGGTGCTCGATAGTTCACCTATTATGGAGACTGATGCTACCGGTGCTGGCGCTGCTGTTGGTGCTGCGGATCCCGCTTCCGAAATTATCGTGCCACCTGAAGGAGACGGTGATTTGGGTTTATAATCTGTAGAAACTATTGCACCTGAAGGTGGTGAACTGTGATGCGGTGCTTTCTTTCTTATGATTTGTATGCTTTTATCTAGAACCTGTATTATGGAGCTACCTTACGCATTTCTTACACTTTTGCCTGTTGAACTGTAGTGAGGAACTGGAACTACTCCTAGTATGTAATCATAATATTCGGATGCTTGAGTATTATCGATGATAAACCAATGCTAGCTGAGATGCACGAGAATTGGCCTCTGCCACTTGCAGGCGTGGTTCCTGTCTCATCTCCTTTTCACAAGCACGGTGAAAATATGGTTCTGTTCCTTTTCTTGCAATGCCATTATGCTTGTGTTATTGACATGGCAATTTTATGCTGATTTTGTCACCCAATCCGCATTTATGTCTCTACATACAAACATATTTGTTTCACATGACTTGAACAGAAAACAATATCTTCTTTGCATCGACTAACATAAGGAGACATGCAAATATTTATTTATGTTCGAAACAAGGCAAATGATATGCCATTTTCATTGATAGAGAGGGACATGCAATTCAATTAAACTACGATAACTACTCATACAAGTCATAGAATGGTAGGGATTGCCATAGGAAATCATCACCTCTAGCATCTTGTTCTACAGAAGGCATTATTACCAGATCCACAACCTTCTTTTACTTGGGACGACAATGTCAAGTGCAGGATTTCGAATCTAAACGCAATCCAGTGCAGGTTCATCAGGACAACCTCCAGCTGCGTCAGTCTCCACAGAAGGTACATCAGCGCTATGGCAGACACCGTTGGAAATGCAAGCTGATGCTGTTGTTATACTCCTATCAGGACCATAGATAAGGGCCAGAAATTCAAGCTCTGAAATCTAGTGTTACAAAATAGACAAGAGGTTACCCCATCTGGACAATTCATAGACAATTCACAGTGAAATTTGAGCGTCTTACATGATCCTTATATCTTAGTCCATCCGGTCTCTTAATTGGTGGAATGAAATTTGCTGGTACTTTTATTTTTGCGAAGAACCTACACAACATAGCCAAGTCAGACATCTGAATATATCTAACTTTTCTACAGTCTTATATGTGAAGATATCTTTGCATAACACTCACTTATCAAACTATCTACGGATATCTTCCCGCTCCTTGGAAATGCGAAGTCGATGTTCTATAGGGTACATCCATCTATATTGTACTGTACCTCTAAGTACTTCCTCGTCAGGTACATCAACAGCCAAATGCTCCATCATATCAAAGAAGGATGGGGAATATATCAGGTCAAAAGCTTGCACAGGATCTCTGCCAAGTCCTTTTTAAGACGTTTTCGAACTCTTCTGTCCAGAGCTTTACTATAGATTTACCTAAAGAACGTACCTACCCAAATCTGCAAGCACCTTATAAATCTAGATGGTCACAAGCTTTAACTATTTCTAGGAGAGGTGGAGAACAAACCAAAGCCAAGAAGAATGTCCAGTGCCTGAATCTAGTAGGCGAAGCATGGGGATTGCCTAGCTGACTGCCGGCCGGTGCGTCTCGTGAAGAACGGCGTGGCCAATGGTGGTAGGCCAGCACTGTTGATAGAAAGGCGTTGAGAATTTTTTGAAGGCGTGGAGAAGTTTGCGGCTAGGTTCTAATCCGGTGTATCTCAAATAAGAACGGCGCAAAATTTGAAGAGACGGGGGCTGGTCGCTCGATTGAGGGTGGGATTAGGAAAGTCTGGGATCTCGGTGGAAAGTTTTGGCGGGCGCGGGGTGTTTGTCCACAATTTTCATAGAAATATTTGTGAATATTTTATCGGATTTGCCAGTTCTCAAGAGTCACCTCTCTCACCATTGGATTTACCTCGCGATTGGTGCAACATGAGGGTTACACATTTGTTGGAACAGCTTGTAACTAGGAATTTAATGAGTTGCAACTACTAGGTTACAACTGATTATTAGCATAATTAGTAGGGTGACATCAGCTCCTTAACATAACAAGTTCTCAGGCGCCTGAGATCTTTATACCTTTTCCCCCTTGTTGACGGCTTTGTTTCAAATCCGTCCGAGCCCCAACATGTACCTTGGGATTTTAACTATCGATCCCAAGAAATTAGCCCATCCGGCCTCATTATAGCCCAAGACCTTCTAACTCGGCCATGTTTTGGATCATTCGGCCGCGCAAATAGGCCAGTTAGATTGGGCGAGAGCCCATGAAAAATAGCCCATCAATCCCTGCTTGGCCCATTTTTTTTCAATTCGGCCTTTTTTGGGCACCATCCACGCACCCCTAAAAAAAACTCCGCCTATCCATGTTTTTAAGTACTACCTACTACATTATTTATACTTAACATTTTTTAGTTGAGTTGCTAGCAATCACGCATAGCAGATGGACAAGCAATTTTTTAAGAAGAAAAATAAATAAGTTATATACGATGTTAGTATATATTTTTTAAGTTTTATAAAAGGATAACAATTTTCTTGTGTAGTGACAAGGAATGCAGTTTATTTTTAGCAATATTTTTGTACTAAGAGGCTGAAATGGCCGACCAACCTGCCTGCAGCTAGTGCCCATCAACCTTACCATACAAGAGATCAAGTTTAACGAGCGCGTTTAAAAAGTACTTGTACAACAGTCATAACCGAAAAAAGAAGACCAAGATCGACACGTTTCTTGTCGAGAGAGGCTGACACGTGGGCCCCAGCAGCAAGACCATACACGCCTGCCGCATGGAACAACGTTACCAAGGTCAAACCGGCGGACCCAACAAAAAAATGTCCAACATACACACATTTCCTCTACATAGACGGCTGGCATATGGACCCAGCAGGGAGACATTATACATGTGCTGTATTGAGCAACGTTGCCAAGTTCCAAACGGGGAGGCGCGAGAGAAGAAAAAAGTCTAGCATGCACACGTTTCCTGCACAGAGGAGGCTGATATGTCAGGCCCACCAGCTTGTATAAACGGCTGAAACAACGAGCAACACTATCAAGTTCGGAACATGAAGGCGCGACAGAGGGTAAAAAATCCATCATACACACGTTTCTTCTAATGAGAGGATGACATGTGGGGCCAGCAACGTGATTAAATGGTAGATGCATCGAACATCGCTATTAAGTTCGGAACAGGGTAGCACGAGCGAAGGAAAAAATCCATCATACACACGTTTTTTCTAATGAGAGGATGACATGTGGGGCTCAGGAGGTTGGTTAAACAGTAGATGCGTCAAGCAGCGCTATCAACTTCGGAACAGGATAGCGCCAGCGAAGGAAAAAATTCCATCATACACACGTTTCTTCTAATGAGAGGATGACATGTGGGTCCCAGGAGGTTGATTAAACGGTAGATGAATCGAGCAACGCTATCAACTTCGGAACAGGGTAGCACGAGCGAAGGAAAAAAATTCCATCATACACACGATCCTTCTAATGAGAGGCTGGCATGTGGGACCTAGCAGCCCGACAAAACGACAGACGCCTCGAGCTACGTTATCAAGTTTAAATCAGGGAGGCGCGACCGAAAAGTATGGTTTGCTAGAGACACTGACGTCTGGGACCCACATGCCTCAAAATATTTCAGCGAGTCAACATCGCGCGAGGAAACGAAAATCTTGCTTCTGCCACGCGCTGGCCGAGCTTCCTCCATGTTTTTAGCAGATCCGTCGTAGTAGAGGGCCGTGAAACCGGAAAAAAAGTTTTCCATCGGCCATGGCCGAGTCGAAAATTTCATCGCGGAAGACGCGCCTTCTCCGACGACCATCGCGCCAAGTCGTTGCGGAGGGAAACTTTTCTTGTAGTGTTAGAGATGTGGCATATGCGCTTCTTCTTTGCTCCTTCTACATCAACGACTCCACCGAATAGTTTCTACTCGTTGTGGGTGAAATCGTGATCTACAACAAGGCTTCTATAGGTGAGATCGGTGCATGGAGTGGCAAGATTTGTATCTGGTCCTTTGATAGCCCATTTTGTGGTCCTTTCCTCTGCTATAGGGTGAGTGTCTCCAATGTCGAGCTCGGGCGAGGGGGAAGGGTCCCTCTTCCGTCATGGAGGAGGATAGTCAAGTGTTGGCTCGCCTCTCCTAGAGCATACAAAGACATTTTTCACTTCGCTGGAGATTCTACCTGAAGATGGTCTTCGACGCTCTCATGGTGCTTAGTTTGAGGTTGAGAGCTTACTACAAGCTAGACTTATTGTTTCTTTTTCTTGTTTGGTGTAGTCTTTGTTGTTGGAACGAAGGTAGTACTTATGAAACAAATAGAGTATTTCATAAACAAATAAAACATAGTCACTGAGTCGGGTTCGTGGAGCAGTTAGGCTTAGCGTCTTGGAAAATAGGTAGTAGTATGTTGCATGTAATATACACATAATTATAGAATTAATAAAATAGACAATAGTGTCTTGTTTCCTTAAAAAATACATGATGATGAGAGTAGATAGCAGGAAGCAAGACAATCAATAAAGTAAGAAAACACATTTGGTGCTACAACCGAGTTTCATTGTTTCTAAATAAGTGCCACTATCACTATAGGATTTTGTTTTTACCTCAAAAATGAAAACTATACTAACTTTTTTACAAAGAGGTATTAGCACTGGGGGTACAAATAGTTATGGGGGGGGAGCAAACTCATACAAGAAGTTGCAAAATGGGGTCACGCGGTACAAAAAGTTGCCATGCTTTGTTAGTTTAGTCCAACCAGTCCGAAATTAGCCACGTAGGATTCATAATTTTGCAGAAACCACCTCGAGAAAATGCAGAATCTCACGAGGTCGTCAATTTGGGATAGGGAGAATAACATTTAATGAGTGGAACCCTGTGTTCGAACGAATTAATGATAGAGGCCGCTTACTATAGCTGGGTCCCACCCCACCTAGTCGGTGTGATCCTATTTGGACGGACCCGTCGTCCACACCTTTTCTCTCTCGTGCTCCGAACATTCCAGTTGCCACTCCGCGCCACCACTGTCGTACCTCTTGCCCTCGCCATCATCATAGCGGCTCGTCAATGGCCATGGACGGTGATCCTTTTCTCCGTCGATGGGATATGGAGGCGCTAGATTACGGTAGGTTTCTCCTCTGGTTTTCTTTCATGGTGTTTGCTTTGGCCGCCCGCCGCCGTTGGTGTAGCTAGGGTTCTTGTATAGCATGAATAGGTTAGGGTTTCTATCAATAATCGGAGAGATTGGAACTATGAATTGGCCAGACAATCTTCCCCCTTATTCTGTTGTAGAAATTGGTGTTCTTGTTTGTTTTGAAGGCGGACGTCGTGTACCATCTTGGCAACGATTTTAGAGTAAATATTGGTGTTGATCGACCTGTTGGGCATGTGATTGTTGATGACTATGATGTTTGTAATGTCACAGAAGTAGTGAGAAGTTATGTTTTTTGTGCCCTATTTTGGATTCAGAAAAGGTGGTCTTTTTTTCTGAATTTTCTGCAGCAAACTGTTAACTGAACTTAGCAGTGCATTTGGCTTATCTAAACTTTGTGCAACAAACTGTTTAATGTATTTGCAGGTTCAGTGTCACTATTTTGGTGGTCTTTTTTATCATATTAAGTGCATTTGGCTTATTGAGTTATATGTACTGTAATGCAGGTGGTGATCCTGACAAATTTACATTAGCAATAGAGCACAATGGTTTTTTCACAGGAGTAAATGGTGATATAGACTATGTGGGGGGGGGGGGGGGTACCATTGACATCTTTGACCATTGCAGTTGTGACACATGGTCACTACGCTAGATACATGATTTCCTTGAGAAGTTAGGGTGCATAATTACTGAGAGGTTAAGTGTCTATTGGTGTTTACCTGGGAAAGAACTCAAAGATGGGAATCAACTAGTACCTGATGTTGAGCAAACTGTTGTGGTAATGCCAGGGAGGGCCAGAGTGCAGGATGTGGAGGAAGAGTGGGAATAAGAAGTAGGAGAGGAGACAAATTCAGATTTTTATGATAGTGATTTTGATCCTAAGGATGGTGATGGTGACATATTTGAATCAACAGTTGACATTGATGTAAATGATAATAATGAAATTGTGGAACTGGTTGAACAATAGGATGATGCAGGGTATGACCATGAAGACTTGCACCTGACAAAAGAGCAGGAGAATGAGTTATTGTACAAATTCAAAGTGTTCAATGCAGAAGTTGACATGGAGTAGCCAATTTTCAAGATTGGCATGGTATTTTCTTGCATGACTGAGCTCATAAGTGCAATAAAGGCATACAACATAAATGAAAGAGTCAAGGTTAGCAAAATTAGAAATGAGCAAACAAGGATTCATGTTGTGTGCCTTGGAGAGTGTCCAATAGGTGACTGCACATGGTTCCTAAAGGCCTCAAAGGATACTAGGACATAAGCAATGGTAGTGAGTCATTATTGTGGTGCACATAGGTGTGAAAGAGTATGGGAGTTGAAGGCACTAACATCCACATTTCTGGCAGAGTACTTTCTTGATGAGTTCAGAGACAACCCAAAAATGGATTTGCAAACATTTTCAACCAAAATCCATAGGAAATTCAACTTGACTCCTAACAGGTGGAAGTTAAGGAGAGCAAGAAAGAAGGTTTTGGTCAAAATACATGGTGATGAGGCACAACATTTCAACTTGCTATTGGATATGGTCATGAATTGAGGACAACAAATCCTGGTTCTAAATTTTTCCTAAGCACCAATCAGTCCACAAAAGATGGACATGTCAAGGAGCATTTGGCTACATTATATTGGTCTTATGATGCCTGCAAAAGAGGGTTCCTTGAAGGATGTAGGCCTTTCATTTGCATTGATGGTTGTCACAAAAAAACAAGGTACAAGGGGATTTTGTTAACAATAGTAGGCATTGATCCCAATGATTGCATTTTCCCACTTGCTTTTAGGGTGGTTGAGGTGGAATGTACTAGTTCTTGGGAGTGGTTCTTGACCACACTGAGAGATTACCTGAACATAACCAACACTTCCACATTCACACTAATGAGTGACAAGCAGAAGGGCCTCATCGAAGCAGTGAAAAAAGTGTTTCTAGATGCAGAACACAAGTTCTGTGTTAGGCATCTGTACCAGAACTTTCACAAGAAGCACAAAGGTGAAACACTGAAGAATGATTTATGGGCAGTGGCAAGGTCAACCAACATACCTCAATGGAAGAAAAGGATGGGACAACTACAAGTTGATAGTCAAGATGCTTATGATTGGGTAAAGGAATTACAACCAAACACATGGATTAAAGCATTTTTCAGTGATTTCCCAAAATGTGATATGTGATGCCTTCGATCCGGATTACAGATGTAGTGTAGCTTGTTTATCCCTAGTAGACCTAGGTTATTGAATCCTCGAGAAGCGAATTCATAGTGAAGTTACTTTAACGGACCTTCGGGAGTTTTAGAATTCCTTTTGTGTTCTTACCGGACCAATAGCTTGCGTCTTTTTGTTGTTGTCGATGATGGAGAGAGAGAGGGCCTAGGGCGTTCGGTTTCACCTGTAACAGTGCAAAACATCTGATGGAAATAAAAGATAGAAATAAAGTATGCGTGTACTTGTTAGAGCAAGATAAATTATATGTGGGTAGTGCATCCATAATGGCTATTGCCTCCACAACTATTTATAGCAATACCTACTAGTCTCACCCATAGAAGAAAGAGAACTAATGATATGCATAGTGATGTCACCGTTAATACCATGCAAATACCTCACATGCAGCCGTACTACCCCTTCTGTCACCGGGGTTCCCAACCTGCAGATCAGCAATCACTCATACTCCCTATACCTGGCTCAACCCTCGGGGTCTTGGGCACCTGACAAGTCCCTAGATTGAGGCGAGAGAGGATACAATAATCATCATGTCATACAAACTAATACACGATCCCATCTATGATAAATAACATGCACAATTGCTACATGTCTAGGCCGAAGCCCTTAGCCCAAGGAGAATTACTCACACATAGAGATGAGATCAACAATCACAAAAATTGTAATGAAAATCATAAGATTGATAGCAATAGTCTTACAATGTCGCCAATCGGAGAAGAGATCTACTATTACAAGTGGTGGAATATGGCTATGGAGATGGAGAAAGGTTTGGAGATCTGAGGCAGCTTTTGGCAGAGGTCTGGCGTCTTCGGGGTGAGGCGAGCGTTGTTTTCCCATCGCTCGAGGCTTATTTATATAGGGGTCCCTTCACGAAAGTTGTTTTGTTTGACCTAACGATGGCGGCACCAACTATACGACCGGAGCTATACGGTCGGAATTTTTGGTCCGGCAATATAGTTGGTGGTTAAAGCGTCTGCCTCCGTTGTACGACTCCTGGTTTCTTCTGGTTGTTACAAACATCGTATCTTTGACTTTAATATAGTGATTCCCTCCTTTAAACGACATTATCTGCATATGGAAAATATAAAAGGAAGGATTGCATACCCCTCTGAATATTAGCATTAGTGGCAGGGTTTAGAGAGATATTTCATCAAGAATATGATTAATATCTAGTTTAAATGTGGACGTAGATGGCTATGTTTCAGAGCCATCAACCTCCCCAAGCTTAAACTTGATCGTCCCGAGCAAGAAAACCAAAATCAAAAAGGATTTGAGCATTTAAACTAAAATAACAAGATGGTGATCTTACTCATGATTAGTAGTCTCATGTTTCCTCCACTTCATAAATCTGAAAAACTTCAGCATAGATAGAGTAATGGGAAGCATATCATACGGGTTTCATGCATCCTTATAGCGCAACAAAATTATTGTAAACATGGATGATTCAAATGAGTAAACTTTATTCCATGTCAAGTAATCAACTCATAGGCTTACCTTTGAACAGTAAAGTATATTCATGTAAATTAAGAGCGTGAGAGTTGTCATGAAAAGCATATACACTAGAGTATCTCATTCTCCCATATCAATAAATCAAGACTTTTCAAGCACTACTTTTCTATTCATTGTCCTTCAAAAATTTCAGTTTTTAAGTAATTGAGAGCATGCCGAAAATTCTATTTAGTTTATCGGGCTGTGATGGACACTCATGGCATCATTAAGGGTTTTGTTCCTTTTGCATAATGATTTCTCATAATAGCCAGTGGAGTGATTCCATCATGATTACAGCTACCTGGGAATACCAAGAATCTTACCCAATATAGCATTGCTGTTACAAGTGTTTAATCAACTCATAGCCGAAATCTAGGAGTTTCCTCCATGAAGGTTGTTCGTAGGCCAGCGGAGTTGTTGGCATCCCATGAAGTTTAACACGCGTAAAGCTATATCATTCTTATGATTAACAAGTCAAATTTTGGCATGCTCACAAAAGCCGCTAAACATTAATTCAATCGAACAAATTCTTTCAAAGAGAACTATTAAGTCAATCAACATTTTCAGTGGTGTTGAGTGTCTCTAGAAATAAGCCTTCAAGAGTAAGCACTACAACACCCAAGACTTGAATTGTGAGACTTTTTCTTATTACAATTCTTTAGCAATTTTATTAGACAAGACTTGGTTAATTATAAGAGCTAGAACAAAACATACCTAATTAAATACCCATGCAAACGAAAATCTTACGACGATACAAAGACTCACTCCACCAATATAATATCTCAACATTTACTACTAACTAGCATGGGTTTCTCAAACTTCAAAAGTGGGGAGTCATAAGGCATACCTCTCATGTTTGGTTCCACTTCTCTCTTCCTTTTTTATTTGTTTCTTGGAAACTCGAAGTTGACCACTCTCATGCAAATATATGAACACCTCGAGGCGGAAAGAAAAGAAAGAGGGAAAATAAGGAAAAATGGAGAAATATTTTTATGGTTTTTAAGAGAGGAACTTTAAAGAATAGAAAATTGGCGGCAAAGCTCGGCTAGAAAATTTTGAAAGCAAAATAGAAAGAACTAAAGATAAAGTGTTGGGGAAACCAACACGAGTGCTTATAAACTCAAATAAATACACAACCTCTAAAATAAATGAAAGCAAAGGAACGCCACGTAAAGATACATGAGGAAACATCCCCAAGCTTAGGATTTTGCAAGCCCTTCAATTTATTGTGGTGGCGGGAAAAGTCGTTACTCCAGTTCGTGAATTGAGTTGAGAGGTTACTTGTTGATTATCGGAGGTTCAAAGAGAGGCTATGCATCCTCTCCACAGTCCCTCCAAGTCCTTGGAAATCTTGGTATGTAGCGAACCGGGTTTGTGGCTGCTCCTCTTGGTAAGGAACTTCTTGCTCCTCCTTCTGGTCCTCATCCTCCTCCAGAATCTCTTCCTCGGGTTGGTGTTGCTCAACCTGCAAATCATATAGCAAACATCCTTCCTCGATAGAGAAAATACCATTAGGCAAAGGAGCGGGATAGATACGCCTAGCTCCAGAAATATGCAGATAATAAACACCACCTCTCCTAGTGAGCATTTCATAGGCTCTCAAAGTGGAGAAACCAACACGTGTCTCACCTAGCACGGGTTGCAACTCACCTAGGTCGAGGCCTAGGGCAGAGGCAAGCACGGTGATGATGCCTCCACCAGTGATTGGTCCTTGGCTTTGGGAGGCTTGGTGCTCCAAGTAGCGCATAAGGATGACACCCAAGTTGAGTGACAAGCCGCAGTTGATGTAAGCAGCCTTCGCGAGGACTAGTATGTCCTGCTTGTTGAGTCTCGTGAACTCATTACGTGCCTGCAAGGTGTTAGCAATAACATAGAACAAATAGCGAATTGCAGGATGTTGAATATTCTTCCCCTTGTTTATTCTAGTAGTGAAACTCATTCTATTATAGTATTGTTCGGGGGTAGGTTCTAAGCCAGTAAAGGATGCGTGTAAAGCATGAATATCATTGTTTGGCAAATTAAAACATGCACACCATTCATCTAAAGTTAAGGTGTAATTGTTGTTCATCAGACGGAAAGAAATACTATCCTCTCATTGCCATTGCTTAACGGTGCTTTGCAACAAGCTTAGAAATTCAATGGTTAAGTGGTGATCAGTAGGTACATCATTGTACACAAAGTTTTGCAGGCCAACTCTATTGCAAAGTAAATTGAAGTCATCAGTAATACCGAGTTGGTTTAATATAATGGGGCAAGCCCACTTGGTGGCCTTCACTTCGTGGTTCTTTATCCTGTTGAAGCGATCACGATGGGCCTCATTCTTGAACCGTATCCCCATGCGTTCCTGAGCGATAGCCCGAGAAGCGCTAGCGGTGGCACGAGCACGAGTTTGGCTCCTTGTGTTCATCATCTAAAACATTGAAGAAAGGCAAAAATTAAACTTTTTGATCCAACAACAGTAAGTGCATCATATTCGTCATCATAGCACACTAAAGAATCCTCCTCAAATAATAATCTAGGCAAGAAAATCATGGTAATTGGTTTATAGTAGGTCTTACCCTAGATTGACAATAACAATAGATCAAAGATGAATTTGAAAAAAGTAATTGGAGGATCGGAGGAGAAACATATCGTAGATCACCTGTCTGCAAGTAAATCGAACGAAATTGAGTAGAGATGAAGATCCGTTGAGGTTTTGAGAGAGTTTGGAGGTAGAAGAAAGAAAATGGATTGCAGTTTTGGAGTTTGGAGTACCTTCCCGTGCGATTTTATGGTCAGACGCAACTATACTGGTGGAACTATACAGTTAGAACAATGTGTTCCGACCGTATAGTTGGCCTTTTGTAAAAAATTAGGGTTTCCTCCTGGCGGCGCAGCTATACGGACGCAACTATACGGGCGGAACAAAATGTTCCGGCCATATAGTTGGTCGTTAAACTATCCATCCCCATGAAAGAAAATTTGCAAATGCATCGATATCTATACGACCGGAACTATACGGCTGGAATTTTTTATTTCCGCCGTATAGTTGGTCGCTAAACTCTCAGTACATATGAAAAGAAATTGTACGGAGGCATTGATATCTATATGACCTGAGCTATACGGCCGGAATTTTTATTCCTGCCGTATAGTTGGTCGTTAAACTCTCAGTACATATTGCAGAATAATTTTCGATGCAAAGATATGTATACGGCCGGAATTTTTATTCCCGCCGTATAGTTGGTCATTAAACTCTCTATGTCATCAAAAAAATTCCGTTTCTTCGTAAACTATTTCTTTTCCTATAACTTAGTGATATACCTTGTTTTTGATAAATATTGTCGACCAACAATAACATGAATAAAGCAGAATTTTAAGTACTACCGAACTTCTTCTCCTCAAATGGAGTTTTCTAGCACTCTTTATTAAACACAAACTTAAACTAAAGCTAAAAATTTAACTCAAACCTTTATTTCACATGGGTTGCCTCCCATGGAGCGCTCTTTTATGGTCAGTAGCTTGACCTTGATGATACTCACTTGGGCCAGATGAGTGGAACACCCACTCCAAAGTAATTGGCCTTCAAAGTGATGGCCTCCTTTTCATCATGCTTGGCTTTCTTCTTCCTAGGGAAATGAATAACAAAAGGATCCCGTGAAGGCAATTGCAACTTCACGTTCCCTTCATGCAGATTAATCAAAGCCTTAATAGTTCTTAAGAAAGGATGACCTAAAATAATAGGAGTAGTAGCATCTTCAGGCATGTCAACAATAACAAAATCATTGAGAGCGGGACAACCTTTAATGTATACTAAAGTATTCTCCTTAATTCCTATAGCTTGTTTGTAGGTAGAATCTGCTAGATGCAATTTTAACTCAGTATTTTCAAAGGAGCCAATATTTAACTTGTTAAAAAGACTCTTTGGAATTGTTGAGACGCTTACACCTAGATCACAAAGTGCAGCTATCTGATTCGTTCCAATTTTAATCTTAATAGTAGGCTCAAATATGTCATCTAGTTTAAGAGGTTTTTTTTTCAGCAATTTGCTTGTATTCTTATTCAAGCTCACATACATTTATTGCTACTTGATTGATAAAGTGTTGGTACATAGCTTCCTCACTACCTTCACTTACCAGAATCTTGACGTTGATCCTTTTTACGAGATCTTCAACGGTGTAACTTGGTGAAGGAGCATTACTATAGTCAAGTTCTTCGGGCTCCTCCCTTTGGATCCTCATCATTTTGAGTTCTTCAACAGGATTGGGCTCAAGTTTACCTGCAAATTTAGCTAGAATGAGAGTTTGACTCTCGGTTATCTTACCTAGCTGTGCCTCAACGATCCTTGTTCTTTCTTGGAGGGCCTGCAAATCATTTCTCAAACTAACAGCTTGGTTAGATAATTTACCAAGCATGGCATCATGGTTCTCTGTAATTTTAACAACAACATTATTTTGTTCATTTTGTGAGTCTATGGAAGACTTAAGTGTTTCTTGGAGACTACCATTACTAGTACCCATATTATTATTAGAGTTACCTATAGGACTAGCATAATATTTTTCAAAGTTAGGATTGTAACTCTTCTTCCGAGCAGGGTTATAATCATTACGAGCTATGAAGTCTATTTCTTCAATATTTGTTTCAGGAGTGGCTCTTACCTGGGTTTCCTTACCTTTAACGGCTAGTATGAGCTCATCCAACTTGGCATTTAGTTCTTCGTTCTCTTGTGGTGAGATAGAGTTCACCTTCTTCGTGTTTGATCTTTCCACATGCCACTGGGCATGGTTGTCTTGCATATTGTCTAGCAGCTGCTTTGCTTCGGTAATATGTTTACCCATAAATGTTCCTCCAGCTGCAGTATCAAGCATAGACTTAGACACAGGATTAAGAGCATTAGAAAATAAATGGAGGATTAACCAATCTTCCATCCCATGACTAGGACAGTTTCTTAGGCATTCTTTCATCCTCTCCCATGCAAGCGCTAGTGGCTCACGCTCTTCCTGTCTAAAATCAGTAATATTAGATCAGAGTTGCATAGTCTTTGCAGGTGGGAAAAATTAGTCATAAATAAATAAGTACATCCCACCCATGATGTAATAGAATTTTTAGGCAAAGATAGCAACCATTCTTTAGCTCTCCCTCTTAGAGAGAAAGGAAATAGATGCAATTTGACCGCATGAGGGTCAATGTATTTTATACGCATCATATCACATATTTCAGTGAAAGTATTTAAGTGCATACCTACGTCTTCAACAGCAGAGCCTCCAAATTAATTCTGTTGAACCAAACTTAAGTAATGGGGCTTAATTTCATAGTCATCAGCAACAATTGTGGGCTGGGTAATAGGAGTACAAAAATAATCATTATTGGGAGTAGCAAGCTCCCCAAGCTTATTTTCAGCCATATTTCCTATGTTTTTGGGTTTTCTTAGATAAAGAATGATAACAATAAAAGCAAGAATTTGAAGGCTAACTTTTTTTTGGTTTATCAAATAAAGACTGAAAGTAAACTAACAAAATTAAAAACAAGAATTAAAACTAGAAAGATTCCTAATAAACTCACTAGGGTAGCTATTTCTTCCCCGACAACAACGCTAGAAAAAGGTTTGAAACCTTCGATCCGGATTACGGAAGTAGTGTAGCTTCTTTTTCCCTAGTAGACCTAGGTTATCGAATCCTCGGGAAGCGAATGCGTAGTGAAGTTACTTGAACGTACCTTCAGGAGTTTTAGCATTCCTTTTGTGTTTTTACCGGACCAATAGCTTGTGTCTTTTTGTTGTTGTCGATAATGGAGAGAGAGAGAGCCTAGGGCGTTCGGTTTCACCTGTAGCAGTGCAAAACATCTGATGGAAATAAAAGATAGAAATAAACTTTGTGTGTACTTGTTAGAGTAAGATAAATTATATGTGGGCAGTGCATCCATAATTTCTATTTCCTCCGCAACTGCTTATAGCAATAACCTACTAGTCTCATCCATAGAATAAAGAGAACTAATGATATGCATAGTGATGTCACCATTAATCCCAAGCAAATCCTTCACATACAGCCGTACTACCGCTTCTATCACTGGGGTTCCCAACCTACAGATCAGTCATCACTCATACTCCCTATACCTAGCTCAACCCTTGGGGTCTTGGGTACCTGACAAGTCCTTAGATTGAGGTAAGAGCGGATACAATAATCATCATGCCACACGAACTAATACACGATCCCATCTGTGATAAATAACATGCACAATTGCTACATGGCTAGGCCGAAGCCCTTAGCCCAAAGATAATTACTCACACATAGAGATGAGATCAACAATCACAAACATTGTAATGAAAATCATAAGAATGATAGCAATATTCTTACAATGTCGCTAATCGGAGAAGAGATCTACTATTACAAGTGGTGGAATATGGCTATGGAGATGGAGAAAGGTTTGGAGATTTGAGGCGGCTTTTGGCAGAGATCTGGCTTCTTCGGGGTGAGGTGAGCATTGTTTTCCCATCGCCTGAGGCTTCTTTATATAGGGGTCCCTTCACGAAAGTTGTTCTGTTTGACCGAATGGTGGCGGCGCCAACTATACGACCGGAGCTATATGGTCAGAATTTTTGCTCCGGACATATAGTTGGTCATTAAAGCGTCTGCCTCCGTTGTACGACTCCTGGTTTCTTCTAGTTGTTGGAAATCTCGTATCTTTGACTTTAATGTAGTGATTCCCTCCTTTAACCGACATTATCTGCACAGGAAAAATATAAAAGAAAGGATTGCATACCCCTTGGAATATTAGCATTTGTGGCAGGGTTTAGAGAGATATTTCATCAAGAATATGATTAATATCCAATTTAAATGTGGACGTAGATGGCTATATTTCAGAGCTAAGATTCTTACAAGGGTTGGCCTAACAATGCACTGCTCTATATGTGGCAATGCAGACCACAATAAGAAAGGGCATACAAAGTACATGGAAAATAATTGCAATGACCAAGAGGGGTTGCAACAGCAAAATGATGATGTAGAGGAAACTGACCAAACATACATTCTACAGGTATAAAATCCTTGCAATGGTTACCAAGTAGTATATGCATCTGTCAATAAAATTCTTACCTTACAATGTTCTTTTTTGAACAGCACATTATCCCACAGAATCCAAACCCAGCTAATGATCCAAGCCATCAAACTCATATGATGGTATACATGATGGGCAAGGAGGTTGTCTACTTGGGCTACTACCTAAATTAATTGTCTTTTAGTTAGGGTTTTTATCTTATTGATTGTGTACTAATTTACTGCAGGAGGATGCACATGCACCACTCCAAAGGGAAACTGTACCATTGCCTCTGGAGAGTTCATTTGTTGTTGCTACAAGGGATGCCATGCCTACTAGAAGAGGTAGAGTGACTACTGCACAAACAAGAGGGTGCTTGAGTGGAAGAGGAAGAGGAGGAGCAACATCTGGAAGAGGGAGTGTAGCCGCTGAAAGAGGGAGTGCAATAGCTGGAAGAGGAGGAACAAGAGCAGTATCTGAAAGAGGGAGAGCAGCACCTAGAAGAGGAGGAGTAAGAGCAGTATCTAAAAGAGGGAGAGCAGCACCTAGAAGAGGAGTAAGAGGGAAAGGGAAGCAAAAGATGGCAAATGCAAATGTAGAAAGCAGTTTAGCAACAAAGATGAGGAAAAGAGGATACAAAACTGGGTCAGGATCAGCTCATTATCTCCTTTTTGGAAATAAGGAGGAACCAGGAATTGGCATACCAGACTTGAATGAATCACCACCTGAAGAAACACAAGAGGAGATTGTTCTCACTCAAAATGCACCCTGGTTCTTGAATGAATCACAACTTTTTTTTGGCTAAGTTCAGATATGAACTTGTGTAATGCAAACCAAAGTTCATTAGTGAACTTGCTTAAATTTTCCGTAAGCACAATTTTCAGATAGCAAAAGGAAACACTACTTGTACTACTTTGCATTAATATTTACCAAAAGGAACCACTGCGGCAATTCTTGTACTACTCCACTACTTGTACTACTGCACTGCTTCTACTAGTGCTATACTACTGCTACACTGCAACTAACTAGAACCATGTACAAGAGGAAACTAACTGCTACTACATACTACACTACAACTAACTGATATTCTTCTTCTTCCCTACACTTCTACACTTCTACATACTCTTATGCACTTACTTCTGGCAAGAGCACCCAACAATGTGAAGCCCATTAAATCCAGGAATCTATTTGGAAAGCACAGAAATTCGTGGAGGTGGAAACTGTCGAGATTGCTCCAGAAAAATATCAAACTCTTGCTTCGGGACAAACTGAAATGATAGCTTAGTTTCCCCAAATGAATGAATAACCTCGATAAACTCCGACATTTGATGTGATGAGGAGTTTGCCGCTATCGCACGAGCTCTAATGTGGGCCATTGCACATGAGTTCACCTTGATCATCATCCCATCCTTCAGGTCGGAGGAGATCCAAAGGACAAGCTCGCTGCCCCTACTCCTCAGCTCAGGCCCCATCAAGAAAAGCTCCGCTAATGAGCTTGGTGGCTTGAGATCTTCCTTCGCCACCCTAGCTAAATCCAGTAATGCCGCCGCCGCCTCCTCCTTATGCTGAACGGCGGTCGGAGATGGCTGAAGATACCACACCTGGCTCGCCTCCATCGCTCGGAGAGGAAGAGATAGAGAGGAGGAAGGGACAGAGATGAAGAGACAGATAAGGCACAACTCTCTTTAATTCACTTAATAAAGATCAGATGTTACAAGGCATAGATAACTTATGACAATGCATTGTGCTACCAACCGAAAACATCATCAGTACATCACTGGTTTACTTAAAAAAATCATCTAATACATTTGCTAGGGTGATACCAGCAACAAGTACTACAACATTAATTGTGCAAATTTAAAACAAACTAAAATGGCATCTAAATGCCATCACTCATCAACTATGGCCTTGATCCTTTTCACCTTATCCTTGTTGTCATCACCAACTTTCAGTAGATCATATAACATGTATTCCATTTTTTATTTTCATCCCTGAGAGCATCCCTTTCTTCCTCCCATTTCTTCTCCTTTGACTTCATCACATCTGCCTGTGTTTTCTGCACATGCTTGAGCATGTCCACAGCAGTCTTCAGAGAATCGCTCCCCTTCTCCATCTCCACAACTTCAAGTTCAGTCTTACCATTCAGCAGGGCCAAGTTTTGCTCCATCACCTTCTTATGAGAATCATCCACAAACCTTCCCACATCAGCCATCAGGCTTGCATACTTCTTCTCAGCCTTGGACTTCTCCTCAGCTAGTTGAGATAGCAGCTTTCCATTCTCCACTTTCTCCTGCAAGTGTTGGCATCATCATACATTGACCAGAGCTTTGCCAAAGCATTCTGTAGGGCATCTGGCCACTCTTGGTCATCTACCCAAGATATAAACCCACAGTTCAAAGCATCCTACAAATAAAAAGGCACATAAATTTAGCGCATACAATTCAAAGCTTTCCTAAAATTGAATGATGGTATCCCATGAGCATATGAGCACATGAGCATATTAGCATATGAGCAATGCAAAATTGGTCCTGTAATAGAAAATGCATATGAGCATATGCGCAAATATAAGCAGGACATTTAAATCTTATTGGCAAATATGATGCATCATCTTGTAGAATGCTATGGAAAATGGAGTAGGAGCTATACATTTTTGATCATATGAGAAATTATAACCAGCACATGAACATGTTATTGGAAGACAATATGAGCATATGTACAGCAAATGTAAACAGCTAATAAATATAACAGAAAATGCAAAAATTGGTAGACAGAAAACTCACATTCTCAATAGGAAACATGTAAAACCTTCGACATGTGTTTGTGCCTTCAAATGCAACACATCTCAGTGGCTCCATATTGTGACCCGGGCACCGTTCTGTGCAACCCCTAGAAATCCCATGGAAAGTTGGATCATCGCAGCGATCTGGAGCATAGTCTATCGCCGTGAATTCCTAATCAATCATATACACCAGCTCAATCGAACAAATTTGAGAAAAATCATGGTTGTTCCCCAAATTTCTATGAACCCTAACCCTAAGAGATAGGGGAACTTACCCCGAGAACCGACTGGCTGGAACTTTCTCCGTCGTTCCAGCAAGGCATCACAGCGAGGAGGCGGCGGAGCTACAATAGAAGAAGCGGCGCTGGACGGCGGTGGAGCTAAGGCAGAAGAGGCGGCAGGCAGGCGGCAGGTGCTGGCGAAGTGGGGAGACAGGTCGCTGTCTTAACTAGCCTCCACCACCACTGGACTAACACGTTCCAGAATATGGAAATCCATAGGGGTTTTTCTGCAAATGGACGCGCCAAGTGGAGATAACATGGCAACATGTGGCATACACGTGTCGCCCGCACAAGCTCTCTGTATGTGTTTCAATCCGCAAGTATACTTTTTTGTACCGTGCGGCCCCATTTTACAACTCCTTGTATGAGTTTCTTCCCGCTTGACAACTATTTGTACCTCCAGTGCTAATACCTCTTTCACAAATATAACTTTTGCACAGTAATGTACATGGTAGTTTTAGCACTCTCTTATTTGGTCACTATTTGCGCGTCTATTGCGACACTTATTTAGAACAAAAATGCCAAAAGAGAGGGGTAGCAATTTATTTGTAAAGTTGTGGGAGCCGCTGAGCGTCCCTTGGGGGATCAGAGTCATCGATCCTCACCATGTGGAGCCATCCGATGAGACGCCTATCAACCATCAGATCATGTCCCTCTTCTACCGAGACAACGATTTGGTGAAAACAAAAACAGCGTGCTTGACGAGGGGTAACCTCGGCAATGCCCATGATGATGGACTTAGGGTTTTGCGGAAAAGAGAATGCTAGGGATTTCATCGTATGTCAGGCAAACAAGGGAGTCGAAGTTGCCTAAATACTTGTAGAGTAGCACTATTATAGATTGCTTGGGTTTTTTCGGTCCCTTCTCATAGGCTTCTCCCGCTATATATAATAGGCTGGGTCTCAAAGCCGCATACGGATATGTTACATATATATGATTACAACACCAACATATTGTCGGTTCATGTTTCCTTTCCTAATACAACTAAATCATTGGATACTTCTTGGGCTGTCATCTTGGATCTTCATGGGCTATGAGCCTTTGTGCAACCAGGGTGATGAATTATAAGCACCCGAGTTATCGTACCTATGTCAGTAGCCCTGATGACCCACAAGTATAGGGGGTGTATCGCAGTATTTTCGAGGGAAGTGAAACCCAATTTATTAATTCGGCACAAGGGGAGCCAAAGAATATTTATAAGCCTTAACAACTGAGTTGTCAATTCAGCTGCACCTGGAAACAATCTTGCTCACAGCAGTTTATCAGTAGCACAGTTTTGTAGTAGAAATAGTAAAGTAATAGCAGTAGTAAAGTAAAGACAGCAGTAACAATTGCAGCAAACAGTAGGATTCGAGTGCGGTAGGCATAGGGATGGATGTTCGGGCATTGCATGGACAAGACAATTCACATGGCAATCAGAACATAGAGCAATTGCAGATAAATAAGATAAAACATCCAAGTACTAAATAATCCTAGGCATGTGTTCCATATATAGTCATACGTGCTCGCAATGAGAACTTGCACAACATCTTTTGTCCTGCCAGACTGTTTGCAGCGGGGCCTCAAGGGAACTACTGGCAATTAAGGTGCTCCTTTTAATAGAGCACCGGAGCAAAGCATTAACACTCCATGAACACATGTGATCCTCACATCAAAGCCATTCCCTCTGGTTATCCCGATTTCTGTCACTTAGGGGCCATTGGTTTCGGACAACAACGTGTGTATACAACTTGCAGGTAAGATCATAAACAATACTATCATAATGAATCAATAACATGTTCAGATCTGAAATCATGGCACTCGGGCCCTAGTGACAAGCATTAAGCATAACAAGTCACAACAAAGTCAAAAAGCACTAATAGTAGATACTAGGCACCATGCCCTAACAATCTGATGCCATTATAATGAACGATCTTATCCAATACCTACCATCCCCATAGCCTACAACAGGGGATTACTAACTCATAGATGGGGGAAACATGGATAGTCGATGGAGAAGCGATGGTGATGATCTCCTCCAATTCCCCATCCCGGCAGGGTGCCAGAACGGAGTTTCTGGTTCCGAATCGTGGAATCTGGTTGTGGCGGTGGAGCGGAACTCCTTCTGGAAAAACGTCGACCCCCCCTGAGTTTTTAGGTTAGAAGGCATCTTATAGGCGAAAAGGGAGACCGAGGTGGTGTTTGGGGCGGCCAGACCACCCCCTGGCGCGGCCAGGCCTAGCCCGCGCGGCCACGTGGTGTGGTTGGGCCCCAGCCCCACTCCGTCTCATATTCTGGCTCTAGGAGTCTTCTGGTGAAATAGGATTTTTGGCATATTTTCCAGGATTTTTCCTGATAGTTGATTTTCTACACAAAAACTAGACACCAAGGTAATTCTGCTGAAAATAGCGCCAGTCCGTGTTAGTTGCATCCAAATCACACAAGTTTAGAGGAAAAACAATAGCAAAAGTGTTTGGGAAAGTAGATACGTTTTGGACGTATCAACTCCCCCCAAGCTTAGCTTATTGCTTGTCCTCAAGCAATTCAGTTGAAAACTGAGTGCAATAAAAGAAACTTTCACCAACACATTTGCTTCATATGATGTATATATTCTCAACATGTAATCAACTACTTAGACAATTCATAATAAGGAGTATGCAACTAAGTTTACTTAATAGGCATTGAAAGCTATGAAGAGATTCCAACTCAAAAAAATAATAAGTAGCATGAAACATAAATATAAGCAACATTACGATGCTCATAACAAGGTATGATAGAGTGGTATCTCGCTTGCCTTTGATTGTGAATGCCAAGGCACCTCTGAAGTTTAGGTGAAGACCAGGTAAAGATATCAAAGATACAAGCATCAAAGTCATAACACAAATAATCAAGTTTTGAGATAAGCACATTATACTAAGAATGACAACTATGCTCTCAGGAAAGTGCTCAAAGAATGTGTGGAGACTCAACAAGGGAATGAAAAGGTTTTGAATAGTTTGAAAGGCTTCTAAATGCTAAAAGTATGGTACTCGTTAGCTTTGAGCTCTCATTGCCCCTATCATAAGCATCTTTAAGTGGTTAAGGTTAAAGTGACACAACTAAGAGGACATGCTTAACAAGTTATAAGTTAAAATCTCATTCCCCTTACTTACGAGTACCGAACCTCATGCTACTCAACTTCAGTCACAAGTAAGCTCTTGTCATTGTAAGTACATATATATCATAGAGAACCGCCAACAGGGTACCCCTTGCACATGATACATGAGCTATCCCATAATCAAAATGACAAGGCAAGCAGACAATGAGCATCTCATCGATCTTTTTATTTGCTATTTGCATAGGTTTTTATTGAGGATGCTTCATAGAATGCTCATTATGGTTATGTTGCAAGTTTCCACCATTATTAGTCATGGCTTAGGCTAGCGGCCCAGGCGTTTCTCTAACACATATACAAACTCCATGATCTTACAAGTTCCCCTTTTATTTCACACCACCGGGATCCGTAAGCAAAAGAACATGATATCAATGAGGTACTAAGTACTAGTGCAGTGTTGAAAGCGTTCCCCATGTTACATGGTTCTGCTAACTTCAACTTATAAAGCGCAAGCATATACGCAACAAAGATGGACGCAATGATTCAGGTTTATTAAGTGCAAGAAAATAAAGTGTGCCATCAAGTCCGTGAGAGCTTTACTAACTAACTTTCCCAAAACAGACATACATTTTATTCGGAAGAAAACAAGGCATACTTAATATGCACGAAATAGCAAACAATGCTAATAGGTAGGTATGGTGGACACTTTTGGCAATAATTGGTTTAAGGGAGTTGGAAACATGAGTAAAATATACTTAGTGTAAGTGAAGGCTAGGAATAGTATGGGAGCGACAAACGAGAGAGCAATAGTTGTCATAATCATGCTTGGAACAAAACATGACTAATCATGGCATGAAAGTGATTCAAGACCCTCAAGGCAAAATAATTCATCGAGGCTTAACTGATTATTTCAGTCATATGCATGCGTGAGCATGTGCCAAGTCAATTCAAATGAAACATTCAGAGGAGGATACCATGATGTCATACCAAGTTATGAATAGAGTAATGCAAGTAAACATTCATATGTCATGCTACAAACTATTAGCAAGCTGGAACTAATCATATGAAAGCAAGAACTACTAAGCATCCATAAATAACATACACCCTACACAAACAGGCTAAGGATGCCCACAATGATGAGTATATGTACAAAAATGAAAACAAATAGAGTCCGTTACCATCCTCTTACCACACCTCAAGTTGTCATTAATCCTCATTATTGCCCTTCACTTGTGTGGCTTGAATAATAATATGAAACCAAATCCCACTGAGGACTTCTGAACCCTGCAATAAAACTCACAAAACCAAAGAAGAACAGCAAATATTTTTGGTGTTTTCGATTTTTAAAACAAGAACCAAAAAGGGAAGAATAAGCAAAGCAAAATCTTTTTGGGTTTTTCGAATAGTTCAAACAAAACAAGCAAACCAAGGCAAAAAAGGAAGAAGCAAACCAAAGAGAAACAACAGAAATATTTTTGGTCTATTTGTGTTTTAGAAAGCAAGAGTGAAGAAAGAACGAAAACTAAAAAGAGAACCGAACATGAATATACATAGTACTGACGCAAAATGATATGGAGATGAGTGTGGGATACATTGCAAATGTATCTATAATTTTTGATGTTCCATGCTTGGTTTTATCCACTTTCTTGTGTTTTGTTCCAACTTTGGAGTACTTTTCATATGATTTCTTGGACTAACCTATTAACAAGAGCCACAGTGCCAGCTGCCTGTTTTCTGCTCTTTTTGGTTCCAGGAAAGTCAGAAAATGAATATTCTCGGAATTGGACGGGACAAAAGCCAAAGTGCCTATTTTCCTAAGGGATCAAGTGCCGAATCACGAGATGAGAGGGTCCACACCACACTGGCAGCGGCCAGGCCTGGCCCGCGCCAGGGGGTGGTGTGGTGGCTCCCGACACCCCCTCAGCCTCTCCTTCCGCCTATATATTGCCCTCGGGACGAAAACCCTAAGTACCCGATCAAAAATCCACGAAAGGGTCTTTAGCCGCCGTAATCTCCATCCCTAGATCGGGGGGATCTGAAGCTCTTCCCAGCACCCTGTGGAGAGGGGAATTCACCCTGGAGGCCTTCTTCATCACCATGCAAGCCTCCGGTGTGATGCGTGAGTAGTTCATCCTTGGACTATGGATCCATGTAGTAGCTAGATGGCTGGTTTCTCCTCCTTTGTGCTTTCATGTTTAGATCTTGTGAGCTCCGTTCATGATCAAGATCATCTATTTGTAATCCATACATGTTGTGTTTGCGCGGATCCGATGGATATTGAGATGCTATTTCAGACTGATTATTGATTCTATCATGTCTTTGTTATTTGAGATCTTGCATGCTTTCTGTTGTTAGTAGCTATCTTGGCCAAGTAGATGCTAGCAACTCCAAGAGTTAGTATTTATGCTCGATAGTGGGTTCATGCCTCTGTTAATCTGGGGAAGTGACAGAAATTTCTAAGGTACTAGATGTGCTGTTGCTACTAGGGAGAAAACAACAATCCTTTGTTCATAGAACAATCGTATTGTTTACTTTACACGCAATTCATAAAGCAATAATCTGTTGCTTGCAACTTAATACTGGAGGGGGTTCGGATGATAACCTGAAGGTGGATTATTAGTCATAGATGCAGTTGGATGGCGGTCTATGTATTATGTTGTAATGCCCAATCAAGTCTCAGAGGAGTCAAGATGATTAGTATATGCATGTATTGCTTTCTCGGTGTTTGTCAATTGCCTCGCTGTAATTTGTTCACCCAGCATGTTATCTATCTAAGGAGAGCCACCTCTAGTGAACTATGGATCCCGATCCTTTTTCTTTACATACAATCTATAAACTATTTCTGCTTTGTGTTTACTTTCTGTAACCTTTTACTTCTTTCCATTCGATACATTTAATCCTTTGTTTTCCGCAAAACATGGTGAGATTGACAACCTCATCACAAGTTGGGGACAAAGTTCTGTGGTTGTGTTGTGCAGGTCTCCATGTTGCTACTAGCACCGGTAGTGCGCCCTGCCAAAGCTCAGCTAGCAACACCTTTGGGGTGTTTCCTTGCTCCTACTGGTTTGATTAAACCTTGGTTTCATAACTGAGGGAAAACTTACTGCTGTGCTCATCATAGCTTCCTCTTGGGGTTCCCAACGAGCTCTACGTTGAAAGTCGAGCGCATCAAGATCTTTTCTGGCGCCGTTGCCGGGGTGTCAAGGACATCTTCACAAGGGGAGTCCCTCATAACCAATCTCTTTACTTTGTTGTTTTTGTTTTGCTTAGTTTCTTTTTGCTTTGTTTGCTTGTTTTGTTCTTCAAAAAAAACACAAAAAAATTAGTTTTACAAGTTTGCTTTCTTATTTGAAAACCCAAAAAAAATGACTACCCTTGAAAACACTAAGTTGTGTGATTTCACTAGCACCAATAACAATGATTTTATGAGCACACCTATTGCTCCACTTGTGGCTGAAAATACTTCCTTTGAGATAAAACCTGCTTTTCTCAATCTTGTTATGAGAGAACAATTTTCTGGTATTGGTAATGAAGATGCTGCTTCCCATCTAAATAACTTTGTTGAACTTTGTGAGATGCAAAAGCATAGGGATATAGATGGTGATATTATTAAGCTGAAATTGTTTCCTTTCTCTTTGAGAGGAAAAGATAAAGAGTGGTTGAATTCCTTAACTAAGAATAGTATGATTCTTGGACTAAGTGCAAAGATGCTTTTATCGGAAAATACTATCCTCCTGCTAAGATTATATCCATGAGAAGTGAAATAATGAAGTTTAAACAACTTGATAATGAGCATGTTGCTCAAGCTTGGGAAAGAATGAAATCTTTGGTAAAGAATTGTCCCACTCATGGACTGACTGCTTGGATGATCATCCAAAATTTTTATACAGGATTGAACTATTCTTCAAGGAACCTATTGGATTCAGCTGCTGGAGGTACCTTTATGACCATCACTTTGGGTGCTGCAACAAAACTTTTGGACAATATGATGGTTAATTATTCTGAATGGCATACTGAGAGAGCTCTACAAGGTAAGAAGGTAAATTCTGTTGAGGAAACCTCCTCCTTGAGTGATAAAATTGATATTATTATGTCTATGCTTGTTAATGGGAAAGCCCATATTGATCCAAATAATGTTCCTTTAGCCTCTTTGGTTGCTCAAGAAGAGCAAGTTGATGTGAACTTCATAAGAAATAACAATTTTGGGAACAATGCTTATGGTAACAACAATTATAAGCCATATCCTCCCAACAATGGTAATTCTTATGGAAATTCTTACAACAATAATAAGAGTGCTCCCTCTGAACTTGAAGTTATGCTTAAAGAGTTTATTAGTAAACACACTGCTTTCAATAAAACTACTGAGGAAAAACTCTCTAATGCTGAAAGAAATATAGCATCTTTGGCTGAAGCTCAATCTTCTTTGAATAAAATGGCTGCTAAACCTGAAACTAATGATAATCCCTTTGCAGCTACTAATGCCATACAAGTAAGAATTGATGAAAATGTTAGACTATTAGCTGAATTAGATGCTAAGTGGGAAAGAGAAGATGAAATTGCTAGAAACATTAGTGTTTCTACTATCACCACCACTAGTGTTGAGGCTAACAATAGTTCTACTACTTTAGATGATAAATTTGATTTTGATCTTGATGGTTGCAACATCTCTGAAGTTATTAAGTTCCTACAAAAGCTTGCTAAAAGTCCTAATGCTAGTGCTATGAACATGGCCTTTACAAAACACATTACCGATGCTCTCATAAAGATTAAGGAAGAAAAGATGAAACATAAAGCTTCTATTCCTATAAAACAAGAAGATGGTTGAGAACCCATCATTAATATGAAAATGAATGACTTTGATTTCAAAGCTTTGTGTGATCTTGATAGTAGTGTTTCTATTATGCCTAGAAGGATTTATGATATGCTTGATTTGCCTCCTCTTGAAGATTGCTATTTGAATGTCCCACTTGATGATAATGCTAAAAAGAAACTCATGGGGAGTCTTAATGATGTTCTTATTATGGTTAACGATTCCTATGCCCCTGTTGATTTCTATGTTTTGGACGTTGAATACAATGCTTCTAGTCCTATTACTTTGGGAAGACCTTTTCTTAGAACTGTTGGTGCCATCATTGATATGAAGGAAGGCACCATTAAATATCAACTCCCACTCAATAAAGGTATAGAACACTTCCATAAAAAGAGATAAAAGATTTCTTTTGCTTCTCCTATGAAAACAAAATTTGGTCTTAATGCTTCTTCATTTGAGAACACTTGATTCTTTCTTTGCTTCTTATGCCTAACTTAAAGGCGTTAAAGAAAAGTACTTGTTGGGAGATAACCCAAGAGTTTTAGTTGAGTCTTGGAAGTTATTACCTCTGTAATAACTTCTCCTTATCCTTTTTATTTGCTTTTGGTGCCAAGAGTAACCTATAATAATGAGAGTGAAGTAATGATTGGGAAAGTTGCTGTCCCGAAACAGATTCTTGTGCTTCATCGTAAAAATTCCTGAGAGAGCTCTGTATGTCGGATTGAGCTGTATTGTGCTTCTTCCCCAGTATCTAACTTTCGTTAGTTCAACACTTTTTGATTTGAGCAACAGAAGGTCTTCAAAAAAATTCGTCTTTACCTGCTGGTCTGTTTTGACAGATTTCTGCCATTTTCTGCATTTGCTTCTTGTGGGTTCCTTCTTGAGTTCTTTTGGGGAATTTGAGCTTTTTGAGGGAAGTGCTACAGTAGCTAGTGTTCTAATGGAAGTTTATTCGGTGTTAGAACTGAACCTTGAGACTTATTTATCTTAAGTGCACTAATGTTGCTAATGAGATTGTGTGAAGTTTTGTATGAAGGAAAATTTTCAGGTGTATGGAAGGAATGAGTAATGAGATGAAGGATGGACTAAAGCTCAAGCTTGGGGATGCCACACGTGTCACCCCAAGAAATATCCAAGAAGTACAAGCGTCAAAGCTTGGGGATGCCCAAGGCATCCCCTTCTTCATCAATAAAAATCTCAGGTTTCTTCCAAACGCTTCATTTTTATTGTTTCATGCACAATTGTGTTTTTCTTGGAGCGTCTTCTTTTTTGTTTTCATTTTGGTTTTCGTTTGCTTTTGTTTGCTTAGTTTTCTGAATAAGTTGGTTGGACCCCCTCTTTCATACATTGGTTTGCAAATAGTTTGGTTTGGAAAAGAGTAGGAAAGTTCATACTTATGTGGTAAAAAGAGCTCGTTCTTGACTGTGGCTAAGCTTTGTCATGCCATGCTTGATATTGTTTTGGCTTTATGCTTAGTATTCTTTGCTGTATCATGAGTTGTTATAAACAATTGAGATTGCTTAATGTGGCTTGGATGAATCATGCGTTGTTTTAGCATATTAAAGCATAGTATAGTGGTATTCTCCTTTGATGCTTTATTTGGGTTGACTTGGCGCATGCTCACACCATGTTATGACTATCTCAAGTCACCATAACCTTTATGATCCTTTAGTTTTCAACTTGTAGTATCACTTTATGCTTTGATCAATGATGTTTTGTCGCTCTGCATGATTATGGCCATTATTGCTCTCTTAGTTTGTCGCTCCCAGTCTTTTGCTAGCCTCCACCACCAAGTATGAGTTCCACTCATGCATCCAACTCCGTAAACCAAGTTATTCCAAAGAGTCCACCATACCTACCTACTAGCTTATGCTATTCCAAGTATATTCATGCTTTTGTTTACCTTCCACTTGTTATGAGAAAACTAGTGATTAAAGCTCTCACGAACTTGATGGCACACTTTACTTTACTTGCCCTTAATAACTTGAACCATTGTGTCTTCTATGTTGTATATGCTTGCACTTATTTGTTGGGAATTAGCAGAACCATGCTTTCATGGGGAACGCTTTCAACATTGCACTTGGTACTTGTACCTAGTTGATATCATGCTCTTTTGTATATGGATGTCGTCAGTGTGAAATGGAAGGGGAGCTTGTAAGTCCATGGAGTTATGTATATGTGTTAGAGAAATGCAGGCATTGGTCTAATCCATGCCGACATGGTGGAAACCTGCAGCGTAACCATAATGAGCTGTCTATGAAGCATTCTTCTTATAAAAAAAGGAGTCTTATATTGAGAAAAAGAAAGAAAAAGAGATACTATGAAAAGAGAGAAAAAAGCACCATATTCCCATGGTAAATAAGAAGAATGCTGAGATGCTTGTTGTCTGCTTGCCTTGTCATTTTGATATGGGGATTCTTCCGTATCATCGGTCAAGGGGTACCCCATTGGCGGTTCTCAATGATACACATGTACTTACAATGACAAGAACTTACCGGTGACTAAACTTGAGTAGCATGAGGAGCGGCCCTCGTATACAAGGGACATGAGATTTCTGACTTATACTTCGTCAAGCATGTACACCATAGTTTGTTCACTTTAACCTTAATCACTTCAAGATGCTTATGATAGGGGCAATGAGAGCTGAAAGCTTTAAGTACCATAATTTTTGGAAGCTCTTTATGAGACTTGAATCCCTACTTCCTTTTACAAAGGCCTTTCTTCCACCATTATATTGAGTCTCCACCTTCTATCTTTATGCACCTACTTTGAGAGCATAGTGGCCATTCTTAGTTCTATGTGCATTGTCCCAAGACTAGTTGATTGATGCATAACTTGTTATTGCTTGTTTTAAACTATTGTATCTAGTCACTCTTATGAACTTTGAAGGTGTCCTATGCATTTATATTTGCTACTCTATTGAGGGACAAGCTGAATACTATTATGCTATGCTTTCTTTATGTGAAACAAACAAACGTCTTGCAAAGCATGTTATTCATGAATCTTTTGTTTGTGCCTTTTCATGTTGCATCATAGCTTCTTTGCTTATTGCTAGAACTTTGTCTTTCATGTTATGATTGAAGTACTATGATCCCAGCTTTGAATGTTTTGCAAATACTTTGATCAAGTCTTTGATGGTGCATGTCACCTCAAAAATTATTCTTTCTTTTTATCACTTACCTACTCGAGGACGAGCAGGAGTTAAGCTTGGGGATGTTGATACATTGCAAATGTATCTATAATTTTTGATGTTCCATGCTTGGTTTTATCCACTTTCTTGTGTTTTGTTCCAACTTTGGAGTACTTTTCATATGATTTCTTGGACTAACCTATTAACAAGAGCCACAGTGCCAGCTGCCTGTTTTCTGCTGTTTTTGGTTCCAGGAAAGTCAAAAAATGAATATTCTCGGAATTGGACAGGATAAAAGCCAAATGCCTATTTTTCCGGAAGGGATCAAGTGCCAGAATACGAGATGGAGAGGGGCCAGGGGCCGGCCACACGACCTGGCCGTGCGGCCAGGCCTGGTCCGCGCCAGGGGGTGTTGTGGTGGCTCCAGGCACCCCCTCGGCCTCTCCTTCCGCCTATATATTGCCCTCGGGACGAAAACCCTAAGTACCCGATCAAAAATCCACAAAAGAGTCTGTAGCCGCCATCATCTCCATCCCTAGATCGGGGGATCTGAAGCTCTTCCCGGCACCCTGCCAGAGAGGGTAATTCACCCTAGAGGCCTTCTTCATCACCATGCAAGCCTCCGGTGTGATGCGTGAGTAGTTCATCCTTGGACTACGGATCCATGTAATAGCTAGATGGCTGGTTTCTCCTCCTTTGTGCTTTCATGTTTAGATCTTGTGAGCTCCGTTCATGATCAAGATCATCTATTTGTAATCCATACATGTTGTGTTTGCGGGGATCCGATGGATATTGAGATGCTATTTTAGATTGATTATTGATTCTATCATGTCTTTGTTATTTGAGATCTTGCATGCTTTCCGTTGTTAGTAGCTATCTTGGCCAAGTAGATGCTAGCAACTCCAAGAGTTAGTATTTATTCTCGATAGTGGGTTCATGCCTCTGGTAATCTGGGGAAGTGATAGAAATCTCTAAGGTACTAGATGTGTTGTTGCTACTAGGGAGAAAACAACAATCCTTTGTTCATAGAACAATCGTATTGTTTACTTTACACGCAGTTCGTAAAGCAATAATCTGTTGCTTGCAACTTAATACTGGAGGGGGTTCGGATGATAACCTGAAGGTGGATTATTAGTCATAGATGAAGTTGGATGGCGGTCGATGTATTATGTTGTAATGCCCAATCAAGTCTCAGAGGAGTCAAGATGATTAGTATATGCATGTATTGCTTTCTCGGTGTTTGTCAATTACCCCGCCGTAATTTGTTCACCCAGCATGTTATCTATCTAAGGAGAGCCACCTCTAGTGAACTATGGATCCCGGTCCTTTTTCTTTACATACAATCTATAAACTGTTTCTGCTTTGTGTTTACTTTCTGCAACCTTTTACTTCTTTCCATTCAATACGTTTAATCCTTTGTTTTCTGCAAAACACGGTGAGATTGACAACCTCATCGCAAGTTGGGGACAAAGTTCTGTGGTTGTGTTGTGCAGGTCTCCACGTTGCTACTAGCACCGGTAGTGCGCCCTGCCAAAGCTCAGCTAGCAACACCTTTGGGGTGTTTCCTTGCTCCTACTGGTTCGATTAAACCTTGGTTTCATAACTGAGGGAAAACTTACTGCTGTGCTCATCATACCTTCCTCTTGGGGTTCCCAATGAGCTCTACGTTGAAAGTCGAGCGCATCAATGTGGTGTCGGTGTACCTCCCCCCAAGCTTAGGCTTTTGGCCTAAGTGGGTGTCAATCCAGATATGAGTAAGGGTTCCAAGTAGGCGGGTAATTGTAAGCATGATCGTAGTTGGCCCCTTGGGAAGAAGAAGAAGCTCCCCAATCATAGGTAGGCTGCTGATATGAAGACTCCCCCTCATTCGAGGGCTGGACCAAATCATCCGTGACCTCCCTTCTAGTATCTTGCTCCTGTTGAGAGAGCTCTCCCAAGTACGTATCAAATTCCTCCTCTGTGAGGGACCATCCTACCCTGTTATCAAGGTTAAACAAAACAGGTGCAGGCAAAAGAACAACACACTCGGACTTGCTCCTTCTCCAACCAACTTTGAGAAAGGTTATTTCATAAGACAACTCACTCAAACTAGCCCACGAGGAAACAAAAATTTATGTTGTATCATGGAATTAAGATCAAGCCTTTCTATGGGAAACTGTAGGTCTAGATGATGAGGCACTAAACCATGCAATGCTAGTAAACGAGAAGCAATGAGGCCCCGCAAATTTCACCTTTCTCGCGGTTAGCGGCAAGACGAAAAGCTATCAAAGCACCTAAGTTGTAAGACCTATCTCATTTAAGAGCAGCAGAGATGAATGCTAGATCATATGAAGATAACTTATTGGCAGTTTTCCTAGCAAGAACACACTTGGCAATAAAGTAGGCAAAGTAGCGAATGGAGGGGAGATGAATGTTACGGATTTTCCCACTCTCCTTCGAGAAGCTGCTCCCTTGGCAAATTTCTACGTACAAATCCATGAGTTGTGTAGGTCGCTCCTTAATCCTTCCACATGATCACCACTGAGGTACGTTAATAGCTGCACAAAAGTCATCAAGAGAGAGGTCGATAGCTATATTGTAAATTTTGTAATGGACCATAGGGTTAGGCAAAGAGTGACTAAATCGAAAGTCCTACACTACAGACATGGTTAGTTTCACAAATTGACAGGGTTCATCCTCCACAAAGTGCTCCAATCCTGCATTAACAACCAAAGTATGGAAGTCCTGGGAAATTCCTGCAGCCCCCATGAATTCATAACATGGATAGATGGAAGGAAAAACTTTCTCTTCTCGATGAACCTTCATAACCTCAGGCACCCTCAGTTCATGTTGGTTTAGTTGATGCTCATTCATCTTCTATTCTGAAATTTAAACATCCATTAAACAAGTGATTGCTAAGTGAATATAATGAAGGGCACTACTCATAGGGACTTGTAAGAGGCCTAAACATGCATCAAAACTATATCTCTAAGCATCAAACAAGCTTACAAGCTCTCATAACATGTCACCTACAACAGCAAAATACTCAAGATATAAACCACTAAACACAAATCTACTTAGACAAGCGGAGGAGTCACATACCGGAGAACAAATGCTCCAAATTTCAGCAGCAAATATGGGCTGAGCAAGGAGATCGAAAAATCGAGGGCAAGCACAACAAGAACGCGATTTCGAGCAATGAACTGGTGTTTACTCAGGAGAGAGAAGAAAGTGGCAAGTGAGAGAGTGAGTGGAGGGCCAGGGGTGGCCCACACCATAGGCAGCCGCGCCCTAGGGCTGGCCGCGCCACCAGGTGGTGTGCCTTCTTGGTGCGCTTCCCTGGTAATTTCTAGGCACTCCTCTGCCCCTTTTTTCACGTAAAAATTTAATATGAATTTTCTGGAATTTTTCGAGACACTTTATTTTTGAGCAATTTTTAGGCATAAATGAATGATTTTCTGACTGAAGGATTGTTTTGAATGATGCAAAGACAAAACAAGGCTAGGACTTTAGAAGTTCTAAGACACTCTAACATGCAAGCAACTAGCAACAGAAAATAAAACTAAATGAAAGCAAAAACTAAAATGGATAGAATAGAAGTAAGCAGAGATAATCATGGTCAAAACATTGTTTTGTTCAATGAAATCCTTTTGTTAACAAGGTTGATCAGGTCTTGTTACCAAAACAATTTTATATGAAACAAAACTTTGTATTCCCCTAATGATTATGTTACCTCAACTTTGATAGCAATGGTCCTAATCATAATAGTTTCAAATTTTTCTCTTGGTATGGGACAATATATTTCTCCAACTTGAATGCCCTCAACATGTTCAATTGAATTCAAACCATAAGTCTTATCAATCTTCTTGGGGAAATAGATAGTATGCTCCTTGTCATTAACATTAAAGGTCACCTTTCCTTGATTACAATTAATAATAGCTCCTGCAGTATTAAGAAAAGGTCTCCCAAGAATAATAGACATATTATCATCTTCATGCATTTCAAGCACAACAAAATCAGTTAATATCAAGCAATTATGAGCCACTTAAACAGGTACATCCACACATATACCAACAGGAATAGTGGTAGATTTATCATCCATTTACAAAGATATATCAGTTGGTATTAGTTTTTCCAGTTGAAGTCTCTTATATAGAGAAAAAGGCATAACACTAACTCCTGCTCCCAAATCACACAAAGCAGTTCTAACATAACTATTCTTAATAGAGCAAGGAATAGTTGGAATCCCTGGGTCTCCAAGTTTCTTTGGAACCTTATCATTAAAGGAATAATTAGCAAGCAAATTATAAATTTCTTCATTAGGGATCTTCCTTTTATTCGAGACAATATCCTTCATATACTTGGACTAAGGAGGCAATTTAATAGCATCAGTCAAAGGAATTTGCAGGAATAAATGTTTCATCCACTCACAAAACTTATTATAGTGTTCATCTTCCTTTGACTTGTGTTTCTTATCAGGGAAAGGCATATGTTTTTGGACCCAAGGCTCTCTTTCACTACCATGTTTCTTAGCAACAAAATCTTATTTAGTGTATTTAGTATTCTTAGTGTGCTTTTCAGGTTCTTCTTCAACTTTTTATTTATCAGGAACATCATTTTATTCATTACCACTTTCAATTTCAGCATCAGAGATAGATATACTATTAGGATCTTTAGCAGGTTCAGCGGGTTCTACAATAGTTTTATGTTTCTTTTTTCTTTTCTTACGAGTAGAACCACTATTTTCAGCTTGTTGAGAATCCTGCTCGATTCTTTTGGGATGCCCCTCAGGATATAGAGGATCCTGGATAGCAGCACCACTTCTAGTTCTAATTTCATAAGCATGTTTTTCTTTAGCAGCATTAACTAGCAAGTCTTTTTGCACTTTAATAAGTTGATCTATTTGAGTTTGAACCATTTGAAAATGTTTAACAAGCATTTTAACATCATTAGAGGTTCTTTCCACAATATCTTTTAACTCAACAATAGCTCTAGTGTTTTCCATTAGATGATTTTGCACCCTTTTATTAAAATTATCTTGCTTAACAATAAAAATATCGAATTCTTCTAAGCATTGATCAGGAGGTTTAGAGTAAGGGATATCACCTTCATCAAAGTGTTGGAGAGAGTGTACCTCAATAGTGGATGAGTGGGGAATTGGCTTACATAATTCTTCTAAAGGAGGTAAATTCTTGACATCTGGAGCTTTAATTCCCTTCTCCTTAAGACATTTCTTACCTTCCTTCATCACGTCATCACTCAATTCAATAACTCCCCTCTTCTTAGATAGTGGTATATGCGCCGATATAGCTGGTTCAGGTATAATTACTTTAGGTATAGCTGGTTCAGGAGGAGTCCAATCTTCATAGTTCTTGCTTATTTTAGCCATTAATTCCTCAGCTTCCTTGGGAGTCCTATTCCTGAAAACACAATCAGCACAACTATCCAGGTATGTTCAGATCTGAAATCATGGCACTCGGGCCCTAGTGACAAGCATTAAGCATAACAAGTCGCAACAAAGTCAAAAAAACACTAATAGTAGATACTGGGCACCATGCCCTAACAATCTGATGCCATTATAATGAACGATCTCATCCAATCCCTACCATCCCCATAGCCTATAGCAGGGGATTACTCACTCATAGATGGGGGAAACATGGATAGTCGATGGAGAAGCGATGGTGATGATGATGGCGATGATCTCCTCCAATTCCCCGTCCCGGCAGGGTGCCATAACAGAGTTTCTGGTTTTGAATCGTGGAATCTGGTGGTGGCGGCGGAGCGGAACTCCTTCTGGAAAAACGTCGAACCCCCCTGAGTTTTTAGGTCAGAAGGAATCTTATAGGCGAAAAGGGAGACCGAGGGGGTGTCTGGGGCGGCTAGACCACCCCCTGGCGTGGCCAGGCCCAGCCCGCGTGGCCAGGTGGTGTGGTTGGGCCCCAGCCCCACTCCGTCTCATATTCTGGCTCCAGGAGTCTTCTGGTGAAATAGGATTTTTGGCATATTTTCCAGGATTTTTCCTGATAGTTGATTTTCTACACAAAAACTAGACACCAAGGTAATTCTGCTGAAAATAGCGTCAGTCCGTGTTAGTTGCATCCAAATCACACAAGTTTAGAGGAAAACCAATAGCAAAAGTGTTTGGGAAAGTAGATACGTTTTGGACGTATCAACTGCCCCCAAGCTTAGCTTATTGCTTGTCCTCAAGCAATTCAGTTGAAAACTGAGTGCGATAAAAGAAACTTTCACGAACACATTTGCTTCATATGATGTATATATTCTCAGCATGTAATCAACTACTTAGACAATTCATAATAAGGAGTATGCAACTAAGTTTACTTAATAGGCATTGCAAGCTATGAAGAGATTCCAACTCAAAAAAATAATAAGTAGCAAGAAACATAAATATAAGAAACATTATGATGCTCATAACAAGGTATGATAGAGTGGTATCTCTCTTGCCTTTGATTGTGAATGCCAAGGCACCTCTGAAGTTCAGGTGAATAGTAGAGGTAAAGATATAAAAGATACAAGCATCAAAGTCATAACACAAATAATCAAGTTTTGAGACAAGCACATTATACTAAGAATGACAACTATGCTCTCAGGAAAGTGCTCAAAGAATGTGTGGAGACTCAACAAGGGAATGAAAAGGTTTTGAATAGTTTGAAAGGCTTCCAAATGCTGAAAGTATGGTACTCGTTAGCTTTGAGATCTCATTGCCCCTATCATAAGCATCTTTAAGTGGTTAAGGTTAAAGTGACACAACTAAGAGGATATGCTTGACAAGTTATAAGTTAAAATCTCATGCCCCTTACTTATGAGTACCGAACCTCATGCTACTCAACTTCAGTCACAAGTAAGCTCTTGTCATTGTAAGTACATATATATCATAGAGAACCGCCAACGGGGTACCCCTTGCACATGATACAGGAGCTATCCCATAATCAAAATGACAAGGCAAGCAGACAATGAGCATCTCAACGATCTTTTTATTTCGAATTTGCATAGGTTTTTATTGAGGATGCTTCATAGAATGCTCATTATGGTTATGCTGCAATTTTCCACCATGATTAGGCATGGCTTAGGCTAGCGGCCCAGGCGTTTCTCTAACACATATACATCAAATTCAGGTCCCTAGGACTGAATTCAGAATTATAACTAGCGTAATCCATTTCGAGCCGCTGAGGTCTTATCGAATACTAAATTCTAGTTTTATTTTATTGGGTACCCAACGCGTCCGTCGGGATTTTTCATCTTATCGTTGACATGGATATATTATTGGCAGAGCGCATTCTTGTACGATTACTAGGCCACATAGAATGAATCCTGGGGTCTTACCTTCATGTTTTTAGACATGGCATTCGGAGTTTTGTCGCGTCGAGTGCGATCCAAGATTTTCAATATTCAACTTTTATCGGCTGACTTGTCTTGTCTTGGACAAATTTTGGAAGCTTTCTAGTTTCCATAGATTCTCCTGATAGGAGTAATTTTTCAAATGATACTTTGTTTATTTTTCAAATGTATTCATCGGGACATAGGCTCAAAATTTTATGCCATATCTATTTCACCAATATTCCTTTGAATTTGGTCGGTTGCACGGCCAATGCTCCCGATAGTAGTAGCCCCTGAGACTACATTTGACGTATTTGATTATAGTCTCAGTATCTTTTGCTGAGAAATTGTTCTTTGATCAGCCAAGTTTTTTGCTTTTGATTTTTCTTCGGATCTTCGTCCCTTGTTGCAATTCCGCAATTTCCTTTTCTACTTGCTTCATATGACGCCAGTGATGACGAATCTTGCACCGTAGTTTCCTAGGAACACGTCATGAGGGGACGTTTCAAATGTGGGGTAGTGCAGTAGTAATGATGACGCGTGGGTAGCGTGTTCAATAGTGTTTTTGACTGCACATCCCCTTTTCCACGCGAAGATCGAGGAATCATGGGAGGCTCTACTATTTTTACCACAGTAATAACTGCTAAAGATATTTTCCTTTACGGAATCCATGTACACGTGTCACCATCACGTGTGTTTGCGACAGTTCAATTTTTCATCAGATGGTTTTGGCTATGTACCTTGGCTCTTTATAAAGGGGAAGGGATTCCTTTTACCGATTTCTACCCCTCCTTTGCTAACTTCATCTTCTTCCTCGCTCTCTTGCCTTCCTCTATCTTTCTCGTGCGCTCCTGACTGTTCTTCCTCACACTAGTGCCGCTCCTCCATCACCATGGGAAAAAGCAAGTGGGAACTTCCACCACGGATGCCAAGGCCACTAGGAAGAGGGTTGTCGGATGGTCCCCTTCGAAGTGCACTGCATGGGAGTTGCGTGAGGCGCGGAACTCTGGCCATCTGGAGGAGGGTGCCTTCAAGCTGCCTAGGGATGAAGCTGCTCCAATCCCCGAATCGGGCTGGAGGGTAATGTTTCTCACCTTTCTTTTCTGTGGCCTCTCTCTTCCTGTCCATGAATTCCTCCGTGGTCTCCTTTTCTTCTATGGCGTGTAGCTGTATCAGCTCACGCCCAACTCTATTCTCCATGTTGCTTGTTTTGTCACCCTTTGTGAATGCTTCCTCGGGATCCATCCCTATTGGGGCATGTGGAAGTACATCTTCTATGTTCGTCGGAATGCCACCCGACACCATTGTCCATGACGTTGATGGCGCCATTTTCTCTGTTCGCTCCGATGTAGATTAATTTGATTTTAAGATTACTGATTCTATCCAATGGTGGAAAACCAAGTGCTTTTACATCAAGGATCAGTCAGTCGAGGGTCAGTCTTTCGGCTTAGCCCCCTTTGATCCCAAGAAACCTTGCCACAAACTTGACTCTTGGGATCAACATCCCACTCCCGAAGAAATGATGGAGATTGAAACCCTCCTTGCCCATATTTCCAAACTGCAGCATGAGGTTGGCAAGGAATTGTCTGGACTTCAAATTCTAGCATATTTCTTGTGGATCCGTGTGCAGCCTCTGCAGGCTAGGCTTTCTGGTATGTGGGCATATACCGGCAAGAAGGATCCAATGAGAATTTCTTGGGATGATCTTACCCTCAAGGTGTATGAAAAAAGGGTTCGTAATTTCACAACCCTTATGAAGAAAAGCTCGGTTCACTATGATTGCTGTGTAGATCCCTTTGGCAAGAAAAAGCGCCATCCCGAGGTAAATTTATTTTTGATTTTTTGCCCTTTGTTCATCTGTGCCTTCCTTGTTCTTTTTGCAATTGTCCCCTTTTGTGATTCTTGGTCTCCCATTTATGTAGGATTATGATCATCTATCCTGCCTTCCTCCTCTCCTTGAAAACGGTGAGCTTCTCACTGATCCTTCTGCATTCGACGATATCCCTACTGCTGCTGATGAGGAGATGGAGACATTAATCGCATAATCTTCATCAAGGACGCTGTCGCTTCCGTCGGCTCGTTCTGAAGATTTTTGCGTGGCGCCTATTGGTGAGAAGAGGAAGCATCTCGTTGCTGCAGAGATAATTGAAGACTAGGATGACTCCACTGGCTCAAAGCCTTTGCGTGCCATCCCAATTTCATCGGCTCTTTCCCAGATGAATTTGTTCCGCTTTATGCAGAACGTTTCTTCATAAGTATTTACTATCTTTTCCATTTGTTTTTTCGGATGAACATGTTGTTTTGAGCTTTTTGCTTTTATATTTGTAGTGGTGATGACGGGGAAGATCCTCCCCTATCTCCTCCTGGGACGTCTGTTGCCCCTCCTTCCGCAAAGTATCCACAATTATCCATGGACCCAAAGGATTTGCATGCATCTCCTACGGGTCAAATTGTCGAAAAAGTTGTTGCCACTTCACCAAAACCGCCACTGCAGAAAAGAAGAAAATCAACTGGCAAAGGCGTGGTGATATTTGAAAGCCCTACTGAGGTGGATATGCAAGACGTAAGTGTTTCTGTGCTTTGAATTTTGGTCATGGTTTCCACTTTTTCTTATTTTTCCTGATATCCTTCTTCTTAGCCTGTGATGCGTGAGATGGTTGGTATGGCCTCTCACTTCATTAAGATTCGTAACAAAGCCAAATGTCTTAAAGGTATATTTTCATTTTCTATGACCTTGCGTTCTTCCATATCCCTTCATTTTTCTTGAGTTTTTATCTTACTCTTTGAGTGTTCAACAACCATCAAAGAGTCTGAGGTCATTCATGATGAAGCAATGAGGCGTGCCGACGATCTGGAGGCCAAACTTTGGGTTGCCGAGAAAGATTTGGAGGAGGCCAAGAGGAAGGCCAACGCTGATGCTGAGGAGAAGGCAAAGCAAGCTACCACCCGAGCTAAAAATATTTAGAAGCGCTTGGACACCCTCAATGCTTCCTTAACTCGTAAGTTTTCTGTTTTCAAGGGAGAGTTTCTGTTTCACTCCCTTTTTTGCCTCTTTGTACTTATCCCTCTTCTTTTTTGTATGTATAGAGCTAACATGCCAAAATTTGCTGCTGGATGAAGATAAGAAGGTTGATACTTTATCGGATGTTGTTAGCACTTTGGAAGCTAACAACGTTTGTGGGCGCAACCTCCTTGTCCACTCCCGCCGTGCTTTCGAAAGCCTTCATGCTGAAGTTTTTCCGTCGAAGGAAGTGCCGACTGATTTAAACAGCCTTATCACTATCTTTGGTGCTGATCCTAGCCCTCTTGTTGGCTATAGTGTGACACAATCGAAGAGTGGCGCAGAGACTTCGATGGCATTGGCAATGGCACATGACAAGAAAGTCGACTAGGAGAAGGTTAACTCCTCTGTCCTGGTCACTTCCAAAGGTCAAGAAGTTGATTTGAAGCCTTATATTAAGAAGGCCAAGAAGTTTTCTCGGCTGATTTTGGGCATAGGCCCGGGTCAGGAGAAGCCAAATGCCCCTTCTTCAACTGGTGCTCTTTCTTCGGCTACTGCCCCCTCTTTGACTGTCGTGCTTGTTATTCCCGTAGCTAGTGCTCCTTCTGCTAGCGTAACTTTGACTTTAGAGAAATCTGCTCCATAGTTTTGTTTTTGTAGTTTCCCATGTATCTGGTGGTAATATTGTAATGAACTTTAACTTATCCAGTTGTTGAGTGCTCTGTTTTGATGAAAAAAGATCTGTATATATGAATCGCCTTTTGTATGATGAAGTCATTGCATTTTTTGTGTGCCTTTGCTAGAATTTGAATGATCCGGCGGCTCCTCCTACGCCCGTCCAGACATCGGATGCAATCCCATCCTCATTTGGAATGGGTATAACTAAGACTGCCATTGTACGCATGGTAGACCCGCTGTTGTATGCTGAAAAAATTGAGCAGGTGAAGAAATTTGAAGGGAAACTTGGGGTTATTCAGTCGATGGTGGATGTTGCTCAGTCCAAAGCGCGCCAGGCCCTTGATCGTGAGGCATTCTTCTTGGAGAAAATTTCTAGGGCGAGCGAGAAGATGTTGTGTGAGTCTTCCATATCTTCTTTTGTGTTGTCTTGTTTTATTCAGAGTATCAATTTTTATTTTTACTTCTTGTAGGCATACATTTGTGCGAGAGGGAGGAAACCCAGCGTCTGCGTAATCGAATTCAGGCTCTTGTGTCGGCTTCCCGAAATTTCGAGACGGATTTTTGGGTTGGTCACCGCCGTGCCTGCGCCGTGGCTTTGCTTCAAGATCGCGTATCCGAGGTGGAGCAATTTGTCGAGTGTTGCCGCAGATCATTGGCCATTGTTTACAATGCCATGTTTCCTTGGAATCCTCAGCCTCAGACCTTGGCTAACTTGCTTGCGAAGTTTCGACAGGGTGAAAGGATTCATCACTACGTGAAGCTTCAGCTTGTAGCGGGAGCCAAACTTGCGATTTCGTGGGTACACGCGCATGATCCGACACTAGATTTGGATGTTGTATCGTCAGGACTGCCTCCTCCTTCTATCAGTGATCTTGCCGATATGGCACCACATTATGCTGCCGCCCGTAGACCTGCAATTAGGATTGTCCGGAGGTGCCTAGAGGCATACGCGAATTTTTTCATAAGTTTTGCTATTTGATTTTTTCCTTTCATTGTGTACTTTTGTACTTAGAAAAATATTGTATGAAGCTTATTGTATTTATCAAAAAAGTCGTATGTCTATACGAGATTTTGTTTATTTGCGTGAGATGTCCTTTGAGTAGGACCCGGTGATTTTGGTGTTCTTGGTGTAATTGTGTCTTGAAACTTTATGGCGGGAAGTTCTTCTTTATTCTTTGATGAATATAAGGGGATACATTGTTTTGGCGTGTTCGCCTGGCCGTTGGCCTTTATTGAATATAAAATGTGTAAAAGTACATAATCATTCTAAGATTCACAGCTTTTGTCTTGAGGTGCTCCATCGTACTCCATGTGGTGTCCAAGGGGAGGTCTGTTCTTTTGACCGAAGGCGCCGTGTTTTCACGGTAGACTAGAGAGAAAGGTGACTAGTTTACTGGGTCATCTGTAGTTGAGAAGTCCACGCTTCGTGGGTCTACTATTTTTGGAGCGCATTCTTTGTGTATTGGTTCTTCATCCGCTATTTTCAGCTGGAGGAGCTCTGTCTCTATCCCGAAGGATTCTGATATTTTGTTAAATTCTCGATCGCAGCTATCCGAACGGCTGAAACTTCCTCGCACCGTTATCACTCCGTTGGGGGTTGGAATTTTTAGTACCAAGTATGCATAGTGAGGGACTTCCATGAATCTAGCGAAAGCTGGTCGTCCCAGGATCGCGTGGTACTGTGATGGCTAGTTCATGACTTCGAATTCCAGTTTTTCGCATCTGAAGTTGTTCCTTGACCCGAAGACTTTACCCAGCGGGATTTTGGCTTTACCCAGCGGGATTTTGGCTTTGCCCGAAACTATCCCGTGAAAATTTGTGTCTATAGATACTAGATTTGTCATGGACCAATTCATTGCCTGCAGAGTTTTGGCATAGATTAGGTTAATGCTGCTCCCTACGTCCAGGAAAACCTTGATCATGACGAACCCGCCGATTTGTGCTTCTACTATCAACGCTGACTGACCCGGTCAAGGGACCCGAAGTGGATGATCAGCTCTACTGAAGGTAATTTCCTGTTCTGACCAGTGGATATACTCAGGTGTAGGGGGTGACACTGTTACTGCCATGCTTCCTTGCCTAGTAATCAACTTCTGTGTCCTATTAGACGGTCATCCTTGCTGGATCATCGACATTGCTCCTTTTGATCTAGGATATTCATCCTCTTGGTTTGTTGTATTATGTGGCTGCCCAATTGGCGGATGCCCCAGCGGTGGTGGTGGTGCGCCGATGGCTAAAGCGCTAGGTGTGGTAGCGTAACCTCTATTTGTTGCTTTAGTTGCCCTTGCATTGCACAGCTCCTGCATCTTTAAGAATGTTCGACAATCTTTCAATATGTGATTGGATCACCTTTTGCCTGTTGAGTCGATGTAGAAGTGCATATTGCAGGGTCCTTCTAGCATTTGCCCTGCTGACATTGGTGGCTCTCGATTTTTCGGCTGGTATCATTGTTGTGGCTGGCTTCCGCCGGTGTCGTCTCTGCTATTGCGATACCCGCCATTGTATTCATTGCTTCTTCAGTTATCCCCTCCAGCAAAACCTGCTACGACGTAACTTGGTCCACTGTATCCATCATTATTTCGTCGTCTTCTATCGTTGTTTCTCCTATCCCTGTCTTCTTTGGGTGACCGAGCACTTTTGTTGTGTACTGCATCTTCCCCGTCGGCCCAACGGTTGGCCATGTCCATCTACTGTGAGATTGTCTTGGGTTTGATTTGTCCCAATTCTTCGATAAACTCTTGCCAACGAAGTCCGTCATTGAAAGCGTCAATTGCTCTTTTGTCGGATATGGCTTTAGTCAATTTTTTATGATGTTCCACCGCTAGATAAAACCCGTATCGGTTCTCCTGGTTTTTGTTTGCATGCTCGTAATTGTTCCAACGATGCGGGTCGCTTGAACATGGAGTGGAAATTTCTGATGGTTTTATCCTCAAGATCGTTCCAGTTGCAGATGGATTCTTCGGGTAGCTGTCGTAGCTAGGATAGTGCCACGCCCTTCAGATGTAGCTGCAAACTTTGCATTGCGGTGTCTTGGGAGCCACCCTATAATTTGATAGTTGCTAGGTAATCTGCCAACCAGGCTTCAGGCTCTTGGAGTCCGTCATACTGTTGATGCAAATACATGTTAATTATTGAATTATACATGTATTTATATTTATTTAATATTTAAATATGATTTAATGGGGCAACCCACCTAATGGGCCAAATCCCGGAGGGGAAAAGGCCCAAGAGGGGGGCCGCCGCCCTAGGAGGGGCCTAGGAGGGCCGCCGGCCACATGTTGGCTGCCCCCCACATGGGGCCCATGTGGGGCCTGGCCAGCGTGCCTCCCCACCTCCCCCTTGATTAGTCCAACCCCGGGACTTTGAGGGAGGGAGTGCCTCCCCCTTCCCCTATATATAGTGGGGGTATTTGGCCAAAGAAATAGACAAAATAATCAATAAAGGTTCCCTCTCTTTTGGGGAGACCTTCTAGTTGATTCTCTCTATCTATCTCTCTCTCTCTCTCTCTCTCTCTCTCTCTCTCTCTCTCTCTCTCTCTCTCTCTCCTGTGACCATGGTCCCAAGTTCGGACTGTGCGAACGAGATACATCTTCACCGTGGAGCACCGTCGTGCTGCAGGATTCAGATCTAGGAGCTCTACTTCCACAACTACTGCTGGATCGGGGAAGCGGGTGTCATCACCAGACACCGGATGCATATAACTCCCTGCGAGGTGTCACATTTGAGGCACTCAAGTCGTTGGAGCCGCAGGAGCGCAAGGTCTTCATCATGACCTTGAGGTCAGCTTCGGCTCGTCTACATCAACCACGCTCTCCTGAGCGTTGACAATGCTTTTTGGTCTTCAAGGGTAAGTTCACGAAAAGCCCCTCGTGTTACTGCATTACTAATAGATAGGTCCTGGAAACATCAGGGGTTCAGGGGCATAGGGTAAATTTTTATTATTCATACGTGAACCCCTATAGTGGTAGATCTATGCATAGTATTTCTAGTATGGGTAGAACACACGAGGTGTAGCGCGTGGGCGTTGATATTTTAGTTGTTACCCTCCCACGTGTACTTGTGTATACCACAGCAATGCTTGAGGAAGCGACCCCAACCGACTTTACGCGTTCATTCGTGAGACTGGTCCATGCTTGACATACGACTTATACCATATAAAGTGGCTTTGGGGGGTGTCTGTCTCTCTCGCATTAGTTGGTATACCATTTGCAATGGAGGGCCCCGAAGGGGTCTAGTATACATCACAGTAGTTTACAACAGAACCCACAAAAGACATATATTTACATCAACAAGTCGACGAGTCAGGAATACAAGTGATACAATTCAAAGATACAACTCAAGAAGAAAGCAAAATAGTGTCCGAGTACGGACAAGATCCAAATGGTACTAAGAGTCCTAAAGAATAACCAAGTTGTGTCCATAACCCTACCCAGGCCAAGCCGGAAGGGTAACCTTGCTAACATCGTTAATCACATACCCGTCAAAGCCAAAGGGTGCCGACAAAGGGCAAATGAAAACAGAAAGAGAGTGGTTAGTACTGAGGCTAGTACACAGCGAGTCTAGAATTCAGCGGTCCTTGCCTACATAGGTATGGTGGGCTCAGCGGTAGCAAAGCTTGCACTATCTAACTTATAGAGACACGCTACAACTTCGGTTGTTAGAGCGAGGTAAGAGAGCACTATACATGTAACACCCAGTTTTAGTTAATCTTAAATTAGGGTTTATTTGTGCATTCATGAGCATCATCTTTTAAATTGCATGCAAAAGAAATAATGCAAAACCCTAAAACCCTAGTTTCCCCTCTCTCTTAAAAACCCTCTCAAGTGGTTTTGAAAATGTTTGAAAATCACAAACGTGTGGAGCCCAATTTGAATAAAAGGGCCCCTGCAATATTTCTATAATTTCATAAATCCCTAGTATGTTTGAATGACCTAAACCAGTTTTGTAATTGAAAATACAAATAGAAAACCAGAAATAGAAAAGGAAAAGGCTGGTGTTAAAAAAACAAAGCCAGACCAGTAAACCAGGCCGGCCCAGCTATCCTCACGCCTACCTACCGCTCGCGCGTAGCAGCTCGCGGCCCATCTGCATCCCACCTAAGCCCAGGCCCGCATACCCCTTGGGCGCTCCAGTTCGTCGTCTTCGACAATGACGGCGAGAAGCTGCGTGTCTTCCGTGCCGCTGTCGATCATCGCCCGCCGCTGCGATGCGCCCAGCTGCCCCCAGAGGAGGATAAGACCCCAGAGCGCATGTCTCTCTCGTCCCTATCGTCTTTTCCCGCTTGCTCCAGCGCCTCCTCCTCTCGATTTCCCTCTCCACCAAACCCTAGCCCGCCATGACCTCGAGCTAGAGCTCGTTCCTGGCCACCCCGAGCCCCGCTGAGCTTGCTAGAAGCTTCCCCTCACCGTGTTGAACCTCCTCACCGAAGGAATCGATCCCGGGTGCTCGCAATCGCCTGCATCGCACGCTTCTTCCCCGACCCCGATGTGCTCCGCCGCGGCCAACACCGTCATTTCCGTCTGCCTCTGTCCTCGCTGGGGCTAGATACGCGTCAAGGGTGAGTATCCGGTCCTCCTGGACCCCTCCTATGTCCCTCTCGCTCTCTAGTTCGCTGCCGCGCCGTTGATCTGCAAGATCTGTCGCTGCGCTCCGCCGTAGTTCGTGCTCCGGCGACCCAAAAGGGGTGGCGCCACCACCCTATGGCTCGCCTTGGCCTCCTCTATCGAATGCGCGCATGCACACATCCCCTCTTGCCCTCCTTCGCCGTCCCGGGCCGCCGTCTGGCTTGTGCGCCGGCGAGCCAATGTGGCGCTTGCGTCAGCGCTGCACAAGCTTCTCCATGGTGGCACCTGACGTGGCCCCTGGCCAACAGGTCAGCCATAGTGGCTAGCCCCATCCCCGGTGTAAAACAACCACCACTCCAGCAGTACGCAATAAAGCATTTATAAATTAGTTTAATAATTATAGAAAAGGTTTAAATATTGTAAACTCAATATCTTTTATTCTGTAAATAAGAAAAATACAAATAATATATCAAAATGTTCATAAAAATGAGATCTATCTCATAGCATCAAAATCATGCATTGTTCAACAACTTCATTTGAAAGTTTAATTAGAAGAATCAATTGAACCCCGCAGGTGATTCCGGGGTCTCTCCTGTATTAGGGTTTGGACCCCTCGGACACCGCTTAAATTGCCAAGCATGCCTTAGGGTTACATTTGAACTCTGTTAAGTTGTCATATCATCATCCTTGCTTGAGCATTGCATCGATGCCATGTGTTGATTGTTCTTTTCCTTTCTTTCTGGTGTTTGCTTCTTCCTGGTAGAATACGATATTGAGATCGAGATCGAAGACCGAGATCAACACCATCGAAGATCGATGAACAATACTTGACCAACTGTAATCAAGTGAAGTAGAAGGCTTCTGAAGATATGCTTATTTGGGTATCAACAAACAAGGTAAGAATAGCCCCACCATGATACCATCCTATGCTTTCAAAGTATTTACTTCTCGCCATGATGCATATGATTCCACTGTGGTCTTTTATCGATAGATAAAGTATCCTATTTGTTCCATTACTCCCTTTGAGCTTATATTACCTGATCCACTGCTCCTAGCATAACTAGGTTTGGTTTGTGTGCAATGCTAGAGCTTATATCTGTGTCTTACTTAGCCATGCATAGCTGTTAGTGCTGGTTCATCCAGAAGATGTACCAAATGCAGAGAATCTAGTATGACAGGAGAACGAGGTATACTGATGAGGTAAGATCAGTGGTAAAGGTTAAACATGCTAAGGCTTGTATGGGAGGCCATGGTGGGATGCAGTTTTTGTAGTCCCATGCTCGCCACTACTAGGACCCAAGTTCTAGCCTCTTGAACCAAGATGAGCATACAGCCACACAGGGTTTATGGGGACCCCTCCGCTGATTAACTTGCCTAGTAGATTCCATGAGTCACATAGTTCAGGCTTTCCATTTGGCATACACATTGAAAATGTTTTCGAAAGTAGAGGAGAAGGAGGTGCATCATAATATGTAGGTAAGCGTGGACGGGGTTGCTTGGGGTCGATGGAGCCCTGGTAAACCAACCCCGCCTCACATCTCTAGGGACCGGCTTCGGGATTTGACTCGTTACAATGGAACCCTCCTTAGGGCGTGACTCATGGTCTCGGCGAAAGCAAGGTAAAGGTCGTGTCCAACCACCCTCTGCTGGCCTTCCAAGGAAGAGGGCTAAAAGGTTGGCATTAAGAGTCGGTTGGTACATGTGGGTAAAGTTGTACGCCCCTACAGGGTGAAATATTTTCGAAAAGCCGTGTCCACGGTTATGGACGACTTGGGAACAGACATGAAGATCATAGAGAACATTAACCTAATCGTAAAACTTGGTAGTTCAATGTGTGCTTAAGGATGCTTCCTCAAGGGTACGAGGGGGTGATCCTAGTTGTGAGATGAGGATTACTTTGGTGGATAGCAAGATCCCGGACCCCGCAGGATCCATCGCTGCATCCTCCTCTGTTGACCACCTCTGTCGCTGGTCTCCCCTGTGTGAGTCCCTGTGTGCTGATACGATGTATCAGATGCTAGGGCCCTATCGAGCCAGAGATAGTACATCCAGGTGTTGCTAGCGATGTTTGGAACGGTGAGGTTCTGTGGCATTGCAAAGAGCTAGAGTTGATGATCTTCATGTGGCGGTGGAGCTTATGTTGAATGTGAAGATTTTCGGCATGAGCGACAAGTTGGAACCCGCGAGGATTGAACCCGAGGACTCAACAAGATCGGCATTGGCTCCGACACCCGGCAAGGCCAACGAACCATCTTAATGTACAAGATCATCACGCTTGTCAAGACCGTCCGATGTCGTGGGTCACGCCAAGACCGAACCCTAAGACCCGAAGAGCGAAGCTGGAATCCCAAGATCTTCTTCACGGATACGACAAGCACTTCCTCGAGGATGCCAAGTTCTTCACCCCGAGCGCCAAGTCCGACCCAATCCGTGGACCCGACAAGCTCTTCGTGATGACAAGATCGGCACCGACCAGGGCGGATCCGATGTGCCCCGACGCCAACCAAGTTCTCCTTCTCGGATGCGACAAGATCGACTTCCGTTGTCCGAGAACGATCCCGCCGAGGCCGAACCCCAGATCCGGACCCTGAGACCGACCCCGAACCCCTCGGAGCCCAAGTTCGCCGAACCCTAATGTGTTTTCCCTATCCGAGATCCCATTATTTTTATAATATGACATTATCGTCTGTCGCATATTAAATTATTCATACTCGCATGCATATTTGTGTGTTTTGGGGGCCTTATGCCGATTAACCATATAATTAAATATGGGATCCATATGCGGACATTTCTAGTCTCATATTGGACCCATTTAAATTTGTGTAGCGAACCGGTGCCACTATTTGACTTGTTGAGACAACATTTAAATTGCAGGGTATCTAAACCACTTGAACCTATTAAATAATTGCCGGGACCCCGGTTCCGCTTAATATTGCATAATTGCATCGCATCTTGCCATGTCATGCATCATACATGCATCATGCCCGATCTTCTGCCGTAGTATTAAATAGTGCATTCGGTGTTTTCTTCTAGTGCTTTGCTTCTTCATGGATTAGGCCGATGAGTTGATGCGAGTGTCGACCCGATCTTCGGATGAACCTTCGGCAATGTTTTCAGACGAGCATCTCCCCCTTTCTACCTATCTTACTTTTATAGTATTTATTCCCTCCTGTTGATCTATTGCTATCTGTGTTGTGATGCTCTAGTTTTCGTACCCGTGGTATACCTTGCAGCCTCATATTGCCTTGGACACATCCTATTACCTGTTGATTGGTAGATAGCTGGACTTGCACGTCGTAGTCGCTTGCTCGAGTGCTGTTGCGTGTCGTCAAGTACCACAGTTGTTGGGGTATTGCCGTGTGTCTAACGTGGGAGTTGATCATGGCTTTAATTACTGTTTAATAACTAAAATTGAAGTAGGTAAATGCAGAGGCACCGGTGGGTGATAGACAATATTTGGTTTTCGACCTCCTTTGGTGTCCCGTGGGACCCGAGTTCTTGACACTGTTCCGAGATCGAGCGCGCTAACCACATGTGGGATGTGTGGGCACCCCATCGATTTAGTACCTGATTCCAAGTATTGTACTGGGGGCCACAACTAGTTTGAGGTTTTATTTACTATCCTGTACTTATGCCATGATTTACTGCTTTATTTAAATTGTGCGATGTACTGCACGTGTACTGTTTAGGATCGGGACACGTTTTCGCTGTATCGACAAGCCCAGTCATCTTTTTGGGTTCCCAGTCGTTTACAGCCATCCACCCAAACCCTGAGTCCGTCTCGGAGACCGGCTTACTTCGTTGCGGGTAGACTTAGTGGGGTGGCCCCCATGTACTTGCTTTGGGTCTGGGAAACGTCATGACTTAGGCCCCGCCGACATACCGATGGGTGTATGTTAATTGATCTGGCAAAAAGGGTCGAAGTGCGTGTGGATATCTCATGCTAATTGCGTGTGGATACTTTGGTGCACCCCTGCAGGGTTAAATCTTTTCGAAAAGCCGTGTCCGCGGTTATGGACGACTTGGAGCACAGTTCTAGATCATAGACAACTATAACTAAAGTTTACTGTTATAATTTGACTTGTATCCGATGTGACTAGTAATCAGCTCAACTGCAATGGAATGGCTAAATAAAAGTACCAACAACTGCTGGGTTTGGTATATCTCATTCTAATTGTATTTGACTAGTAAGTGTCGCAACTACAACAGAATGGTTAAATAAAACTGCCCACTGCTTATTTTATCAGGATGACTATCTACATTTGACTAGTAATTGCCGCAACTATAACGGAATAAATAAAACTGCCAACTGTGTGAGTTCCTCGGTTGACTTTCTCGGTTGGTATCGAGGGGGAATACCAGGATGGGTTTGTTTGGTGTTAGGATCAGGTTGGATCCGAATAGGTCTTTCTTATCCCTCTCTGATAGCCGACAGTTATATCGAGTCTCTATAGGTTGTTTAGTGCATGCTGCGCTGCCGCTTCAGTCCACCATACCTATGTAGGCGAGGACCGGCAATTCTAGTCTCGCCTGTCGGCCTCGATCGACGCCTCTTTTTTCCTTTTCCCTTTGCCGGCACCCCTTTTGTTTTAGCAGGTCTGAGATCGCCGTCGTTAGCAGGGTTACCCTTCCGGCTTGGCCTGGGCAGGGTTATGGACGCCATTGGTTATTCTTCAGGGCTCTTAGCCCCATTTGCATCTTGTCCGTAGTCGGACGCTCTACCATTTTCGAGGTGATTTGGATCTTTGTACTGTAAATCTGTATTCTTGACTCATTGAGTCGCTGTTGTATATATCTGTTCTGTGGGTCCCATCGAGGACTGTTGTGTAATGTTATTACTTCGTTTTCCACCCGCACGAAAGTGCCTGGTGGGAACCTTTGAATCGTTTCTATGCGGGTTTGGAGGGAATCGCTGAGACTTGCATAGGGACGATTCTGAGGGTGTTACAGAGTGGTATCAGAGCTTAGCAGTTGCGATACCCCACAAGTCCAGCCTGTAGGATAACCTAGCTAACGGCCGAAGTAGAGTGTCAAAACTATTTTTGCAAAATCGGTTGGATAGTTCTGATTAGGTCCGATTTTACTCCTTACCCCTCTGCTGCTCTCCTCTCACCTCTGAGTGTTTTGAATCCGCTCTCTTCTCTCTCTTCGAGTCCAGGATTTCTCGTGGTTGGGTTCCATCGTACCTTCAGGGTTTCGCTTCCTCCTTTGGTAACGGTGTGGCTACATCTGGTCTTCATGCTATCCGAGGAACCCTTCGTCTGGTGGACTTCTCTTTGTTCCTTCTCGTGCCTTCCGGTGTTTTCCGACGTGATTTACAAAGATCTACGCCAGATCCGATGCAGAGTCTGCATCACTCCTTGTTTCTGAACCTCGATTGTCGAGATCTTCAGTCCGATTCCGAGAATGGTTGCACGCTTTTCTACTGATTGTGCAGAGTAATAGTTTGGGTGCGTGATGGATTGGCCCCCATGCCGACTACTCACTCTATTTGCTCGTGTACATTGAAGTGGATGAGAATGCATCGGTTCCCCTTTCTATCGAAGCTAGAGGTGGCTTTATTTGTTGATACTTCTACCTTCGACCTTTTGTTCCCGGAGTGTTCTCTCGACGATCACGGACAACGACCTCTTGTTAGTGGTGTCGCGAGGATCTACACGATGCGAGAAGATTCAGATCGCCGCCCTTCTTTCCGGTACCATGAGGCGGATCTCGAGGGCGAGATCCATTGTTAGTGGTGTCGAATTGTGGCGCCCCGCAAAAACCACTACTAGAAAATCGCGTTATTTTTTGTGCATTGCATCATCATAACCGCATGCTCATGTCATCATGCCACCTTGCATTTGAGCATCGTCATCATCATGCATTTGTTTGTCTGAAACTATTGTCGAAAAACATATTTTTGTTTTCTAAAATACTCCGCCTTTATTTCAAATCCAAAACCCGGGTCTCCGGATTATTTCGTTTTGTCTAACCACGGTTGGCAAAAGCCCCGTTTTAAATAAATAAAATGTTTAATTATTTTTAGGGGGCAGCCGAACCGGGCCGATCCGACCCAGTCGGCCACCCCCAGTACAAAAACCAGTCAACCCTAAATCTTTTCCTACCCAGACCTAATCTACCCAGCCTCCCCACCACATCATCCCACCCAATCGCAGCTCGCCACATCCGCCTACCCCAAATCCCCACCAACCACCTTCTGCCACCTCGCCCTATCCCCTGGCCCCACGCCTGGCCACCACCACCACCCAAATCCCACCTGACCGCCCCCTGGGCACGCACCCCGTCAGCCCTCTCCCACGACACCTGCCCAACCGACCCTGCCCGGTCCCACCGAGCCCGCCCGAACCCATCACCCCCGCGCCTGTCCCCTCTCTCTCTCTTCCCCCACCTCCACCTGCCCTCCTCTGCCTCCCGACGCAGCAACCGCCACCACCTACCCCGCAACCCCGATGCAGCCGCTCCGCGCCCAGCCCCGCGTCGTCCCCTCCGCGCCCGGCCCCCGTCTTCCCCGCGTCGCCGCCCTCGCCTGGGTCCCCTTCCCCCCCGTCGTCCGCCTCCGCCCGCCGCCCTCCCGCGCCGGCCCCGTCCGCGCGACCCCGTCGCCGGTCACCCCCATCTCCGGCGTCTCGCCCCCTGCCGCGCGTCCTCCTTCCCGCGTCCGCAGCCCCTTGCTCTGCCGCCCCGCCGTCGGCCTCTGCAGGCTCGGCCGCCACTGCCGTGTCCCACCTCGCCGGCCATCCTCCCTTCCCCAAGGTCAGTTCTGCCTCCCGACGCCACCGCTGCCCACCCTCGTCGCTTCCTTCCTCCACGCTGCGTGACCCGCCGCCTCTGTCCCCGAGCAAGCTCCCGGACCCCGCAGGATCCACCGCTGCATCCTCCTCTGTTGAACACCTCTGTCGCTGGTCTCCCCTGTGTGAGTCCCTGTGTGCTGATACGATGTATCAGATGCTAGGGCCCTATCGAGCCAGAGATAGTACATCCAGGTGTTGCTAGCTATGTTTGGAACGGTGAGGTTCTGTGGCATTGCAAAGAGCTAGAGTTGATGATCTTCATGTGGTGGTGGAGCTTATGTTGAATGTGAAGATTTTCGGCATCAGCGACAAGTTGGAACCCGTGAGGATTGAACCCAAGGACTCAACAAGATCGGCATTGGCTCCGACACCCGGCAAGGACAACGAACCATCTTAATGTACAAGATCATCACGCTTGTCAAGACCGTCCGATGTCGTGGGTCACGCCAAGACCGAACCCTAAGACCCGAAGAGCGAAGCTTGAAGCTGGAATCCCAAGATCTTCTTCACGGATACGACAAGCACTTCCTCGAGGATGCCAAGTTCTTCACCCCGAGCGCCAAGTCCGACCCAATCCGTGGACCCGACAAGCTCTTCGTGACGACAAGATCGGCACCGACCAGGGCGGATCCGATGTGCCCCGACGCCAACCAAGTTCTCCTTCTCGGATGCGACAAGATCGACTTCCGTTGTCCGAGAACGATCCCGCCGAGGCCGAACCCCAGATCCGGACCCTGAGACCGACCCCGAACCCCTCGGAGCCCAAGTTCGCCGAACCCTAATGTGTTTTCTCTATCCGAGATCCCATTATTTTTATAATATGACATTATCGTCTGTCGCATATTAAATTATTCATACTCGCATGCATATTTGTGTGGTTTGGGGGCCTTATGCCGATTAACCATATAATTAAATATGGGATCCATATGCGGACATTTCTAGTCTCATATTGGACCCATTTAAATTTGTGTAGCGAACCGGTGCCACTATTTGACTTGTTAAGACAACATTTAAATTGCGGGGTATCTAAACCACTTGAACCTATTAAATAATTGCCGGGACCCCGGTTCCGCTTAATATTGCCTAATTGCATCGCATCTTGCCATGTCATGCATCATACATGCATCATGCCCGATCTTCTGCCGTAGTATTAAATAGTGCATTCGGTGTTTTCTTCTAGTGCTTTGCTTCTTCACGGATTAGGCCGATGAGTTGATGCGAGTGTCGACCCGATCTTCGGATGAACCTTCGGCAATGTTTTCAAAGCAGCATCTCCCTTTCTACCTATCTTACTTTTATAGTATTTATTCCCTCCGTTGATCTATTGCTATCGTGTTGCGATGCTCTAGTTTTCGTTCGTGGTATACCTTGCAGCCTCATATTGCCTTGGACACATCCTATTACCTGTTGATTGGTAGATAGCTGGACTTATGCGTCAGAAGTCGCTGTTCTCGAGTGTTGCTATGCGGTCGTCGTCAAGTACCACAGTTGTTGGGGTATTGCCGTGTGTCTAACGTGGGAGTTGATCATGGCTTTAATTACTGTTTAATAACTAAAATTGAAGAAGGTAAATGCAGAGGCACCGGTGGGTGATAGACAATATTTGGTTTTTCGACCGCTCACTGGTGTCCGTGGGACCCGAGTTCTTGACACTGTTAGAGATCGAGCGCGCTAACCACATGTGGGATGTGTGGGCACCCCATCGATTTAGTACCTGATTCCAAGTATTGTACTGGGGGCCACAACTAGTTTGAGGTTTTATTTACTATCCTGTACTTATGCCATGCTTTACTGCTTTATTTAAATTGTGCGATGTACTGCACGTGTACTGTTTAGGATCGGGACACGTTTTCGCTGTATCGACAAGCCTGCATCTTTTGGGTTCCCGATCGTTTACATACCGTCCACCCAAACCCCGAGTCCGTCTCGAGACCGGCCGACTTGCTTGGGTAGACTTAGTGGGTGGCCCCATGTACTTGCTTTGGGTCTGGAAACGTCATGACTTAGGCCCCGCCGACATACCGATGGGTGTATGTTAATTGATCCGCAAAAGGGTCAAGTGCGTGTGGATATCTCATGCTAATCGCGTGTGGATACTTTGGTGCACCCCTGCAGGGTTAAATCTTTTCGAAAAGCCGTGTCCGCGGTTATGGACGACTTGGAGCACAGTTCTCGATCATAGACAACTATAACTAAAGTTTACTGTTATAATTTGACTTGTATCCGATGTGACTAGTAATCAGCTCAACTGCAATGGAATGGCTAAATAAAAGTACCAACAACTGCTGGGTTTGGGATATCTCATTCTAATTGTATTTGACTAGTAAGTGTCGCAACTACAACGGAGTGGTTAAACAAAACTGCCCACTGCTTATTTTATCTGGATGACTATCTACATTTGACTAGTAATTGCCGCAACTATAACGGAATAAATAAAACTTCCAACTGTGTGAGTTCCTCGGTTGACTTTCTCGGTTGGTATCGAGGGGGAATACCAGGATGGGTTTGTTTGGTGTTAGGATCAGGTTGGATCCGAATAGGTCTTTCTTATCCCTCTCTGATAGCCGACAGTTATATCGAGTCTCTATAGGTTGTTTAGTGCATGTTGCGCTGCCGCTTCAGTCCACCATACCTATGTAGGCGAGGACCGCCGAATTCTAGTCTCGCCGTCTTGGCCTCGATCGACGCTCCTCTTTTTCCTTTGCCCTTTGCCGGCACCCCTTTTGTTTTAGCAGGTCTGAGATCGCCGTCGTTAGCAGGGTTACCCTTCCGGCTTGGCCTGGGCAGGGTTATGGACGCCATTGGTTATTCTTCAGGGCTCTTAGCCCCATTTGCATCTTGTTCGTAGTCGGACGCTCTACCATTTTCGAGGTGATTTGGATCTTTGTACTGTAAATCTGTATTCTTGACTCATTGAGTCGCTGTTGTATATATCTGTTCTGTGGGTCCCATCGAGGACTGTTGTGTAATGTTATTACTTCGTTTTCCACCCGCGCGAAAGTGCCTGGTGGGCACCTTTGAATCGTTTCTATGCGGGTTTGGCGGGAATCGCTGAGACTTGCATAGGGCCGATTCTGAGGGTGTTACATTGAGGCATGAGCCTTAACCCTTTTATAAAATTGATGGTTGGATTCGGAGGCGATACCATTCCAAATTTACCGTACAACCACATTACCTGAATTGGGTAAGGCTTAGCTGGAAATTTATATGCATTAGTATTAGTTCCCTCATGGGAGAGGTCTGAGCTGAGGCTACCTCTCATGATGTCCACCTATGCAGCGCCCAAGATGACTGATGGTCATGGTTGGGAGGCCATGCTCATAGGAGAGGCGCTTATACTAGGGTGTGTAAAGGGAAGGTTATGTTTGATTATCTGCATACCAAGTATGATGATTCATGGTTATCCCTGACAGATGTATCGAATCTTGTGTTGAAAGTGTACCACCTCTGCAGAGTTTCAAACTATTCGAATAGCCGCGTCCGCGGTTATGGACAGTTGGAATGGCCATACTGTTTCGTTGTCAGATGTTTTCCAAATAACTTGAAATGAATGATGAATCTTGACTTGACCACAACAGGGTTGTGTTTATGACAATAGATGCCCAACTTAAGTGATTCTAGAACTTTACTTTACCTTTCTTTGCTTCTGAACTCAGCTTAGGTTTCAAACTTAACTTTATAGTTAAACGTAGATTTAGCACTTTAACCTAGAACTATAGTACCTGTTAATAGTAGTTTGCGAGTACTTAAAGAGTACTCATGGCTTTTGTCCCTGGCTATTCTCATGGCTAGACTATGAAGGAGACTATCAAGAGGATGGTCATCAGGACAGCTATGATAACTAGGACTATCTACCTTCGTCAGCATTGCCTGTGCCCCTGAAGATGGACCCCACCGCTACGCTTTTCTTTTATTTCCGCTGCTTGTTGTATTAAAGACTGGATCATGAGATCCTTATTTGTGTAAGACCTTATGTATGGTTTGTAATGGATGATGTACTGTGATATCCAATCCGTTATGTCTCACAAAAATGGTAATCCTGGGATTGCGAGGTATGGCATAACGGGCATCTGGGATTAAAAATCCGGGTGTTGACAAGTTGGTATCAGAGCCATCCTGACCATAGGAGACCCTAGTTAGAATGGACGTTCAAACAAAAATTTATCTCCAAAACCATAGTGAGTATTTATGAAAACTATTTCCTCTCTTACCCTTGTGAACTCATCCTTTCTCAAAAATTCATGTTCCTCAAAATTCTTACATTACTACTTAAAATTTGACACACTTGATCACTTCATTAACTTCCTCATCCTTAATTCTTGTAGATGGAGACTCAGTTCAGCAAGTTCTACCAGTTGGGAAACAGAGGTCAGCTGATCTTCGAGAGGGATATGGATTCACTGTCGGAGTTACTGGGACGCCCACATCCGGATTTTCTTGGAGCTCAACTTCCAGGAACCCCAGGAGGAGACCTACAGTGGCTAGTGACCACAGATCTTAGAGGAAGCATCGAAGCACCAACTTCCAGGAGAATTCAGTTCTCCATGAGAGAGAACAACTGGCTAGATGGATTAGCCAGGGCAATGCATGAAGCTCTCGCACGTCTATGTGCCCTCAGCGTCAACAAGATCCAAGGAACCCATTTTGCCCACTATGCAAGACGTGACTTCATGGGAATGCCGATGGAGATGCCAGGTCACCCAGAGTTGAGGCGTCAAGTGGAGAATCTTGACTTCTTGCTGCACGACAGACATCAGGAACTGGACAATGCCAGAGAGTTAGCCAACCAGAACCGTGCAATTGCCGACCAAAAGGCCCAGAATTTCGCACTGCTTGTCCAAGATCGCCAGTCTCTTCGCTACCAGCGTGCAAAGAAGGATCGCACCATCGCCCGTCTTCGCAAGAAGGTGGCCAACCTCGAGAAGACCGTCAAGGAGCAAGAAGCTCAGCTTGCCGCCAAGGAGGAAGAAGATGAGGGTGAAGACATCCAGGGAGACATGGATTCTTACCTCAGAAATGATGATGACTTTCTAGAGGAGGATGCTGTGGACTTCTACACTGATGATGAAGACTCCGACTTCATCGACGATGAGTAGATGCACTAGAGCACTGTAGTAGCATGAGATGTATCATCTCATTGTATCGTAGCTTACAGAATGGTTCATCAAACCATCTGTTTTCCCTTTGATTGTTGTGGTGTGTGTTGTATCGGGTGCTTGCTTGCATGAATGAAAATGAAGTTAGTTGAAAAACCTGAGTCTAACTCAAAGTTTTAGCTTTGAAAACCATAAACCATGAACCTTAGAATTTCCCTCTTACCCCTATATCTATCTCAATCTTCAGATGACTCGTGGAAACCAAGGAGGAGGGAGCAAGCTAGGACCCAATGCTGCAGATCTTGCAGAATCTCATCGCAGACCGTGAAGCAAGCAGGGCCGAGCGCCAAGCCAACTTAGCAACATTGCAGCAGATCGCCCAAATGGCTCTCAATAACCAAGGACATGGAAATCAGGATCAGCATGGATCCAAACTAAAAAAATTCAGAACACCAATCCCCCACTCTTCAACCAATCTAAGAACCCATTAGATGCTGATGACTGGTTACAGACCATGGAAAACAACCTCGAAGTTGCAAGAGTTGATGAAAATGAGAAAGTTCTGTTCGCCACCCACTATCTGGTGGGAGATGCCCGAGCTTGGTGGAATAGCATCCACAATATGAACCATGGTCAAGTGATGACATGGGAAGCATTCAAAGTCAAGTTCAGTCGCACTCACGTGCCGCTGGGACTAATCAACCGAATGAGAGATGAGTTCCGCGAATTGAAGTAAGGAAGAATGACTGTGGTGGAGTACCGTGACAGATTCTTGTCACTTGCCAACACAGAGGCCAAGAAGAAAGAGAGATTCTTGAACGGACTGCATGATGAGATGCAGACTGTCCTCGTCAACATCCATTTTTAGGATCTTGAAGAGCTAGTCGACTCTGCCATTCAGATGGAAGGGAAGATTAACCAGGCAAACGACAACCACAAGAGTCGTATGATGCAGCAGTCTGGACCCAGTAGTCACTAGAAGTACCGTCCCAACCCTTCACCAGGATATGCACCAAGAAACAACCGACCCCCAAATTCTCGCCCAAGCTACCCCAACCGTAGCGGAGGCAATGTGAAGTCCGGAGGAAACAATCACAACTCCGGTAATGCCAACAATTTCAACCGTGCCCCTCCCAAGAGCAACAACAATAACAGCAACACTGCACCTAGAACTGGCAGCAATGTTGTGCCTGTCACAGTCAAGGACAAGTCCCAGATCACTTGTTTCGAGTGTGGAGTGAAGGGAACTACTCCAATGAGTGTCCCAAGAAGACTGCCGCCAATGCCCCTGTGAATGCCCTAGCTCAGCAGCAGCGTTGTGTTCAACCAGGAAGGAGATTTCCCTAGGGAACCCTCACAACCGCAACGGCCGTCTCTTCCACATGAACGCAGAAGAAGCCCAGGAAGCGCCAGATGTAGTGCTGGGTATGTTTTCTGTCAACTCAGTTTTAGCAAGAGTATTGTTTGATTCTGGAGCATCGCATTCATTTGTCACCGAAGAATTTGCATGCACTAGTAAGATTCACCCAACCAACCTGAAGCATGTCATGATAGTTCAAATCCCCGGTTCCACTACAAAAGCTAGAAAAATTTGCAAAGCGGTACCTATCAGAATACATGGGATAGATTTTTATGCCAACCTAATTGTACTTGGAACCAAAGGATTGGAAGTAGTACTAGGTATGGACTGGATGTCAAGGCATAAAGGATTGATAGACTGTGCTAAGAAAGCCATCACCATGACCAGTAGTTCTGGAGTAACAGTAGAGCATATCTCTGAAACCTTACCTCGTCAATTCAAGTGCAACAAGAGTGTAGCCCTGCCCACCATAGACCAAGTTAGAGTAGTCTATGAATACCTCGACGTATTCCCAGATGAATTGCCAGGTATGCCCCCGGATAGGGATATTGAGTTCATTATCGAACTAATCCTAACCGCACCTATAGCCCGTAGACCCTATAGCATGAACCCCTCAGAGTTAGTGGAATCAAGAAGCGCTTGGATGCCATATTAGCAACAGTTTGATTCAGCCAAGCACATCGCCATGGAGATCACCGGTTATTCATCGACAAGAAAGATGGAGGCAATTGTCTGTGTACAGATTACAGAAAGTTGAATGACGTCACCATCAAGAACAAGTACCCCTTGCCAAAGATAGAGGATCTATTTGATCAGTTGACCAGAGCTCAGGTATTCTCAAAGATTGATCTTAGGACTGGTTATCACCAACTTAAGATTCGTGCAACGGATATTCCGAAGACCGCCTTTACTACTCGCTATGGTTTATACGAGTATACGGTTATGTCTTTTGGATTAACCAATGCCCCTGCTTATTTCATGAATCTCATGAATAAGATCTTTATGAATTTCCTAGATAAGTTTGTAGTTGTGTTTATCGACGACATCCTTATCTACTCCAAGTCAGAAGAAGAGCATGAGCAACATCTGAGATTTATCCTAGAAACCCTGAGAGAGCATCAGTTATACGCCAAAGTTCAGTAAGTGTGAGTTTTGGCTGAAGGAAGTAGGATTCCTAGGACATATTGTGTCTGCCGGAGGAGTCTCTGTTGATCCCACCAAGATCAAAGATGTCGAAGAATGGGAAGCCCCAACCACTCAAACCCAAGTCCGTGCATTTCTTGGATTAGCGGGATATTACCGCAAGTTCGTAGAAGGATTCTCGAGCATAGCCCGACCAATGATCCAATTGTTGAAGAAGGACAAGAAGTTTGAATGGACTGACAAGTGTGAAGCCAGTTTCCAGAAGCTGAAGAAGAGATTGATATCAGCCCCAATTTTGATCATGCCAGACATCAAGAAGCCGTTTGATGTATATTGTGACGCATCCAAGATTGGCCTAGGATGTGTATTGATGCAAGAAGGAAAAGTCATCGCGTATCTCGACAATCAAGCAAAGATGAGCAGAACTATCCGACCCATGATCTTGAGCTAGCAGATGTGGTTCTAGCATTGAAGACATGGCGTCATTATCTGATGGGTAATTGCTGTGAGATTTACTCGGATCATAAGAGCTTGAAGTATATTTTCACTCAGAAGGAGTTGAATATGGGGCAAAGAAGATGGATAGAGTTAATCAAGGATTATGACCTTGACATTCACTATCACCCCGGCAAAGCCAACGTGGCAGCGGATGCTCTTAGCAGATTGCCGTGTAGGCTTAACACCATGATCAAGGAGAAGCAACCAAGTTTGAATGAGGAGTTGGAGCAGTTCAGGACTGAATTAGTTAGCAAAGGATTCTTAGCTAGCATTGAACTATAACCCACTTTGATTAGCCAAATCAAGGAAGCCCAGAAAGGAAATGAAAGTATCGACAGTATCAAACGTTGTATTGGTACAGGAAAGGTACCTGGATTCACGGAAGATGAAGAAGGAGTACTGTGGTACAAAGGACGTATCTGTGTGCCAGCAGATTCGGAACTGAAGGAAATTATCATGAAGGAAGCTCATGATACTCTTTATTCTATCCACCCTGGAGGAACAAAGATGGATTAGGATTTGAAAGAGCAATTTTGGTGGCACAAGATGAAGAGAGAAATCGGAAGCTACATCGCCAAATGTGACATCTGTCAAAGAGTCAAAGCAGAGCATCAGAGACCTGCAGGATTGTTGCAACCATTGCAGATTCCGGAATGGAAATGGGATTCCATCGGAATGGACTTTATCACCGGTTTGCCTACTTCTAGTAGGGCAAATGACTCAATCTGGGTCATAGTTGATAGACTGTCCAAGGTAGCCCATTTTATACCTGTCAAGACTACCTACCAGAGTGCAAAGCTAGCGGAGCTGTACATTGCTAGGATTGTTAGTCTGCATGGAACCTCCAAGACCATCGTATCTGATCGAGGAACCCAGTTTACTTCAAGATTTTGGCAGAAAGTTCAGGAAGGTTTAGGAACCAAGTTGAACTTCAGTACCGCTTATCACCCGCAAACAGATGGACAGACTAAGAGAGTCAACCAGATCCTAGAGGATATGCTTAGAGCTTGTGTTTTGGAATATGGATCAAAATGGGAAGACTGCCTGCCTTTCGCAGAATTCTCATATAACAACAGTTATCAAGCTAGTTTGCAGATGGCACCATTTGAATTCCTATACAGAATAAAGTGTCATACCCCTTTGAATTGGTCACAAGTAGGAGAGAGTCAGATCTTTGGACCCAACATTCTCCAAGAAGCAGAAGAGAAAGTTCACAAAGTCCGTGAGCACCTCAAGACCGCCGAATCTAGACAGAAGAGCTATGCTGACAAGAGAAGGAGAGACCTGACTTTCAATGTCGGAGATTTTGTATACCTCAAAGTTTCACCATTAAAGGGAACTCAATGCTTTAGTCTGAAGGGAAAGTTAGCCCCCAGATATATCGGACCTTTCAAAATTATGAACCGTCGAGGAGAAGTATCGTATCAACTGGAACTGCCTGAAGATATGTCAGCCATCCACAATGTGTTCCATATCTCGTTACTTCGCAAATGCTTGGAAGTGCCTGAGAAGACTGAAGTTTTCAAGAATATCAATCACAGAGCTGTGGAAATCAACAATGACCTGACCTATCGGGAAGTACCCATCCGTATCTTAGAATAAGCCTACAAAACCACCAGGACCAGGAGCATCAAGTTTCTTAATATTCAGTGGAGCAACCATACCGAGGAGGAAGCTACTTGGGAGCGCGAAGATTACATTAGGACAGAGTTCCCAGATCTCTTTAGTTCCTAGTTTTCTTTGTAAATCTCGGGACGGGATTTTGTTTAAGGGGGGAAGGTTTGTAACATCCCAAAACTTCAATCCAAGCTTATCAAAGATCAAATCATCCAAAAATAGGGTTAACAAAAACTTTTCCAAATTAAAAATGAAAGCATTCATATGTGTGTGCATTTAAAATAGGAGTTGATTTGAAGTGCCTTGTTTAAGTGATCCAATGCTTGTAAAATGTTTCTTAGGTGATTTAAACATCATCTACATCAATCCCAAACTTTTCCTAAAGAAAATCAAATCAAAAAGAATTAAAAAGGAGGAATGGTCATTTTGGCCATTTTAATCCACTACACTACTTTGAGTGTTCCTAGCACTCATTTCTTAACAGAAACAATTCTTGATCTTTGCACCCCTTGCTAGTACACATAATGAGGTTCCAAGGCCCACCTTTGGATCTGCTAAAAACATTCTGTTAACTATTTTAATTGGCATTTGAAATTTGAATCTAATGCATATGCATAGATCACCCCTATTTCAAAACCCATCTTTTTGAGCTCCACTTTCAAAACCCTTGCAACCAGGGACTACCTAGCACTAGTGGAGAACACCCAAAAATTTTGAAACCAAAATTCAAAACTTTTTCTCTTTCGGCCATTTTGTCAAACACCTTGCTGGCAAGATCATTATGGCCTAACTATTACTGTTTTGGGCTGATTTTGTCTAGCAATTTTGATGTGCTTTGATCATCTTTGTCCCCCTCAAGCCTAACCAGACCAACCCCAACATTTCCCCTACCTCCTAGCTGCACTACATTGCCATGTCGAGCCCCTCCTCGCCGGCCGACCGTGCACTCACAGCAGCAACCCTCTCCAGCCTCTCTCACCATGTCTAGCAAGTTGCATGTGGTCCACCTCCACCGTCCAACCAGCCCCAGGCCAGAGACAGAGAGTAGAGCGGCCAGGAACCGCCGCGCCCGGAGCTGGTCGACCATGCCGACGCTGCCCGCAGAGCACGCTCTGTCCCCGCATGCACAAGCCGACACTCGACCGTAGCCCGCGCCCACCGCTCCGCCACGACCCAGGGAACACCCCAGACACCCCCGTTCGCCGCCCAAAGCACCACAACCACCGCTCACCGTGGACATTGCCGCTTCTGCCGCTCAGAGCGCCACCTCGCCCAGACCGCATGCCACCGCCCCTACGGCCGCATTCACTTCCTAGACCACCGCCAGGAGACCGACTGTCGATTGCCACCCTCAGCCATGCCGCTAGCCGGCCGTAGCCTTGTCGCCACCGTCGCCTGTCCATCCCGCTCGGTCTCACCGTCGGGCCTATAAAAGGAGGCCTCCCTAGCCTCTTCTCTCCATACCACCCCACTCCCCTCACCTCACTGAACCTCACCCACCTCTAGCCGGAGCAAGGGGAGTAGCAGCTTGCTGGAATTGGAGCCAGAGCCGCCGCCTCTGGAGGAGAAGGGCGCCGCTGATTGCGACCATCCCAAGCTCCGCCGCAACCGCGCCTCGCCTCGCCGTCGGCTTCCAGTTCATTTGCCTGCCTCACCGACCCCACTGGAGCCCTGGTACGTCCCCAGCAAACCGCCACCGAGCCGCTAGGGTTCGAGCTCGTCGGCGACCTGTCGTGCTGACGATTTACGACCCCTCACCAGATCCCCTTCTAATCCTACGGCCCACAGCGCGCGTATCGTTTTGCGTGTTAAGACCCACTGACAAGCGGGACCCTCCTGTCAGCTGAGCCCCGCGCCACAGAGCGCCACTAGGTCGGCCCAAGTTTTTTCCCGCGCTAGCCCACCCGTTCAAATCTGGATTTTTCTTTTTAGTTAAATCTAGTTTCTGTCCACTAGTTTAAAATTCAATTCAGAGAGTTTTATAAATCCAAATTGCATGAAACCAATTTTGCCTTAAAGGTATTTAGATGATCTATCCAAGCCTGTTGGATTTAATTCAATTAGAGTTATAGATCTCTCCTAATAAAAATAACAAAACAGCACCTTGCAACATTTTTATAAAATCAACCAAGTTAGCCTTTGAGTTGATTCCAACTCTCAAAAATCACATTTCATCATGTCTATCTAAATATGTAATAATATTAAGGTTTACATCCAGTGACTTTGGACTAGTACCAAAATAATGCTATATAGGCATTTCTAGTCACTTTAAATCATTAAATAATGAACTTAAACCAAAGTAATATTAATCCAACTCTTAAATCTCATTCCCACATGTTAGAGTATGTGGTGATGACATGTGTCAACATGATCCCATATTTTAAGTGGTGAATATTAAATCTTAGTTAAATTTTCAATGAGTAGAAATTACTTTTCTAAAATAAAAAGAAAGAAACTATTGAATTAAACTTTTGATGCTTGTGATGATAATAGATCATCAATTGTGTGTCTTAGAATGCTATCTAGCCTAGTTAAGTATTGTTTGGTGATTGTGTACTCCATATGTATTCTTATAGACGATAGTACCGACCAAGTCTACGAAGAGGAGGAGTGCTACCAAGACGAAGAAGAAGAAAACTTCAACCACTACACCAACCAAGGCAAGATAGCACTATCCAAGATTAACCCTTGCAAGTTGTACTTGCAAGCCACCATTAACAATGCAAGCTAACCCTTGCAAGTTTAGTGCTTAGTAAACTAGAATCAAACTAGATGGTTTAGCAAAGATGCCTTAAGCATGCTTTGAGCATCCCTTTGTGACTATTAGTACCTCAAGTATTATTGACAACTTTCACCTCCCTTAGTTTACACAAAGTTCTTTACTTATTTTGAAGGTAGCATAAAAAGTATAAAACTTGACCTACTTAGAAACCTTTAGATGTCATTCTATGGCATGAGATTGAACCCATCACTTCCACCTTAGTGAACACTCTTAACTTAGTAGTTTAGAGTAGATCAAAAACTTGAGTCACTTTAGATGGGAACACTTGGTGAAAATGAATTATGAAAACCTTGGAATGATGAGTCATTCTATTGAGATGTTTTGACATGTGTGAGAAACACAAATGGTTGATGATGATGAAAATGTTGAGGCATGAGCCTTAACCCTTTTATAAAATTGATGGTTGGATTCGGATGCGATACCATTCCAAATTTACCGTACAACCACATTACCTAAATTGGGTAAGGCTTAGCTGGAAATTTATATGCATTAGTATTAGTTCCCTCATGGGAGAGGTCTGAGCTGAGGCTACCTCTCATGATGTCCACCTATGCAGCGCCCAAGATGACTGATGGTCATGGTTGGGAGGCCATGCTCATAGGAGAGGCGCTTATACTAGGGTGTGTAAAGGGAATGTCATGTTTGATTATCTGCATACCAAGTATGATGATTCAGGGTTATCCCTGACAGATGTATCGAATCTTGTGGTGAAAGTGTACCACCTTTGCAGAGTGTCAAACTATTCAAATATCCGCGTCCGCGGTTATGGACAGTTGGAATGGCCATACTGTTTCGTTGTCAGATGTTTCCAAATAACTTGAAATGAATGTTGAATCTTGACTTGACCACAACAAGGTTGTGTTTATGACAATAGCTTCACAACTTAAGTGATTCTAGAACTTTACTTTACCTTTCTTTGCTTCTGAACTCAGCTTAGGTTTCAAACTTAACTTTATAGTTAAACGAGATTTAGCACTTTAACCTAGAACTATAGTACCTGTTAATAGTAGTTTGCGAGTACTTAAAGAGTACTCATGGCTTTTTTCCCTAGCTATTCTCATAGCCAGACTATGAAGGAGACTATCAAGAGGATGGTCATCAGGACGGCTATGATAACTAGGACTATCTCTCACAAGATTGCCCTGTGCCCCTGAAGATGGACCCCACCGCTACGCTTATCTTTTATTTCCGCTGCTTGTTGTATTAAGGAATGGATCATGAGATCCTTATTTCTGTAAGACCTTATGTATGGTTTGTAATGGATGATGTACTATGATATCCAATCCGTTATGTCTTGCAAAAATGGTAATCCTGGGATTGCGAGGTATGGCATAACAGGCATCTGGGATTAAAAATCCGGGTGTTGACACCGAGTCCCACTGAGCTTGCTAGAAGCTTTGCCTCGCCGTGTTGAACCTCCTCACCGAAGGAATCGAGCCCGGGCCCTTGCAATCGCCTGCATCGCCCGCTGCTTCCCTGACCCCGACGTGCTCCGCCGCAGCCATCGCCGTCATTTCTGTCCGCCTCTGTCCTCGCTGAGGCTAGATACGCGTCAAGGGTGAGTCTCCGGTCCTCCTAGACCCCTCCTATGCCCCCCTCGCTCTCTGGTTCGCCGCCGCGCCGTTGATCTGCAAGCTCCATCCCTGCGCTCCGCCATAGTTCATGCTCCGGCGACCCAAAAGGAGTGGCGCCACCATCCTATGGCTCACCTTGGCCTCCTCTATCGAACACGCGCACGCACACATCCCCGCTGTCCCGGGACGCCGTCTGGCGTGTGCGCCGGCAAGCCGATGTGGCGCTCGCGTGTCGCCGACATGGCGCTTGCGTCAATGCTGCGTAAGCTTCGCCACGGTGGCACCTGATGTGGCCCCTAGCCCACAGGTCAGCCATAGTCGCTAGCCCCAGCCCCGGTGTAAAGCATTTATAAATTAGTTTAATAATTAAAGAAAAGGTTTAAATATTGTAAACTCAATATCTTTTACTCTATAAATAAGAAAAATACAAATAATATATCAAAATATTCAAAAAATGAGATCTATCTCGTAGCATCAAAATCATGCATTGTTCAACAACTACAATTGCAAGTTTAATTAGAAGAATCAATTGAATCCCGTAGGTGATTCCGGGGTCTCTCCTGTATTAGGGTTTGGATCCCTCGGACGCTGCTTAAATTGCCAAGCATGCCTTAGGGTTACATTTCAACTCTGTTAACTTGTCATATCATCATCCTTGCTTGAGCATTGCATCGATGCCATGTGTTGATTGTTGTTTTCCTTTCTTTTTGGTGTTTGCTTCTTCCCGGTAGAATACGATATCGAGATCAAGATCGAAGACCGAGATCAACACCATCGAAGATTGACGAACAATACTTTACCAACTACAATCAAGTCAAGTACAAGGTTTCTGAAGATATGCTTATTTGGGTATCAACAAACAAGGCAAGCATAGCCCCACCATGATACAATCCTATGCTTTCAAAGTATTTTACTTCTTGCCATGATGCATACGATTCCACTGTGGTCTTTTATCGATAGATAGAGTATCCTATCTGTTGCATTACTCCCTTTGAGCTTATATTACCTGATCCACTGCTCCTAGCATAACTAGGTTTGGTTTGTGTGCAATGCTAGAGCTTATATCTGTGTCTTGCTTAGCCATGCATAGCTGTTAGTGCTGGTTCATCCAGAAGATGTACCAAATGCATAGAATCTAGTATGACAGGAGAACGAGGTATACTGATGAGGTAAGATTAGTGGTAAAGGTTAAACATGCTAAGGCTTGTATGGGAGGCCACGGTGGGATGTGGTTTTTCTAGTCCCATGCTCGCCACTACTAGGACCCGAATTCTAGCCTCTTGAACCAAGACGAGCGTACAACCACACGGGGTTTATGGGGACCCCTCTGCTGATTAACTTGCCTAGTAGATTCCATGAGTCACATAGTTCGGGCTTTCCATTTGGCATACACATTGAAAATGTTTTCGAAAGTGGAGGAGAAGGAGGTGCATCATAACATGTAGGTAAGCGTGGACGGGGTTGCTTGGGGTCGATGGAGCCCCTGGTAAACCAACCTCGCCTCACATCTCTAGGGACCGGCTTCAGGATTTGACCCGTTATGGAAAAACCCTCCTTAGGGCGTGACTCATGGTCTCGGCGAAAGCAAGGTAAAGGTTGTGTCCAACCACCCTCTGCCGGCCTTCCAAGGAAGAGGGCTAAAACATTGGCATTAAGAGTCGGTTGGTACGTGTGGGTAAAGTTGTACACCCGTGTAGGGTTAAATCTTTTCAAAAAGCCGTGTCCACAGTTATGGACGACTTGGGAACAGACCTGAAGATCATAGAGAACATTAACCTAATCGTAAAACTTGGTAGTTCAACGTGTGCTTAAGGATGCTTCCTCATGGGTACGTGGGGGTGATCCTAGTTGTGAGATGAGGATTACTTTGGTGGATATCAAAAGATGATGATCAATTATTTCGAGATGTCGCTCTTTTAACCCCTTTTAAAATGTTGTGATTAGACGAGCTTCTTCTCTCCCTTGTTTTATAAACAAAGATGGCTTTATGCAAAATAACCCCACCAGCCATAGTCTTGCGGAGTACACCCTGTACTCACCCTTGCGTTGTTGATACTTTTGTAGCAGAATAAGTGTTCCTGTGAAGACTAGTTTGGTACGACATCAACACCAACGAGTAGCTTGGGGTTCCCGGCCGGCAGCCTAGAATCTATGGGCTAGGACGTCATCGGTATGCTTCAGGCCTCTTAGGCCATTTGTTAAGTTTGATATACTTAATAGCATAATTTTCCTTCTGTTGTTTGATGTTTGTGGTCAATGACCTCTGCTTGTAATATTTTGGTTCTTTGCTTAGTTATGAGCTTACTGTAATAATTTTTGTGTCACAGGGTTACTGTTGTGTTACCGATTTATCACTGGATATCCTCGATCTCTAGGTTAAGCTTATGTCAGGCTAAGGTCTAGATTTGTTTGACCCTGATCTCGGGGGTGTCACAATACAGTAACTATAATATAACACCAATCATAACCCATCCGAAGATTTCCCCCTCGAAGACCAGTCAAGAAGTCCTCTTGCAAAATACACACGGTGGCAATTTTAGTTAAGCAGGTGTTTAGTTGATAAGGCTAATTACTAGTCATATTATTAGAGGCGAAGCGTTAGTGGCGTTGTCTATGATCATGACAGCATACTCCCAAGGCGTCCATAATTGTGGACACGCGGCTTCTCAAAATGATTTACCCCGCAGGGGTGCATTACTATACCTAAACACATGTTCAACCCTTCAGGCAACATAATACGCGTGCCTTCCGAATCTCACAACAAGAACTGTCCCATAAATACACGCGTATCCAGAGGTATCACCTACTGTATTAACCCAACCAGGAGGCACGATGATTCTCAAGGGAGGTACAACGTTTGCGTCTATGGTCAGGAAGGATCGGAGCTCCACTATGGAAGATGACCTCTCTGCCATACCACATTTATGTATGCAACACAGATGCTGTTCACCAAAATATCATATCATCACCATGTCCAAAGACATATTATAGTTACCATGTTTGAGGACATATTATGCGTATGCACCAAATGGAAAACCGAGTTGTTCCTTTAAAAAAGGATTTGTGACCCTTTGGATAAACGAATAGCGCTGGTAGTTGAGGGGTGATCCTAGGGGCCGCCACGTTTGGTTAGCGCGATCAACTCAGAACTAGTATCATGGAACGAATGGGTCCTAGGTTGGCTCAAGCAGTTCCCAAAGGTGGTCCCTGCTGGAGCCTTATTATTAAGTGAATCCATAACCATAATCATAACCATAACCAACTTCACCAATTTAATTTATCATGTTATCATCACGGTTCACCTGTATGAGAGCGGGCAGTAGACCTAAGCATGCGCTACGACTCACAAGGACAAAGCTAGCTACTCAAACAAAGGCAATAGGATAACCAAGGAAATATAGTAGAGCATGTAAAATAAGGGAGCGGTACTAAAGCATCGACAGTAAGGATAACAATAGATCAAAGGAAGGAAGTAAAGACTATAAATGCGAAATAGGTAGAAGGGAGAGGGTGCTTGCCTGGGAAGTTGTCGAAGGTTCATATCCGAAGAACTTGTCGATATTCGCATCAACTCAACGGCCTCATCCATGAAGAACCAAAGCACTAAAAGAAAAACATGATGCACTATTTAATACTACAATAGAAGATCGGGCATGCTCATGATATGATGCATGGCATGGCGAAGATGCGATGCAATTAGGCAATATTAAGCGGAATCGTGGTCCCGACAATTATTTAGATGGTTCAAGTTGTTTCGATACCCCGCAATTTAAATGTTGTATTAATAAGGTAAAACATGGCATAGGTTCGCTACACAAATTTAAATAGAGGCGAGATAAGACAAAAATAGCCCGCATATGGTCTCCATATTTAATTATTAGGTGAGTCGACAAAATACGCCCAAACAAATGAATATGTATGCGAGCATGAACAATTAATATGCAACAAGATAGATACCATATATTATAAAAATAGGGGTCTCGGATAGGGGTCACACACGTTAGATCGACGATCTTGGGGTCTCGGAGGGGTTCGGGTTCGGTCTCGACTAGATCAGTCTTCGCCTCTAGGAACGGCGTCTCGGCATCCATGAAGGGGACCTTGGCGTTCTGTTGTCTCGACCATCTTATCTGTGTAGTAGATCATGGCATTCCAAGGGTTGCGGGTCTTCGGTCTCGACCTTCGGACTCTGGGGTCTAGGAGGTTCGAACATCTGCCGTTTATCGTGCTTGGTGATGATACTGTGATTTTCAGAGGGCCACGGGAACACACAAAAAAGAACACCCATGCACCTAGGTCGAGACAGAGAGGCGCAGACGCTGGGGCGCACAGAGACAACCCGCCGTTGCACAGGCAGACCGGATGGAGGACGACGATCTTGGGAGGGACGACGAGGACACGCGACCGATGGCGATAGTTCGTAGGTAAGAATGGTTCTTGTGCGAAATCCCAATCAACCACGTAAAACATGCAAATATAAAGTTGAGGCGTCTAACTTTGTTTTGCAGGGGACGTTATGATGTGATATGGTTGTGGCAAAGGTAAAGTAATTACCTTATGTTGCTAAGTAGTAGTAGATGGTCACAGAGGTGACGGACTACCATGCCGGAAGGCACCGGCACCCTGGTGCCTACGGCGCCGGAACCCTGGCGTCAAAATCCGGAGGCGCGGGATGGAGATCACAACGAGAAGGACCATATCACATGACTTTTACATTCAATGTTATTGTTTGTATATCTTATTGTGTGCTAGTATTAGATACTCGGCGGTAGCCTAATAAGATGATCCCTATTAAAAATTCCAATGATTGTGTTCTCCCTTAGTGTGCACCACCAAGAAAGTTCTTCGGTATGAGGCAACGCCGTGATGATTGGGTGTCAGACACATCTATGTTCGCATACAATGGGTGTAAGCCATATTGCACAACGGATACTCTAAGGTTGAGTTGTCCAACCTATCATGTGTAGACATGGCCTCGGAACACGGATGGTTAAAAGATCGAGCACGAGTCACATGAATTATGTGACCGACATTTAGGCGTCCACCCTAGCACCCACATTGATGGCCGTGACGATCGGGGGAGATGTGGAGAAAATGGGTCATGTAATCACTAGAACCCTTCAGGGGATAGGTGTTTTTAGTGGAGTTATTATATAACTCATTTAATTATAAACTTAGTCTAAATTCCTTTTGCAATTATAAATGTAGAAAAATGGTTATCCCTGATGCTACCTTCCTTGTTGAGGATTGGTTAGATGGTGAGAAGCTCAGACTAGATGGATCCAACTTTTCTATGTGGGTTGCGCATATTCATGTTCTCCTTAGCAAGAATGAGGTGGTCGACTATATACTCAATGAGATGGATTTGGAGCAACCCAGTACCTTAGAGACCCCAGACAGCATGAAGACCGCTATTACCATCATGAGATGTCCACCTACATATTAGTTATGATGTGTTACAGGATGGTGGATGAGCAGTGGGCAGTCATGGGTAATCTTGACCCTCGTGCGACAATGGTACAGCTTAGGATACATTGCGTGGAACAAGCATGCATATGGGAGCATGAGCTGATGGGAGATTTCCTCTCCATTAAGATGGAAGAGAACTCTTCACTTGAAGACTACTTGGAGCACATGCATGATGCATACATGAGGCCTGCATACTTCCTGGATAGCTGGATGACGAGCTCTTTTGCAAATGGCGTTGTGACGCGGTCGTTGCCACCAAGCTACCAAGTACATGCCAGGATTTGCATTATGAGAGGCGACGCAGAAACAAAGGATTTCCACGAGTTCATAACACATTTCAAGAATGTGGAGGTTGAACCCGTTGTCACAGAGGTCATTGATGACAAAGGTATATATTTGATATACAATTTTATAAATGTTATAATCTTGCAAACACATATTGCAGTGTTAAGTATATTTGATACTTGTTCTGTTTTGCTAAAAACAGGTCCTTCTGCATGAGAGGGGCTTCCTGGAGAGGAGGTGACGTTGCATGTTGATGGCAAGCATGATGATGATGGCCAACGACACTCTCCCTCGACATTTATCACTTATTTTATTGGTTTTGGATAGTTATTGTAATCAATAGATTATGAACTTCTTTAGTGTGTCTCACACTTTGTGAGACGGTTATTCATATGAGTTTGTAACAAACAGTTGTTCTACTTTTATGAATTATTTCTATTCGTGTTCATATCTTGTTCGATTATGTGAATTATCCTTGTTTTGAAACTAATTGATAATGCATGAACATTTGTATAATAATAAAATGCCTTGAAAATACCTAACTTAATGATATATTCATTTTGAATGAAACCATTGTTTAAATTCATAGTTATTAGATAATATGTGGAAGATATTCGATCTTTTGTCACATATGAATCATGCCCAAGTTCGGCAAAATAACTTAAATACCGTGTATTACATGAATACAAAGTGTTTTGATGAATTGTTGAAAGAAAATACATATTTGATGTATTGTGTTTTTAATAAAATGGTGATTATCATTATATGATTGTTTGAATTGTGTAAAGAGGTTTACCAAAAGAAACTTGAGTATGAAATTATTTGATATGATCAAAGTGTTTCATTAACAAAGGGTATTAAAGATAAGTGAGAATCTAATTACTACGACTTGATCAATAGTAATGAAATTCAACTTTATAAGATTGGCATAAAGAAATTGTGGAATTCAATACGTTTGAAATGTCAAAATGCAAAGCATCACAATATGATATTAGATATCAAATGGGTTAATAGATCGCGCGAAATAATTCATTGTAGTGTAGAAGTAAAGACTATTAGTTAGAAATTGTTAGCACTCAATTAGTATATATAGTGAACCATCTATATTCGTTAGATCGGCGCCATATATTGTATGGATCGTCGTGGAAGTTTTGGGGTTATTCGATATAACCAAAACAATAGAAAATAAGTCCTTGTAGAGTATTCATTGAAAATTATGAATACGATAGCCATGGCTAGAACCAAAAAGAGAAGCAAAACTGGTATTGCTTGGATTTTGGTGCATTCTCGAGAAAGTTCATATTTAGTGGTATTTCTCGAATATGAAGGTTATGGCAGATAGTGAAAAACACGATGAGGATTCAAACCCCTACATCAGAGTGTTGAGAAGTGCAACAGAAAGCGTTCCTGAACGGTTCTCTTCATAAAGGAAAGAATCAATGATAATGATCATTGTGTTTTCCCCACTAGTGTTTTCACTACACCAAGTAGGATTCAAAATATACTCCACATCTTATATGGAGATATTTGAGAATCATTTGTCATGATTTTTGGAATATGACATACCTAAGAACTACTAAGGAAATAATGGTAAACTAGAATTATAAGAAATCCTAGAGGAAAAATTCACTCAAGATTAGAAAGCAATTCGTTGCTGAATCTTAACAAGTAAAGGGTTACTTGAATTTTCCAAACGACTGCAAAGTCATGAAGGAAAAGGGTGAATGAAAAAGGCACAATTTGTCATGAATAATGTATTGGACAAATTCAAATGAATTTGATTCAAATGTGCTGAAAATCTATTGGATTTAAAACTAGTAAGGTACTAGTGTCTCATAGGAAATCTCTCAGTTTGATAAATGATCAAAGGATTTTGAAGTTGTTTAAAAAATAGTGAGTGGATACGCAATTTTCATGAAATTTAGTGGGAGCTATTAAAGTCTTCCTAAAACAATATGTGTATGACATATTTTTGAGTGGGAGCAAAATAAGTCTCAGATTCAAATATGTAGGAACATATTTTGAGTAGGAGTAATGACTCATACTCAAATATGTTGGGAACATGTTTTGAGTGGGAGCTTAAGGATTGATTCTTAAGTGTGTATACGACACATTAAGAATAAAAGGACAAGTACCGATAAATAAAGATTTATAGGAATTAGAAGTTGATTATAAGTATATTACGATATTATGTAGTATTCCTAAAGAGATTCTAACAAGGGTTTCAGAATAGAAGTTAATTAAGAAACTGGTCCTTGATAACTCAAATTAGGAATATCATTAAGCTTAACATCAATGGTTGAAAGAAAGACAAGGATGATCATCATCCACTATGTTATGATATAGGTTCTATCTTGGAAAACCATGATGATAACTTAACATAATATATGATCCAAGAAGAAACGTTTATTGAATCACGGAACGTTGAGCTAAGTTATTCCATAGTGTCTAACAGAGAACTGTAGACATAATTCCTAATCCATGAAGGATTGCATATCTTAAGCATATAGGGTTATGTTTTAAGGGAATATGTTGGAAACTCCGGTATCGATAATACCGACTAAAGTCAAGTAGGAAGCAAGGTGAACAAAATATCAAAAGTTGCATAGGATGCACTGGTGTTTCGATAATACATTTATAATAAAATATAAGGGTACCATCTAAAGTAATGTATAATGTTATGGTGGGGCTAGTTCGCTTTTTAACGTAGAATGATGTGTCCTAGGGCACAGTGCCCATGAGAAAGCCCTCGAGGTTGATGTAAAGTCACTGTAGGCTCCTGGAAACCGCCCTCGTTCTGCTGCCATAACCACAATGCATACACAAAGATGTTATCATGTGATGATAAAGTATTAATGTCAATCTAGGTGACATTAGTAAGTTGCAAAGGATTTGGGACTGTAAGGTACAAGCCCAAGACTCAACCTCTTCCATGAGCAAGCATGTGCAAGGTACCGGTATATATGGTGCCAATGATTAAGAACAAATGCATCTAGTTTATTTGTACTCTAGTGCAAGTGGGAGACTATTGGAGATATTCCCTAGAGACAAATAATAATAAGGATTATTATCATATTTCATATAGTTTATGATTAAGTTTTATATCATGCTATAACTATATTGAAAGGAAACGTCAATACATGTGTGATATATAAACAACCAGAGGTTCCCCATGAAAACTCTAGTCACTAGATCATTAGTCAACATATGATCAAGGTTTCCTGATCATGTGGCATTTATGCGAGTTGGAAATGGAGTCACCTCATTCTGAGAATGAGATGATGAACTAATACCCAGCCTAAACATCGTGACCCGATCATGTCACGAAGTTCAAGTTACGATGATTAGAATAGACCTAGTAGACTATTCCTTAGACCGTGAGGCTATATCAATCACTGTCTCGTGAGAGTGCTTAGATAGCATCAAACGTCACTTGGTAATACAGTGATCATGAAGGTGTGTTCAGGTATTCGGAGGAATAGTAGAGGCAATATATATCAAGAGTGGGATTTGTCCATCCGCGTGATGGAAAGATACTCGAGGGCCCACTCGGAGAAGTTATATCCAATAGTTGCGCAACATGTGATTTGATCATAGGGATATCACTTGTCGGAATGAGTCAAGTAGCATTGTTCGGTAACGAGATTGAACCCAACATGATGATGTCATTGATCAGATCTCAGGAATTGAAAGTATCGAGAGACAAAAGGAATAAGACGTGACAGTCCCGGTTCAAACGATTAAAGATCTTCGTGGAATGTACAGGGGTCACATGGCCATCCAGGTCCCTCTGTTGATCATTGGTCCAGAAGTGTCCCGACCATGTCTGGAGTGTTCCGGAACCATGGGGTATCACTCTTAAGGGCTTGGTGATGCTTAGAGAGTGTTTACATGATCCGTAGAATCATCGAAGAAAGACAAGACAGAAAACCGGAAGGGTTTCGGTAAGTCCAGAAGTTGTCCGAAATGAGAGGGAATGGTTTCCACATCAACGGGGAATTAAATAATATGTAAATATATGTTAATTATGGAATTATAAATGTATTTATATTTATTTAATATTTAAATATGATTTAATGGGGCAACCCACCTAATGGGCCAAATCGTGAAGGGGAAAAGGCCCAAGAGGGGGGCTGCCGCCCTAGGAGGGGCCTAGGAGGGCCGCCGGCCACATGTGGGCTACCCCCCACGTGGGGCCCGTGTGTGGCTTGGCAGGCATGCCTTCCCACCTCCCCCCTTGATTAGTCCCACCCCGGGACTTTGAGGGAGGGAGTACCTCCCCCATCTCCTATATATAGTGGGGGTATTTGGCCAAAGAAATACACAGAATAATCAATAAAGGTTCCCTCTCTTTTGGGGTGACCTTCTAGTTGATTCTCTCTCTCACGTGACCGTGGTCCCAAGTTCGGACTACACGAATGAGAGAGATCTTCACTGCGGAGCATCGTCGCGCTATGGGATTTCGATCCAGGAGCTCTACTTCCACAACTACTGCTAGATCGGGGAAGCGGGAGTCATCGCTAGGCACCGGATGCATGTAACTCCCTGCGAGGTGTCACATTTCAGGCACTCAAGTTGTTGGAGCCACAGGAGCGCAAGTACTTCATCATGACCTTGTGGTCGGCTTCAGCTCGTCTACATCAACCACGCTCTCCTGAGCATTGATAATGCTTTTCGGTCTTCAAGGGTAAGTTCATGAAAAGCCCGTCCTGTTATTTCATTACTAATAAATAGGTCCTGGCAACATCAGGGGTTCAGGGGCGTAGGGTAAAATTTTATTGTTGTCATACGCGAACCCCTACAGCTCCCACCATGCCGAGGTTCATCAAAGCGGAGCGGTGGAGAGTTGTACGAGGGTCATCGGGTGCTGGTTGGGTTGTGATAATATATGCTTGTGCGGCCACGATCGCGGCTTGAGCTGTTTTTGCTTTGATATGTCCCGTTGGATCTACTGTCATGAATGACAGGTCGAGTTCTCGAGTCAGTTTGTTTCTTTCAGCTTCAGGTATGTTCTACAGCCGTGATGCTCCTCTCCTTGGCGGTGCTCCCCCTATTATGCTCCCTGATCCTCGAGTAGAGCTTAGTTGTGCCCGTCTTAGGCTGGATTCATTGGCTATCCTTTTCCTTTTGTCGAGTTGTCTTTGCATCCTTAGCAGGTCTCTTTTCTTGTGATGGAGGAGGTATTGGTATGCTAGCAAATTTCTCGCGCGTGGCATCAGATGTCATTGGGACTACACCCAAAATTGCTGCTCTTGCTTTTTTCCATGCTTTGGCTGATAGCCGGAGGTGTTTCCTTTCAATAATTACGCACACTTGGTGCTGAGTTGCGACGGACTGGTGATGTCATTGTTAGAATTGAGGGAGACACTGTCTATGGGATCAGTGAAGTCCTGGATTTTCTGTTCTAGGTAAATTTCAGCCATCCTAATTCCAAAGTCCATGCTTTCATCACTTTCTTCGGGTTCGGCATTGATTGGACTTGATTCATGTGGCGTCGTTGGCTGGTGGTCTGATCCGAAGGAGAGATCATCGTAGAGACCATCAAGGTCCCCTAGATCTGTCGTGATTTCTTTGTTTTCTTCACCTTCAACGATCTGCATCGTGAGTTCTACTTAAGACCCGACGGATGATGCAGCTATCGCCGTGGGCACAATTTTTCCGATCAACGGTCCTAATGAGATCAGAGCCGAAGGGTTGGATTCTTCGGGGTCGTTTATTTGGAAATAGAAACTTCCGATGATGAGATTGGATCCACCATTGGCGGGCGCTGAAACATGGGTGGGTATCGTTCTGCTTTAGCTAGATTGCTGCTTGATGAAAAGAGGTCCGCCGAATCCGTGGCTCTAGCATTTAGGTTTCCCACAGACGGTGCCAATTGATGAGGGTAACCTCGGAAATTCCCATGATGATGGACTTAGGGTTTTGTGGAAAAGAGAATGCTAGGGATTTCATCGGATGTCAGGCAAACAAGGGAGTCGATGTCACCCGAGTAATTGTAGAGTAGCACTATTACAGATCGCTTGGGGTTTTTTCCGCTCCCTCCTCATAGGCTTCTCCCGTCCTATATATAATAGGCCGGGTCTCAAAGTCGTATACGGATAGGTTACATATATATGATTACAACACCAACATATTGTCGGTCATGTTTCCTTTCCTAATACAACTAAATCATTGGATACTTCTTGGGCTATCATCTTGGATCTTCATGGGCCATGAGTCTTTGCGCAACCAGGGTGATCAATTATAAGCACTCGAGTTATCGTACCTATGTCAGCGCTGGAACACGGCAGTAGCCTCATACCTCTTCTCTCTCCATGCTCTGCTCCCATATGGTGTGACCTGCACATGGTGCCTTGTTCTGGCAAGCTCATTGACGACTGGCCGTTGCAGCATCAGCTCTAATTTTCCATGGGTTTTATAAATGGTTCCCCGTGTGGTCGCCTGCTACTATTTACCCTGGACTCCTCTACCACCTCCCCTGCGCTGATGCTAACAAGCTCCATAGCCATTGCCTCCACTAATGTTGACAAGACGCTGTTAGGCACGCTCTGCTACAAGTGGCCACCATCGCAGGCGCTCCTTTGAAAACGTTCGCCACTGCTGCTACTGACGCAGCCACGACGTGCTACAAGTGGCCGCCTCTGCTGCTACCGATGCAACCATGATGTGCTGCAAAGCCACCGCCACCATCACTGAGAACATGATGCTGCTACTAACATGTCCACGACGTGTTGTAAAGCCGCCACCGCCGCCACCGAGGACACGCCGCTACAAGCGGTCATCGTTGATGGTACCGACACAGCCACAATGTGCTACAAGCGGCCACTGGCTACTAACACGACTGCAACATGCTGCAAACCTTCCCTATCACTGGCCACCGCCGTCGACACCAAGGAAATGCTGTTGCAAGCGGCCCTCGCCTTACTACCGACATGGCTGTGACATGTTGAAAGTTGCCACCAGTGTTGCTACCAACGCGATCAAGACATGCTACAAAGCCAGGGCAGTGATGCTGCCAAGCCACAACCATTACTGCAAAGTGCTGCGCTGTAGTCCGCACGGTGATGCAAAGGAGAAATGTTGGGGTTTTTGGGTCGCAGTGGGTGGCCTGGCTGCAGCTCTGTGTGGCGGGATCGCGGCGCGGTGGTCTTTTGCATCTGGTGGATCATTGCGGGGATATGGGGGACTAGGAAGATAGGTAGAGATATGTGTCCAGGAAGATGGAGATGAGAACATGGACGGAACCCACCAAGCAACGCGTGTCATGCGCTGCATCACAAGGACGCTAGGGATGCTATTGGGGAAGTGAAGTGGTTTCCTAAAGTTATATGATCTCAAAACGTAAAATAACAATGTGTGAGGCATTTTCTAATGGGATTTCTATTTTCGTACCCCTGGTTCGTTAGTTGTACCCAGTTTTCTCCAGCCGCTTAACTTTTCCTCACTTTCCCCTCCCTCTATTCTGAAATCCTTGCAGCCGCTCAGAAGGAGGGATGCCGTCAGGTCAAAGGCTTGACCGTTACATGCTAACCGGTGGGACCGCGTTGGGGTGGGTCGTGCGTTGAGCGTTACGTTACGAGGCCTTGACCGTTACATGCTGACGAGTGGCGTCGTGTTGGGATGGGTCCTGCATACGTGGTGAAGGGTGGGGCCGTGTTGGTATGGGTCTTGCATACGTGGTGAAGGGCGGGACCGTATGGAGACACGTCGGACCGGCCATTCTCGCTCACCCAAAGCATTCGCTTCCCCCCGAGCCCGGAATAGCTCCCACACCGCCCCTCCGCTCCCCCGCCGTCGTGCCCTCCTACCTTATGTCACCCTCGGCCCCCGAGTCGCCCCCCTAGCCGTGGAGCCCACTCCACCTCCGGCTACGCTCCCACCCCCGCTAGATCTACCCCTTCTGCGGAATAATATGCAACACCAGTTGGTGTACCGGTCCTCCCCGTCGAGCGCGGAGAAGATTGGGTGGAATCGGAGGGATCTAACGCATGGATTCCATCTGGGTAAGAATCGTTTCCCTTTGTGGATTGATTATAGGAAGTAATTGAGCGCGAATCCTTGGTGCTCAACTAAGTACCTTGCTTTTCGAATAGGATTGATCCAGCGTTGGTATTTCAGCTGGCGCTTAAACTAGATACTAGCGTAATTCGTGGTTGTGAACAATGTCTCTCTAGATTTTACTTCCCAGCGGTGGTTGCAATCTCCATAACTCTCATAGATTTGAAAGATAAAATCTATTCTAAATTCCCCTGGAGTAATGGTGATTCAGTTGATTTGCAATATTTCAACATTAGCGAGCAAAGATTGCTCCCACTAACTAGCAAAGTTGATCTAGTAATGCTTTTCTCTTTGAATGCTGCCGAACGTTTTGGTCGAATTCGTCTCCATGTGCAGCCTAAAGTTGAACGCACGGTAAAGAGGTTTAAAGCATCATCTGGTGCTCAGGCATCATTAGGTGGTTGGGCATCATGTGTCTCTGCTGTCTCTGCTAATAGTGTGCGCCCTCGTGCTCCTTGTAGGTCCACATCAGTACCATCTGTTTGCACTACGAGTGTAATCCAAATCGCTCATGCGGCCGATGTGGAGGAAGAAGCAGGGCCTAACGAGGGAGCGCCTCCACTAGATGATTAGGATGAGTGTTTCCTGAACTGGTAGATAGATTTAGTAAACAAGCACTAGAGGATCAATACACGAAGGAAATGGCCCATGGTGCTAGATTTGATGACACTAATGACAAAGAGAACGAGGAGAACAATGACATCTCATTTTAGCTGAGTATGATGGTGATGACTTTGTAGTAATTGAGTGGGACAGGAACGATCCTAAGATTTCAGAAGGCACCATATTTGAAATGATGTGGGACTATCGTAATGCCCTTACTACATATTGCATCCACACCAATAATGATTATGATGATATTAAGAGTGAGCCAGCAAGGTTCACAGTGAAGTGCCCATACGAGAGGTGTAGGTGGAGGATGCATGCATCCACTATGCTTAGGAGCAGTTTGGTTCAGGTATTACAAACAGTTGTGTATTTTAGATCATTGTGTAGAGTTTGTTAACTATACCTGACATTTTCATTATATTTCAGATAAAAAGTAACCGGTTCTAACATTCTTGTCCACCTCAAGGGGGATAGCCAAAGGACAAAACAAAACTAACAAAGACTAGGTGGTTGGCGGATGCAATCATGGATTGGATGAGAGCGAACCCATCACTTGGTGCAACAGCGCTCATAAAAGAAGTTTCTAAAAAGTTTAATATTACAGTACCTTACATGAGGATGTTATATGCAAAGGAAATGGCTCTTGATAGGATCAATTGTCCATGGAATGAAAGTTTTCAATTGCTTTACAGCTTCAAAGCTAAAGTGGAGATGGCTAGTCCAGGTAGTGTTGTATACATAGACAGGTATAAAGTTTAGTACAAAATAAGAGGGAAGACAATGGAGAAGGAGTGCTTTAGAAAGGGTTTTGTTTGTTTCAAAGCTTGCTGGCAAGGGTTTCTGTTTGGTTGCAGGCCTTATTTGGCCATGGATGCAACAACTCTTCATGGCAGATTTAAAGGACAACTAGTAGCTGCTACCGCAGTTGATGGCCAGAATTGGATGTTCCCTGTTGCTTTTGGAGTTTTGGAGATTGAGTTAGCGGAAATTTGGACTTGCTTTCTAGAGAATTTGCACGACCTTATAGGTCATCCACCAGGACTTACTATCCACATGGACGCTTGCAAAGGTTTGGAGAAAGTTGTAGAAGCAGTATTCCCTGGAGTGGAGCATAGGGAATGTATGCGTCACTTAGTGCAGAATTTTACAAACACATTCAAGGGTAAAGTTTATATAGACAACATATGTCGAGCTTCATACACATGCAATTTGAGGAAGCATTTGTATCATTTGGAAGTGTTGTATAAACAAAAACCTGCTGTGAAGGAGTACTTGGATGCACACCATGTAATGGTGTGGTCAAGAAGCCAATTCAATGAAATTTGCACGGTAGACTATGTAACAAGTAACCTTGTAGAGAGTTTCAATGCAAAGGTCAAGTCATTGAAAGGGCTTATGTTGTGGCAAATATTTGATAAGATTAGGCAGATGATCATGATAAACATCGATTTGCATCAAAGAATTGCATCAACAATATATGCTAGCCATTTCATCCTCCCATCTTTGATTAAGGCTTTGCATGCCAGGGAAAAACAATTGAAGGTGAAATGCATTAGAAGAGGAATGGAGGCTGAGGTAACATAAACTGACAGTAAAGATAGGAAATGGAGGTATCCAATGAGTTTGGTTGATAGGACATGCCATTGCAGGGAATGGCAACTCCGTGGGAAACCCTGCATACATGCATTGTTTTTCATGGGTGTTATAGGAGGTGAAGGGGGTGAAGTTGATCAGTACGTGTCAGAGTATTTCTCCGTTGCCAAATTTAGGGCAGCATATTCTCAGAATGTTCCAACTTTGTTGGGAAAACACGAATGGATGGAAGTGGATCTAGGCTTCAAGCTATACCCTCCAGTTTTTACTAAACCAGTAGGTAGGCCAAGGAAGAATAGGATGAGAGCTAGTGCAGAGGGTGGTGCACCACCTCGACGATGTAAGTGCAAACATTATGGGATCCTAGGGCACATTGCTAGGCTTTGTAAATATGCAATGGACCCAGCTTATGGAATGGATGATCAGGCCGGAGCAGCAAATGCAGATGAGAATGAAGTATTTGAACAAGAGGAGAATGAAGCAATGGATACATTGCAGATGGAACCAACAGATCGAGAGGATATTGAACCAAATACATAGGAGATTGAACCAAATGCAGGGGAGATTGAACCAAATGCAGGGGAGATTGAACCAATGTATCAAGAGGAGATTGAACAAAATGTAGGGGAGATTGAACCAAACGCAGGGGAGATTGCACCAAATGCATGGGATATTGAAGCAATTGATTCATTGGATGTAGAGAATAAAGAAATTTATTCATTGGAAGCAGAGTTCAAAAGTAAATGAATTACACAAGAGGATATTTAAGAAATGATGCCAATGCATTTTGAAGTGCATGAACCAATGAATGGAAACATGATTGAACCAATTGTACGACAGAATGAAGCACTTGATTCACTAGATGCAGAGAAAAAGAACAAAGGGAACAAATGAAAGAAGCTGATGGTGGACTCCGAGAATATTCTAGCTAGGATCAACCGGAGCAAGGTGGTGAACTCCGAGAATATTCTAGCAAAAAACACTAGGAGCAAGAAAAAAATGAATTTGAATTATTAATTTGAATTTGTATGATGAATTTGAACTACTGTCAATGTTGTTATTGAATTCGAACTAGTGTGATGCTCCCAAGTTTGTATTTTGGATAATCCCATAATGTATGTGTTATTGAAAATTGCTATGGTCATCCACCTAGTTGCTTAGCACTGCTCAGTTTTGCCCTCGACATGTGGTTAACACACGGGGTTTAGCTAGTTCATGGCTTAAACCATAGCAAACATTGACCAATTGATCTAAAATTTGGCATCATGCGTATCTTGGATTGATTTACCATATGAAATTGGAAATTTTGGGTTTACTTGTAATGAACCACATTTTTCTTTTTCTAAGTGATTAAATTCAAAAAATGGTTTTAGGGTAAGTTTAATTAAAAAAAGTCAAAACATAGTGTAACCTTCGCATGGAGTCTTGTTATGTTACCTACAACCCTAAACCACTTCTTAAACCCTTCTTGGAATGAGATACTAGCTATGAAAGATGCATGGCTTTCTACTCAAGCAACCTCCAAAATAACCCATCCCAAAGTATACTTTGTCTAAATGAGGACAAATTTGTAACACTTGTGTATCTTTGAGTTGAAAACAATATAATGTCGGCCAAGATGGATTATTTTGTTCAAATAACACATTTTCCATTTTTTATTCCAAAAGCTTGAATTTCCCTTACTCATTTTTTTAATCTGACAGCCCTTGTTTTCCTTAGATCTACTCAGTTTTCCCCACCCGCTAAAGTTTTCCTCACTTTTCCCCTTTCTCCTATCTAAGTTTGGCTGCGCTCTGATTGGTCGAGATGTATGTCACACGGATCTTGGCAAACCACCCCTAGATACATCATGATCCGACGTGCTGGAGGTCTCGCTCTCCCGATGGGCGCACCTACCTTGTACAGCGAGGAGAGACCGATAGGCTGGATGTCTCTCCCACCCTTCCCCAGTCGCACGTATACCAGCTGCATCAACTGGAGATCAGTTTGGCAGCGCTCACATTGGTCGAGATGTATGTCACACGGATCTTGGCCAACCACTGTTGGATACATCATGATCCGACGGGCTGGAGGTATCTCTCTCTCATTGGGAGCACCTACCCTGTACGGAGAGGAGAGCCCGACGGGCTGGATGTCTCTCCCCCCTTTCCCTGTCGACGTATGATGCGTCCAAAATTGAAGCATATTTAACTTTTGTTTTTTTGCATAAATAGAGTAGGGATTTTGGTATTTCACTACGCCTACGCGCGCTATTTTGTTCTTGATTCAAGAAGATCCCAAATCATGGAGTCATATATGAACATATCTATTAGAGCTGTCATATTGTGTAATTATATGATATTTCTAAGTGATAAAAGTCATTTTATGAATTTACCTTCGCACCTAGAAGAATACCAAACAAGGAGGAGGCACCGGTACTGATAACGACCACTGGTATGGGCAGATCCCGCCCGTACCGTCCGCCCGTACCAGGCGCCATCACGACCGCCTCGTCAAATACTTCTCTCTGGCAAAGATGAGAGGGAGATCCGACATACATAGCCACCAGAAACCACGAAACACCACATCTGAGAGGGATCTGAAGGAGGAACTTGGCTGGGGTAAAATCCCTGCTGATCCACGGATCATTGGAGGACAACACATCATCTACTTCATCATCAACCACTGAATCTTCATCACCACCATTACTCCATCTTTGATCTATTAGATCTCTTTGTAATTCCAGATCCAATTATGGTTTGCATTAGATCTACCCCCATACTTTAGTCCATTCATTTGATTATGATGATGTTTTTGATTGCTTCATGAGTGAGTAGTTCCTTTGTTCTTGGGGAGATAGACAAACCCTAGCACAATTATGAACTTGTAATAAAGATGATCTATTCTTGTGTCCATATGACTTGCTTGTGTATAATATAATTATGATTGACATTTGATCTCTCTCTTTAGATGGTATGCATAGTCGGTCGCATATCATTTTCCTTCGGGACTAAAGGGAGGGAGAAATCCTTTGGACGTGTCTTGGAAGCGTACCCGGAATGCCACATGACAGATTAGTGTCGGCTCGTAACCTACATGGTCAAAGGGGGATCAAAGAGGGACTCCCTAAGCTAACTATGATATCCATGGGGAAACCCTTAATTCCGGTGGTTTGTATAGGTGATTGCTCTCAGACATCACAGTGGTTATTTAGAGGTGACCTCACACTTGGCTCAACAAAGTGGCTCCCTACGAGCCTTGTCGTGAACATCTTATTATGGGGCTCTCTCCACACATATCATGACACAAGGAGTATGTTATCTTGATTACATATAACAATAATACTATGCTAGTGGTGTATCCTACGTCCCCGAGAATGTTTTAGCCCTATTGAGTTCAACCACGCTTTCACATAAACTTGTTACTTGTTTTAATTAATTTTCTGCAAACAACCATAAATCATTCAAACACCCTTTACTTGAGATCAAAGACAGCTTACAAGTATACTTTGGTAGAGAGTAACGAGGGGCATAAAGACCTTTACCAATAGCTCTTTGTGGGTTCGATATCTTTACGTCTAAACTAGCTACAATTTATTTGTGCACTTGTAGTCATCAAGCTATTTTCTGGCGCCGTTGCGGAGGAGCTAAGCGCTTTTGGTCTTTGTTTTTAGTTACTTATTTTACTTATTGTTTTACTAAAGTTGTTTATTAGTTTCAGCTGATACATTATGGGAGAGTACCAACATATAATACAACTTGAGATTGTAAGGAATTCCGGTCCGCCCATGGATGCTTATTTAAAATCCAATAATCCAAGAGGGTATGATATTAACCCCATGCTTTTGGATCTATTGCATGCAAAGAAATTTGCAGGAGCTGGTACGGAAGGTCCGTATGAGCATGTAGGGTTCTTTGAAGATATTTGTGGGACTTTGCACCTCAATTTACAAACTAAGGATGAGGTTAAGTTTGCTCTCTTTGCTCAAACTCTCATTGATGAGGCCCGTTCTTGGTACATCCAAAGTTCTGCAAAAATTACTAACTCCTGGGAGAGGCCGGGCTCTCTATTCTTAGTTGATTTCTTTCTGAGGACAAAAACTCTTGGCGCAAGGCGCATGATTACAAATTTTAAAGGAAAACCTGAAGAAAGCTTGCATGAAGTGTATACAAGATTTCAGGGGTTGCTTGATCGCTGTCCCCATCATAATTTCCCACCTTGGCTAGTGATACACACCTTCTACGCATGTTTGAATGATAATAATAGAAATGAACTTGATTCCCTAACTAATGGGTCGTTCATCGAATTCAGTGTTGAGAGGGCATGGAACTTGCTAGATATGGTGAATAGGATAGAGAAATCCTATTGTGAGGCAGAGTTTAACAAGGAGAACCCCATAGAGTATAATTGTTTAAAAAGGTTTCTAGCTTCAGGAAAGGTAGGAAAAATGCTTGGGAATTTTAATCTTGACCATCACATGGTCATTAAAATTACTAGATCTTATGCTGACTACATGCATATTCCAAAAGATTGGGAATGCTATACACCACCTATGGAAGAAAAACCCTCTAAAACTTGCCACGATGATAAATATTCAAAAATACAAAACAAAATGTTAGCCGAAGAGGAAACTATTCTAAATAAGGTAATGGATAGTAGGGGTGAAGGAAATATAAGAATAGGAAGATTAACTAGGGACTTGGGAGCCATTAAAGAAAATATTGGGATAGTAAAAGAACTTTTGGAACCCAAATTATTCAAGGAAGAAGTTATAATGGTGACTAAAGAATCCTACGAAATGATAAGGGGCAATATTGATGATAAGAATAGAAGTCAACAGAAAATTCCTTTCTGTTTAGGAGGGATCACCTATGTAGAATTCTGTGACTTAAGTTCCTCAATAAACATCATGCCTTACACTATTTATGCAGAATTGCGTGATCACCTTGATGAATCTTACCTTGAACCATCAGAAGCTACTTTTATGTTCTCTAATTAAACTTTGCATCCTACTTGCGGGATACTTCACAATGTTTGCATTTCTGTTGGGGCTTCTGTGTATCTAGTTGATTTTCATATTATCGAAATACCTTTGAACCCCAGTTGCCTAGTGATTTTTGATAATCGTTTTTACAACTCTATGAACATTGATATTTACAACAAAAAGCAGGCTTTATCTTTGCAGCTTGGTGAAGAAACTGTAGAAATAAACTACAGTCAATTCACGAGACTACCTTATGAGAAGAAAATTGATATTAAGGAGGAGAAGACTATTGAAGAATTGGTAGCAATTTATTTTTGCACACCACAATTTGAATTGGAGAGAAGTTTGACAAGTGATGATTCCCTTGCCACCGACTCTGCAAAAAGAAGATTTGGATGAAATCGTCAACACCACACCGGAGGCCGAGCCAGGTCTCAGGGAAGAATATGAAGAACTTGAAAGAAAATGGGACGAGGATCCACCGCCTATTGTTTTAAAACCTCTCTCTTTAGGACTCAGGTATGAATTCTTAGATAAGGAAGGTAAATGCCCAGTAATTTTAGATGATAAGCTCTCTCCAGATGAAAGAACGAAATTGATAGAAGTACTTGTCAAACAATGAGAAATCTTTGGATACACTCTTAATGACATAAAAGGTATAGACCCCACCATAGTAACTCACAAGATACCTATGGTTGAAGATGCTAAACCATTTGTTGATAATCAGAAAAGGTTAAATCCTAAAATGAAAGAGGTGGTAAGAAAGGAAGTAATTCGTATGTTGGAAAATGGTATTATCTACCCAATTTACGATAGTAAATGGGTGAGTCCAACTCATTGCATACCTAGGGAAGGATGCATAACAATAATTAATAATGATAAGGATGAATTAATCCCAGCTAGAACAATAGCAGGATATAGAATGTGTATTGACTTTAGGAAGTTGAATAAAGAAACCATAAAAATGCATAAGCAACTTCCCCTCATTAATGATATTATGGAAAGGATGTCCGCTAATTCTTACTTTTGTTTTCTTGACGGATATTCTGGCTATTCTCAAATAGCTATCTAGCCCGAAGATCAAGAAAAAACTACTTTCACATGTCCCTATGGAACCTATGCTTATCGATTAATGCCTTTTGGATTGTGTAATGCAGCTGCTACTTTTCAAGAGTGTGTTCTAAAGATTTTTTATAGTTTTGTGGAAAGTTCCATGGAAGTTCTAATGGATAATTTGGTTATCTATGGAACTACTTTTGAACAATGTCTCTATAATCTTAATAGAGTTTTTTAGCGGTGTAAACAAACCAAGATGGTACTAAATTGGGAGCGCTGCCGCTTCATGGTAAGGGAAGGCATAGTTTTCAAGCATAAGGTTTCTGAAAAGAATATTAAGATTGATAGTTCGAATTTAGCCACTTTAGAAACACTTCGAATTCCGCAAGATATAAAAGGGGTGAATAATTTCCTTGGACATACCGGTTTATATAGACGCTTTATTAAAGATTTTTCTAAAATAGCCGCCCCTTTAACTCGTCTCTTAGATAAAGATACTCTCTTTACTTTTGATAGAGATTACCATGATTCTTTCAAACAGTTAAAAAAGGCACTAATTTCTGCACCAATTATTCAACCACCTAAATGGGACGAACCATTTGAAATTATGTGTGATGCTAGTGATTATGCTATTGGGGATGTTTTAGGACAAAGAGATGGTCCTAATCTAAATGTTATTCAATATGCTAGTCGCGTCTTTAATGATGATCAAAGGAACTGTGCGACAACTGAGAAAGAATTCCTAGCTGTCGTTTTTGCTTGTGATAAGTTTAGACGCTATATCATCAATTCAAGAGTAATAGTTCATACTGAGCATCAAGCTTTGAGACATCTTCTAGCTAATAAGGATGCTAAACCCCGTCTAATTAAATGGGTTTTGTTACTACAAGAATATGACTTGCAGATAGTAGATAGAAGGGGAAAGGATAACCCTGTGGCCAACCATTTGTCATGGATGGAAGGAATAATGGAGGATCCTATTTTAATGAATCTATGCCTGGTGAATATCTTGCAGCTATAGAACCATGTGATCCTTGGTTTGCAGATTATGCTAATTTACTAGTAGGCAAGTTTTTGCCGAAAGGAATGGATTACAATCAAAGAAATAAATTCTTCAATGATTTAAAACATTACTTTTGGAATGGCCCTTACCTATATAGGCATGGCATAGATGGCATAATCAGGAAATGCGTACCCGAGCACGAGGCAAAAGATATCCTTAAAGCTTGTCACGATAGTCCCTACGGTGGGCATCACGCTAGTAATCGCACCACAGCCAAAGTCTTGTAGTCAGGTTTCTACTAGCCTACACTAGTTAAAGAATCACGAATATGTTAAAAATTGTGATGCTTGTCAATGTATGAGTAATATAGGAAAAAGACAAGAAATGAATATGAAATATAACTTAGTAATAGAGCCATTTGACGTATGGGGAATGGACTTTATGGGACCATTTGTTCCCTATAATGGTTATACTCATATTCTTGTTGCTGTTGATTATGTTACTAAATGGGTTGAAGCTATACCCACAGCTCATGCAGATGCAGCTACTTCCATTAAGATGGTCAAGGACATCATCTTTCCTAGGTTTGGAGTACCCCGATTTTTGATTACTGATGGAGTAACTCATTTTATGAAGGGAACTTTTGACAAGATACTTCAAAAATATGGAGTAGACCACCGGGTAGCCTCGCCTTACTATCCTCAAACCAGTGAACAAGTGGAATTATCTAATAGAGAAATTAAGGTCATACTCCAGAAAATGGTGAACATGTCAAGACAAGACTGGGCTTTGAAGCTTAATGATGCATTGTGGGTGTATCATACAACATTTAAGAACCCCATGGGAATGACACTATACAAAATGTTTTATGGTAAAAATTGCCACCTTCCATTAGAACTCGAGCATAAGGCCCAGTGGGCTATCAAAACTAGGAATTTTGACTTTAAAACTGCAGGGGAAAAATGACTCTTGGACATTCATGCTTTAGATGAACTCATGAATGAAGCTTATGAAAACACTAGAATATTTAATGAAAAGGTTAAAAAGTGGCATGACAGAAAGTTAGAGGGTAAGGGATTTAAAACCGGAGATAAAGTTTTGCTTTACAATTCTAGGCTTAAGATTTTTGTAGGGAAATTGAAATCCAGGTGGGAAGGACCATACAATGTTGAAGAAGCATATTCATCAAGAGCGGTAAGGCTGAAAAATACTATGCCCTCTTCTTCATCCTAGATTGTTAACAGGCAGTGATTAAAGCATTATAGAGTTAGTGAAGTAAACACTGTGGAATTGATCTCTTTGATCCCAGCTGAAGAATACAACGAGCAAAAGCTAGGTAACAAAGTGTCAAATACTTAGTTCTGCTACTTTGGAAACTTTTTGGTTGATTCTATCTTTTCTTCGAACTCATCTAGTTTTTATGGTTAGTCTGAATGGTTTTTCGACCTAGTATGAGTGGACCATATGGTCGGACGCGCCCGTACCACTGGTTGTTAACCATTCGGAATACCAAAGCCGAATATCTTGGATTCAGTACGACCGGACAGTACGGCCCGACGCGCCTGTACCGATGGTCGTTACCAGTACTATTTCCTCCATGTTAACTCTCTGAATAAAAAAGAAGTGGTGGTAAGGAGTCCTTATGGGGGCGCGGTACGGATGGAACTCGCTCATACGAAAGCTCGTGACCAATTGTGGCCCCCCTTAACCTACTAGTTTTGCTTTTTAATTTGCACTTTTTCTTCCTTCTCGCTCCCATCCATCTTATTTTAGATCTAGAACTTCTTTTTGTCCTTTACAATGAAACCTTAGATCTCACTTGATTATTCAAGGTCCATGCAGCCTTTTCATATTAAGCAGATCTGGGCCAAGAAGGAGCACGTTTCTGAAGGGAGAGCCAAGAAGGAGGGATCTGAAGGAGATACTTCTTCCTCCTCCAACCACGAGTCCAAACGAGTGGTTCCACTCCCAAATTGGGAAGATATGTTCCTGTAGAAATTGGTGATGCTCATACACGTGGAACAAGGAAGGAAGAAAGGAGAATCTCCACTCAACCCCTATAGGTATAACCTTCATGGATCTTCTCTTAAATCACCTCCAGAAACCTCTTCCAAGATTCAAGAAAAGATCAAGAATGTGGGGCCCCCGGATTAATCCTCCGAGAATCCCTGTTATGCATACAACCACGACCCCATGATCAGTTAGTCGTGGCACATAACCGACAAGTATCATTACAACATCCGAGAATATACCGAATTACAAGACTTACATAAATGTCGTTATGGCTACATCAATAATCATCAGCGGAACATCGCCAAGCGTAGATCCCGAGCCATGCCTTAACCTACAGGCAACTGACTGGGAGAACGTCCTAGCTCGCGTAGTCGCCAACATCATCTTCTTCTTGATATCTGACCAAGTTAATAGCCAGGGAAAATGCCAGTGAGTACTTTGAATGTACTCGCAAACCACCTTAATGTAACAATAATAACAAGAGGATATGCAGTATGGCTGTGGTATTAGAATGGGCTCCAAGAGAGGTTCTTTTCTCAAATAGTTTCTCTTGTAGATATAGCATCTACATATATTTGTTGAAAACTTTTGTAAACATTTTGGAAACCATTTTAAAAAGTTTTGGAAAACATTAGGACTGGGTCATCCATTTGTTCCTTTCTCCCGGTCGTCCCACGACCAAACTCCTTCCATCCCTTTCTGACCATCCCATGGTCAAAACATTTCCAAAGCCATTTCTTTTCAGAAATCCTTTTTGAAAACAAAACCAGCACCGCTCTACAGCAACCTTCCCAACTGTCCATGACCACAGACGCGGCTATTCAAATAGATTTACACTCTGTAGAGGTTGTACACTTTACCCACACCATCCGGGTACACTACCCTGATCTTCACCGATCATGGGTCGAGTAACCGATCAAGACTCTCCGGATGCCCACTCCAATATAAGTGCCTACCCTATGAGTGTTAATCCCCTCAAAACCGGGACGTCGGGCGAGGACCAATCGGAGCGCTTTTTCCACTTCTCGAGTGTGCGCTTTCAATGAGGGGCTCATAGTAACGCGTGGAGGCCTTCCGACCCTTTGTTCCTTCTCCCGGTCAATGTCCCACATGGGCCGTTTGTCCAGAGAAGGCCCACCCTCCAGGGATCGCAATCCTCTCTAGTAGTTGCGAGGCAGCTCATACCAGAATAGACAAACATCAAATCTAGCCCTGTCCCATACCAGAGTAATGTGGTTGCACGGGTTAATTCTTCTAGCAAAACTGCAAAGAACCGGGTGCATTTTTGTAAACCTTTTTCCTCCAGGATTTGGTAAAACAAAACCTCTTTATTTCTCAATATCTCTTGGGAGGTCCCACCTCACTAAGGTTTTATCAGAAATCATTTAGTAAAACTTTTTCCGGGGTCTTCCCATCCTCTAGCTTTGCTTCGGCTAAATCGGGGGTCTCCAAAGGGTTATGGTGATATACACCATCTATTCTACTAGGGACAAGTAGGAGTCACCAAGGGGGTTGTACTTAACAGTACAGAAGTGTAATAGTTCGGAGGAGCCAAACCACTACTATATATATACATCAACATAAAGTAAAACGATGCAGTTTTAATAAACAGTAGTTAAAACATGCATAAATAAAACAGTAGGACAAGGCTTATGAGCAAGAAGGTGGCTTGCCTGAGATCAGCAATATGGCATAAATGTCCCTGGACTTCTTCTTTAGGTAACCCTGAATACCAATCCCAATAATAAATACCACTTCTTCTGCTCTCCGAATTCATCGCAACTATCGTCGTTCTGACAGCACATGCAAGTAAACCAAACCACAATCAACACAGGGCATACCAGCATCAATACATACAGCAAGCTATTGAATAATACCTAATTAAGATTCAGGTGGTTTTGAGAGGATTGGATTTAGGAGATTGAGATGGCCTTGGAGAAGGGGATGAACACTCCTTAGGGTTTATTGTCGAGGAACTACCTAAGAGGGGGTTTTGGAACCAAGGACATATTCTATATGATACCATTGTGAAAACTTGATACCAACAGATAGGAATTGGTATAATGAATCCAACAAAAGTGGTTTTACGATTTTATCATTTACCAAAGATTTATAGTGAATAAGACTCTAGTTTTAGGAAATAATTCACTAGAAATGTTCTGGAGCTCCAAATATTATTTCCTTGGATGGTTAGGTAGGGCTTGATGTACTTGTTCACTGAGAGTTGGAATCAGGTCAAGATAATTGCCAAAATGCCCTCAGGAAATTCCCAAAGACAGTTCTGTAGCCAACTTGTCTTTTTCACATTATTTTAATCTACAGAGGGTTTTAGTAGGAGGTAAAGGGCAATGGATAGGTATGGTAAATACCTCCCAGTACCAACTGGAATCACTCTTTTTGGATTTACAAAGCTACTGTAGTGATTTATCTAGTGATAACACTAGGGATAGAAATGTTTAATTTAGTAAAAATCATCAGAAGGCCAATAAATCTGAAGCTCCTAGATTTTGACATATCCTGATGTAACACTTCCTAGGAATTGGAATCAGGTCAAAACAAGTTATAATTTGACCTAGGGAAATTTCTAAAGTCAGAATAGGATTGTTCTTGTTATTTTTACTACAGGAGAACAAAAGCTCCATTTGGATTGAGACCCAGGCCAGGAGATAGGTACAGGTAATACCTACTAGGGGCACTTGAGTTTACCCCATTTGGAGTTGTATAACTACTGTAGTGAATTTAGAGGTGAATAAACCATACACATAATAGTTTAATTCACAGAAAAACATCCAAGGCTCAATAAATCATGAGCTCCTAGATTTAGATAGGTATTGATGTACCACATCACAGGGATTTGGAATTGGTTCAATTAGACTAAAGATTTGAGATAGGGAATTTTCTAGAGTGAGGAACTCATAGTTTTTGTTATTTTTATTAAGGCCAAAATGTTGTTCACCTGGGCATGAGATCACGGTCCAATGATAGGTGCAAGTAGTACCTACCAGAGGCAGTTGGCTTTACTCCAATTGGAGTTATATAATTCCCTGAGGAAATTATCTAGTGTAATGGACACCTTATAGTAGATTTATTTCCAGGACATAAATAAAATATATCTGGGCAAGGTCCTGGCTCTGCGTGCTGCACCAAACACACAGGAACATATGGGAATTTTGTTTGGGAAAAAATACTCTATTTTCCATTTTTATTTGGATTTAAAATGAGCAGGGGTTTAACAGATCTACTGGATTTAAATAAAAAGGAAAAAGCAGCAGGTCATTGGGAACGGTCTGCTTGCCGTCGCCACTGCTGGGCGGCCCAGTAACGTCATGGCGCCCTGCTTAAACGTGAGAGAGGCCTGCCGCCACGTGACAGCGGATGGCCAGGGGGGTATCGGTCATCCGGGGCCGTTCGATCTAGCCGAGATCGACGGCTCCTGCTTGTCTCCTTCCTCTATCCTAGCCTGACGAGGGAAACCCTAGGGGGCGGCGACGGCGAGGTCAGGGAGGCTCACCGGGGGCTCGGTAGGCGGCGAGGAGGGGTGGAGGCAACGCGGCGCTCAACAGCGAGCCTAGGGAGGGGAGGCATGAGGGGTCTCCGCACCGGGAACTGGCTCGCGCGAGGACGCCCGAGGGAGGACTCGTCGGAGCTCGGCCGAGAAGCAACCAGGACCTGCTCCATGATGAAAAGAATGGTACTGTTAGATGCAGGGGATCTAGGAGAGTCCAGGAGGGAGACATGCAGGGGAAGGGGAGCGGAGGAGAGGGAGCTATGCTCAGATCTTGGAGATGGCCGAGGAGGCCATTCTCTCCTTCCTCCGTGCAGAGCAGGGCAGGGGAGAAGGAATGGAGCTAGGGGTGGTGAGGGGAAGGGGAGGAAGCAAATGAGGGGGCAGGGGCGTGCTGGGAGGGCCTCTGGCCTATATATATCGAGGTGGGAGCTCTAGAGGGATAATGCCCATTTTGGACATGGAGGAGGGGGACTGCTGGCCAGGGATTGGTCCAGAGGGAGGTGGGAAGGGGGTAGGAATGGTATTGGTTAGGCAGAGAGGGGTGGGGTTGCTGTGGTGATTAAATGAGGTAAATCCTTGCAATATTGGGGATTGTCTCTCTGTCTATTAGCACATGGGCCCAAGATGTCAGTGCTACAATAGATTAGCTACAGTACTGGTCGACCAGAGGAGAGAAGTGTGCTATACAAGCCTGGTGGAGAGACTTTGATCTTGATTTAGTTCAATTCTAGCTAGATTTGCCAAATTGGGGAAATAGATGGTTGTGAAACAAGTTCAGAAACTTGCATTGGCCAGGATGAGGAAATGGTACTGGTAGATGGGTAGGGTTAATATGCCTCTCTAGGATTTATTTGGGATTTTTAAGAAGATTAGAAGTCCTCCTAAAATCCTTTATTCAAAAAGTTTAGAAGTAGTTTCTAGAAGATCATTTGATATTTTTACATGGGACAAGGTTGGTTTCTAGTTTGAGAGGGTCCCAAATGTGAGTGCACACTTAGGGGAATTTTCCCAAGATTTATTGAGGAATAAAAGTATTTAAAACAATTATTATTCCAATTCAGCCATTTTAGAAAATAGGCAAAAAGAAATAATAAAGCTTCTCAAAAATATTTATTTTTGAGGTGGAAAGATAGGGTATGATATGTGAAACTCACATGAGCCAAAAGTTACGGAAGTGTTTTGGCAAAAACCAAACTTTCCTTTATGGAAGAAGTTTTGGGGATTTTATCTATTAAAGGAGATTTATAGATTTGGGGCCATAATAATTATGGATAATTATTGATAAATCTTTATGATCATTGATGATGTAGGCAAGGTGTAGCAAGCATTTGCAACCTTGGGTTTGGAGAATCTAAGTTGATTTTGGTGAAATACCCTAGATTAAGGATCTAGGGTGATGTTAATTTCATACCATCAAAACATGGTTGTATCTTGGAGTTCAGATCTCCCCTTGGGGCATGGGGTAGATGGATGGATAGAACAAGTGATGTACGTCAACATGGTATAGAGGTTTGAGCTTGATCCTGCTTGGGCTCACCAAGACAAGCTTTCAAAGTTTAAATAAAATAAGCCTGCCAAAGCAGATTATCAACTAGCCTTCAAAACCTTGTGGGTTTAAACAGCTCAATGATCCAATTGGAACAAGTGAAGTAGGTAATTATAGACCTATATGAGTAGAACACAACCATGCAAAGAGTTAGTCCATAAAAGGTTGGATGGTGGTGTGAGCTTCTATCAAAGTAGGCATGTTGACTAGATTTGCAGGAAAAGTTATTTTCTTGCCTGCAAAACCATCAAGAACAAGTGAGTTGGAGGGAGATCTAACCAAGGGCAAGAGTGGGAATTGGTATTACTTAGGATGGTTAACAACATGGTTCAAGTGCATTTCAAAAAATGCACAAGGGTTGAGAAAGGGAGGCATTCAAAAGGTGATGTTGGAAACCGATTTCCAGACTCGGCCAAATTTGGCAGATTTAGGGTTTTTGACTAGAATGTGGGTGGTGGTGATTTTGATGGGTTTCAAGGTACCAAAGCATCATCAAGTGGATGTGGTTGAAGAGTAGATTGAGTAGAAGGGTTCCATGCTTGATATTGGTCCTCATTGACTTGGAAAATTCTAGTAGGGATTTCTTCAGAATTGATCTGGTTAAGAGTTTTAGATGATCACTTAGTAGCTAGGGATCAGATCCAGATTGTATTCTTTCTTAGGGTGGGATGGTTTGGAGACATCTTGATCCTAGTGATGAGCTCCTAAAGTAGCTCATACTATCTCCTAAGCAGATAATTCAAACAGCAAATCAAGGCAACTCATCTTACAAACAATTTAGCTACTACTGGGGTTACCACCAAGCTTAGCTTGAGGTAAGGATGGGTATTTTGGAATAGGTTGGAGTTTGAACAAGGTAAGGTCCTTGGTATCTCTACCAAGAGTAGAATTCAAAAGCTTACAAAAAGGTTTTGGAGAACCTAGAGGTAAGAGTAGTTGAAGGTTCTGACTTGAAAACATAAGGAGATTATATTATATAACTCTCCATAGTTTTGTCAATAGAAGTTACAAAAATAGTTTTGGTTGCATAAGCATCTTGGCTAATGTTTTGAAATGCCAGGACATTTGAGAATATGGAAATTAAGCCAAGACTATTTTGGGAAGTAGCTTTTGTCAACTAGTGTTAAGGTAAGGAGTATATCATCTAATACACATTCATATGCATAAGCATATCCAAACAACAAGAAAACACTTCAGCAATGAACAGGAAAAAGTTTTTGTTCCCCCTGATTTTTGCATTCTGGACAACGAATTATGGTTGCAGAAATTGGGATGTTATAGATCTTACCCCCTTAAAAGAATCTCGTGCCGAGATTCAGGAGAGTAGGGTTAGGGGATTTTGAGTCGGGTTGATACTAGGTGTCTTACGCATACTATCTAACGGACTCCGTCTTTGAAAGTGGCTACTCTGTCGATGAAGTTGAGCTTCAGTCTTCCGGGATGCATGGATAGTTGGGCAGAGTCTATTCCTGATTGCGAGGGATGACATTCTTTTCCTTCCGGACTCTATATCTCGAGGGCTTGGACTAGGCAGACTACCTTGATGCTGAGCTTTCCAAAGTGCTCGTCGGAGGGTAGAATCTACAGCTAGGAGTACCTCCCTCTAATGGTACACAGCTCTTCCTTGGGGTTGTAGCGTATCCTATTAACGACGTTGGGGGCCAGGCTTCTGGTTTTTCTCCTGGCGAGGGTTTACTCTATTTATGTGGGAAAGACTTCTTTCCCCCCTTAGGATTTGACTGGGTTACCTCTGAGATAACGCATTCCTTCCTTCTCGACTTCATTGGCGGCGGTTTGGAAGATTGTCTTTCCTCTCTTTCCTGGAGTCGAGGTCTTCGGAAGGCGTCCGTGGAGCTATGGCCTGTGGGGCTTATATACTACTATTATTCATACTAAGCATGTTAGAGTCATTGGAGTCTCACGTCCTCTAAGCATTAAGGACCTCGGGGTTAGCGGTTTGGCGGTCCTTCAGATGGGTCTTCAACTGAAGTAGCGGAGGGACTTTGTAGAATCTTCAGTTAGTTTCTCATCAGATAACTCACGGGTTGTTGCTTGGCCGGAAGACTTCGGAGTCGGAGATATTTTCTGAAGTATCTTTTGGTAGACAGTCTTCTGAAGATTGAGTGGAAAGACGCAGTCTTTCCACCTTAGAGCTTCACTAAGGTGCTTCAGGGGGTTGCGGATCTTCTGTCTTGGAGTGCTGACCCGATGTTAGCGGAAGGCTGTATCTTTCTGGAGTCTTGAGATGCTGTCCTTGTCTTTAGGGAACTGAAGTATTCGGGCCTTCTAGTGAGGTACTTCCCGTTGGTTGGGCAGAGGGATCTATTACTAGTTAGCCTCTCGGGGTTGTGGGAAGTCTTAATATACCAGGGGTAGTCAGATTGTCACTTCTTGTCTTGGTTGACTTGTCGGGCAGTTTCTTGCGGATATTGAGGATCCTTTGGTGATTGACTTCTGGCTTTCAACGGAATTCTTGCTTTAGTAGACTGATGAACAAGGGAGTGTGGTGCTATTGACGAGTCTTGCACAGTGAGTTGGACGAGGTATGCCATTCTGCTGAGGTCAAATCTGCGAGTTGATTCTGGCTTGACGATGTCGAACTCCTGGTTCTTGCGATGCTTTTCCTCTCATATGCTCTCGAGGTTAGTCTGGTTCTCATTACCGACACCTAACACAGGGTTTTTCCGGAGATACTAGGTGGGTTATCGCTCCTCGAGTCACATTTTTAAGGAGGTCAAGGCAAACCAGAGCATACAAACAAGGCGAACAGAGCGAGGGGCTCGCAATGTCCTCGGCAAACAACATGCATAAAGCAACACAGGATGCACTTAGGCAAGCAAACATGTCAACTCTAGGGACCAAGGAGTTAAATACTCGCGATGTAGGGGAATCTTATTCTTGGGACTATCGACCCTCAATATCGTATTTCTTCCAGTCAGAGTCACTATCTTGCTGATAAAGCCTTCATCGTATCTTGGGCGCTTCTTGGTAGAGAAACACCTGAGGTCTTGTGATTATGAGGATTCCGCTGGTAGAGCGATATTGTAGTCTCCTTGTGTTTGCTGTAGTTGCTTGTCTTCATCTTGTTCTCATTGTATTCACCGGGTTCTAGATCCTATTTATTTAAAATCCGGAGGTTTGAAGTTTGGGATCAAGAGTTGGAGTAAACCATTTTCAAAAGCTTTTACTTAGAGTAAGAGAAGAAGTAGAACCTTTTGAAACTCATTGAGAAACTATTTTTCGAAAGCCGGGGTTTTCAAAAATAAGTTTCCTGTCTAGCGACCATGCTAACTAAGGTTCTCCTATAGTCAGGATGGCTCTGATACCAAGTCTGTAGGGCCCTCGGATTAATCGTTCGAGAATCCCTATTATGCATACAACCATGACCCGATGATCAGTTAGTCGTGGCACATAACCGACAAGTATCATTACAACATCCGAGAATATACCAAATTACAAGACTTGCATAAATGCCGTTATGGCTACATTAATAATCATCAGCGGAACTTCGCCAAGCGTAGAGCCCGAGCCATGCCTTAACCTACATGCAACTAACTGGGACAACGTCCTAGCTCGCGTAGTCGCCAACATCATCTTCTTGATATCTGACCAAGTTAATAGCCAGGGACAATGCCAGTGAGTACTTTGAATGTACTCGTAAACCACCTTAATGTAACAATAATAACAAGAGGATATTCAGTATGGCTGTGGTATTAGGATGGGCTCCAAGAGAGGTTCTTTTCTCAAATAGTTTCTCTTGTAGATATAGCATCTACATATATTTGTTGAAAGCTTTTGTAAACATTTTGGAAACCATTTTAAAAAGTTTTGGAAAACATTAGGACTGGGTCACCCATTTGTTCCTTTCTCTCGGTCGTCCCATGACCAAACTCCTTCCATCCCTTTCTGACCATCCCATGGTCAAAACATTTCCAAAGCCAATTCTTTTCAGAAATCCTTTTTGAAAACAAAACCACCACCGCTCTACATCAACCTTCCCAACTGTCCATGACCACGAACGCGGCTATTCAAATAGATTTACACTTTACCCACACCATCCGGGTACACTACCCTGATCTTCACCGATCGTGGGTCGAGTAACCGATCAAGACTCTCCGGATGCCCAGTCCAATATAAGTTCCTATCCTATGAGTGTCAATCCCCTCAAAACTGGGACGTCGGGCGAGGACCAACCGAAGTGCTTTTTCTACTTCTCGAGTGTGCGCTTTCAATGAGGGGCTCATAGTAACGTCGGGCGAGGACATTTGAGAATATGGAAATTAAGCCAAGACTATTTTGGGAAGTAGCTTTTGTCAACTGGTGTTAAGGTAAAGAGTATATCATCTAATACACATTCATATGCATAAGCATATCCAAACAACAAGAAAACACTTCAGCAATGAACAGGAAAAAGTTTTTGTTCCCCCTGATTTTTGCATTCTGGACAATGAATTAGGGTTGCAGAAATTGGGATGTTACAAAGAACCTTGAAAAGATTTTGAAAGCTTGTGTTAAGACCATTGGGGAGGGAGTTGACTCTTACTGGATGATGGGCAAAGATCTCAAAAAGAAGGTCACTGACATTGACGGTAGAGTACAACTCCTGAACAAGATCATTATGGAGATGGCCGATGATAGGAGAACTTTAAACAAGGCAATCAAAGAATTACGTGTCAGCATCATAGAGATGTCTACTCGTTTCACGTGTATTGCTCAAGCCTACAACCTCAAGGTAGATGAAGAAGAGGAAGATGCTGACTTCTTTACTCCCAAAAAGGTGTGAGTAATCGCATGGGATTATTTGATCCACTCGGCTTGACTCCAAGCTTGAGGGGATCTATGAGAACCTTGTAATCTATCTTACATTTTTGCATATTTACTTTTCTGCACGCATGGTGAGGTTTAAATTTCTGAATTTGCACTAGTTGCATCAACTTTGAGTTCCCTTTGTTCAAGAGAAGAATTATATCTGTTGAGTTATGAGACTTTATGATAATTTAAGTTGTGTTTGATTCATGATTATTATATTAGATGATTGAACTATGTTGAGTGTTATGATACTTGTACAACTATCATAATGTTAGGGACTTCCACACCAATATAAGTATTGATTAAGTTATGAGAAGAAGAATTCTGGTAGCATATTATAATTAAGAGTTTTCAAAAGCCATTGAAGTAGTGAGCATCATCAAATAGCTTGCTAAAAAGAAAAGGAGAAAAGGGAGCAAGTAAAAATATAGACACACAAGTATCAAAAGAGAAGAAGAAAGCAGTTATCAAAAGAATCAAACATAGAAAAAAGAGAGAGAAAAAGAAAATGATCATGAATCTTCATTACTAAACTTAGTGCTACATATCTTTAAACTCCGTGATTATATGATATGTTGAATCACAAGTAGCTTCTTGTAATTTCATTGATACTAAAAAAGGTGTGGAAGCCTCTAAGTTATGTAATATCTAAGGGTATGATAATACCCCCAACGTATCTCTACATCTGATGTTGTATTCCTGTTTCAATTTCTGCCTTATTTATTGTAATGACTCGTGTCTCATGAACATGATGATCTTGTCCATAATCCACCACCTTGCTCGGGTACGAGCAAGAGCCTAGCTTGGGGGAGTTGATGCTTCCAAAATTGATTCAACAGGATCCCAAATCATGGAGTCTATGCGTGCTATTTTGTTCTTGATTCAACAGGATCGCAAATCATGGAGTCATATATGAACATATCGATTAGAGCTATCATATTGTGTAACTATATGGGAAGAATACAAAACAAGGTGGAGGCACCAGTACCGATAACGAACACTGGTATGGGCGGAGCCCGCCCATACCGTCCGCCCGTACCAGGCGCCATCGCGACCGCCTCGTCAAATACTTCTCTCTGGCAAAGACGAGAGGGAGATCTGACATACACAGCCACCAGAAACCACGAAACAACACATCCGAGAGGGATCTGAAGGAGGAACTTGGCTAGGGTAAAATCCCTGCTGGTCCACGGATCATTGGAGGACAACGCATCATCCCCATCATCATCAACCACTACATCTTCATCACCACCATTACTCAATCTTTCATCTATTAGATCAATTTGTAATTCTGTATCCAATTGTGGTTTGCATTAGATCTACCCCCATACTTTAGTCCATTCATTTGATTATGATGATGTTGTTGATTGCTTCCATGAGTGAGTAGTTCCTTTGTTCTAGGGGAGATGGAGAAACCCTAGCACAATTATGAACTTGTAATAAAGATGATCTATTCTTGTGTCTATATGACTTGCTTGTCTATGATATAATTATGATTTGTGTTTGATCTCTCTCTTTAGATGGTATGCGTAGTTAGCCGCATATCATTTGCCTTCGGGACTAAAGGGAGGGAGAAATCCTTTGGACGTGTCTTGGAAGCGTACCCGGAATGCCCCATGACAGATTGGTGTCATCTCGTAACCTACACGGTCAAAGGGGGATCAAATAGGGACTCCCTAAGCTAATTATGATATTCATGGGGAAACCCTTAATTGCGGTGGTTTGTATGGGTGATTGCTCTCAGACATCGCAGTGGTTATTTAGAGGTGACCTCACACTTGGCTCAACAAAGTGGCTCCCTACGGACCTTGTCGTGAACATCTTATTATGGGGTTCTCTCCACACATATCATGACACACACATAGAGAATGTTATCTTGATTACATATAACAATAATACTATGTTAGTGGTGTATCCTACATCCCCGAGAATGTTTTAGCCATATTGAGTTTAACCACGCTTTCGCATAAACTTGTTACTTTTTTTCCTTTACTTGTTTTAATTACTTTTCTGCAAACAACCATAAACCATTCAAACACCCTTTACTTGAGATCAAAGACAACTTACAAGTATACTTTGGTAGAGAATAACGACGGGCATAAAGACCTTTACCAATAGCTCTCTGTGGGTTCGATATCTTTATTTCGAAACTAGCTACAATTGATATGTGCACTTGCAGTCATCAACGTACGGCGGCATGGCAGTTTGAATAGCGAGCGGCGGCGCGGATCTAAGCGTGGTGGTCCGAATGGCGTGTGGTGGCGCGGATCTAAGTGTGGCGGTCTGAACAGCGTGCAGCGGCATGAACCTAAGCGTGGCGGTCGGAACGGCGTGCGATGGCGCGGACCTAAGCGTCAGGGTCGGAACGGCTTGCAGTGGCACGAATCTAAGCGTGGCGGCTGGAACGATGTGGAACAGTGAGGATCTAAGCGACTGAAATTTCTGTCTCTGTCTATCTCACTCCCGTTCACCTCCTCAGATGTGACGACGATTGAAGCCATCATCCTAAACATCAGTGCGATGACGGTGGTGCCGATAGTGGACATCGATGCGACGATGATTGAAGCCATCATCTGCAACATCACTGCAACGGCGCAGATCAAGCCCTCGTGAACCGAAGCTGTGGGAGGTAGGCCACGGCCACGACTAGCATGTCGAGGTGCACTTCGATGGTGAAGGCCGGATGTACCTTGTGGCCGGATGGATGGGAGCACTTTGCCCGTACTTCTTGGAGTACACATACGGCGAGAGGGCGGCTAGCACACCGTCCACTTAAAATTGGGAAAAATTTGAGCCCAATTTGAACCAAAATTATGTGACTTAAAATATATGTATGATTTGAATAAATTTGATATGTATTTTAGCCATGAGACCGGTGGATATGCTCTAAAGATGATTCATAAGTAGTAGTGCCTACTTTGATAATCTCTGGTGGGCTTGTATAAATTTGATCGAAATATGTATGATTTGAATCAAAACTGATATGTATTTGAGATGTGAGGATGGTGGATATGCTCTAAAGATGATTCATAAGTAGTACTCCCTCCGACCCAAATTAGTTGATTTAGATTTGTCTAGTTTTGATTGTATCTAGGCATGAATTAGTATTAGATTCATCCGTATCTTGACGAATTGGAGTCAACTAATTTGCATCGGAGAGAGTAGTACTTTCTTTGACAATCTCAGCCACTAATTTGGAACATGGAATGGATGATGCCGCCAACGTTGCAAGTCTACATGGTAGGCACGATGTTAGTGACAAAACGGTCAAAACTGATAGGGCCCGAACTTGACCCTCTAGGCATTTGGCACACCAACTATGGGCAGCTAGATCCAATGGCAAGCAACTCGGACCCCACAATGCATTCTCTCGACAACTTTGGGACCGCTAGATCCAATGGAAAGCAACTCGGGTCTCACAATGCATTCTCTCGACAACTTTGGGACTGCTAGATCCAATGGCAAGCAACTTGGGCCCCACAATGCATTCTCTCGACAACTTTGGGACCACAAAGTGACTAAATTAGCAGGAACTCACAACCATCCATTAAATAAAAATTCTACTCTCTAAGCATTACACGTGCCACCCTTCACCACAACCGCATACTGTAACTGCTAGGATGGGGATGACAACTACTAAAACTGCCCGCATGAATCTACTATTATCCTCCCCCTTCACTTGAAGTTCATGTTTTAGATTTTCTACCACTTGATTAGATACGACAAGATCACCCTCAAGTATCAACTTCTCTTTGTGAATAAGCTCTGAATTCTTCTTTTCTTCCTTGACAGTACGCTTCAGCTCGAATATCAACAGGTTTTTACGGGCCAATTCATCACCTAAATTGGCAACCATCGCCTCCGAATCCATCCTCTAGCTAGACCACTAGGTTGATTCATCTTGGTATGCAATGTACCATGGATCATCAGCCTGCATAGCACAATGTAACATCCAAAAACAAATTCAATTGAAATCAGTCTGACAGGCCATGGCGGTAATTCAAATTCAACGGTAGTACAAAGAGAAGGAGCCACCTACACTTCTGACGTGGTAGGATAAGGATAATGTGGCCACGACATGATCGATTCCCCACCCACGCCGATGTACCCGCTATGACCAGACATTGAGAGATAATTTTCACCTAAAATATCGAGGAAATTACGAGAACCGAATTGATTAGGGTGGGCAGAGCAGGAGCGAAGGTCTTACCAAGGACTACTAGCAATTGCTATGACTGTTCGTCGAGCTATGGCGGCAGAACAAAATCCCAATCATCATGGGCGGCGGACCTGCCTGCGGTCAGTACTGCCTCAACGTACAATGCGTGCGGATGAAATAGGTGCTGGAGCCATGGTTGAGGTGCAGCGCGGTAGTCCGTTCGACGCTGCCGTAGGACGGATTCGGCGACTCGCCAACGATGGCTGCTCTGTACACCAGTGGGATAGGAGCTGCTCGGGGCTGGGAGCGGATGAGAGAGAGAGCCGACCTCACGTGTCATACACGACCCCACCTGTCAATGTTTGGGGGAGTAGCTACTCTGGGATTTTTTCATATTTGCCAATTTTGCATATCTGCCAAACTTTTTCTTTAAAATTTGCATATTTGCCACATGTCAGTGACACACAAAATGGAAAATATGCAAGTTGCAAAGTAAAACATGGCAAATATGCAAATCTCCCTCCAGCCCCACATGACAGCCTCATCGGTCATTGGCTTTGACAGCCCCGCAGAACGACCCCACATGGTGGCCCCATCGTTCATTGGCTTCGATGGCCCCACAGAATGGCCCCATTTGTCATTGGCTGCACCAGCCACACAATCAGGAAGAAAGGGGCCCACAAGTCAGCGAGAGATGGATGGCTGGTCTGATGTGTATCCTGGTGATACCTTCGATCCGGATTATGTATGTAGTATAGCTCTTTTTCCCTAGTAGACCTAGGTTTATTGAATCCTCGGGAAGCAGAAAGCGTAGTGAAGTTACTTTAACGGACCTTCGGGAGTTTTAGAATTCCTTTTGTATTTTTACCAGACCAAGTGTTTGCTGTCTTTTGTTGTTGTCGATGATGGAGAGAGAGGGACTAGGGCTTTTGGTTTCACCTGTAGATGTGCAAAACATCTGATGGGAATAAAAGATAATAATAAAGTATGCATGTAATTGTTAGAGCAAGATAAATTATATGTGGGCAGTGCATCCATAATTGTTATTACCTTCGCAACCGATTATAGCAAATAACCTACTAGTCTCATCCATAGAAGAAAGAGAACTAATGATATGCATAGTGACGTCACCGTTAATCCCAAGTAAATCCCTCACATATAGCCATACTACCCCTTCTGTCATTAGGGTTCCCAACCTGCAGATTAGTCATTACTCATACTCCCTATACCTGGCTCAATCCTCGGGGTCTTGGGTACCTGACAAGTCCTTGGATTGAGGCAAGATAGGATACAATAATCATCATTCCATACAAACTAATACATGATCCCATATATGATAAATAACATGCACAAAAGCTACATGGCTATGCCGAAGCCCTTATCCCAAGGAGAATTACTCACACATAGATATGAGATCAAAGATCATAAACATTACAATAGAAATCATGAGATTGATAGCAAACAGTCTTACAATGTCGCCAATCGAAGATGAGATCTACTATTACAAGTGGTGGAGAATGGTTTGGAGATTAGATCTAAGTCTATTCCTCTGGTGGCTCTTCGGTGTTGTGGATGCAGGGTTCTGGTGGCGAGGGGCCATGGTCCAGCTCTGTTTCTCATCGCCTGACGCCTCTTTATATAGGGTTCCCTTCACCAAAGTTGTTCTGTTTAACCTAGAGGTGGCGGCGGCAACTATACGACCGCAACTATGCGGCCTAAATTTTATTCCTGCTTTATAATTGGTCGTTAAAGCGTCTGCTTCCACTTCACGGCTCATGTTTCTTCTGGTTGTTGGAAATCTCGTATCTTTGACTTTAATGTAGTAATTCCCATCATCAAACGTCATTATCTACACAGGGAAAATAGCAAGAAAGGATTGCATACCCCTTTAATCATTAGGCATTAGTGGCAGGGTTTAGAGAGATATTTCATCAAAAATATGAATAATATCTAGTTTAAATGTGGACGTAGATGGCTATATTTCAGATCCATCAACCTCCCCAAGCTTAAACTTGATCATCCTCGAGCAAGAAAACCAAAATAAAAAAAGGAACTCAGTATTTAAACTAAAATAATGAGATGATGATCTTACTCATGATTGATAGTCTCATGTTTCCTCCACTTTATAAATCTGAAAAACTGCAGCATAGATAGAGTAATGGCAAGCATAATGTACGGGTTTTTATGCATCCTTGTAGCACATCAAAATTATTGTTAACATGGATGATTCAAATGAGTAAACTTTATTCCATGTCATGTAATCAACTCATAGGCTTGCCTTTGAACAATAAAGTATAATCATGTAAAATTGAGAGTGTGAGAGTTGTCATGAAAAGCATACATACTAGAGTATATCAACTCTCCCACATCAATAAGTCAAGACTTTTCAAGTACTACTTTTACATTCATTATCCTTCAAGAATTTCAGTTCTTAAGTAATTGGGAGCATGCCAAAAAAAATTATTAGTTTATCGGGCTGTGATGGACACTCGTGGCATCACTAAGGTTTTTGTTCCTTTTGCACAATGATTACTCATATAAGCCAGAGGAGTGATTCCATCATGAACATAGCTACCCGGGAGTGCCAAGAATCTTACCCACTATAGCATTGCTGCTACATATGTTTAATCAACTCATAGCCGAAATCTAGGAGTCTCCTCCATGAAGATCGTTCGTATGCCACAGGAGTTGTTGGCATCCCATGAAGTTTGACACGCATAAAGCTATATCATTCTTATGATTAACAAGTCAAACTTTGGCATGCTCACAAAAATCGCTAAACATTAATTCAATCGAACAAATCCTTTTTAAGGGATCTATCAAGTCAATCATTATTTTCCGTGGTGTTGAGTGTCTCAAGAAATAAGCCTTCAAGACTAAGCACTACAACACCCAAGCCTTCAATTGTGAGACTTTTTCTTATTACAATTGTTTAGCAAATTTTTAGGCAAGACTTGGTTAACTACAAGAGCTGGAACAAAATGTACCCAACTAAATACCCATGCAAACAAAACTTTACTACAATATAAATACTCACTCCACCAATATAATAACTCAACATTTACTACTAACTAGCATAGGTTTCTCAAACTTCAAAAGTGGGGAGTCATACGGTGTATCTCTTATGTTTGGTTCCACTTCTCTCTTCCCTTTTGATTTGTTTCTTGGAAACTCGAAGTCAATCACCCTTTCTGCAAATACATGAGAACCTCGAGGCGGAAAGAAAAGAGAGAGGGAAAATATAGACAAATGGAGAAATATTTTTGTTGTTTTTGAGAGGGAATTAAAGAATAGAAAATTGGTGGCAAAGCTCGGCTAGAAAATGTCAAAAACAAATATCAATAACTAAAGATAAAGTGTTGGGGAAACCAACACGAGTGCTTATAAACTCGAATTAAAAACATAACCTCAAAATAAAAGCAAATTAACGCCAAATACATATAATGAGGAAAACTTCCCCAACCTTAGGCTTTTGCAAGCCTTTCAAATCATTGTGGTGGCGGGAAAAAGTCGTTACTCCAGTTCACAAATTGAGTTGATAATTTACTAGTTGTTCCTCGGAGGTTCAAGGAGAGGCTATGCATCCTCTCCACAGTCCCTCCAAGTTCTTGGAAGTCTTGGTATGTAGCGAACTAGTCTTGATGACCCACAAGTATAGGGGGTGTATCATAGTATTTTCGATAAGTAAGAGTGTCGAACCCAACGAGGAGCAGAAGGTGTTGACAAGTGGCTTGGATCAGGAATTCTCTGTAAATACTTAGCAAACGTATTTTTAGGGGTTTTTGATATGCAGATAAATAAAGTGCGAGTAAATAAAAGACAATAATAATAATTGCAGCAAGTGGCCCAATCCTTTATTTAGCAAAGGAGAAGCCGGTTGTATTACTTAAGATGACCAAACATTCTCGAGGACACATGGGAATATTGTCAAGTGCTTTCTCTTCATTTAGTTGATTAATCTTCTCTGGTTAGATAAGTGTTGTGTGGGTGAACCTATGCTAATGTACTGACCTTCCTATGACTAATACATACTTCTGATTATACCCCTTGCAAGCATACGCAACTACAAGAAAGTAATTAAGATAAAAACATAACCACAACCTTAAACTTTGAGATCCTACACTCCCTTATGCAAAGGTTTCCTAGCAGGGGTTCAGGTTTCTGTCACTCCGGCAACCCCATGATTAGTAGCCAAATACACAATGCATTCCCCTAGGCCCATAAAGGTGAAGTATCATGTAGTCATCATTCACATGACACCACTAGAAGAATAACACCACAACTTAAATATCAAACCATTAAATCTTTCTCAACACAATTCCACTACTAACAACATGACTTCTCCCATGTCCTCAAGAACGAAACGACCTACTCACGAGACATCATATGGATCAAGATCAGAGATGAAATAATGATAAGTAACAATCTAAACATGAACAATAATTCAATGGTTCCACTCAATAACATTAACTACAACAAGTAATCAACACTGGGAAAGTTTCCCCTAAGAACTATGCAAGATTCAACCCAATTGTTACAGTGGTACAGAGTGATGGTGATGGTGCTGGTGGAGATGATGGTGGGGATGATTATGATGATCCCGATGAAGTCTAGCTTGATGGTGTTGATGGCGACGATCTCCCCTCTCCGGGAAGGAATTTCCTCGACAGATTTCTGCCTCCCGGAGAGCTCTTTCTCTTTGTAGTTTCCGCCCCGCAGAGGCGGCGAAATCTTTCTATGGCCACCCCTGAGTCTTAAAGTTTCGAGGGGAATAAATACGCCAAAGGGCGATGCCATAGGTGGGCCAGGGTGTCCACACCACCTGGTGCATGGCCAGGGGGGACTCGCGCTAGGTGGTGGTGTGGGCCCCCTGTGGCCCATCTCCACTCCTCCTTCTGGCCTCCTTCATCTTCCAGAAAAATAGGACTTTCCGTATATTTTCTGGGATTTTTTGATCTTCGCGAATATTGCATCTGTACAATGCTTTTTCCATCAGAATCCTGACTCCGGTGGTTCATCCTCCAAAAGTCCTCAATCATGAAAAAATAGATGAAATAACATAAGTATCATCTCTCAATATGAAATATATCAATGAATAACAGTAAATTATGATATAAAATAGAGATGCAAAATGGACGTATCAACTCCCCCCAAGCTTAGACCTCGCTTGTCCGCAAGTGAAAACTGAGCTCAATAAACATGACCACAGGTTTATGGAGTGAAGTGCCAATAAAGAGAATATGGACAAGAAGCATCACATTCATCGATACACAAATCATAACAGAAAACAACTCACTATTATATAACTTAACTTGCAATGAGTAAGGGAAACACAATAAAGATACACAAAGTAAATCATAATTGGTAATGGCAAACCTTGTTCTTGATTAGAGAATGATTAACAAATGCAGGAGTCAAACATAATGGGGTTTTCAATGATAGCTTTCAAAGTAATATTCACTCAGAAAAGAGTAGTGTGCAAAACAAGGAACATAAGAAACATGATTGAATAAATCATCATATGGATGATTGAATCACAACAACTCAAATGCTTGCTTGAGATATAAAGGAATAGGTTTACTGACTCAACTAAAAAGTAAAAGATAGGCCCTTCGTAGAGGGAAGCAGGGATTTCAAGTTTCGTAAAGAGCTTCCAAAAATTATGGTACTTACTAGCTTTAAGCTCTCATTGCCCCTATCATAGCATCTTGAGGTAATTAAGTTTAATGTGAGAAAAATATGAATTATATGCTTGACAAATTATAAGTTGTAAATATCATGCCCCTTGAGTACGAGTACTAGACCTCATGCTACTCAACTTTGGTCTCCGGTAAGTTATTGTCATTGTAAGTGTATGTGCATCATAGAGAACCGCCAAAACAGTACCCCTTTCTCCATGACACGGGAGCTATCCCATATCAAAATGACAAGGCAACAGACAGTGAGCATCTCAGCGATCTTTTTATTTGCTATTTGCATAGGTTTTTATTGAGGATGCTTCATAGAATGCCACTATGGTTATGCTGCAAGTTTCCACCATGATTAGGCATGGCTTAGGCTAGCCGCCCAGGCGTTTCTCTAACACATATACAAAGTCCATGAGCTTACAAGCTCCCCTTTTATTTCACACCGCCGGCATCCATAAACAAAAGAACATGATATCAACTAAATAATAACTGCAATGTCGAAAGCGGACCCCATGATAACATGGTTTTGCTAATTCCCAACTTATAAAATGCAAGCATACAAGCTTCATAAGATAGTCACAATGGTTCAAATTAATTAAGTACAATAAAATAAAGTGTGCCATCAAGTTTTTCAGAGCTTTAATCACTAATTTTCACATAACAATTTTAGTTTGGAAGATAGATAAAACTCGAGAATTTACTTGAAATAGCAATAAAGCTAATAGGTAGATATGTTGGACACAAATGGCATAGGTTTTGGTTCAAGGATTGGATGCACGAGAAGCATTCCCTCTCAGTACAGGTTTTTGGCTAGTAAGGCTAGGTAGCAAGCATAAGAGTTGAAGGAAACAAACAAACATACAAGTGATAGAAACAATCATGCAGTCTTCCTTGGAAACACAAAAGATCTTAACTAGAGAATACTAAGCTTATGAGCCAATCAAGAAAGAAAGATAATGAAATTATATTGCTAAAAGTACTTTTCTCTTTTCCATTCAATCCTCAAATAGTGTTGCTACTAACCAGAGCTAGGTTTGCTAAAACCAACTAAATTTACTTAATGATCCCAAAGTGATACCAATACTAACAACAAGAGCAATCATATAACAGAAATTGCAAACTTAAAATAAGATGTGCAAAAGATAGAACTTCTCATTAATATTCCATAACGGCAACTCACACCAAGGGATACATATAACTAACTAGAGGAGAGATACTTCCACAATGCAAACCATCCTATATGATAACTTCTCTATTCATGATATGACTCTACTAAAAAGGTAAAAAAGATGAAAGATAACGATATGATACCGTGGCACTCCCCCAAGCTTGGAACAAACCAAGGGGATGCCAAAACCTAATGATGAATTACTCCTTCAGTGGTGGTGGTGTTATCTCGATAAGCTTTTCAATCAATTTCTTCAAATCCTCAATCTCTAAGGTGAGAGTACGAATCAACTCCGAATTTTGCTCAATGCGGTTCATGATCATGTCGGACTGTGAATCCCAGCCCTTGTGATTCTTTCCCCACTCTTCCTCCTTAAAGTGTTCTTTTACTACATGGTTAGAACGAGGCATGTCCCAATTGGAGGGTAATTTTTCCTTAGGCATCTTTTGTAATTGTTGCTCATGTATAAGGGTATGGAACGGATTCTTGGTGCATGGAGGAGGTGACCGTGAAGCCAAGCAAAGGTGCGGAACTATCCCTCCAGTGGACATCCGTGTAGTCCTTTTGACAGGACGTTCTATCACTCCAATGCTTGCAATGGTGGTGCTGGTGCGCAAATGCTAGTCTTCCTTCACTTCCTCTTCAACTTCACCCTTGATCTTCTCCTCCTGCTTGGGTCTTGGAGATCATCTTCCATAGGCTTCTTGCCCTTATCGTTGGTGAAGACCATTGTGCTTCTCAACTTGAGAATAGTTCCTCACAGAAACAGATCGAAACGAAAGCACGACGAGAACACGATATATGGACCTTAGGGGATCCAGGGGATTATATATTACAAAGTTTAACAACAAAAGGAAGGTACTGGGAGAAAATAGGTCGGAGACGACCTCCGGGGTGGCCACACCCCCTGGTGGCACGACCAAGTGGGCCCGTGCCACGGGGTGGTGTGAGCCCCCCGGGCTCCGTTTCCGTCCATTTTTCGACTCATTATTTTCCATGTTAGATAAAAACTGCAAAAATATAAATTGAAAAGTTTTTCGTGGACCTTTTCTTAACAGAACTGTTACCTATTCTAAAACGGACTCTGCAGGTTTCTAAATTTGGTCTTTAATAAATTCTTCCAGAATTACCACTTGAATAATATCATCTTATTTGTAAGAATCTTTAAAAATATAGTGCTTGAGTCTTTTGACCATTCTTCATCTCATTACATCATTCTCTCCCAACGCCTGAAAATTTCATCCATACAATACTTCACACAATCTTAATTAGAAACATTAGTGCATGCAAGATAATAAACCTTTAGGTTCAATTTCAACTGAAATCCATCAAAACATAAGCTATTGTAGCAACTCCTTTCGAAAGCCCAATAGAATTCAAAAAGGAAATCAATTTAAGAGGCAACTGCAAAAATGGCCGAAATCTATCAAAACAGACCAGCAGGTAAAGATCAATTTTTTAGAAAATATTCTGTTGCTCAAATCAAAAAGTGCAAAACTAATGAAAGTTAAATAATAATCTGGGGCATGCGCACAAAAAAATATAGATCGGTACGATGTTCCGGGATTTTTCATGATTTTTTACAGTGAAGCATAAAAATTTGTTTTGGGACAGCAACTTCCCCAAATCTTACTTCTCTTCCATTAGAGGCTGATCTTGACACAAAAACCAAACAAAAAGGATAAGGAGAGGTTATTACAGAAGCAATAACTTCCAGGACTCAAATAAACAAAAATAAACTGAAAACAAAAATATAATGGGTTGTCTCCCAAAAAGCACTTTCTTTATAGCCATTAAGATATGCATGATAAATTTCAATGATGCTCACATAAGAATATGAATTGAAGTAAAAGAGAGCATCAAGAAGCAAATATACACATATATAAGTCTAACCCACTTCCTATGGAGAATATCATTTTGCGGCCCGAAAGTTGGGGCGCCCAGGCAACGCGGTATCCAAGTTGCCTATAATCAGCAGCAATGACTACAGTTGGCGTGCCAAATACTCAGGGGCTCTTTTTCGGCATGAATTCAACTTTACGTTTCAATACAAAATATCAGGCTAATGACCGTCAAGTTGGGGCCCCCTGTCAGTTCTCGCTGTTATGTCGCTCCCGTCACTTAGGCGTCAATTAGGCTTGCAGTGTTGGCGCTTGCATACATTACACGTCTTCTTCTTCCCCGGAGCAGCAATCTATGGTCATGGCCATGGCGTGGAGCTGGGACGTGACGAAACTGCTCGGCCCCGCTCTCCTCCCATCCCGAGTCGGAGCTCACCCTCACCATGGCCGCACCCATGGCACAGCTCGGGGACGAGAATTGGTTCTCGGTGAGATCTGTCACTGTGTCGACCATGCTCAGTCCTGTTTTCCTCCTCTAGAATCTGAGCTCACCGTCACTGTTGTCGCACCCCCACCAATTCTGCCACCCCTACCGAGGTCTCTGTGGTAGCTCAAGTTCTGCCATGTTGAACATGTAAGCAAATTCGGAGCTGGGCGGTGGCAACCCATTGTTGAACCTGTAAGGAATTTGCAAGAGACCGTGTGTCGTGCCAAGGTCTTCGGCTTCTGCCAATGTCCACCGCCGATGTGAGATCACTTAGTTACTTCGATACGAAATTTCTACCAATTTAACTTGTTGATGTATTCCTTGACAATTATAATATGATCGAGCACTAGAAATATTTTGTAGTGTGCATGAGCATGATCAGTAATATAATTGAACACTAAATTTTTTAAGGCACTCCATATTAAGGAGTAGATTAATATATATATATATATAGAAGGTTCACCACAGACACCACGCGGATATATTGTCTTACATGCCACACACAGGTAATAATAATAACTGAGACAAAATAAAAGCAGGGGCAGCAGCAGGAGGCCGGGACACGGAGACGCCTAGTAGGGCAGGGGCATATCAGCAGGAGGCAGGGACAGCCTAGTCGATGGGATACAAGCTAGTCCTGACATAATCCCGGAGGAATTTGCCGAAGGCTGCATGTCGCGCCAAGGTAATCGGCCTATGCCTTCTTCCTCCGCCTCTGGCAACACCCACCGCGTGCTGGATCATGCTGTCGAGGTCCACGTTGATTGCTCTGCCATAGAATGGGCAAAACAGTCTCCCCCTACGGTAGAAACGGATTAGCCCACACCATAACCGCCTCAGCACGTAGCGGCTCTTGTTGTCCCTGGATTCCTTGCTATCGTCCACTTCATCATCATCCTCCTATTGATTTTTAAGAATGTAACTTAGAACTCATACATATGATTTAATTATATTACAACTCAAGAATTGACAACATGTATATGTAAGACAATATATCCGTGGATATCAAAGAGAAAGCATCTCAGCAATAGTGTGATCAGTTCATATATCATTTCATCTCAACATAGTGACAAATAATTGCATCAGAGTGTATGTAGAATACAGATTGCAGCCGCATAAGTTTCTTCAGGGATGGAGTAGGTAAACCAAGTAACAATTGCACAACCTATGTTGTTCTTGTACATCGCCTCAGGTTCACTAACTCATCCCTGAAAAAATATGACACCAATGTGTCTACCTCTCTTTTGGGACAAATTTGATTCATTGGCCACAATAAGAAATTGAAATGTGATCGTACAAAACATTATTCAGGGATATACATAGTCAGGTACAAAAACAAGCCTAAATATTGTAATTATAAATAAAAGAACCAAACAATTAATCTTCAGGTACATGTTAAAAATGCTTATGATCAAAACCATTCATTTACATATGCATCATACGAATCATTCAAAGATCAGAAACAAATCAAGGATCATGTATGTAGTTCCATATGAGAATAAATCAAGGGCCTCATAATTTGTTTCAGAGAAGGAGTTGGCGAACCAAAGTACCAACAGCACAACCTATATTGTTTGTGTGCATTGCTGCCTCAGGTTCACCAACCCATCCCTAAAACACTACACCATCATACGTGTCTCCCCTTGAACTCTTTTGGGGCAAATTTCAATCATCGGCCTCGGTGACAAACTGAAATATAATTCTTATACACTATGAATGCATGGAATAGATAATTCAAATATCATAGTTCTATGAATGTAGAATAAAGATTGCAGCCTCATAAGTTTCTTTAGGGATGGCGTAAGAGAACCAAATAACAATTGCACAGCTTATATTTATCTTGTACATGGCCCCAGTTCGCTAATTCATCCCTGAAAAAATCTGACACCAATGTGTCTGTCTCTCTTTGGGGAAAATTTGAATCATTGGGCACAATAAGAAATTGAAATGTAATCATACAAAACAATATTCAGGGATATACATATGCATCATACTACGCATTCATACATCAAAAACAATACAAAGGTTATATATATAGGTTCCATATGAGAAAAAAATAGGGCCTCATTTTTTCCAGAGATGGAGTCGGAGAACCAAAATACCAACAACACAACCTATATTGTTTATGTGCATTGGTGCCTTAGGTGCACTAACCATACCTAAGAAAACGACACCATCAGATGCCCTTGCACTATTTTGGGGAAAAAATGTATCATTGGGCTCAGTAAGGAATAGAAATGTAATGTTATAGGCATGTTGTGTATCGAAATCAACACTCAACTAGCAAACTCAACTAGATGGCAGATGAGCAGATTGGGGTTTTGTGACTAGACGGATTGGGGTTTTGTGACTAGATGGCAGATGCATCAATCGACCGATCGAACCATATATATACTACCCTACTTCAAGAGCAAAAGAATCTGTACACGATTGAGCAAATCCTATGTATGAACAGTGAAATCGGCGGTTGCGACTAGAGAAGCTAGCAATGTAGTACCTCAGACTCCTCATCAGGGACCTCCTCCTCGAACTCATCATTATCCATGATTGCGTCGAAGATTTCTTGGACGGTGATGGGGTCGTTGATGTAGAGCACCAGATTGCCTCCGCTGTTACCACCCCATCCAGATTTGTGCCGACATGATATTACTGTCGCCACGATTGTCGGGACTACTGCACTTTGCCCCCATCCAGACGCGCCGACCGCATTTGGCGTTATCCGACGGCGCGTCGTATTTTTCTTGCTCTGTGGCGACTACTACTGGCTGGACGGATGATCTCGAACCCTCGACGGCACGGTGACGAGCGACGTTCGTGCCCGGAGAAGACGCCTCTGCCTGCTTGGCGATGACCGAGCCATCTACTGCTACACCTTCAACTGGCTTCACCTCCGGCTCGTCTCCACGCGTATGCTTCATGGCGCGCCTAGGGAAGGAGGTAGTGCAAGCGAGGAATCTTCAGCGTGCGCGGTAGGTGTAGATTAGGGTTTTGGGACTAGACAGATTGGGGGGGGGGGGAATGACACGAGCACATGGAAGAAGAAGGTCGAGCGGGTTTATAAACACTAGACCATTTGTAGTCCTCGAGTGGACACTTGTGATGGGCGGGGGGCTACCACGATCTTCACCTTTTTTTGGTTCCCTTTTTTGAAACAACCATGATCTCCACTTTAGAGCTGCATTGAAAACACGCTCATGGCAGACCTCGATTCCACTGCATGCAAGTGGCACGGAACCAATTTCTACAACGTTAGATCTACTCGTGGGGGGCCCTTGACTCATTGAAGTTACTTGCGGTACGGCCCAGTTGGAAGTGAGATTGAGAGCGCTACGTAAAAATGGGATATGTCTTATTAAAATCAAGTGGCAATAAATTGAAGTGTCCCGTCGACAACCGTGCACTCGATGACCCTGTTGCCCTGTGCATGTGTTGTAGTAGAAGTAGTAGCCTTTGCAGACTAGATTAAACGTGACATGACCACTCGACGACTTTTTCCATGGATGACATCGTGTTCCTTCTTGTAGAGGGAGACGTCCGTGCTGTCTCATGCTGAGGGAGACGTCCATGCTATCTCACGTTGTACTGTGAAGGGCACAACGTGTGCAATGATCATTGTTGGATCACACAGGATCAACGCTTGGTGCGCATGATCCGTGTGACAACTGTGACAACCAATCAGGGCGTAGCAGACAGAGTGAGCACAAGTTTGGGCTTCTACGAAAGAGGGAGAGAGGGGAAGGGCAAAACTTAGTAGTATCAAAAACCAGGGGCAAAACTAAGTAGTATAAAAATCGAAAGTGAGTGTCTTGTACAATGAAATACATCGTGGCATACATCAAATTATGCCAAGATAGATCCACTAGAGTTTATTGCATGTGTGTTCTACTCATAAACCACATATGGATCAGCTAGAGTCATTGCATGTGTGTTCTTCTCATGAACCACACATGGATCCACCAGTGTCATTGCATGTCTGTTCTTTTCATGAACCACAGCTATAGTCATTGCATGTCTGTTCTTTCCACAAACCACATAAGGATACACCATTGCCATTGGATGTGTTTTCTTTTCATGAACCACAGCCAGAGTCATTGCATGTGTGTTCTTCTCACAAACCACACATGGATCCACCAGTGTCATTGCATGTCTGTTCTTTTCATGAACCATAGATAGAGGCATTGCATGTCTGTTCTTCCCACAAACCACATATGGAGCCACTAGTATCACTGGATGTGTTTTTTTTCATGAACCACACCTAGTGTCATTGCATGTATGTTCTTTTCATGAAATACAACCAGAGTCATTGCATGTATGTTCTTTTCACAAACCACATAAGGATCCACCAGTGTCATTGGATGTGTGTTCTTTTCATGAACCACACCTAGTGTCATTGTATGTGTGTTCTTCTCACAAACCACACATGGATCCACCAGTGTCATTGGATGTCTGTTCTTTTCAAAAACCACAGCTAGAGTCATTGCATGTCTATTCTTTCCACAAACCACATATGGATCCACCAGTGTCACTAGATGTGTGTTCTTTTCACAAACCACAACTAGAGTCATTGCATGTCTTTTCATTTCATAAGCCACAACTAGAGTAATTACATGTCTGTTGTTTCCACAAACCACACATGGATCCACTAGTGTCATTGCATGTGTGTTCTTTTCATGAACCACAGCCAAAGTCATTGCATGTGTGTTCTTCTCACAAACAACACATGGAAACAGCTAGACTCATTGCTTGTCTGTTCTTTTCATGAACCACATCTAGAGTCATTGCTTGTCTATTCTTCTCACAAACCACATAAGGATACACTAGTGTCATTGGATGTGTGTTCTTTTCATTAACCACACCCGGTGTCATTGCATCTCTGTTCTTCCCACAAACCACACATGGATCCACCAGTGTGATTGTATGTCTTCTCTTTTCATGAACCATAGCCAGAGTCATTGCATGTGTGTTCTTTTCACAAACCACATAAGGATCCACCAATGTCACTGGATGTGTGTTCTTTTCACAAACCACACCCAGTGTCATTGGATGTGTATTCTTTACACAAACCACAGCCAGAGTCATTGAATTTCTATTCTTCCACAAACCACACATGGATACACCAGTGTCATTGCATGTGTGTTCTTTTCATGAACCACAGCTAGAGTCATTGCATGTGTGCTCTTCTCACAAACCACACAAGGAAATAGCCAGAGTCATTACATGTCTGTTCTTTTCATGAACCACAGCTAGAGTCATTGCATGTCTGTTCTTCTCACAAACCACATAACGATACACCAGTGTCATTGGATGTGTTTTCTTTTCATGAACCACATAAGGATCCACTAGTGTCATTGCATGTCAGTTCTTCCCACAAACCACACATGGATCCACCAGTGGCACTCGCTGTGTGTTCTTTTCATGAACCACAACCGTTGTCATTGCATGTCTGTTCTTTTCATGAACCACAGCCAGAGTCATTGCATGTATGTTCTTCTCACAAACCACACATGGATCCACCAGTGTCATTGGATGTGTGTTCTTTTCATGAACCACACCCAGTGTCATTGCATGTGTGTTCTTTTCATGAACCACATCCAGTGTCATTGCATGTGTGTTCTTTTCACAAACCACACATGGATCCACCAGTGTCATTGCATGTCTTTTCTTTTTATTAACCACACCCAGTGTCATTGCATGTGTGTTCTTCTCACAAACCACACATGGATCCACCAGTGTCATTGCATGTGTGCTCTTTTCACAAACCACATAAGGATATACCAGTGTCATTGCATGTGTGTTCTTTTCATGAACCACAGCTAGTTTCATTGCATGTGTGCTCTTCTCACAAACCACATAAGGATCCACCAGTGTCATTGCATGTCTGTTCTTTTCATGAACCACAGGCAGAGTCATTGCATGTGTGTTCTTCTCACAAACCACATAAGGATACACCAGAGTCATTTGATGTGTGTTCTTTTCATGAACCACACCTAGTGTCATTGCATGTGTGTTATTCTCACAAACCACATATGGATCCACCAGTGTCGTTGGATGAGTGTTCTTTTCATGAACCACACCCAATGTCATTGCATGTGTGTTCTTCTCACAAACCACACATGGATCCACCAATGTCATTGCATGTCTGCTCTTTTCATTAACCACACCCAGTGTGATTGGATGTGTGTTCTTTTCATGAACCACACCGAGTGTCATTGCATATGTGTTCTTCTCACAAACCACACATGGATCCACCAGTGTCATTGCATGTCTGCTCTTTTCATTAACCACACCCAGTGTCATTGCATGTCTATTCTTCTCACAAACCACATAAGGATACACCAAAGTCATTGCATGTGTGCTCTTTTAACAAACCACATAAGGATACACTAGTGTCATTGGATGTGTGTTCTTTTCATGAACCACACCCAGTGTCATTGCATGTGTGTTCTTCTCACAAACCACACATGGATCCACCAATGTCATTGCATGTCTGTTCTTTTCACAAACCACAGCTAGAGTCATTGCATGTTTGTTCTTTCCACAAACCACATATGGATCCAGCAGTTTCATTGCATGTCTGTTCTTTTCATGAACCATAGCTAGAGTCATTGCATGTCTGTTCTTTTCACAAACCACAGCTAGAGTCATTTCATGTCTATTCTTTCCACAAACCAAATATGGATCCACCAGTGTCATTGGTTGAGTGTTCTTTTCATGAACCACACGCAGTGTCAGTGCATGTGTGTTCTTCTCACAAACCACACATGGATCCACTAGTGGCATTGCATGTCTGCTCTTTTCATTAACCACACCCAGTGTCATTGCATGTGAGTTCTTCTCACAAACCACACATGGATCCACCAGTGTCATTGCATGTGTGCTCTTTTCACAAACCACATAAGGATACACCAGTGTCATTGGATGTGTGTTATTTTCATGAACCACACCTAGTGTCATTGCATGTGTGTTCTTCTCACAAACCACACATGGATACACCAGTGTCATTGCATGTGTGTTCTTTTCATGAACCACAGCCGGACTCATTGCATGTGTGTTCTTCTCACAAACCACACATGGATCCACCAGTGCCATTGCATGTCTGTTCTTTAAATGAACCATAACTAGAGTCATTGCATGTCTGTTCTTCTCACAAACCACATAAGGATACACTAGTGTCATTCGATGTGTGTTCTTTTCATGAACTACACCCAGTGTCATTGCATGTGTGTTCTTCTCACAAACCACACATGGATCCACCAGTGTCATTGCATGTCTGTTCTTTTCATGAACCACATCTAGAGTCACTACATGTGTGTTCTTTTCACAAACCACATAAGAATACAAAAGTGTCTTTTGATGTGTGTTCTTTTCATGGACCACACCCAGTGTCATTGCATGTGTGTTTTTCTCACAAACCACACATGGATCCACCAGTGGCATTGCATGTCTGCTCTTTTAATTAACCACAACCAGTGTCATTGCATGTATATTCTTCTCACAAACCACACATGGATCCACCAAACTCATTGCATGCGTGCTCTTTTCACAAACCACATAAGGATACACCAGTCTCATTGGATGTGTGTTCTTTTCATGAACCACACCCAGTGTCATTACATGTGTGTTCTTCTCACAAACCACACATGGATCCACCAGTGTCATTGCATGTCTACTCTTTTCATTAACCACACCAAGTGTCATTGCATGTGTGTTCTTCTCACAAACCACACATGGATCCACCGGTGTCATTGCATGTCTGTTCTTCTCATGAACCACAGCTAGAGTCATTCCATGTCTGTTCTTCTCACAAACAACAAAAGGATACAACAATGTCATTGGATGTGTGTTCTTTTCATGAACCACACCCAGTGTCATTGCATGTGTGTTCTTCTCAAAAACCACACATGGATCCACCAATATCATTGGATGTCTGTCCTTTTCACAAACCACAGCTAGAGTCATTGCATGTCTGTTCTCTCCACAAACCACATATGGATCCACCAGTGTCACTGGATGTGTGTTCTTTTCATGAACCCTAGCTAGAGTCATTGCATGTCTGTTCTTTCCACAAACCACACATGGATCCACCAGTGTCATTGGATGAGTGTTCTTTTCATGAACCAAACCCAGTGTCATTGCATGTATGTTCTTCTCACAAACCACAGATGGGTCCACCAGTGTCATTGCATGTCTGCTCTTTTTATTAACCACACCCAGTGTCATTGCATGTCTGCTCTTTTTATTAACCACACCCAGTGTCATTGCATGTGTGCTCTTTTCACAAACCACATAAGGATACACCGGTGTCATTACATGTGTGTTCTTTTCATGAACCACACCCAGTGTCATTGCATGTGTGTTCTTCTCACAAACCACACATGGATCCACCAGTGTCATTGCATGTCTGTTCTTTTCATGAACCACATCTAGAGTCACTGCATGTGTGTTCTTTTCACAAACCACATAAGGATACAAAAGTGTCTTTTGATGTGTGTTCTTTTCATGGACCACACCCAGTGTCATTGCATGTGTGTTCTTCTCACAAACCACACATGGATCCACCAGTGACATTGCATGTCTGCTCTTTTCATTAACCACAACAAGTGTCATTACATGTATGTTCTTCTCACAAACCACACATGGATCCACCAAACTCATTGCATGTGTGCTCTTTTCACAAACCACATAAGGATACACCACTCTCATTGGATGTGTGTTCTTTTCATGAACCACACCCAGTGTCATTGCATGTGTGTTCTTCTCACAAACCACACATGGATCCACCAGTGTCATTGTATGTCTACTCTTTTCATTAACCACACCAAGTGTCATTGCATCTCTATTCTTCCCACAAACCACACATGGATCCACCAGTGTGACTGTATGTCTTCTCTTTTCATGAACCACAGCCAGAGTCATTGCATGTGTGTTCTTTTCATAAACCACATAAGGATCCACCAATGTCACTGGATGTGTGTTCTTTTCACAAACCACACCCAGTGTCATTGGATGTGTATTCTTTACACAAACCACAGCGAGAGTCATTGCATTTCTATTCTTCCACAAACCACACATGGATACACCAGTGTCATTGCATGTGTGTTCTTTTCATGAACCATAGCCAGAGTCATTGCATGTGTGCTCTTCTCACAAACCACACAAGGAAATAGCCAGAGTCATTACATGTCTGTTCTTTTCATGAACCACAGCTAGAGTCATTGCACGTCTGTTCTTCTCACAAACCACATAACGATACACCTGTGTCATTGGATGTGTTTTCTTTTCATGAACCACATAAGGATCCACTAGTGTCATTGCATGTCTGTTCTTCCCACAAACCACACATGGATCCACCAGTGGCACTCGATGTGTGTTCTTTTCATGAACCACAGCCATTGTCATTGCATGTGTGTTCTTTTCATGAACCACTGCCAGAGTTATTGCATGTATGTTCTTCTCACAAACCACACATGGATCCACCAGTGTCATTGGATGTGTGTTCTTTTCATGAACCACACCCAGTGTCATTGCATGTGTGTTCTTTTCACAAACCACACATGGATCCACCAGTGTCATTGCATGTCTTCTCTTTTCATTAACCACACCCAGGGTCATTGCATGTGTGTTCTTCTCACAAACCACACATGGATCCACCATTGTCATTGCATGTGTGCTCTTTTCACAAACCACATAAGGATACACCAGTGTCATTGCATGTGTGTTCTTTTCATGAACCACAGCTAGTGTCATTGCATGTGTGCTCTTCTCATAAACCACATAAGGATCCACCAATGTAATTGAGTGTCTGTTCTTTTCATGAACCACAGGCAGAGTCATTGCATGTGTGTTCTTCTCACAAACCACATAAGGATACACTAGTGTCATTGGATGTGTGTTCTTTTCATGAACCACACCTAGTGTCATTGCATGTGTGTTCTTCTCACATACCACATATGGATCCACCAGTTTCGTGGGATGAGTGTTCTTTTCATGAACCACACCCAGTGTCATTGCATGTGTGTTCTTCTCACAAACCACACATGGATCCACCAGTGTCATTGCATGTTTGTTCTTTTCATGAACCATAGCTAGAGTCATTGCATGTCTGTTCTTTTCAAAAACCACAGCTAGAGTCATTGCATGTGTGCTCTTTTCACAAACCACATAAGGATATACCAGTGTCATTGCATGTGTGTTCTTTTCATGAACCACAGCTAGTGTCATTGCATGGGTGCTCTTCTCACAAACGACATAAGGATCCACCAGTGTCATTGCATGTCTGTTCTTTTCATGAACCACACGCAGAGTCATTGCATGTGTGTTCTTCTCACAAACCACATAAGGATACACCAGTGTCATTGGATGTGTGTTCTTTTCATGAACCACACCTAGTGTCATTGCATGTGTGTTCTTCTCACAAACCACATATGGATCCACCAGTGTCGCTGGATGAGTGTTCTTTTCATGAACCACACCCAGTGTCATTGCATGTGTGTTCTTCTCACAAACCACACATGGATCCACCAGTTTCATTGCATGTCTGCTCTTTTCATTAACCATACCCAGTGTCATTGGATGTGTGTTCTTTTCATGAACCACACCGAGTGTCATTGCATGTGTGTTCTTCTCACAAACCACGCATGGATCCACCAGTGTCATTGCATGTGTGCTCTTTTCATTAACCACACCCAGTGTCATTGCATGTCTGTTCTTCTCACAAACCACATAAGGATACACCAGAGTCATTGCATGTGTGCTCTTTTCACAAACCACATAAGGATACACTAGTGTCATTGGATGTGTGTTCTTTTCATGAACCACACCCAGTGTCATTGCATGTGTGTTCTTCTCACAAACCACACATGGATCCACCAATGTCATTGCATGTCTGTTCTTTTCACAAACCACAACTAGAGTCATTGCATGTTTGTTCTTTCCACAAACCACATATGGATCCAGCAGTGTCATTGCATGTCTGTTCTTTTCATGCACCATAGCTAGAGTCATTGCATGTTTGTTCTTTGCACAAACCACAGCTAGAGTCATTGCATGTCTGTTCTTTCCACAAACCAAATATGGATCCACCAGTGTCATTGGTCGAGTGTTATTTTCATGAACCACACGCAGTGTCAGTGCATGTGCGTTCTTCTCACAAACCACACATGGATCCACCAATGGCATTGCATGTCTGCTCTTTTCATTAACCACACCCAGTGTCATTGCATGTGTGTTCTTCTCACAAACCACACATGGATCCACCAGTGTCATTGCATGTGTGCTCTTTTCATGAACCACAGCCAGAGTCATTGCATGTGTGTTCTTCTCACAAACCACACATGGATCCACCAGTGTCATTGCATGTCTGTTCTTTAAATGAACCACAACTAGAGTCATTGCATGTCTGTTCTTCTCACAAACCACATAAGGATACACTACTGTCATTGGATGTGTGTTCTTTTCATGAACTACACCCAGTGTCATTGCATGTGTGTTCTTCTCACAAACCACACATGGATCCACCAGTGTCATTGCATGTATGTTCTTTTCATGAACCACATCTAGAGTCACTTCATGTGTGTTCTTTTCACAAACCACATAAGGATACAAAAGTGTCATTTGATGTGTGTGTCTTTTCATGGACCACACCTAGTGTCATTGCATGTGTGTTCTTCTCACAAACCACACATGGATCCACCAGTGGCATTGCATGTCTGCTCTTTCATTAACCACAACCAGTGTCATTGCATGTATGTTCTTCTCACAAACCACACATGGATCCACCAAACTCATTGCATGTGTGCTCTTTTCACAAACCACATAAGGATACACCAGTGTCATTGGATGTGTGTTCTTTTCATGAACCACACCCAGTGTCATTGCATGTGTGTTCTTCTCACAAACCACGCATGGATCCACCAGTGTCATTGCATGTCTACTCTTTTCATTAACCACACCAAGTGTCATTGCATGTGTGTTCTTCTCACGAACAACACATGGATCCACCGGTGTCATTGCATGTCTGTTCTTCTCATGAACCACAGCTAGAGTCATTCCATGTCTGTTCTTCTCACAAACAACAAAAGGATACACCAATGTCATTGGATGTGTGTTCTTTTCATGAACCACACCCAGTGTCATTGCATGTGTGTTCTTCTCAAAAACCACACATGGATCCACCAATATCCTTGCATGTCTGTCCTTTTCACAAACCATAGCTAGAGTCATTGCATGTCTGTTCTTTCCACAAACCACATATGGATCCACCAGTGTCACTGGATGTGTGTTCTTTTCATGAACCCCAGCTAGAGTCATTGCATGTCTGTTCTTTCCACAAACCACACATGGATCCACCAGTGTCATTGTATGAGTGTTCTTTTCATTAACCAAACCCAGTGGCATTGCATGTGTGTTCTTCTCAAAAACCACAGATGGGTCCACCAGTGTCATTGCATGTCTGCTCTTTTTATTAACCACACCCAGTGTCATTGCATGTGTGCTCTTTTCACAAACCACATAAGGATACACCAGTGTCATTACATGTGTGTTCTTTTCATGAACCACACCCAGTGTCATTGCATGTGTGTTCTTCTCACAAACCACACATGGATCCACCAGTGTCATTGCATGTGTGTTCTTCTCACAAACCACACATGGATCCACCAGTGTCATTGCATGTCAATTATTTTCGTGAACCACATCTAGAGTCACTACATGTGTGTTCTTTTCACAAACCACATAAGGATACAAAAGTGTCATTTGATGTGTGTTCTTTTCATGAACCACACCTAGTGTCATTGCATGTGTGTTCTTCTCACAAACCACACATGGATCCACTAGTGGCATTGCATGTCTGCTCTTTTCATTAACCACAACCACTGTTATTGCATGTATGTTCTTCTCACAAACCACACATGGATCCACCAAACTCATTGCATGTGTGCTCTTTTCACAAACCACATAAGGATACACCAGTGTCATTGCATGTCTACTCTATTCATGAACCCCACCTAGTGTCATTGCATGTGTGTTCTTCTCACAAACCACACATGGATCCACTAGTGTCATTGCATGTCTACTCTCTTCATTAACCACACCCAGTGTCATTGCATGTCTACTCTCTTCATTAACCACACATGGATCCACCAGTGTCATTGCATGTGTGTTCTTTTCATGAACCACAGCCAGAGTCATTGCATGTGTGTTCTTCTCACAAACCACACATGGAAACAGCTAGAGTCATTGCTTGTCTGTTCTTTTCATGAACCACATCTAGAGTGATTGCATGTCTGTTCTTCTCACAAACCACATAAGGATACACTAGTGTCATTGGATGTGTGTTCTTTTCATGAACCACACCCGGTGTCATTGCATCTCTGTTCTCCCCACAAACCACACATGGATCCACCAGTGTGATTGTATGTCTTCTCTTTTCATGAACCACAGCCAGAGTCATTGCATGTGTGTTCTTGTCATAAACCACATAAGGATCCACCAATGTCACTGGATGTGTGTTCTTTTCGCAAACCACACCTAGTGTCATTGGATGTGTATTCTTTACACAAACCACAGCCAGAGTCATTGCATTTCTATTCTTCCACAAACCACACATGGATACACCAGTGTCATTGCATGTGTGTTCTTTTCATGAACCACAGCCAGAGTCATTGCATGTGTGCTCTTCTCACAAACCACACAAGTAAATAGCCAGAGTCATTACATGTCTGTTCTTTTCATGAACCACAACTAGAGTTATTGCATGTCTGTTCTTCTCACAAACCACATCACGATACACTAGTGTCATTGGATGTGTTTTCTTTTCATGAACCACATAAGGATCCACTAGTGTCATTGCATGTCTGTTCTTCCCACAAACCACACATGGATCCACCAGTGGCACTCGATGTGTGTTCTTTTCATGAACCACAGCCATTGTCATTGCATGTGTGTTCTTTTAATGAACCACAGCCAGATGCATTGCATGTATGTTCTTCTCACAAACCACACATGGATCCACCAGTGTCATTGGATGTCTGTTCTTTTCATGAACCACACCCAGTGTCATTGCGCGTGTGTTCTTTTCACAAACCACACATGGATCCACCAGTGTCATTGCATGTCTGCTCTTTTCATTAACCACACCCAGTGTCATTGCATGTGTGTTCTTCTCACAAACCACACATGGATCCACCAGTGTCATTGCATGTGTGCTCTTTTCACAAACCACATAAGGATACACCAGTGTCATTTCATGTGTGTTCTTTTCATGAACCACAGCTAGTGTCATTGCATGTGTGCTCTTCTCATAAACCACATAAGGATCCACCAGTGTAATTGCATGTCTGTTCTTTTCATGAACCACAGGCAGAGTCATTGCATGTGTGTTCTTCTCACAAACCACATAAGGATACACCAGTGTCATTGGATGTGTGTTCTTTTCATGAACCACACCTAGTGTCATTGCATGTGTGTTCTTCTCACATACCACATATGGATCCACCAGTGTCGTGGGATGAGTGTTCTTTTCATGAACCACACCCAGTGTCATTGCATGTGTGTTCTTCTCACAAACCACACATGGATCCACTAGTGTCATTGCATGTCTGTTCTTTTCATGAACCATAGCTAGAGTCATTGCATGTCTGTTCTTTTCACAAACCACAGCTAGAGTCATTGCATGTTTGTTCTTTCCACAAACCAAATATGGATCCACCAGTGTCATTGGATGAGTGTTCTTTTCATGAACCACACGCAGTGTCAGTGCATGTGTGTTCTTCTCACAAACCACACATGGATCCACCAGTGGCATTGCATGTCTGCTCTTTTCATTAACCACACCCAGTGTCATTGCATGTGTGTTCTTCTCACAAACCACACATGGATCCACCAGTGTCATTGCATGTGTGCTCTTTTCACAAACCACATAAGGATACACCGGTGTCATTGGATGTGTGTTCTTTTCATGAACCACACCTAGTGTCATTGCATGTGTGTTCTTCTCACTAACCACACATGGATACACCAGTGTCATTGCATGTGTGTTCTTTTCATGAACCACAGCCAGAGTCATTGCATGTATGTTCTTCTCACAAACCACACATGGATCCACTAGTGTCATTGCATGTCTGTTCTTCTCACAAACCACATAAGGATACAGTAGTGTCATTGGATGTGTGTTCTTTTCATTGACTACACCCAGTGTCATTGTATGTGTGTTCTTCTCACAAACCACACATGGATCCACCAGTGTCATTGCATGTCTGTTCTTTTCATGAACCACATCTAGAGTCACTGCATGTGTGTTCTTTTCACAAACCACATAAGGATACAAAAGTGTCATTTGATGTGTGTTCTTTTCATGAACCACACCCAGTATCATTGCATGTCTGTTCTTCTCAGAAACCACACATGGATCCACCAGTGGCATTGCATGTCTGCTCTTTTCATTAACCACAACCAGTGTCATTGAATGTATGTTCTTCTCACAAACCACACATGGATCCACCAAACTCATTGGATGTGTGCTCTTTTCACAAACCACATAAGGATACATCAGTGTCATTGGATGTGTGTTCTTTTCATGAACCACACCCAGTGTCATTGCATGTGTGTTCTTCTCACAAACCACACATGGATCCACCAGCGTCATTGCATGTCTACTCTTTTCATTAAGCACACCAAGTGTCATTGCATGTGTGTTCTTCTCATAAACCACACATGGATCCACCGGTGTCATTGCATGTCTGTTCTTCTCATGAACCACAGCTAGAGTCATTCCATGTCTGTTCTTCTCACAAACAACAAAAGGATACACCAATGTCATTGGATGTGTGTTCTTTTCATGAAACACACCCAGTGTCATTGCATGCGTGTTCTTCTCACAAACCACACATGGATCCACCAGTGTCATTGCATGTCTACTCTTTTCATTAAACACACCAAGTGTCCTTGCATGTGTGTTCTTCTACAAACCACACATGGATCCACCGGTGTCATTGCATGTCTGTTCTTCTAATGAACCACAACTAGAGTCATTCCATGTCTATTCTACTCACAAACAACAAAAGGATACACCAATGTCATTGGATGTGTGTTCTTTTGATGAACCACACCTAGTGTCATTGCATGTGTGTTCTTCTCACAAACCACACATGGATCCACCAATATCATTGCATGTCTATTCTTTTCACAAACCACAGCTAGAGCCATTGCATGTCTGTTCTTTCCACAACCCACATATGGATCCACCAGTGTCACTGGATGAGTGTTCTTTTCATGAACCAAACCCAGTGGCATTGCATGTGTGTTATTCTCACAAACAACACATGGATCCACCAGTGTCATTGCATGTCTGCTCTTTTCATTAACCACACCCAGTGTCATTACATGTGTGTTCTTCTCACAAACCACACATGGATCGACCAGTGTCATTGCATGTCTGTTCTTCTCACAAACCACATAAGGATACACTAGTGTCATTGTATGTGTGTTCTTTTCATGAACTACACCCAGTGTCATTGCATGTGTGTTCTTCTCACAAACCACACATGGATCCACCAGTGTCATTGCATGTGTGTTCTTTTCATGAACCACATATAGAGTCACTGCATGTGTGTTCTTTTCACAAACCACATAAGGATACAAAAGTGTCATTTGGTGTGTGTTCTTTTCATGAACCACACCCACTGTCATCGCATGTCTGTTCTTCTCAGAAACCACACATGGATCCACCAGTGGCATTGCATGTCTGCTCTTTTCATTAACCACAACCAGTGTCATTGCATGTATGTTCTTCTCACAAACCACACATGGATCCACCAAACTCATTGCATGTGTGCTCTTTTCACAAACCACATAAGGATACACCAGTGTCATTGGATGTGTGTTATTTTCATGAACCACACCCAGTGTCATTGCATGTGTGTTCTTCTCAAAAACCACACATGGATCCACCAGTGTCATTGCATGTCTACTATTTTCATTAACCACACCAAGTGTCATTGCATGTGTGTTCTTCTCACAAACCACACATGTATCCACCGGTGTCATTGCATGTCTGTTCATCTCATGAACCACAGATAGAGTCATTCCATGTCTATTCTTCTCACAAACAACAAAAGGATACACCAATGTCATTGGATGTGTGTTCTTTTCATGAACCACACCCAGTGTCATTGCATGTGTGTTCTTCTCACAACCCACACATGGATCCACCAATATCATTGCATGTCTATTCTTTTCACAAACCACAGCTAGAGCCATTGCATGTCTGTTCTTTCCACAACCCACATATGGATCCACTAGTGTCACTGGATGTGTGTTCTTTTCATGAACCCCAGCTAGAGTCATTGCACGTCTGTTCTTTCCACAAACCACACATGGATCCACCAGTGTCATTGGATGAGTGTTCTTTTCATGAACCAAACCAAGTGGCATTGCATGTGTGTTTTTCTCACAAACCACAGATGGGTCCTCCAGTGTCATTGCATGTCTGCTCTTTTTATTAACCACAACCAGTGTCATTGCATGTGTGGTCTTCTCACAAACCACACATGGATCCACCAGTGTCATTGCATGTGTGCTCTTTTCACAAACCACATAAGGATACACCAGTCGCATTGCATGTCTGCCCTTTTCATGAACCACACCCAGTGTCATTGCATGTGTGTTCTTCTCACAAACCACACATGGATCCACCAGTGTCATTGCATGTCTACTCTTTTCATTAACCACACCAAGTGTCATTGCATGTGTGTTCTTCTCACAAACCACACATGGATCCACCGGTGTCATTGCATGTCTGTTCTTCTCACGAACCACAGCTAGAGTCATTCCATGTCTGTTTTCTTCTCACAAACAACAAAAGGATACACCAATGTCATTGGATGTGTGTTCTTTTCATGAACCACACCCAGTGTCATTGCATGTGTGTTCTTCTCACAAACCACACATGGATCCACCAGTGTCATTGCATGTCTACTCTTTTCATTAACCACACCAAGTGTCATTGTATGTGTGTTCTTCTCACAAACCACACATGGATCCACCGGTGTCATTGCATGTCTGTTCTTCTCATGAACCACAGCTAGAGTCATTCCATGTCTGTTCTTCTCACAAACAACAAAAGGATACACCAATGTCATTGGATGTGTGTTCTTTTCATGAACCACACCCAGTGTCATTGCATGTGTGTTCTTCTCACAAACCACACATGGATCCACCAATATCATTGCATGTCTATTCTTTTCACAAACCACAGCTAGAGCCATTGCATGTCTGTTCTTTCCACAACCCACATATGGATCCACTAGTGTCACTGGATGTGTGTTCTTTTCATGAACCCCAGCTAGAGTCATTGCACGTCTGTTCTTTCCACAAACCACACATGGATCCACCAGTGTCATTGGATGAGTGTTCTTTTCATGAACCAAACCAAGTGGCATTGCATGTGTGTTTTTCTCACAAACCACAGATGGGTCCACCAGTGTCATTGCATGTCTGCTCTTTTTATTAACCACACCCAGTGTCATTGCATGTGTGGTCTTCTCATAAACCACACATGGATCCACCAGTGTCATTGCATGTGTGCTCTTTTCACAAACCACATAAGGATACACCAGTGTCATTGGATGTGTGTTCTTTTCATGAACCACACCCAGTGTCATTCCATGTGTGCTCTTTTCAAAAACCACATAAGGATACACTAGTGTTATTGGATGTGTGTTCTTTTCTTGAACCACTCCCAGTGTCATTGCATGTGTGTTCTTCTCAAAAACCACACATGGATCCATCAGTGTCATTGCATGTCTGTTCTTCTAACAAACCACATAAGGATATACCGGTGTCATTGGATGAGTGTTCTTTTCATGAACCACACCCAGTGTCATTGCATGTGTGTTATTCTCACAAACAACACATGGATCCACCAGTGTCATTGCATGTCTGCTCTTTTCATTAACCACACCCAGTGTCATTACATGTGTGTTCTTCTGACAAACCACACATGGATCGACCAGTGTCATTGCATGTCTATTCTTCTCACAAACCACATAAGGATACACTAGTTTCATTGGATGTGTGTTCTTTTCATGAACTACACCCAGTGTCATTGCATGTGTGTTCTTCTCACAAACCACACATGGATCCACCAGTGTCCTTGCATGTCTGTTCTTTTCATGAACCACATCTAGAGTCACTGCATGTGTGTTGTTTTCACAAACCACATAAGGATACAAAAGTGTCATTTGATGTGTGTTCTTTTCATGAACCACACCCACTGTCATTGCATGTCTGTTCTTCTCAGAAACCACACATGGATCCACCAGTGGCATTGCATGTCTGCTCTTTTCATTAACCACAACCAGTGTCATTGCATGTATGTTCTTCTCACAAACCACACATGGATCCACCAAACTCATTGCATGTGTGCTCTTTTCACAAACCACATAAGGATATACCATTGTCATTGGATGTGTGTTCTTTTCATGAACCACACCCAGTGTCATTGCATGTGTGTTCTTCTCACAAGCCACGCATGGATCCACCAGTGTCATTGCATGTCTACTCTTTTCATTAACCACACCAACTATCATTGCATGTGTGTTCTTCTCACAAACCACACATGGATCCACCGGTGTCATTGCATGTCTGTTCTTCTCATGAACCATAGCTAGAGTCATTCCATGTCTGTTCTTCTCACAAACAACAAAATGATACACCAATGTCATTGGATGTGTGTTCTTTTCATGAACCACACCCAGTGTCATTGCATGTGTGTTCTTCTCACAAACCACACATGGATCCACCAGTGTCATTGCATGTCTACTCTTTTCATTAACCACACCAAGTGTCATTGCATGTGTGTTCTTCTCACAAACCACACATGGATCCACCGGTGTCATTGCATGTTTGTTCTTCTCATGAACCACAGGTAGAGTCATTCCATGTATGTTCTTCTCACAAACAACAAAAGGATACACCAATGTCATTGGATGTGTGTTCTTTTCATGAACCACACCCAGTGTCATTGCATGTGTGTTCTTCTCACAAACAACACATGGATCCACCAATATCATTGCATGTCTGTTCTTTTCACAAACCACAGCTAGAGTCATTGCATGTCTGTTCTTTCCACAACCCACATATGGATCCACAAGTGTCACTGGATGTGTGTTCTTTTCATGAACCCCAGCTAGAGTCATTGCATGTCTGTTCTTTCCACAAACCACACATCGATCCACCAGTGTCATTGGATGAGTGTTCTTTTCATGAACCAAACCCAGTGGCATTGCATGTGTGTTTTTCTCACAAACCACAGATGGGTCCACTAGTGTCATTGCATGTTTGCTCTTTTTATTAACCACACCTAGTGTCATTGCATGTGTGGTCTTCTTACAAACCACACATGGATCCACCAGTGTCATTGCATGTGTGCTCTTTTCACAAACCACATAAGGATACACCAGTGGCATTGTATGTCTGCCCTTTTCATTAACCACACCCAGTGTCATTGCATGTGTGTTCTTCTCACAAACCACACATGGATCCACCAGTGTCATTGCATGTCTACTCTTTTCATTAACCACACCAAGTGTCATTGCATGTGTGTTCTTCTCACAAACCACACATGGATCCACCGGTGTCATTGCATGTCTGTTCTTCTCATGAATCACAACTAGAGTCATTCCATGTCTATTCTTCTCACAATCAACAAAAGGATACACCAATGTCATTGGATGTGTGTTCTTTTCATGAACCACACCCAGTGTCATTGCATGTGTGTTCTTCTCACAAACCACACATGGATCTACCAGTGTCATTGCATGTCTACTCTTTTCATTAACCACACCAAGTGTCATTGCATGTGTGTTCTTCTCACAAACAACACATGGATCCACCGGTGTCATTGCATGTCTGTTCTTCTCATGAACCACGGCTAGAGTCATTCCATGTCTGTTCTTCTCACAAACAACAAAAGGATACACCAATGTCATTGGATGTGTGTTCTTTTCATGAACCACACCCAGTGTGATTGCATGTATGTTCTTCTCACAAACCACACATGGATCCACCAATATCATTGCATGTTTGTTCTTTTCACAAACCACAGCTAGAGTCATTGCATGTCTGTTCTTTCCACAACCCACATATGGATCCACCAGTGTCACTGGATGTGTGTTCTTTTCATGAACCCCAGCTAGAGTCATTGCATGTCTGTTCTTTCCATAAACCACACATCGATCCACCAGTGTCATTGGATGAGTGTTCTTTTCATGAACCAAACCCAGTGGCATTGCATGTGTGTTTTTCTCACAAACCACAGATGGGTCCACCAGTGTCATTGCATGTCTGCTCTTTTTATTAACCACACCCAGTGTCATTGCATGTGTGGTCTTCTCACAAACCACACATGGATCCACCAGTGTCGTTGCATGTGTGCTCTTTTCACAAACCACATAAGGATACACCAGTGTCATTGGATGTGTGTTCTTTTCATGAACCACACCCAGTGTCATTGCATGTGTGCTCTTTTCACAAACCACATAAGGATACACTAGTGTTATTGGATGTGTGTTCTTTTCTTGAACCACTCCCAGTGTCATTGCATGTGTGTTCTTCTGAAAAACCACACATGGATCCATCAGTGTCATTGCATGTCTGTTCTTCTCACAAACCACATAAGGATATACCAGTGTCATTGGATGAGTGTTATTTTCATGAACCACACCGAGTGTCATTGCATGTGTGTTATTCTCACAAACAACACATGGATCCACCAGTGTCATTGCATGTCTGCTCTTTTCATTAACCACACCTAGTGTCATTACATGTGTGTTCTTCTCAGAAACCACACATGGATCGACCAGTGCCATTGCATGTCTGCTCTTTTCAGAAACCACATCAGGATACACCAATGTCATTGGATGTGTGTTATTTTCATGAACCACACCCAGTGTCATTGCATGTGTGCTCTTTTCACAAACCACATAAGGATACAGCATTGTCATTACATGTGTGTTCTTTTCATGAACTACACCAAGTGTCATTGCATGTGTGTTCTTCTCACAAACCACACATGGATCCACCAGTGTCATTGCATGCCTGTTCTTTTCACAAACCACATCTAGCGTCATTGCAATTCCGTTCTTTCCACAAACCACATATGGATCCACCAGTGTCACTTGTTGTGTGTTCTTTTCATAAACCATAGCTAGAGTCATTGCATGTCTGTATTTTCACAAACCACAACTAGAGTCATTGCATGTCTATTCTTTCCACAAACCACACATGGATCCACCCGTGTCATTGGATGAGTGTTCTTTTCATGAACCACACCCAGTGTCATTGCATTTGTGATCTTCTTACAAACCACACATGGATCCACCAGTGTCATTGCATGTCTGCTCTTTTCATTAACCACACCCAGTGTTATTGCATGTGTGTTCTTCTCACAAACCACACATGGATCCACCGGTGTCATTGCATGCGTGCTCTTTTCATTAACCACAGTTCGGATACCTGAATGTCATTGGATGTGTGTTCTTTTCATGAACCACACATAGTGTCATTGCATGTGTGTTCTTCTCACAAACCATACATGGATCCACCAGTGTCATTGCATGTCTGTTCTTTTCATGAACCATAGCTAGAGTCATTGCATGTCTGTTCTTTCCACAAACCACATATGGATCCACCAGTGTCATTGCATGTCTGTTCTTTTCATGAACCACAACTAGAGTCATTGCATGTCTGTTCTTCTCATAGACCACATAAGGATACACCAATCTCATTGGATGTCTGTTCTTTTCATGAACCACACCTAGTGACATTGCATGTGTTATCTTCTCACAAACCACACATGGATCCACCAGTGTCATTGCATGTCTGTTCTTTTCATGAACCACAGCTAGAGTCATTGCATGTCTGTTCTTCTCACAAACCACATAAGGATACACCAGTGTCATTGGATGTGTGTTCTTTTCATGAACCACACCCAGTGTCATTACATGTGTGTCCTTCTCAGAAACCACACATGGATCCACCAGTTTCATTGCATGTCTGTTCTTTTCATGAACCACATCTAGAGTCACGGCATGTGTGTTCTTCTCACAAACCACATAAGAATACACCAGTGTCATTGGATGAGTGTTCTTTTCATGAACCACACCCTGTGTCATTGCATGTGTGTTCTTCTCACAAACCACACATGGATCCACCAGTGGCATTACATGTCTGCTCTTTTCATTAACCACACCCAGTGTCATTGCATGTCTGTTCTTCTCACAAACTACACATGGATCCATCAGAGTCATTGCATGTGTGCTCTTTTCACAAACCACATAAGGATACACTAGTGTCATTGGATGTGTGTTCTTTTCATGAACCACACCCAGTGTCATTGCATGTGTGTTCTTATCACAAACCACACATGGATCTACTAGTGTCATTGCATGTATGCTCTTTTCATTAACCACACCCAGTGTCATTGCATGTGTGTTCTTCTCACAAACCACACATGAATCAACCAGTGTCATTGCATGTCTATTCTTCTCACAAACCACAGCTAGAGTCATTGCATGTCTGTTCTTCTCACAGGCCACATAAGGATACACCAGTGTCATTAGATGTGTGTTCTTTTCATGAACCACACCCAACGTCATTGCATGTGTGTTCTTCTCACAAACCACACATGGATCCACCAATGTCATTGCATGTATGTTCTTTTCACAAACCACAGCTAGTGTCATTGCATGTCTGTTCTTTCCACAAACCACATATGGATCCACTAGTGTCATGGGATGTTTGTCCTTTTCATGAACTAGAGCTAGAGTCGTTGCATGCTTGTTCTTTTTACAAACCACAGCTAGAGTCATTGCATGTGTGCTCTTCTCACAAACCACACATGGATCCACCAGTGTCATTTCATGTCTGCTCTTTTCATTAACCACACCCAGTGTCATTGCATGTGTGTTCTCACAAACCACACATGGATCCACCAGTGTCATTGCATGTGTGCTCTTTTCATTAACTATAGTTGGAATACACCAGTGTCATTGGATGTGTGTTCTTTTCATGAACCACACCCAGTGTGATTGCATGTGTGTTCTTCTCACAAACCATATATGGATCCACCAGTGTCATTGCATGTCTGTTCTTTTCATGAACCATAGCTAGAGTCATTGCATGTCTATTCTTTCCAAAAACCACATAAGGATACACCAGTGTCATTGGATGTGTGTTGTTTTCATGGACCACAACTATTGTCATTGCATGTGTGTTCTTCTCACAGACCACATAAGGATACACTAGTGTCATTGGATGTGTGTTCTTTTCATGAACCACACCCAGTGTCATTGCATGTGTGCTCTTTTCACATACCACATAAGGATACACCAGTCTCATTGGATGTGTGTTCTTTTCACAAACCACATAAGGATACACTAGTGTGATTGGATGTGTGTTCTTTTCATGAACCACACCCAGTGTCATTGCATGTGTGTTCTTCTCAAAAACCACACATGGATCCACCAGTGTCATTGCATGTCTGTTCTTTTCATGAACCACAACTAGAGTCATTGCATGTTTGTTCTTCTCACAAACCACATAAGGATATACCAGTGTCATTGGATGAGTGTTCTTTTCATAAACCACACCTGGTGTCATTGCATGTGTCTTCTTCTCACAAACGACACATGGATCCACTAGTGTCATTGCATGTGTGCTCTTTTCATTAACCACACCTAGTGTCATTACATGTGTGTTCTTCTCACAAACCACACATGGATCCACCAGTCTCATTGCATGTGTGCTCTTTTCACAAACCACATAAGGATACACCAATGTCATTGGATGTGTGTTCTTTTCATGAACCACACCCAGTGTCATTGCATGTGTGCTCTTTTCACAAACCACATAAGGATACACCAGTGTCATTAGATGTGTGTTCTTTTCATGAACCACACCTAGTGTCATTGCATGTGTGTTCTTCTCACAAACCACACATGGATCCACCTAGTGTCATTGCATGTGTGTTCTTCTCACAAACCACACATGGATCCACCAGTGTCATTGCATGCCTGTTCTTTTCACAAACCACATCTAGCATCATTGCATGTCTGTTCTTTCCACAAACCACATATGGATCCACTAGTGTCACTTGTTGTGTGTTCTTTTCACAAACCACATCTAGAGTCATTGCATGTCTGTTATTTTCACAAACCACAACTAGAGTCATTGCATGTCTATTCTTTCCACAAACCACACATGTATCCACATGTGTCATTGGATGAGTGTTCTTTTCATGAACCACACCAGTGTCATTGCAAGTGTGTTCTTCTCACAAACCACACATGGATCCACCAGTGTCAATGAATGTCTACTCTTTTCATTAACCACACCCAGTGTCATTGCATGTGTGTTCTTCTCACAAACCACACATGGATCCACCAGTGTCATTGCATGTGTGCTCTTTTCATTAACCACAGTTGGGATACACGAGTGTCCTTGGATGTGTGTTCTTTTCATGAACCACACCTAGTGTCATTGCATGTGTGTTCTTCTCACAAACCACACATGGATCCACCAGTGTCATTGCATGTCTGTCCTTTTCATGAACCACAGCTAGAGTCATTGGATGTCTGTTCTTCTCACAAACCACATAAGGATACACTAGTGTCATTGGATGTGTGTTCTTTTTATGAACCACACCCAGTGTCATTGCATGTGTGTCCTTCTCACAAACCACACATGGATCCACCAGTGTCATTGCATGTCTGTTCTTTTCATGAACCACATCTAGAGTTACTGAATGTGTGTTCTTCTCACAAACCACATAAGGATACACCAGTGTCATTGGATGAGTGTTCTTTTCATGAACTACACCTAGTGTCATTGCATGTGTGTTCTTCTCACAAACCACACATGGATCCACCAGTGGCATTACATGTCTACCCTTTTCATTAACAACACCCAGTGTCATTGCATGTTTGTTCTTCTCACAAACCACACATGGATCCACCAGATTCATTGCATGTGTGCTCTTTTCACAAACCACATAAGGATATACTAGTGTCATTGGATGTGTGTTCTTTTCATGAACCACACCCAGTGTCATTGCATGTGTGTTCTTATCACAAACCACACATGGATCTACTAGTGTCATTGCATGTATGCTCTTTTCATTAACCACACCCAGTGTCATTGCATGTGTGTTCTTCTCACAAACCACACATGGATCCACCAGTGTCATTGCATGTGTGCTCTTTTCATTAACTATAGTTGGAATACACTAGTGTCATTGGATGTGTGTTCTTTTCATGAACCACACCCAGTGTCATATCATGTGTGTTCTTCTCACAAACCATATATGGATCCACCAGTGTCATTGCATGTCTGTTCTTTTCATGAACCATAGCTAGAGTCATTGCATGTTTGTTCTTTCCAAAAACCACATAAGGATACACTAGTGTCATTGGATGTGTGTTGTTTTCATAAACCACACCTAGTGTCATTGCATGTGTGTTCTTCTCACAAACCACACAAGGATACACCAGTGTCATTGGATGTGTGTTCTTTTCATGAACCACACCAAGTGTCATTGCATGTGTGCTCTTTTCACAAACCACATAAGGATACACTAGTTTCATTGGATGTGTGTTCTTTTCATGAACCACACCCAGTGTCATTGCATGTGTGTTCTTCTCAGAAACCACACATGGATCAACCAGTGTCATTGCGTGTCTGTTCTTTTCATGAACCACAGCTAGAGTCATTGCATGTCTGTTCTTCTCACAGGCCACATAAGGATATAGAAGTGTCATTATATGTGTGTTCTTTTCATGAACCACACCCAACGTCATTGCATGTGTGTTCTTCTCACAAACCACACATGGATCCACCAATGTCATTGCATGTATGTTCATTTCACAAACCACAGCTAGAGTCATTGCATGGTTGTTCTTTCCACAAACCATATATGGATCCACCAGTGTCACGGGATCTGTGTCCTTTTCATGAACTACAGCTAGAGTATTTGCATGCCTGTTCTTTTCACAAACCACAGCTAGAGTCATTGCATGTGTGCTCTTCTCACAAACCACACATGGATCCACCAGTGTCATTGGTTGTGTGTTCTTTTCATGAACCACACCCAGTGTTAGTGCATGTGTGTTCTTCTCACAAACCACACATGGATCCACCAATGTCATTGCCTGTCTGTTATTTTCACAAACCACAGCTAGAGTCATTGCCTGTCTGTTCTTTCCATAAACCACACATCGATCCACCCGTGTCATTGGATGAATGTTGTTTTCATGAACCACACCCAGTGCCATTGCATGTGTGTTCTTCTCACAAACCACACATGGATCCACTAGTGTCATTGCATGTCTGCTCTTTTCATTAACCACACCCAGTGTCATTGCATGTGTGTTCTTCTCACAAACCACACATGGATCCACCAGTGTCATTGCATGTGTGCTCTTTTCATTAACCATAGTTGGGATACACCAGTGTCATTGGATGTGTGTTCTTTTCATGAACCACACATGGATCCACCAGTGTCATTGCATGTGTGTTCTTCTCACATACCATATATGGATCCACCACTGGCATTGCATGTCTGTTCTTTTCATGAACCATAGCTAGAGTTATTCCATGTCTGTTCTTTCCAAAAACCACATATGGATCCACCAGTGTCATTGCATGTATGTTCTTTTCATGAACCATAGCTAGAGTCATTGCATGTCTGTTCTTCTCATAGACCACATAAGGATACACTAGTGTCATTGGATGTGTGTTCTTTTCATGAACCACACCCAGTGTCATTGCATGTGTGTTCTTCTCACAAACCACACATGGATCCACCAGTGTCATTGCATGTCTGTTCTTTTCATGAACCACATCTAGAGTCACTACATCTGTGTTCTTCGCACAAACCACATAAGGATACACTAGTTTCATTGGATGAGTGTTCTTTTCATGAACCACACCGAGTGTCATTGCATGTGTGTTCTTCTCACAAACCACACATGGATCCACCAGTGGCATTACATGTCTGCTCTTTTCATTAACCACACCCAGTGTGATTGCATGTGTGTTCTTCACACAAACCACACATGGATCCACCAGTGTCATTGCATGTGTGCTCTTTTCACAAAACACAAAAGGATACACCAGTGTTATCAGATGTGTGTTCTTTTCATGAACCATACCCAGTGTCATTGCATGTGTGCTCTTTTCACAAACCACATAAGGATACACCAGTGTCATTGGATGTGTGTTCTTTTCATGAACCACACCTAGTTTCATTGCATGTGTGTTCTTCTCACAAACCACACATGGATCCACCAGTGTCATTTCATGTATGTTCTTTTCATGAACCACAGCTAGAGTCACTTCATGTCTGTTCTTATCACAAACCACATAAGGATACACCAGTGTCATTGGATGTGTGTTCTTTTCATGAATCACACCCAATGTCATTTCATGTGTGTTCTTCTCACAAACCACACCTGGATCCACCAGTAGCATTGCATGTCTTCTCTTTTCATTAACGACACCAAGTGTCATTGCATGTCTGTTCTTCTCACAAACCACACATGGATCCACCAGAGTCATTGCATGTGTGCTCTTTTCACAAACCACATAAGGATACACCAGTGTCATTGGATGTGTGTTATTTTCATGAACCACATCCAGTGTCATTGCATGTGTGTTCTTCTCACAATCCACACATGGATCCACCAGTGTCATTGCATGTCTGTTCTTCTCATGAACCATAGCTAGTGTCATTGCATGTCTGTTCTTTTCATGAACCACATAAGGATACACAAGTTTCGTTGGATGTGTGTTCTTTTCATGAACCACACCTGGAGTCATTGCATGTTTATTCTTTTCATAAACCACAGCTAGACTCATTGAGTGTCTGTTCTTTCCACAAACCACACATGGATCCACCAGTGTCATTGCATGTGTGCTCTTTTCACAAACCACATAAGGATACAACAGTGTCATTGGATGTGTGTGATTTTCATGAACCACACCTAGTGTCATTGCATGTGTGTTCTTCTCACCAACCACACATGGATTCACCAGTGTCATTGGATGAGTGTTTTGTCATAAACCATACCAACTGTCATTGCATGTGTGTTCTTCTCACAAACCACACGTGGATCCACCAGTGTGATTGCATGTCTACTCTTTTCATTATCCACACCAGTGTCATTGCATCTGTGTTCTTCTCACAAACCACACATGGATCTACTAGTGTCATTGCATGTATGCTCTTTTCATTAACCACACCCAGTGTCATTGCATGTGTGTTCTTCTCACAAACCACAAATGGATCCATAGTGTCATTGCATGTCTGTTCTTCTCATGAACCATAGCTAGAGTCATTGCATGTCTATTCTTCTCACAGACCACATAAGGATACACCAGTGTCATTAGATGTGTGTTCTTTTCATGAACCACACCTAGTGTCATTGCATGTGTGTTCTTTTCACAAACCAAAGCTAGAGTCATTGCATGTCTGTTCTTTCCACAAACCACATATGGATCCACCAGTGTCACTGGATGTGTGTTCTTTTCATGAACTACAGCTAGAGTCATTGCATGCCTGTTCTTTTCACAAACCATAGCTAGAGTCTTTGCATGTGTGCTCTTCTCACAAACCACACATGGATCCACCAGTGTCATTGGTTGTGTGTTCTTTTCATGAACAACACCCAGTGTTAGTGCATGTGTGTTCTTCTCACAAACCACACATGGATCCACCAATGTCATTGCATGTCTGTTATTTTCATAAACCACAGCTAGAGTCATTGCATGTCTGTTCTTTCCATAAACCACACATCGATCCACCAGTGTCATAGGATGAATGTTGTTTTCATGAACCACACCCAGTGTCATTGCATGTGTGTTCTTCTGACAAACCACACATGGATCCACTAGTGTCATTGCATGTCCGCTCTTTTCATTAACCACACCCAGTGTCATTGCATGTGTGTTCTTCTCACAAACCACTCATGGATCCACCAGTGTCATTACATGTGTGCTCTTTTAATTAACCATAGTTGGGATACACCAGTGTCATTGGATGTGTGTTCTTTTCATGAACCACACATGGATCCACCAGTGTCATTGCATGTGTGTTCTTCTCACATACCATATATGGATCCACCACTGGCATTGCATGTCTGTTCTTTTCATGAACCATAGCTAGAGTCATTGCATGTCTGTTCTTTCCAAAAACTACATATGGATCCACCAGTGTCATTGCATGTATGTTCTTTTCATGAACCATAGCTAGAGTCATTGCATGTCTGTTCTTCTCATAGACCACATAAGGATACACTAGTGTCATTGGATGTGTGTTCTTTTCATGAACCACAACCAGTGTCATTGCATGTGTGTTCTTCTCACAAACCACACATGGATCCACCAGTGTCATTGCATGTCTGTTCTTTTCATGAACCACATCTAGAGTCATTGCATGTCTGTTCTTCTTGCAAACCACATAAGGATACACTAGTGTCATTGGATGTGTCTTCTTTTCATGAACCACACCTAGTGTCATTGCATGTGTGTCCTTCTCACAAACCACACATGGATCCACTAGTGTCATTGCATGTCTGTTCTTTTCATGAACCACATCTAGAGTCACTACATCTATGTTCTTCGCACAAACCACATAAGGATACACCAGTTTCATTGGATGAGTGTTCTTTTCATGAACCACACCGAGTGTCATTGCATGTGTGTTCTTCTCACAAACCACAAATGGATCCACCAGTGGCATTACATGTCTGCTCTTTTCATTAACCACACCCAGTGTGATTGCATGTCTGTTCTTCTCACAAACCACACATGGATCCACCAGAGTCATTGCATGTGTGCTATTTTCACAAACCACATAAGGATACACCAGTGTCATTGGATGTGTGTTCTTTTCATGAACCACACCTAGTGTCATTGCATGTGTGTTCTTATCACAATACACACAAGGATCTACCAGGTCATTGCATGTCTGCTCTTTTCATTAACCACACGCAGTGTCATTGCATGTGTGTTCAAATCACAAACCACACATGGATCCACCAGTGTCATTGCATGTCTGTTCTTCTCATGAACCACAGCTAGAGTCATTGCATGTCTGTTCTTCTCACAGACCACATAACGATACGTTAGTGTCATTAGATGTGTGTTCTTTTCATGAACCACACCCAGTGTCATTGCATGTGTGTTCTTCTCAAAAACCACACATGGATCCACCAATGTCATTGCATGTGTGTTCTTTTCACAAACCACAGCTAGAGTCATTGCATGTCCTGTTTTCCACAAACCACATATGGATACACCAGTGTCACTGGATGTGTGTTCTTTTCATGAACTACAGCTAGAGTCATTGCATGCCTGTTCTTTTCACAAACCATAGCTAGAGTCATTGCATGTGTGCTCTTCTCACAAACCACACATGGATCCACCAGTGTCATTGGTTGTGTGTTCTTTTCATGAACCACACCCAGTGTTAGTGCATGTGTGTTCTTCTCACAAACCACACATGGATCCACCAATGTCATTGCATGTCTGTTATTTTCATGAACCACATCTAGAGTCATTTCATGTTTGTTCTTCTCACAAACCACATAAGGATACACCAGTGTCATTGGATGTGTGTTCTTTTCATGAACCACGCCCAGTGTCATTGCATGTCTGTTCTTTTCACAAACCGCAGCTAGAGTAGTTGCATGTGTGCTCTTCTCACAAACCACACATGGATCCACCAGTGTCATTGGATGTGTGTTCTTTTCATGAACTACACCCAGTGTCATTGCATGTGTTTTCTTCTCACAAACCACACATGGATCCACCAGTGTCATTGGATGTGTGTGATTTTCATGAACCACACCTAGTGTCATTGCATGTGTGTTCTTCTCACCAACCACACATGGATTCACCAGTGTCATTGGATGAGTGTTTTGTCATAAACCACACCCAGTGTCATTGCATGTGTGTTCTTCTCACAAACCACACGTGGATCCACCAGTGTGATTGCATGTCTACTCTTTTCATTATCCACACCAGTGTCATTGCATCTGTGTTCTTCTCACAAACCACACATGGATCTACTAGTGTCATTGCATGTATGCTCTTTTCATTAACCACACCCAGTGTCATTGCATGTGTGTTCTTCTCACAAACCACAAATGGATCCATAGTGTCATTGCATGTCTGTTCTTCTCATGAACCATAGCTAGAGTCATTGCATGTCTATTCTTCTCACAGACCACATAAGGATACACCAGTGTCATTAGATGTGTGTTCTTTTCATGAACCACACCTAGTGTCATTGCATGTGTGTTCTTTTCACAAACCAAAGCTAGAGTCATTGCATGTCTGTTCTTTCCACAAACCACATATGGATCCACCAGTGTCACTGGATGTGTGTTCTTTTCATGAACTACAGCTAGAGTCATTGCATGCCTGTTCTTTTCACAAACCATAGCTAGAGTCTTTGCATGTGTGCTCTTCTCACAAACCACACATGGATCCACCAGTGTCATTGGTTGTGTGTTCTTTTCATGAACAACACCCAGTGTTAGTGCATGTGTGTTCTTCTCACAAACCACACATGGATCCACCAATGTCATTGCATGTCTGTTATTTTCATAAACCACAGCTAGAGTCATTGCATGTCTGTTCTTTCCATAAACCACACATCGATCCACCAGTGTCATAGGATGAATGTTGTTTTCATGAACCACACCCAGTGTCATTGCATGTGTGTTCTTCTGACAAACCACACATGGATCCACTAGTGTCATTGCATGTCCGCTCTTTTCATTAACCACACCCAGTGTCATTGCATGTGTGTTCTTCTCACAAACCACTCATGGATCCACCAGTGTCATTACATGTGTGCTCTTTTAATTAACCATAGTTGGGATACACCAGTGTCATTGGATGTGTGTTCTTTTCATGAACCACACATGGATCCACCAGTGTCATTGCATGTGTGTTCTTCTCACATACCATATATGGATCCACCACTGGCATTGCATGTCTGTTCTTTTCATGAACCATAGCTAGAGTCATTGCATGTCTGTTCTTTCCAAAAACTACATATGGATCCACCAGTGTCATTGCATGTATGTTCTTTTCATGAACCATAGCTAGAGTCATTGCATGTCTGTTCTTCTCATAGACCACATAAGGATACACTAGTGTCATTGGATGTGTGTTCTTTTCATGAACCACACCCAGTGTCATTGCATGTGTGTTCTTCTCACAAACCACACATGGATCCACCAGTGTCATTGCATGTCTGTTCTTTTCATGAACCACATCTAGAGTCATTGCATGTCTGTTCTTCTTGCAAACCACATAAGGATACACTAGTGTCATTGGATGTGTCTTCTTTTCATGAACCACACCTAGTGTCATTGCATGTGTGTCCTTCTCACAAACCACACATGGATCCACTAGTGTCATTGCATGTCTGTTCTTTTCATGAACCACATCTAGAGTCACTACATCTATGTTCTTCGCACAAACCACATAAGGATACACCAGTTTCATTGGATGAGTGTTCTTTTCATGAACCACACCGAGTGTCATTGCATGTGTGTTCTTCTCACAAACCACAAATGGATCCACCAGTGGCATTACATGTCTGCTCTTTTCATTAACCACACCCAGTGTGATTGCATGTCTGTTCTTCTCACAAACCACACATGGATCCACCAGAGTCATTGCATGTGTGCTATTTTCACAAACCACATAAGGATACACCAGTGTCATTGGATGTGTGTTCTTTTCATGAACCACACCTAGTGTCATTGCATGTGTGTTCTTATCACAATACACACATGGATCTACCAGTGTCATTGCATGTCTGCTCTTTTCATTAACCACACGCAGTGTCATTGCATGTGTGTTCAAATCACAAACCACACATGGATCCACCAGTGTCATTGCATGTCTGTTCTTCTCATGAACCACAGCTAGAGTCATTGCATGTCTGTTCTTCTCACAGACCACATAACGATACGTTAGTGTCATTAGATGTGTGTTCTTTTCATGAACCACACCCAGTGTCATTGCATGTGTGTTCTTCTCAAAAACCACACATGGATCCACCAATGTCATTGCATGTGTGTTCTTTTCACAAACCACAGCTAGAGTCATTGCATGTCTGTTCTTTCCACAAACCACATATGGATACACCAGTGTCACTGGATGTGTGTTCTTTTCATGAACTACAGCTAGAGTCATTGCATGCCTGTTCTTTTCACAAACCATAGCTAGAGTCATTGCATGTGTGCTCTTCTCACAAACCACACATGGATCCACCAGTGTCATTGGTTGTGTGTTCTTTTCATGAACCACACCCAGTGTTAGTGCATGTGTGTTCTTCTCACAAACCACACATGGATCCACCAATGTCATTGCATGTCTGTTATTTTCATGAACCACATCTAGAGTCATTTCATGTTTGTTCTTCTCACAAACCACATAAGGATACACCAGTGTCATTGGATGTGTGTTCTTTTCATGAACCACGCCCAGTGTCATTGCATGTCTGTTCTTTTCACAAACCGCAGCTAGAGTAGTTGCATGTGTGCTCTTCTCACAAACCACACATGGATCCACCAGTGTCATTGGATGTGTGTTCTTTTCATGAACTACACCCAGTGTCATTGCATGTGTTTTCTTCTCACAAACCACACATGGATCCACCAGTGTCATTGGATGTGTGTGATTTTCATGAACCACACCTAGTGTCATTGCATGTGTGTTCTTCTCACCAACCACACATGGATTCACCAGTGTCATTGGATGAGTGTTTTGTCATAAACCACACCCAGTGTCATTGCATGTGTGTTCTTCACAAACCACACGTGGATCCACCAAAGGTGTGATTGCATGTCTACTCTTTTCATTATCCACACCAGGTCATTGCATCTGTGTTCTTCTCACAAACCACACATGGATCTACTAGTGTCATTGCATGTATGCTCTTTTCATTAACCACACCCAGTGTCATTGCATGTGTGTTCTTCTCACAAACCACAAATGGATCCATAGTGTCATTGCATGTCTGTTCTTCTCATGAACCATAGCTAGAGTCATTGCATGTCTATTCTTCTCACAGACCACATAAGGATACACCAGTGTCATTAGATGTGTGTTCTTTTCATGAACCACACCTAGTGTCATTGCATGTGTGTTCTTTTCACAAACCAAAGCTAGAGTCATTGCATGTCTGTTCTTTCCACAAACCACATATGGATCCACCAGTGTCACTGGATGTGTGTTCTTTTCATGAACTACAGCTAGAGTCATTGCATGCCTGTTCTTTTCACAAACCATAGCTAGAGTCTTTGCATGTGTGCTCTTCTCACAAACCACACATGGATCCACCAGTGTCATTGGTTGTGTGTTCTTTTCATGAACAACACCCAGTGTTAGTGCATGTGTGTTCTTCTCACAAACCACACATGGATCCACCAATGTCATTGCATGTCTGTTATTTTCATAAACCACAGCTAGAGTCATTGCATGTCTGTTCTTTCCATAAACCACACATCGATCCACCAGTGTCATAGGATGAATGTTGTTTTCATGAACCACACCCAGTGTCATTGCATGTGTGTTCTTCTCACAAACCACACATGGATCCACTAGTGTCATTGCATGTCTGCTCTTTTCATTAACCACACCCAGTGTCATTGCATGTGTGTTCTTCTCACAAACCACACATGGATCCACCAGTGTCATTGCATGTGTGCTCTTTTCATTAACCATAGTTGGGATACACCAGTGTCATTGGATGTGTGTTCTTTTCATGAACCACACATGGATCCACCAGTGTCATTGCATGTGTGTTCTTCTCACATACCATATATGGATCCACCACTGGCATTGCATGTCTGTTCTTTTCATGAACCATAGCTAGAGTTATTCCATGTCTGTTCTTTCCAAAAACCACATATGGATCCACCAGTGTCATTGCATGTATGTTCTTTTCATGAACCATAGCTAGAGTCATTGCATGTCTGTTCTTCTCATAGACCACATAAGGATACACTAGTGTCATTGGATGTGTGTTGTTTTCATGAACCACACCCAGTGTCATTGCATGTGTGTTCTTCTCACAAACCACACATGGATCCACCAGTGTCATTGCATGTCTGTTCTTTTCATGAACCACATCTAGAGTCACTACATCTGTGTTCTTCGCACAAACCACATAAGGATACACTAGTTTCATTGGATGAGTGTTCTTTTCATGAACCACACCGAGTGTCATTGCATGTGTGTTCTTCTCACAAACCACACATGGATCCACCAGTGGCATTACATGTCTGCTCTTTTCATTAACCACACCCAGTGTGATTGCATGTCTGTTCTTCTCACAAACCACACATGGATCCACCAGAGTCATTGCATGTGTGCTCTTTTCACAAACCACATAAGGATACACCAGTGTCATTGGATGTGTGTTCTTTTCATGAACCACACCTAGTGTCATTGCATGTGTGTTCTTATCACAATACACACATGGATCTACCAGTGTCATTGCATGTCTGCTCTTTTCATTAACCACACGCAGTGTCATTGCATGTGTGTTCAAATCACAAACCACACATGGATCCACCAGTGTCATTGCATGTCTGTTCTTCTCATTAACCACAGCTAGAGTCATTGCATGTCTGTTCTTGTCACAGACCACATAACGATACGTTAGTGTCATTAGATGTGTGTTCTTTTCATGAACCACACCCAGTGTCATTGCATGTCTGTTCTTCTCAAAAACCACACATGGATCCACCAATGTCACTGCATGTGTGTTCTTTTCACAAACCACAGCTAGAGTCATTGCATGTCTGTTCTTTCCACAAACCACATATGGATACACCAGTGTCGCTGGATGTGTGTTCTTTTCATGAACTACAGCTAGAGTCATTGCATGCCTGTTCTTTTCACAAACCATAGCTAGAGTCATTGCATGTGTGCTCTTCTCACAAACCACACATGGATCCACCAGTGTCATTGGTTGTGTGTTCTTTTCATGAACCACACCCAGTGTTAGTGCATGTGTGTTCTTCTCACAAACCACACATGGATCCACCAATGTCATTGCATGTCTGTTATTTTCATGAACCACATCTAGAGTCATTTCATGTTTGTTCTTCTCGCAAACCACATAAGGATACACCAGTGTCATTGGATGTGTGTTCTTTTCATGAACCACGCCCAGTGTCATTGCATCTCCAGTCTTTTCACAAACCGCAGCTAGAGTAGTTGCATGTGTGCTCTTCTCACAAACCACACATGGATCCACCAGTGTCATTGGATGTGTGTTCTTTTCATGAACTACACCCAGTGTCATTGCATGTGTTTTCTTCTCACAAACCACACATGGATCCAGCAATGTGATTGCATGTCTATTATTTTCACAAACCACAACTAGAGTCATTGCATGTCTATTCTTTCCAAAAACCACATATGGATCCACAAGTGTCACGGGATGTTTGTTCTTTTCATGAACCACAGTTAGAGTCATTGCATGTCTGTTCTTTTCAAAAACCACAGCTAGAGTCATTGCATATCTGTTCTTTCCACAAACCACACATGGATCCACTAGTGTCATTGGATGAGTGTTCTTTTCATGAACCACACCCAGTGTCATTGCATGTGTGTTCTTCTCACAAACCACACATGGATCCACTAGTGGCATTGCATATCTGCTCTTTTGATTAACCACACCCAGTGTCATTGCATGTGTGTTCTTCACACAAACCACACATGGATCCACCAATGCCATTGCATGTGTGCTCTTTTCACAAAACACAAAAGGATACACCAGTGTTATTAGATGTGTGTTCTTTTCATGAACCACACCCAGTGTCATTGCATGTGTGCTCTTTTCACAAACCACATAAGGATACACCAGTGTCATTGGATGTGTGTTCTTTTCATGAACCACACCTAGTTTCATTGCATGTGTGTTCGTCTCACAAACCACACATGGATCCACCAGTGTCATTTCATGTATGTTCTTTTCATGAACCATGGCTAGAGTCACTGCATGTCTGTTCTTATCACAAACCACATAAGGATACATCAGTGTCAGTGGATGTGTGTTCTTTTCATGAATCACACCCAATGTCATTTCATGTGTGTTCTTCTCACAAACCACACCTAGATCCACCAGTAGCATTGCATGTCTTCTCTTTTCATTAACGACACCCAGTGTCATTGCATGTCTGTTCTTCTCACAAACCACACATGGATCCACCAGAGTCATTGCATGTGTGCTCTTTTCACAAACCACATAAGGAGACACCAGTGTCATTGGATGTGTGTTATTTTCATGAACCACACCCAGTGTCATTGCATGTGTGTTCTTCTCACAAACCACACATGGATCCACTAGTGTCATTGCATGTCTGCTCTTTTCATTAACCACAACCAGTGTCATTGCATGTGTGTTCTTCTCACAAACCACACATGGATCCACTAGTATCATTGCATATCTGTTCTTATCATGAACCATAGATAGTATCATTGCATGTCTGTTCTTTTCATGAACCACATAAGGTTACACAAGTGTCGTTGGATGTGTGTTCTTTTCATGAACCACAGCCAGAGTCATTGCATGTCTATTCTTTTCATAAACCACAGCTAGAATCATTGAGTGTCAGTTCTTTCCACAAACCACACATGGATCCACCAGTGTCATTGCATGTGTGCTCTTTTCACAAACCAGATAAGGATACACCAATGTCATTGGATGTGTGTTATTTTCATGAACCACACCTAGTGTCATTGCATGTGTGTTCTTCTCACCAACCACACATGGATTCACCAGTGTCATTGGATGAGTGTTCTTTTCATAAACCACACCCAGTGTCATTGAATGTGTGTTCTTCTCACAAACCACATGTGGATCCACCAGTGTCATTGCATGTCTACTCTTTTCATTAACCACACCAGTGTCATTGCATGTGTGTTCTTCTCACAAACCACACATGGATCCACCTGTGTCGTTGCATCTGTGCCCTTTTCACAAACCACAGAAGGATACACCAGTGTCATTGGATGTGTGTTATTTTCATGAACCACACCCAGTGTCATTGCATGTGTGCTCTTTTCACAAACCACATAAGGATACACCGGTGTCATTGGATGTGTTCTTTAAATGAACCACATCCAGTGTCATTGCATGTGTGTTCTTATCACAAACCACACATGGATGCACCAATGTTATTGCATGTCTTTTCTTTTCATGAACCACAACTAGAGTCATTTCATGTTTGTTCTTCTCACAAACCACATAAGGATACACCAGTGTCATTGGATGTGTGTTCTTTTCATGAACCACACCCAGTGTCATTGTATGTGTGTTCTTCTCACAAACCACACATGGATCCACCAGTGTCATTGCATGTCTGTTATTTTCACAAACCACAACTAGAGTCAATGCATGTCTGTTCTTTCCACTAACCACATATGGATCCACCAGTGTCACGGGATGTGTGTTCTTTTCACAAACCACAACTAGAGCCATTGCATGTCTGTTCTTTTCACAAACCACAACTAGAGTCATTGCATGTCTGTTCTTTCCACAAACCACATATGGATCCACGAGTGTCATTGGATGAGTGTTCTTTTCATGAACCACACCAATTGTCATTGCATGTGTGTTCTTTTCACAAACCACACATGGATCCACCAGTGTCATTGCATGTCTGCTCTTTTCATTAACCACAACCAGTGTCATTGCATGTGTGTTCTTCTCACAAACCACACATGGATCCACTAGTATCATTGCATATCTGTTCTTATCATGAACCATAGATAGTATCATTGCATGTCTGTTCTTTTCATGAACCACATAAGGATACACAAGTGTCGGTGGATGTGTGTTCTTTTCATGAACCACAGCCAGAGTCATTGCATGTCTATTCTTTTCATAAACCACAGCTAGAATCATTGAGTGTCAGTTCTTTCCACAAACCACACATGGATCCACCAGTGTCATTGCATGTGTGCTCTTTTCACAAACCAGATAAGGATACACCAATGTCATTGGATGTGTGTTATTTTCATGAACCACACCTAGTGTCATTGCATGTGTGTTCTTCTCACCAACCACACATGGATTCACCAGTGTCATTGGATGAGTGTTCTTTTCATAAACCACACCCAGTGTCATTGAATGTGTGTTCTTCTCATAAACCACATGTGGATCCACCAGTGTCATTGCATGTCTACTCTTTTCATTAACCACACCAGTGTCATTGCATGTGTGTTCTTCTCACAAACCACACATGGATCCACCAGTGTCGTTGCATCTGTGCCCTTTTCACAAACCATAGAAGGATACACCAGTGTCATTGGATGTGTGTTATTTTCATGAACGACACCCAGTGTCATTGCATGTGTGCTCTTTTCACAAACCACATAAGGATACACCGGTGTCATTGGATGTGTTCTTTAAATGAACCACATCCAGTGTCATTGCATGTGTGTTCTTATCACAAACCACACATGGATGCACCAATGTTATTGCATGTCTTTTCTTTTCATGAACCACAACTAGAGTCATTTCATGTTTGTTCTTCTCACAAACCACATAAGGATACACCAGTGTCATTGGATGTGTGTTATTTTCATGAACCACACCCGGTGTCATTGTATGTGTGTTCTTCTCACAAACCACACATGGATCCACCAGTGTCATTGCATGTCTGTTATTTTCACAAACCACAACTAGAGTCAATGCATGTCTGTTCTTTCCACAAACCACATATGGATCCACCAGTGTCACTGGATGTGTGTTCTTTTCACAAACCACAACTAGAGCCATTGCATGTCTGTTCTTTTCACAAACCACAACTAGAGTCATTGCATGTCTGTTCTTTCCACAAACCACATATGGATCCACGAGTGTCATTGGATGAGTGTTCTTTTCATGAACCACACCAATTGTCATTGCATGTGTGTTCTTTTCACAAACCACACATGGATCCACCAGTGTCATTGCATGTGTGTTCTTTTCACAAACCACAACTAGAGTCATTGCATGTCTGTTCTTTCCACAAACCACATATGGATCCACCAGTGTCATGGGATTTGTGTTCTTTTCACAAACCTCAAGTAGAGCCATTGCATGTCTGTTCTTTTCACAACCATAACTAGAGTCATTGCATGTCTGTTCTTTCCACAAACCACATTGGATCCACCAATGTCACTGGATGTGTGTTATTTTCATGAACCATAGCTAGAGTCATTGCATGTCTGTTCTTTTCACAAACCATAGCTAGAGTCATTGCATATCTGTTCTTTCCACAAACCACACATGGATCCACTAGTGTCATTGGATGAGTGTTCTTTTCATGAACCACACCTAGTGTCATTGAATTGTGTTCTTCTCACAAACCACACATGGATCCACTAGTGGCATTGCATGTCTCCTCTTTTCATTAACCACATGCAGTGTCATTGCATGTGTGTTCTTCTCACAAACCACACATGGATCCACCAGTGTCATTGCATGTGTGCTCTTTTCACAAAACACATAAGGTTAGACTAGTGTCATTGGATGTGTGTTCTTTTCATGAACCACACCCAGTGTCATTGCATGTGTGCTCTTTTCACAAACAACATAAGGATACACCGGTGTCATTGGATGTGTGTTCTTTTCATGAACCACACCCAGTGTCATTGCATGTGTGTTCTTCTCACAAACCACACATGGATCCACCAATGTCATTGCATGTCTGTTATTTTCATGAACCACATCTAGAGTCATTTCATGTTTGTTCTTCTCACAAACCACACATGGATCCACCAGTGTCATTGCATGTCTGTTCTTTTCATGAACCACGCCCAGTGTCATTGCATGTGTGTTCTTCTCACAAACCACACATGGATCCGCCAGTGTCATTGCATGTCTATTGTTTTCACAAACCACAGCTAGAGTCATTGCATGTCTATTCTTTCCACAAACCACATATGGATCCACCAGTGTCACGGTATGTGTGTTCTTTTCACAAACCACAACTAGAGCCATTGCATGTCTGTTCTTTTCACAAACCACAACTAGAGTCATTGCATGTCTGTTCTTTCCACAAACCACATATGGATCCACCAGTGTCATTGGATGAGTTTTCTTTTGATGAACCACACCCATTTTCATTGCATGTGTGTTCTTCACACAAACCACACATGGATCCACCACTGTCATTGGATGAGTGCTCTTTTCATGAACCACACCCAATGTCATTGCATGTGTGTTCTTCTCACAAACCACACTTGGATCCACCAGTGGCATTGCATGTCTGCTCTTTTCATTAACGACACCCAGTGTCATTGCATGTCTGTTCTTCTCACAAACCACACATGGATCCACCAGAGTCATTGCATGTGTGCTCTTTTCACAAACCACATAATAATACACCAGTGTCATTGGATGTGGGTTCTTTTCATAAACCACACCCAGTGTCATTGCATGTGTGTTCTTCTCACAAACCACACATGGATCCACCAGTGTTATTGCATGTCTGATCTTTTCATTAACCACAACCAGTGTCATTGCATGTGTGTTCTTCTCACAAACCACACATGGATCCACCAGTGTCATTGCATGTCTGTTCTTCTAATGAACCATAGCTAGTGTCATTGCATGTCTATTCTTTTCATGAACCACATAAGGATACACCAGTGTCATTGGATGTGTGTTCTTTTCATGAACCACAACTAGAGTCATTGCATGTCTATTCTTTTCACAAACCATAGCTAGAGTCATTGCATGTCTGTTCTTTCCACAAACCACACATGGATCCACCAGTGTCATTGCATGTGTGCTCTTTTCACAAACCACATAAGGATACATGAGTGTCATTGCGTGTGTGTTCTTCTCACATACCACACATGGATCCACCAGTGTCATTGGATGAGTGTTCTTTTCATGAACCACACCAAGTGTCATTGCATGTGTGTTCTTCTCACAAACCACACATGGATCCACCAGTGTCATTGCATGTCTACTCTTTTCATTAACCACACCAGTGTCATTGCATGTGTGTTCTTCTCACAAACCACACATGGATCCGCCAGTGTCCTTGCATGTGTACTCTTTTCACAAACCACATAAGGATACACCAGTGTCATTGGATGTGTGTTCTTTTCATGAACCACAACCAGTGTCATTGCATGTGTGATCTTTTCACAAACCACATAAGGATACACCGGTGTCATTGGATGTGTATTCTTTTCATGAACCACACCTAGTGGCATTGCATGTGTGTTCTTCTCACAAACCACACATGGATCCACCAATGTCATTGCATGTCTGTTATTTTCATGAACCACAGCTAGAGTCATTTCATGTCTGTTCTTCTCACAAACCATATAAGGATACACCAGTGTCATTGGATGTGTGTTCTTTTCATGAACCAACCCAGTGTCATTGCATGTGTGTTCTTCTCACAAACCACACATGGATCCACTAGTGTCATTGCATGTCTGTTCTTTTCACAAACCACAACTAGAGTCATTACATGTCTGTTCTTTCCACAAACCACATATGGATCCACAAGTGCACGGGATGTGTGTTCTTTTCACAAACCACAACTAGAGCCATTGCATGTCTATTCTTTTCACAAACCACAACTAGAGTCATTGCATGTCTGTTCTTTCCACAAACCACATATGGATCCACCAGTGTCATTGGATGAGTGTTCTTTTCATGAACCACACCCATTGTCATTGCATGTGTGTTCTTCTCACAAACCACACATGGATCCACCAGTGTCATTGCATGTCTGCTCTTTTAATGAACCACACATAGTGTCATTGCATGTGTGTTATTCTCACAAACCACACATGGATCCACCAGTGTCATTACATGTGTGCTCTTTTCACAAACCACATAAGGATACACCAGTGTCATTGGATGTGTGTTCTTTTCATGAACCACACCTAGTGTCATTGCATGTGTGTTCTTCTCACAAACCACACATGGATCCACTAGTGTCATTGCATGTGTGTTCTTTTCATGAACCACAGCCAGAGTCATTGCATGTGTGTTCTTCTCATAAACCACATATGGATCCACTAGTGTCATTGCATGTGTGTTCTTTTCATGAACCACAACTAGAGTCATTGCATGTCTGTTCTTCTCATAGACCACATAAGGATACACTAGTGTCATTGGATGTGTGTTATTTTCATGAGCCACACCCAGTGTCATTGCATGTGTGTTCTTCTCACAAACCACACATGGATCCACCAGTGTCATTGTATGTATGTTCTTTTCACAAACCATAGCTAGAGTCATTGCATGTCTGTTCTTTCCACAAACCACATATGGATCCACCAGTGTCATGGGATGTGTTTTATTTTTACAAACCACAACTAGAGTCATGGAATGTCTGTTCTTTTCACAAACCACAGCTAGAGTCATTGCATGTCTGTTCTTTCCACAAACCACATATGGATCCACCAGTGTCATTGGATGAGTGTTCTTTTCATGAACCACACCAAGTGTCATTGCATGTGTGTTCTTCTCACAAACCACATATGGATCCACCAGTGTCATTGCATGTCTGCTCTTTTCATTAACCACACCCAGTGTCATTGCATGTGTGTTCTTCTCACAAACCACACATGGATCCACCAGTGTCATTACATGTGTGCTCTTTTCATTAACCACAGTTAGAGTCATTGCATGTGTGTTCTTTTCACAAACGACATATCACCAGTGTCATTCCATGTGTGATCTTCTCATAAACCACATATGTATCCTAACCTTAGGAGAGCCCTAACCTTAGACCCCAATGGTGGCCTTTAGACCGAGTCTTCTAGAAAGCACGCCCTAACACAGTTGTTCTGCGTGACGATTGTTACATACCGTTCGATCGGGGAGATTGGACGATTTGGATGGTCTTCGTGAGAGCGATCCACGAGTAGGCTGTTCTACAGCATGATTGGCCACGCTTGCTGCCCGCTTGCTCTAGACAAACTGGCAACACCGGGCGCTCCCCTGTTGCGAGTGTCACAACTCATGAGTTCAGTGGGCCATATTCCAGTGTCATGTCCCCATTACTTCTCTTCCTCCCTGTACTTCTCTTACCTCCCCTTGAAGCCACTTTCCCCACTTCACTCCCATCCTGCCGTAGCCACAAGCCGACGATGCCTCCATCCCAATACCCTCTCGGGTAGCCACCCCTCTCCCCTCTCGCCATGGGTTCAAGGGGAGACCACGAGGAAACACATCGTGACGACAGGGACGATGATTTCGATGTGAGTCATCGCATCTCTATCTCTATCATCTGTGGCCAATTATCTATTTTGAGCTAGATCTACTATGTTACCTCATGCGTGTATGATGTGTTAGGCCAACCAGATGCTGTATGACTCCGACTATCACGGTTTAGCGGATGAAGATAGTCCTCTGCTATGTAAACATGGATATGTGCCTGCTAAATTTTTAGCGTTCGAAGGACAAAATGCAGGTAGGAGGTTTCTACGGTGTCAAGGACATCGTGCAATGATGCAAGGCGGAAGTTGCCGTGTTGTCAAATGGGTAGATCCAGAGTGGCCCAAATCGATATAGAAAACGCTGGATAAACTATGGGATATGACTATTGAGTTGAAATAATCCGTATTCAGCTCACTTGTTGACAGTGTTGAGATGAAGCTTTGGGAACCAGATGACACGACCAAGCTTAACCGAGATCTCAGGAGGGTTCAAGACAAGGTTAGCAAAGTCGAGAAGGAGAGGGACATGGCATTGGCCATGAAGGCTAAAGCAGAGCAAGAACTGACTCAAGCAAGGAATGATCTTCACCAGGCCAAAGTCCTGCAGTTCATAACTACGAGTATTGACAAGTGCATGAGGAAAAATGCAGAGAAACAATTGAAGCTAGCTGTGCAAGGAAGATGATAAAAGGAAGGAGCAGACGATTCGATTCTTGCTCTCGCAGGAAGATGCGCATCAGGCTAAGATTAGGAAGATCAAGGAGATGTGTGATAACTAGTTCTAGTTAGCTTGAGCTCCGTGCCTTTTTAAGTTGTAATAGTAGTACTTGTTGACCTAGCGGTTTGAACTAGTGGTCCCGGAGTCCTGGGAGGAAAAAAAAATTGGTCGCCCGTTAATCTGTCTTAACCCTGCATTACTTCCTTTTGTCTGATCATGGTGGTATTCCGACATTGGTGGTTTGTTTAAACATAATCTACATGGATTGTGCCGCATGCAAATGGCACAACCACAATTTATAAAGTGGAAGCACGTACACCCGGTTACTGGAGATCCGGGAGCTTCGCCAGATGCAGGGGATGCAAGAGCAGGGAGGCGGTGAGATAGATGGGCTCAAGATTAGGCCCGAAAGTGGTACCAATTTCCTCCTCATCTGGGCATTATCGGTTGCCATTGCTGTTTATGTTGCCACGTTGTTGTGCAGCATCTGAAATAAGTTGCTGCTTCGTGGAGTGTAGCAGCTTAAATAATTTATTTCTGTGCCACTTACATTCCATCGAATTTGGAGACCTCCTGCCCCTCAGCAATTGGGTGGAACCGGTGCTGCGTGTTTTAAGATAGTAGTGGCACAGTCACAATTTCAGATTCAACTACTTACTCGGGCATTTCCAAACCCTAAGTCGCGGTACATTTTACTCAGAGAACGTGGGTAGATTGTTTCGCCCAGCAAAGTGCCACCCATAGAGCTCCAGAATTTAACTAAATTACATATATAGGTTCAAGTTCAACACATTACTATGCATCTTCATTGCCAGCAGCCTTCTTCCGCAGCCTGGGTGCCAAGCCTTCACGTCCGCTGGCTTCTTCATTTCCTGCCTTCTTCCTCTTCCTCGGTGCTAATTATCTTAGCTTCACGTACTCTGCATCGCCAGGATAATCAGCACCAAAATCGTGTCCAACATCATCTTTCCACTTGTTTTTACCTTCTTTGGGCAGCAAAATGACTGACCCGGCAGTCATTTTTCTAACCTTGCGGCGCTTCCTATCAAAGAAACAGGACTTTTGCATAACTGCCCAATATCTACAGAGTAAATGAAACAAAAATTACAATTCAGCACAAACATGCGAACCCCAAGTGACTTTTGCTTACCAGGAGCTAATTGGATTCCAGCGACCACCCTGTCCAAGAATAGAAGGGCGACTCCCAGTTGCACCAGCTTCCACATCCAGTACATCACAATTTAGCTCAAACATGCAAGCCGAAGCATACCTTTTCATCAACCCAATTAGTCGATCACACACGTTAGAGGAACCATGATGCCACATTCATCCATGAAGCTGAACTTTGCAGTCTGCTTCGGCCATAATTCATCATGATTACGCAGAGCAGCAACCATACCAGATATAGTGCAGATCTGCGTGGACGCTTCTTCCATCGTGATACAATGGTGTCCATACCACTTTCCCTTCACCCTTGCTGATTTAGAGTCGTACCTGAAGAGGACTACCGTAACCAGGTAAGGGTGGTCCGCGGAGATCCCACTTGACAGAAAATTGTGGACAAAATATGTTTGTCAGCGTTGGGCTAACAAACAATGGTAGGTTCAAGAGCTACTAGCGATTATAATTAGTGCGAATAGCAAAGAGAAGGGTAGCTCACCCGCATGTAGCCAGAACATCTTCTTCCTTGGTAGTAGGATCTTCCATCCCCCGAGCTGCTCGGCTCGTCGGCGGCGTAGGCGGGCTAGAGCCTCGCAATGGTGGCTACGGCATGCGCCATTGGATCTTGGGATCAATGACTGGTGCAGCAACTTGGCACCGGAAGTCAAATGTACGAAGGGATCGTCCTGCTTGGAGGGTGGATTTCGACGCCGACGGTGCTAGGGGAAAGGAGGGAATGGATTTGTGAAATTGGTCAACGCATCCAATCCACTTAGTCCCTCGATTTGCCTAAGAGGTTTCCGCGTTGGCGCTCGCATCACGGACAGATGACCGACATGTGCGTCCTGACCGTCTACTTCACGAGGCAGTTTAACAGAATGTTTGTATTTGGCAGGGGTGAGATGAGTTTGATGGGTTCATAGCATGGAAAACAAAAATTTTCTACCGCAAGAACGAACAAAACCCAGATCTAATCTAGATAAAAGCCAAGATCTAATCTATTAGACATGTGCAACGAGATAGATCTGTACTAACCCTCGTAGATCCGAAAGCGTTACGAGATTAGATCTCGGGGTTGATGTAGTCGATCACTTGCCGATCTCAAGATCATGTGGACGATCCTTCCGGCGCCGCGTTCGGCGCTTCCTTGATCGATCGCGCGTCGAAGTCGAAGCAGACCTTCCTCTCCCCATTCCAGCGTGCAGCGGAGGTAGTAGATCTTCTCCACAGAATCCCAGCAGCACGACGGTGTGGTGGTGGTGGTGGAGTAGAGATTTCTGCAGGGCTTCGCCTAAGCCGGAGCAGAGGGAAGGAGGAGGAGAGAGGCGGCGGCTAGGGTTTGTTATGGGAGAGTGCTAGGGGGTGGCGCCCCCTCCCCTCTATTTAAAGGAGGGAGGCGCCATGGGAGGGGGAGTCCTAGTAGGACTCCCCTCCCTCCTTGGCCGGCGGATTGGGAGGGGGGGAGGAATCCTCCTCCCCCACGAATCCGTGTCTTGCCCCACAAAGACTCCTTGATCCTTTCTTGGTTTTCAAGCAAACTCCAAGAAATCTTCTAGAACCTTCCAGAACATTCCGAATCCTTCTAGAATCTCCATACAAACACTCCGGAACATTTCCTAACTTAGAAAATGATCCCCAATATATGAATCTTATTCTCCGGACAATTCCGGATCTCCTCGTGATGTCCCGAATCCAATCCGAGACTCCGAACAACATTCGGTCTCCAACGCATATTCCATATCTACTTAAAACAACTTCGAACCTTAAGTGTGTCACCCTACGGTTCGTGAATATGCAGACATGATGAAGACACCTTTCCGATCAATAACCATCAGCGGGATCTGGAGATCCATAATGGATCCCACATACTCAACAATGACTTCATGATCGATAGAACCATTAACATACGAAACCAATTCCCTTTGTCACGCGATATTCTACTTATCTGAGGTTTGATCGTCGGTATCTCCATACCTAGTTCTACCTCGTTACTGATAAGTACTCTTTACTCGTTCCATGTTATGTCATCCCTTGTGACCTAGTCACATGCTTGCAAGCTAACTAGATGACATTCCACCGAGAGGGCCCAGAGCATATCTATCCGTCATATGGATGGACAAATCCCAATCTTGGTCCATGCGCTTCAACACATACTTTCAGAATACCCAATGACACCTTTATAACCACCCGATTCTGAGCGGTGTTTGATGTCATCAAAGTACCCATCCGGTGATGGTGATTAACATAACCTCATGGTCGAAGGATTAGGTTACTATGCATTTGAAAGCTTATAGCAATACGAACTTAATGACTTGATCTTATGCTACGCTTACTATGGGTGTGTGTCCATCACATCATTCTCCTAATGATATAAGCTTGTTATTAATGACATACAATGTCCATGATCAGGAAACCATGATCATGTATTAATCAACAAGCTAGTTCAACGAGAGGCTTACAAAACACACATGTATTAGTGTTTCCTTATAATACAATTATAGCATGGGATGTAAAAATTCATCATAAACACAAAGATATAATAACAACCACTTTTATTATTGCCTCTTGGGCATATCTCCAACAGTCTCCCACTTGCACTAGAGTCAATAATCTAGATTACATGGTAATATACCTAACACCCATGGCGTTTTGGTGTTGGTCATGCTTTGCTCTAGGGAGAGGTTTAGTCAACGGATCTGCCACATTCAGATCAGTGTGTACTTTGCAAATGTTTATGTCACCATCTCGGACATACTCGCGAATAGCATGGAATCGTAGCTTGATGTGCTTCAACTTGCTATGTGACCTTGGCTCCTGTGCATTAGCTATGGCACCTGTGTTGTCACAGTAGATGGCCATCGGGTCCAACGCATTGGGAACCACGCCAAGTTCAGTAATGAACTCCTTCATCCATATGGCTTCTTGTGCAGCCTCCGAAGCAGCTATGTATTCCTATTCAGTTGAAGATTTCGCCACAACGCTTTGCTTGGCACTCCTCCAGCTCACCGCAGCACCATTCAAAATAAATACGTATCCAGACTGTGACTTCGAGTCATCTGGATCGGTGTTCCAACTAGCATCAGTGTAACCGTTTACAACAAGCTGTTCATCACCTCCATAAGAAAGAACCATATCCTTAGTCCTATTCAGGTACTTTAGGATATTCTTGACCGCTGTCCAGTGTTGTTCCAGGATCACTTTGATATCTGCTAGTCAAACTAACAGCATGTGCCGGTCTTGTACACAGCATGGCATACATGATATAACCTATGGCCGAGGCATAGGGAATATTATTCATCTTTTCTCTATCTTCTGCCGTAGCCGGACTTTGAGTCTTACTCAAGGTCTTACCTGACAACATGGGCACGAACCCCTTCTTGCTCTCTTCCATTCTAAACTTCTTTAGAACTTTGTCTAAGTATGTACTTTGTGAAAGCGCTATTAGGCGTCTTGATCTATCTCTATAAATCTTGATGCCTAGAATATATGCCGCTTCGCCAAGATCCTTCATTGAAAAACTATTATTCAAATAGGTTTTGACGCTATTAAGAAGTTCTATATCATTCCCAATCAACAATATGTCATCTACATATAGTACTAGGAATGCTACAGAGCTCCCACTCACTTTCTTGTAAATACAAGCTTCTCCATAAGTTTGTATAAATCCAAAGTTTTTGATTACTTTATCAAAACGTTGATTCCAACTCCGGGATGCTTGCTCCAGTCCATAAATGGAGTGCTGAAGTTTGCATACCTTGTCAGCATCTTTAGGATCGACAAAACCCTTGGGTTGTACCATATACAACTCTTCCTCAATGTCACCATTAAGGAACGCCGTTTTGACATCCATCTGCCAAATTTCATAATCAAAATATGCAGCGATTGCTAACAAAATCCTCACAGACTTTAGCTTCACTACTGGTGAGAAAGTCTCATCGTAGTCAACTCCTTGAATTTGTCGGAACCCTTTCGCGACAAGTCGAGCCTTATAGACGGTAACATTACCATCAGCATCTGTTTTTCTTTTGAAAATCCATTTGTTCTCGACAGCCTTACGGCCATCCGGTAAGTCCACCAAAGTCCACACTTGGTTTTCGTACATGGATCCCATCTCGGATTTCATGGCTTCTAGCCATTTGTCAGAATCTGGGCTCACCATAGCTTCTTCATACGTCGCAGGGTCATCAGTGTTGTCCACCAACATGAAGTTCAAGGCAGAGTCATACCAATCAGGAGTGGTACGAACCCTCGTTAACCTGCGAGGTTCAGCAGTAACTTCGTTCGAAGTTTCATGATCACCATCATTAGCTTCCTCTCCAATTGGTGCAGGCGGCATAAAAACATCTTCCGGTGCTGCGCTACTCTCAATTCCGAGAGAAGGTTCAATAACCTCGTCGAGTTCTACTTTCCTTCCAGTCACTTCTTTCGAGAGAAACTCCTTCTCAAGAAAGGATCCATTCTTGGCAACAAAAACTTTGCCTTCGGATCTATGATAGAAGGTATACCCAATTGTTTCTTTCGGGTATCCTATGAAGACGGATTTCTCTGCTTTGAGTTCAGGCTTATCAGGCTATAACTTCTTTACATACGCTTCGCAACCCCAAACTTTAAGGAACGACAACTTAGGTTTCTTACCAAACCACAATTCGTACAGTGTCGTTTCAACGGATTTAGATGGTGTCCTATTTAAAGCGAATGCGGCTGTCTCTAATGCATAGCCCCAAAATGATAGCGGTAAATCTGTAAGAGACATCATAGACCGAACCATATCTAAGAGAGTTCGATTATGACGTTCGGACACACCATTATGCTGTGGTGTTCCCGGCGGTGTCAATCACGAAAAGTATTCCACATTTCTTTAAATGCATGCCAAACTCATAACTCAGATATTCACCTCCGCGGTCAGAACGCAGAAACTTAATCTTCTTATTACGATGATTTTCCACTTCACTTTGAAATTCCTTAAACTTCTCGAAAGTTTCGGACTTATGTTTCATAAAGTAGACATACCCATATCTACTTAAGTCATCCGTGAAAGTGAGAACATAACGATATCCACCACGCGACGCTACACTCATTGGACCGCACACATCGGTATGTATTATTTCCAATAAGTCTGTAGCTCGCTTCATTATTCCAGAGAATGGAGTCTTAGTCATTTTTCCCATTAGACATGCTTCGCATCTTTCAAGTGATTCAAGAAGTCCATCAGAATGGAGTTTCTTCATACGCTTCACTCCAATGTGACCAAGACGACAGTGCCACATGTATGTAGAATTATCATTCAATTTTATTCGTTTAGCATCTATGTTGTGAACATGTGTATCACTACTATCGAGATTCAATAAGAATAAACCATTCATCTCAGGTGCATTACCATAAAAGATATTACTCATATAAATCGAACAACCTTTATTCTCAGACTTAAAAGAGTAACCGTCTCGCAATAAACAAGATCCAGATATAATGTTCATGCTTAACACAGGCACCAAATAACAATTATTTATATTTAAAACTAATCCCGAAGGTAGATGTAGAGGGAGCGTGCCGACGGCGATCACATCAACCTTGGAGCCATTTCCAACGAGCATCGTCACCTCGTCTCTCGCCAGTCTTCGTTTATTCCATAGCTCCTGTTTCGAGTTACAAATATGAGCAACCGAACCAGTATCAAATACCCAGGCACTACTACGACTACTAGTAAGATACACATCAATAACATGTATATCGAATATACCTTTCTTCTTGATGTTGCTGTTCTTCAGATCTTCCAGGTACTTGGGGCAGTTACGCTTCCAGTGACAGCACCCTTGCAGTAGAAGCATTCAGTTTTAGGTTTAGGACCAGCCTTGGGCTTCTTAGCAGGTGCGACAGCTTTCTTGCCGTCCTTTTTGAAGTTGCCCTTTTTCTTAGGCTTGCCCTGTTTCTTGAAATTGGTGGTCTTATTGACCATCAACACTTGGTGCTCCTTCTTGATCTCCACTTCAGCAGTTTTCAGCATGGACGATAGTTCAGGCAACGTCTTGTTCATGCAGTGCATATTGTAGTTCATCACAAAGTTCTTATAACTCGGTGGCAGTGATTGGAGGACACGGTGAATCCCTAACTCATTAGGAATCGTTATCCCCAACTCTTGGAGCTTGTTTGCATGCCCAGACATGGTGAGCACGTGCTCGCTAACGGAGCTTCCCTCTTCCATCTTACAGTTAAAGAACTTTTCGGAGGCCTCATAGCTCTCCACGGCCGCGTGAGTCTCAAAAATGAGCTTGAGCTCCTTAATGATTTCGAACGGGTCATGGTTCTCAAAGCGCTTCTGAAGCTCCATTTCTAAATTGTACAGGATGGCACACTGAACTGTGGAGTAATGATTTTTCCAAGTGGCGTAAACATTCTTTACGTCATCGGTGGCATCATCTGCAGGTGGGTCACCTAGCGGTGCTTCGAGCACATAGGTCATCTGACCAGCCCTGAGGACAATCTTCAGACCACGGAGCCAGTCCGTGAAGTTGCTTCCATTGTTCTTAAGCTTTTCTTTCTCTAGGAACGCATTGAAATTGATGGAGAGATTCGCCATAATCTACAACAAATTTGCAAGTAGTTTAGACTAAGTTTATGATAAATTGAGTTCAATTTTAATTCTTAAATTAACTAGGTGAACTCCCACTCAAAACAACATCCCTCACATTGTCTTAGTGATTACACGAACCAAGTCCACTACACCAAGTCCGATCTTCACAAGAGAAGATGTAGTTTCATCAGGGAACAATCTTCATGTTCATCATATCACTTATATGATTCATTCTCTACCTTTCGGTATTCCGTGTTCCGAGACCATGTCTTTACATGATAGGCTCGTCAAGATTAACCTTAGTTTCCGCATGTGCAAATCTGGCTTGCACCCGTTGTATGCACACGTAGAATCTATCGCATCCGATCATCACGAGATGCTTCGAGACGACGAGTCTTAGCAACGGTGCCAACTAAGGACGAACACTTTATTACTTGAAATTTAGTGAGAGGGATCATCTTATAATGCTACTGTCACGATTTAAGCAATACAAGATGCATAAAGGATTAACATCACAGGCAATTCAAAATTAGTGTGATATGATATGGCCCTTTCTTCTTATGCCTTTGATCTCCATCTCCAAAGCACGGACATGATCTCCATCATCACCAGCATTGCGTCAAGGTCAGTGGCGCCGCTTCATGGTTGTCCATCATCACTAGCAACTATTACAACTACTTGGAATAAAGCTATTACAAGATGAATAGACACGCAGGTCTTAACAGAATTAAAGACAACCATTAGGCTCATGCCGGTTGCCATATTAAAACAAGGATCATTGCATACATCAAATAGAATCACAATCATATGATGGCCATATCACATCACAAAACCCCTGCAAAAACAAGTTAGACGCCTCTAATTTTCTTTGCATGTTTTACGTGGTTTGGGGCTTTCGAATAAGAACGGATCTTACCTACGAAACTGAACCACAACGTTGATACAAGTGCTATCGAGTGCAAAGTGTAGATTGGATCTATACTATGATGGGAGAGACAGACACCCGCAAAGCCACTTGTGCAAAGCAAGTTACACGTCAAGCGTGGAGCAAGTCTCATGTGCGATGATATGTAAGGTTAGCCCGAGCCGCTTCATCCCACCATACCGCAAGATGCAAAGTACACAAAGCAAAAGACGGCACGAGCACCAACGCTCACAAAACCATTGTGTTCTACTCATGCAACAGATCTACGCATAGACAAGGCTCTGATACCACTGATGGGTTCGTAGCATGGAAAACAAAAAATTTCTACCGCAAGAACTACCAAAACCCAGATCTAATCTAGATAAAAGCCAAGATCTAATCTATTAGACATGTGCAACGAGATAGATCTGTACTAACCCTCATAGATCCAAAAGCGTTACGAGATTAGATCTCGGGGTTGATGTAGTCGATCACTTGCCGATCTCAAGATCGTGTGGACGATCCTTCCGGCACCGCGTTCCGGCAGCGCTTCCGCAGTCAGTCACACGTGCGGAGTCGAAGCAGACCTTCCTCTCCCTGTTCCAGCGAGCAGCGGAGGTAGTAGATCTTCTCCACGGAATCCCAGCAGCACGACGGTGTGGTGGTGGTGGTGGAGTAGAGATTTCTGCAGGGCTTCGCCTAAGCCGGAGCAGAGGGAAGGAGGAGGAGAGAGGCGGCGGCTAGGGTTTGTTATGGGAGAGTGCTAGGGGGTGGCGCCCCTCCCCTCTATTTAAAGGAGGGACGCGCCATGGGAGGGGGAGTCCTAGTAGGACTCCCTCCCTCCTTGGCCGGCGGATTGGGAGCCCACGAATCCGTGTCTTGCCCCACAAAGACTCCTTGATCCTTTCTTGGTTTTCAAGCAAACTCCAAGAAATCTTCTAGAACCTTCCAGAACATTCCGAAACCGTCTAGAATCTCCATACAAACACTCCGGAACATTTCCTAACTTAGAAAATGATCCCCAATATATGAATCTTATTCTCCGGACAATTCCGGATCTCCTCGTGATGTCCCGAATCCAATCCGAGACTCCGAACAACATTCGGTCTCCAACGCACATTCCATATCTACTTAAAACAACTTCGAACCTTAAGTGTGTCACCCTACGGTTCGTGAATATGCAGACATGATGAAGACACCTCTCCGATCAATAACCATCAGCGGGATCTAGAGATCCATAATGGCTCCCACATACTCAACGATGACTTCGTGATCGATAGAACCATTAACATACGAAACCAATTCCCTTTGTCACGTGATATTCTACTTATCCGAGGTTTGATCGTCGGTATCTTCATACCTAGTTCTACCTCGTTACTGATAAGTACTCTTTACTCGTTCCATGTTAGGTCATCCCTTGTGACCTAGTCACATGCTTGCAAGCTAACTAGATGACATTCCACCGAGAGGGCCTAGAGCATATCTATCCGTCATATGGATGGACAAATCCCAATCTTGGTCCATGCGCTTCAACACATACTTTCAGAATACCCAATGACACCTTTATAACCACCCAGTTACGAAGCGGTGTTTGATGTCATGAAAGTACGCATCCGGTGATGGTGATTAACATAACCTCATGGTCGAAGGATTAGGTTACTATGCATTTGAAAGCTTATAGCAATACGAACTTAATGACTTGATCTTATGCTACGCTTACAATGGGTGTGTGTCCATCACATCATTCTCCTAATGATATAACCTTGTTATTAATGACATCCAATGTCCATGATCAGGAAACCATGATCATCTATTAATCAACAAGCTAGTTCAACGAGAGGCTTACTAGGGACCCTTTTATGTTTACAAAACACACATGTATTAGTGTTTCCTTATAATACAATTATAGCATGGGATGTAAACATTCATCATAAACACAAAGATATAATAACAACCACTTTTATTATTGCCTCTTGGGCATATCTCCAACAGAGTTTGCCTCGAAATGGCCCCTCTGAGTAGTTGGCATCCCAACTTTATGAAACGCGGCAATTACAGGCAACTTGGGTACCACCATGCACTCGCCCAGGAACTTTCAGGACGCAAACAAACAATCCCCTTCCTATGCAAGGGAATTTTGTAAGAAAATAAATTATTGAAACTAGAGGCTACTAGCACAGAAAGGAAAAACAAGTGCAACATAAAGACTTTCAACATAAAGCGAGGAAACTTAATATTATTGAGATGCATCAAACCATTTTCCCCTCTCTCATAATAACTTTCAGCATCATGAATAAATTGAACGATATAACTATCACATGAACCATGGTAGCAATGATCACTTATTCTGATAGAAAACACAAGGACACTAGCTTTCCTAGTTCTAATAGGATGTGAAACAATATTAGAAGTATCCTTACAAAGGATAATGTGCCCATCTTCTACATTTTTAGTGACAAGGTCTTTCACAATTGCTGCTGCAGGTTCAACATATATTTGTTCATCAGGTTCTACCGCTTTCTTTGTACTTTTGTTAACCATACTATCTATTATAGAATGTTCCTTTACCTTAACAGGGAAAGGTAATTTCTTGATGTAAGGTTCAGGTAAAATACAATCAGCAACATTAATATTATGAAAGTCATAATTTCCCACAAAACATTTAATGCATTCATAATCATAATTTATACCTGAATTTCTTCCTTTATCATTCTCCCATGCTTCAGCATTGTCTTGAATACGGTCTAGAAGATCCCATTTAGGTTATTCTTTCATACGTGTAAATGATCCAGCATAAGAAGCATCCAATAGATCCTTATCATGAAGAGAAAGCCTTGCATAAAAGTTATTGATAATAATATTATTAGGGAGCTCATGAATAGGACATTTGAGAATTAGTGACTTCAATCTCCCCCAAGCTTGGGAGGTACTCTCTCCATCACGAGGCCAAACGTTGTATATTTGATTCCTATATTTATGAATCTCACTAGGAGGATAAAATTTGGAATAAAAGAGAGGTACAATTTCCTCCCATTCAAGAGATTGGCCATTCTTTAGCAGCTTATACCATTCCTCATCTCTGCCTTTCAATGATAAAGAGAATAACTTTTTCTTAACTTGATCTGTTGTAATACGTGCACACTTGAACAATCTGCATAATTCATGTATAAAAAGCAAATGATCACCGAGATGGACAGTTCCATCTCCAAAATAGTAGTTATCCATAACATGATCAACAATTTTTGTAGGTATTTTAAAAGGGTCAATTTTAGCAAGTGGTGGTTGATCTACTACCTTAGCAGTGGTAGTAACGTTCCGAAATAAGAAACTAAGTGAATTAACCATATTGAAAATAAAGTAACAAACAAATATAAACAATACTCACAGTAGAAGTTTCCTTAACCACTTCTTCTCTTCAATAACGCTTCACTCCCCGACAACGGCGCCAGAAAATAGTCTTGATGACCCACAAGTATAGGGGGTCTATCGTAGTATTTTTGATAAGTAAGAGTGTCGAACCCAACGAGGAGCAGAATATGTTGACAAGTGGCTTGGATTAGGAATTCTCTGTAAATACTTAGCAAACCGATTTTTCGGGACTTTTGATATGCGGATAAATAAAGTGCGAGTAAATAAAATACAATAATAATAATTGAAGCAAGTGGCCCAATCCTTTCTTTATCAAAGGACAAGCCGGTTGTATTACTTAAGATGACCAAACGTTCTCGAGGACACATGGGAATATTGTCAAGTGCTTTCGCTTCATATAGTTGATTAATCTTCTCTGGTTGGATAAGTGTTGTGTGGGTGAACCTATGCTAATGTACTGACCTTGCTAGCACTAATATGTAACTACCTCGGTGAATTACGCTCCTAGTTACAAGCCTGGATGAGCGGAAATGGTTAAAATAGTACGGTGGGGCCCAATGCCACTCACAGGTAGACCTTTCGGCCGTCCTAACCATTTCCAAACATCGGGACAAGAACGGGCGGCGTAATCGGCAGGCGAAGGGATGAACTACATACACAAATGAGTATGTATGCAAGCCACCATACAACAGTACATTAGAGCCATTCCATCTAAAAAGAAAGGAAATATTGCAACGCCATACGGCAAGATCCAAATATCCTAGATAGATATAATATTTTAGGATATCTCCTCATACATCAAACATCAGAGTATCAGGCGGAAGCGGAAGACAAAATCCGAGTACGGATAAGAAGCAAATCGGCATAAGATGCCCCATAAATAAACACATCCCGCCCACAGATCTCATGGATCCCCGTTCCCGGAATCTCTACACCGAATGATCGTTGCCCACATCGTCCATCTCCTCCACCCAGTATCCATCTTGCGAGTTTACCTGTTCATCTGAATCAAACAATTTATCGTGTGAGACCCTAGGGGTACTCAGCAAGTCTTTATGCCTCTAAAGGGGACACAACCTGGGGTGACGCAATTGCAGCAAAAGATAAACCCTAACAATTCTATAGATACTCGCTAACCATCCGCCTAACAAGAGATAGACGGATGTCCGTGAATGAATAACAACAGTTATAACAGTAATATTAACAGATCCATCCTCCTCCTCGCTTACCGACGAGGAAGCGGACGAACAACCCCCCATCCGTTGGCAGTTTTATTATCCATTCCATGAGTGTTGCACTATTTACTAGTCAGGTACTTAGTCAAATTAAAAGCGGTACTTTAGTTATGCTTGTCTATGATCGAGAAACTGTGCTCCAAGTCGTCCATAACCGCGGACACGGCTTTCAGAAAGTTTTACCCTGCAGGGGTGCACACCTAGCACCACACACTCGATCAACCTCGGAAACACCACATCACAACCCAACGAGGCAGTCCCGACAAAGCGATCACAGATTCAGAAATATTTCAGGGGCCACCCCATTAAGCTACCCATGACGGTTGGCCGACTCGAGACGGACTCAAGGTTTGCGCCAATGGTTGTAAACGATCGGGAACCCGAAAATGTGGACTGGGCTTGTCGACATGAAACACTCCGCTTCCTAACGAAGACAAAGCGCAAGACCGCACAATTTAAATAAAGCGAAAAGCATGGCATAAGTACAGGATAGTAAATAAAACCTCAAACTAGTTTGTGGCCCCAAGAAATAAGAATGAATCAAGCTCGGCTCAGGGGGTTCATAAGCCTCCCGGATGTGGATAGCGAATATTCAAGGAACAGGAATCAAGTACTCGGGGTCCTACGGGACACAAGTGAGCCTGAAAAACCAAATAGCGAATATGGCTCACCGATGCCACTTTCATTAGTTATCCCATTACTACTCAGGTTAAGTTTTTTAGGTACCTCATTATCCATCAGACACTCACATACCCTACACATGCTGTTCTACGACTCGCATGTCTCAAACAACTCCTGTAGTAATGGCTCATGGGATGGAGGAACAAGCTTCGGTGGGGTTTAAAAGTAAAGGCTATGCAATACTTGGGATTCAGTTTAATGCAATCGCGACTCAATGATGCAAGAATAAGATAGAGGCAATAGGTACTATATGTATGCAAACATGTGGTAGTGCTTGCCTGGCAGCTCAGTTGAAGCGAGAGAAGGATCTGGGTAGTGCTCCTGGGTCTCTTGATATATCCCCGTCAGCCTATTCGAAGAAGAACCAAACAAACAAGGGCCAACATAAATAAAGTGCACAAGCATATGAATAAAATGCATCAAGCAAACAATCATGCCATGATGAATGATGCACAATTTGCATGGCAATAATGTAGCATGGCATGGGTGGGGTATGGAATACAAGAATAAATCATTTTGTGGAGTTTTAATCACATTTTACCCTCATAATAGTTGCTGTACACATTATATTTATATGATTCATGCTGCAAAACAGAACAAGGAATGCATAAACAGAAAGGTCTCGTCGAGCTAATCATTTTAGACATATTATTTGTCAAATTTGGAGTTATAAAACAAAAGTTATTAATTAATTAAGGTAAAAGGGCATTTTATTGCAATTTTAAGCAACTTGAAATTTTAAATGTTCAAAATATATTTTGAAGGGCATATTTGAATTCCTCATATTTTTCTGATCTCAAAACATATATTATTTGCATTATTTGGATTTATATTTTAAAAGTTATTATAAAACAGATTTGAATTTTGAATTTGAATTAAATTTGAAAAGATTTGAATTAAACAGAAAACAGAAAAATACTTTTTCTACTCAGGGAGAGAGCCACCACACGCTGACGGTGGGGGGCCCGTCGACTCAGCAACACAACACGTGAACAGGCTTTTCTCACGCTGGGCTTCCTAGCCTATCACGGTGGCCAGGTGGGTCAGGCGGCCCAGGGCCTGCAGCCGAGCAGTGATGACACGTGGGCGATCCAGGGGTACTGCGGGTTAAGATCGAAAAAGCCTAGGGGGTGTTCTGCAAAACGTACAGAGTGGCTGACGGGTGGGCTCTGCGGACCGCGGGTTGAGCAGAAAAAGAACGGAGGGGCTATTTGCAAAAGCAACGCCCGTACTGTTCCTCTTCTCCACGCCGCGGACGGATCGGTGCGCGTCTGGTGCGGGGCGGGGGCTCGAACGCAGGATCTGGGCGTGCGCGCAGAGGCTCGGACCACTACGGCGGCTTGGCGTTGATGCTGGGGAACGTCTGCGCGGCCAGAAAACCTTACCGCGGCACTACGGCGAGGATGCGAGCGCCTTGGTAGAGAGTGCTCGACAAAACGGCTAGGGCGTATAGAGGTGGATCGGCCAGAGGGAGGTGTCTAGGAGGTTGGCCAGCTCACCGTGAGGCTGTTGGAGGCGGTGGATCGGGCAGGGGTGCAGACGATCGGCGGGGAAGCAGACGCTCCGGCGATCTAGGGTTTCGTCGAGGCGGCGATGGTCCAGGCGATGCCGGTGCTCCTCCTTCACATCTGCGTGTCTTGGCGACGGGGGTCCTCCTTGTACTCCTCAACCACTTCACGGGCGCTCTGCACGACTGGATCAACGGGACGTGGTGGCGGCCCGGTGGCCGCTAGAGGGTGGCGGTGGTGGAGAGGAAGGTGAGAGAGGGCAGGTCTGGGTAGATCTGGACGAGAGCGAGGAGACGTGGAGGAGGAGATAAAGCAGAGAGGGGGAGGAAGGTGCCGTGGGGAGTGGGTAGGGTTAAAGGTGGCTCGGCCACCTTTTTCCCTCCTTCCTCCTTCACGTGCTCGGTCGGGCAGGAGCACGGCGAGGTGGTGAAGGGGGCTGCCAGGTGGGGACGGTAGGGCTGGTGGGGAGGCTCGGTTGGAGGGGCCCTCATGGCAGAGAGAGAAGAAGAAAGGAGGAGAGGGAAGCTCGGGTTGGAGCTAGGGTTGGGTAGGGGAGGCTCGGGTTAGGGTTTATGCTGGGGATGGGGTAGCTAGGTGGGGCCAGGGAGAGAGGGTGGCCAGGTGGGGCCGAGCTAGGTGAGAGAGAGAGAGGCCGAGGGAGAGGAGTGGTAGGTTTAGGGTTTAGCTTAGAGAGAGAGAGGCTAGGGTCAGGTTAGATGGGGTGTGGTTTAGAGAGGGGGGTATGTTAGATTAGGTAAAGATTAGGAGAGAGGTTTAGAGAGAGAGGTGAGATGTGGTGGTTCTCTTTTGGACAAGATCAAGCATGATTATGACAAGCTCAAGCAAGATATAGCCAAAAGAGAGAAGAGAAGGAAAAGTGGTGATGGCATGGATGGAGATGGTGATGGGGTTTTAGGGTTAGATGCTTGCATGCATCAAGCAAGATCAAGCATAAGAGGGTAGAGAGAGATATGGGGAAAAGATCCACTCAAAATTCAAATAAAAACCAAATGACAAGCAAAAGGTGGTACTTGCATGGCCCATGCAAAACAATTAATGCCAAGCTTAATCTTGTGAAAACAAAATAATAAACATGGCATTATTCTTATGCATTTCCAAAAGTGGAATAAGCCAAGCAAAAGATTTTAAAAGAAAGCTCCAAGTGGAGTAGATGGAGATGATCACATTTGATTATAATTGGGACTTGCTAGTGTGTATATTCCACTAGATGCCTACTAGTCCCAAAAATATTCCCACATGAGCATAAATCCATAATAATCCATATGGAGGCTAGGAAAAGGGTTCCACTCACAAGGCATGCAAAGGTGGCCATGTGGCTCTCATATATCAATAATGTGAAAACACATGATGCTAAGATGAGAGCATGTGGAAAAAGAATTGGATCCATCCCAACCCACATGAGCTAGAGGTAAACTCAAATAAAGTGCAAAGCTCATATTTAGTTGGATGGTGGAATTATAAGGTGGTGAAAGAAAAGGTGGTGGAGTGGAATAAAAGATATGCCCCCAACTCAACTTGGGCATTTAAACAATATATCAAGAACCAAATACAATATCAAGAGGCAAATACAATTAACAATGCATATGAGATAAGAACCAACAAAAAGGGGTTTTATATGATGCTCAAATGCAAGGTGGCATGATGACATGAGCATGATATAATTATGATGCAACAATTATATATAGGAAGGTAGCATTATATAGACTAGGCTAGTAGCATTACAATTGTTAGACAATTGGGATGCTACAACTCTCCCCCACTAACAAGAATCTCGCCCCGAGATTCCTAGGAAAAAAAGAAAAACAACACAAGGAGAGGCGGGTGTTCGAACGAAGGTGACCCTCACGTTCACAAGTTGATGAACAACGGAATGGTGCAACCACAACACCTTGCAAAACTTGCTAGACTTGTTGCGAGTCTCGCGTTTTGCTTGAGAAACAACGGTTAGAAGAGTTGAAGGATTGTCGTGAGACAAGAAGGATAGGATGGACATAGCTCCGGTTTTCCCAAGAAACATGATAAAAGAATAGAACCACTTGAGAAAGAAAAAGACAAGATGATGTATCATGGATAAAGAAAGACACGCCGTTAAGATTAAAGATTCACTGATACGAGAGAGGATGAATCTTTGTCTCGCCGGAAGAAAAGAGCTAGATTGGAGAGGTTTTGAACCACTATGACAATAGCATCGTATCTTCTCTCGGATTAGAGAAATGAAATACGGAAACAATATTGCCTTCAAACAATAGAGTCCCTTGATATCAACAGAAAGATTTAGTTAGACATCGTCAGATTAGATTCTTGTTGCGCCGGTAAGACCCAAAGATCACGCAATTGAGGTGCGCGGATATAACTTCCAGAGACGAATGTGAAGCCAGATCACGGTGGAATCCCGAGAAGCAAAGAATATGGAGGATCTGGAGTTTATTGTATAGATACTTATTGCTTTCTTTAGCCTTGAGGCTAACGCAATAGATTTGCGGGTGATGGCATCAACCATAATTGGCTTTACCACAGGAAAAGAATTGATGAAACAAAGAGAGAGATAGTTTCCTTCCATCTTGTTTGGGGATGTAGAGCACCGGTAGAAAGACGAGGACAGAAAAGAGTTTGCGTCTGTTTCCACCAGATAATCGAGGATTTTGCTACATCTAGAATAGACAGACCACCAACGAGAGATTATTGATTACTTTCTTCGAGAGAGCACTCCGGAAAAACAAGGACGGAAGTAAAAGTATCGAGGGATAAAGGCCACTTCTAACTTTCGTGGAATGAGTGAAATCACATTAATTCACCAATTCAATGTACAAGAGCGAATGATAAGAGTAGTGGTATGGTAGCTACTCCATCCCGCACTCAAAGCATTACTCCGCACATGAATAAGAAAACCATGCAACCCAACTACCGAAACAGACTGAAGGTAATGATAAGAAGAGCTCATGGAACTCCGTTAGAAAACAAGGATAGATGCAAACGATTCGCCGGATTCATAGATAGATAAAAAAAATGATGATGTTGTCGTCATGTCTGAAGTACCAAGCCACCGGAAAGATATGAAGGAAGATTACGGAGAACAACTGCAAGAATCCACAGACAAAGAAAAAGATAGCACCACTTGAACAGAAGGAATACAAGATCTAGAAAGTCTTCATGGCCTCCGGTGGATTGAGCATAGACGATAGAGCGAGAGGGTTTCAAGAGATCACTTGACGAGACTGAGGTGAAAGAACTCCATGTTCTTCTTGAAATGATAGAGAGAGATTTAGCAGTCTTGAGGAAAACTTCGGCGGAACGACGATGATAACTTGACAACAAGGAAAAACTCCGGGTTGGGTTGAAGATGGAAGATGGAATTAACAATGGATTTGCTGATTCCAGAGTTGCAGCGATCTATTTAGCAGAAGGACGTGGCCGAGATAGGTGACTTCAAAAAGTCAGAATTCTCAGTTAGAGACTTTGCACACAGGCAGTGTTCACAAAGCTTGAGAGAAAGAGACACAGATGATCTTCCATGTCCTTCCATTGATATTGAATAGGCAAGCATATTATCAACATATACCACCATGGATTAACAGGATATTCCCAGAATATCAAGTTCAAGCGACGGGAGAAACGAACGAATGCTCGAAACACTTTCTGAGCTCAACGCTCTTAGAAAGATCAATATTAAGAGCACGGGTTCGTGTTGAAGAAGATGCACTGGAAGAATAGATTATCTGGTCCTTCGGAAGAAAAAGAGATGTCACCTGGTTCACATTGTCGTTCGGATCACCGGTTACAAGATAAAGAGATCTTGGATAAAGAAACGATGATAGCTCATACCTTAAGCAAAGCTATCAGAAGCGAACAGATGCAATTCCCTCGTATCCAGGAGAATTGTGCAGATATGGGGTTCAAAAAGATGTGCCGCATGATGTATAGATGATAGACCGCCGTAGTGCCTTGAGAAACTCCGGATTGCCAAGGATACTTGAATATGCATAGATATGATCACGGTGTACTCAAAATCACAGGAGATAACCGTCACCATTTGGAGGATAGAGTTGATAGCATTTTCCATATTTCACCCATGATAAGTGTCATATAGCTATGCCGAGAACCAAATTACAATCACTAGCATCGGATCGACACATGTTATGTAATTAGCCCAAGAGAATTGTAGATGAAAAGAAGCTCTAGGATTAAGCGCCGGTGACAAAAGAATGAGTTAGCATGTAGATGCTGATAAAAGGAAGATAGATAATGTTTCACACACGACTGAAAAGGAGTGTGGAAACACAAATGAATCAAAGAAAAATTTTCCGCATTTTTCAGCATTAAAATACCAATAGATGCGCAAAAACACTTATCAGGTAGCGATTAGCAACTGATGACTTCACAGAATGTGGAGTTGCTGGAAGGAAGAACACCCTTAAGAAGATGGCATCGGTTAACAAGGAGTCAGATAGATCGCGCCGGTTTTCAAAAGCCTGTCAGTATGGAATGTACCAACAGTTGATAACCAAAGGCAGATAGAGATAACAAAAAGGATGCAACAGATAGACAAGGAATTACACATACACACACACACACTTTCTATGGTACTACGGAAACCCAGAACACATGAATCCTAGTTTGAATTTTAAGAAGAGGATTGAAAACGTTACACTTCCTTACCAGAAAAGGGTGGGTGGGTGGGTAAGAAGAAAAATGGAAGCAGTCCTACTCTCGCGTTTTGTTTTTCCCTAGTATACATAGCTACTAAAATATTTGCTAGACTGACAACGACCATTTGGTTGAGACCCTGAAGGTCGGGATGGCTCTGATACCAATTGTAACTACCTCGGTGAATTACGCTCCTAGTTACAAGCCTGGATGAGCGGAAATGGTTAAAATAGTACGGTGGGGCCCAATGCCACTCACAGGTAGACCTTTCGGCCGTCCTAACCATTTCCAAACATCGGGACAAGAACGCGCGCGAATCGGCAAAGCGAAGGGATCAACTACATACACAAATGAGTATGTATGAAAGCCACCATACAACAGTACATCAGAGCCATTCCATCTAAAAAGAAAGGAAATATTGCAACGCCATACGGCAAGATCCAAATATCCTAGATAGATATAATATTTTAGGATATCTCCTCATACATCAAACATCAGAGTATCAAAGGAAGCGAAGACAAATCCGAGTACGGATAAGAAGCAAATCGGCATAAGATGCCCCATAAATAAACACATCCATTGATCTCACGGATCCCGCTCCTAATCTCTACACCGAATGATCGTTGCCCACATCGTCTGCCTCCTCCACCCAGATCCATCTTGCGAGTTTACTGCTCATCTGAATCAAACAATTTATCGTGTGAGACCCTAGGGGTACTCAGCAAGTCTTTATGCCTCTAAAGGGGACACAACCTGGGGTGACACAATTGCAGCAAAAGATAAACCCTAACAATTCTATAGATACTCGCTAACCATCCGCCTAACAAGAGATAGACGGATGTCCGTGAATGAATAACAACAGTTATAACGGTAATATTAACAGATCCATCCTCCTCCTCGCTTACCGACGAGGAAGCGGACGAACAACCCCCATCCGTTGGCAGTTTTATTATCCATTCCATGAGTGTTGCACTATTTACTAGTCAGGTACTTAGTCAAATTAAAAGCGGTACTTTAGTTATGCTTGTCTATGATCGAGAAACTGTGCTCCAAGTCGTCCATAACCACGGACACGGCTTTCAGAAAGTTTTACCCTGCAGGGGTGCACAAATAGCAACACACACTCGATCAACCTCGGAAAAACCAAATCAAAACCCAATGAGGCAGTCACGACAAAGCGATCACAGGATTCAGAAATATTTCAGGGGGCCACCCCATTAAGCTACCCGCGACGAAGTTGGCCGACTCCGAGACGGACTCAAGGTTTGCGCCAATGGTTGTAAACGACTGGGAACCCGAAAATGTGACTGGGCTTGTCGATACCGCGAAAACACTCCGCTTTCCTAACAAGACAAAGCGAAAGACTGCACAATTTAAATAAAGCAGTAAAGCATGGCATAAGTACAGGATAGTAAATAAAACCTCAAACTAGTTTGTGGCCCCAAGAAATAAGAATGAATCAAGCTCTGGCTCAGGGGGGTTCATAAGCCTCCCGGATGTGGATAGCGCGAATATTCAAGGAACAGGAATCAAGTACTCGGGGTCCTACGGGACACAAGTGAGCCTGAAAAACCAAATAGCGAATATGGCTCACCGATGCCACTTTCATTAGTTATCCCATTACTACTCAGGTTAAGTTGTTTAGGTACCTCATTATCCATCAGACACTCACATACCCTACACATGCTGTTCTACGACTCGCATGGCTCAAACAACTCCTGTAGTAATGGCTCATGGGATGGAGGAACAAGCTTCGGTGGGGTTTAAAAGTAAAGGCTATGCAATACTTGGGATTCAGTTTAATGCAATCGCGACTCAATGATGCAAGAATAAGATAGAGGCAATAGGTACTATATGTATGCAAGCATGTGGTAGTTCTTTCCTGGCAGCTCATTTGAAGCGAGAGAAGGATCTGGGTAGTGCTCCTGGGTCTCTTGATATATCCCCTGCTCAGCGTCTATTCGAAGAAGAACCAAACAAACAAGGGCCAACATAAATAAAGTGCACAAGCATATGAATAAAATGCATCAAGCAAACAATCATGCCATGATGAATGATGCACAATTTGCATGGCAATAATGTAGCATGGCATGGGTGGGGTGTGGAATACAAGAATAAATCATTTTGTGGAGTTTTAATCACATTTTACCCTCATAATAGTTGCTGTACACATTATATTTATATGATGCATGCTGCAAAACAGAACAAGGAATGCATAAACAGAAAGGTCTCGTCGAGCTAATCATTTTAGACATATTATTTGTCAAATTTGGAGTTATAAAACAAAAGTTATTAATTAATTAAGGTAAAAGGGCATTTTATTGCAATTTTAATCAACTTGAAATTTTAAATGTTCAAAATATATTTTGAAGGGCATATTTGAATTCCTCATATTTTTCTGATCTCAAAACATATATTATTTGCATTATTTGGATTTATATTTTAAAAGTTATTATAAAACAGATTTGAATTTTGAATTTGAATTAAATTTGAAAAGATTTGAATTAAACAGAAAACAGAAAAATACCTTTTCTACTCAGGGAGAGCCAGCCCACGACGGGTGGGTGGTGGTGGGCCATGACTCAAAGAACACAGCGTGCAGAACAGGCTTTTCTCACCGCGGGGCTTCCTAGCCTATGCGACTGACGGGTGGGTCCAGGGCAGCCCCAGGGCCACACGCGGGCGAGCCAGCGGTGACGCGACACGTGGGCGATCCAGGGGTACTGCGGGTTAAGATCGAAAAAGCCTAGGGGGTGTTCTGCAAAACATACAGAGTGGCTGACGGGTGGGCTCTGCGGACCGCGGGTTGAGCAGAAAAAGAACGGAGGGGCTATTTGCAAAAGCAACGCCCATATTGTTCCTCTTCTCCGCGCCGCGGACGGATCGGTGCGCGTCTGGTGCGGGGCGGGGGCTCGAACGCAGGATCTGGGCGTGCGCGCAGAGGCTCGGACCACTACGGCGGCTTGGCGTTGATGCTGGGGAACGTCTGCGCGGCCAGAAAACCTTACCGCGGCACTACGGCGAGGATGCGAACGCGAGCGCGCCAGCGCAGAGAGTGCTCGACAAAACGGCTAGGGCGTACAGAGGTGGATCGGCCAGAGGGAGGTGTCTAGGAGGTTGGCCAGCTCACCGTGAGGCTGTTGGAGGCGGGAGGGGGAGTGCAGACGATTGGCGGGGAAGCAGACGCTCCGGCGATCTAGGGTTTCGTCAGGGCGGCGATGGTCCAGGCGATGCCGGTGCTCCTCCTTCACGTCTGCGTGTACCGGGCGAAGCAGGGGGTCCTCCTTGTACTCCTCAACCACTTCACGGGCGCTCTGCACGACTAGATCAACGGGACGTGGTGGCGGCCGACGGTGGCCGGCTAGAGAGGGTGGCCGGTGGTGGAGAGGAAGGTGAGGAGAGGGCAGGTGCTGGGGTAGATCTGGACGAGAGCGAGGAGACGTGGAGGAGGAGATAAAGCAGAGAGGGGGAGGAAGGTGCCGTGGGGAGTGGGTAGGGTTAAAGGTGGCTCGACCACCTTTTTCCCTCCTTCCTCCTTCACGTGCTCGGTCGGGCAGGAGCAGGGCGAGGTGGTGAAGGGGGCTGCCAGGTGGGGACGGTAGGGCCGGTGGGGAGGCTCGGTTGGAGGGGCCCTCATGGCAGAGAGAGAAGAAGAAAGGAGGAGAGGGGAGCTCGGGTTGGAGCTAGGGTTGGGTAGGGGAGGCTCGGGTTAAGGTTTATGCTAGGGATGGGGTAGCTAGGTGGGGCCAGGGAGAGAGGGTGGCCAGGTGGGGCCGAGCTAGGTGAGAGAGAGAGAGGCCGAGGGAGAGGAGTGGTAGGTTTAGGGTTTAGCTTAGAGAGAGAGGCTAGGGTCAGGTTAGATGGGGTGTGGTTTAGAGAGGGGGGGTATGTTAGATTAGGTAAAGATTAGGAGAGAGGTTTAGAGAGAGAGGTGAGATGTGGTGGTTCTCTTTTGGACAAGATCAAGCATGATTATGACAAGCTCAAGCAAGATATAGCCAAAAGAGAGAAGAGAAGGAAAAGTGGTGATGGCATGGATGGAGATGGTGATGGGGTTTTAGGGTTAGATGCTTGCATGCATCAAGCAAGATCAAGCATAAGAGGGTAGAGAGAGATACGGGGAAAAGATCCGCTCAAAATTCAAATAAAAACCAAAGGACAAGAAAAAGGTGGTACTTGCATGGCCCATGCAAAACAATTAATGCCAAGCTTAATCTTGTGAAAACAAAATAATAAACATGGCATTATTCTTATGCATTTCCAAAAGTGGAATAAGCCAAGCAAAAGATTTTAAAAGAAAGCTCCAAGTGGAGTAGATGGAGATGATCACATTTGATTATAATTGGGACTTGCTAGTGTGTATATTCCACTAGATGCCTACTAGTCCCAAAAATATTCCCACATGAGCATAAATCCATAATAATCCATATGGAAGCTAGGAAAAGGGTTCCACTCACAAGGCATGCAAAGGTGGCCATGTGGCTCTCATATATCAATAATGTGAAAACACATGATGCTAAGATGAGAGCATGTGTAAAAAGAATTGGATCCATCCCAACCCACATGAGCTAGAGGTAAACTCAAATAAAGTGCAAAGCTCATATTTAGTTGGATGGTGGAATTATAAGGTGGTGAAAGAAAAGGTGGTGGAGTGGAATAAAAGATATGCCCCCAACTCAACTTGGGCATTTAAACAATATATCAAGAACCAAATACAATATCAAGAGGCAAATACAATTAACAATGCATATGAGATAAGAACCAACAAAAAGGGGTTTTATATGATGCTCAAATGCAAGGTGGCATGATGACATGAGCATGATATAATTATGATGCAACAATTATATATAGGAAGGTAGCATTATATAGACTAGGCTAGTAGCATTACAATTGTTAGACAATTGGGATGCTACATAATACATACTTGTGATTATACCCCTTGCAAGCATCCGCAACTACAAGAAAGTAATTGAGATAAAATCCTAACCACAGCCTTAAACTTTGAGATCCTACACTCCCTTATGCAAAGGTTTCCTAACGGGGGTTGAGGTTTCTGTCACTCCAACAACCACATGATTAGTTGCCAAATACACAATGCATCCCCCTAGGCCCATAAAGGTGAAGTATCATGTAGTCGATGTTCACATGACACCACTAGAAAAATAACACCACAACTTAAACATCAAACCATTAAATCTTTCTCAACACAATTCCACTACTAACAACATGACTTCTCCCATGTCCTCAAGAACTAAACGAACTACTCACGAGACATCATATGGATCAAGATCAGAGATGAAATAATGATAAGTAAAAATATGAACATGAACAATAATTCAATGGTTCCATTCAATAGCATCAACTACAACAAGTAATCAACACCAGGAAAGTTTCCCTTAAGAACTATGCAAGATTCAACCCAATTGTTATAGTGGTATGGAGTGATGGTGCTGGTGGAGATGATGGTGGAGATGATGATGATGATCCCGATGAATTCTAGCTTGATGATGGTGTTGATGGCGATGATCTCCCCTCTCCGAGAAGGAATTTCCCCGGCAGATTTCTGCCTGCCAGAGAGCTCTTTCTCTCTCTGTACTTTCCCTCTCGCAGAGGTGGCGGAATCTTTCTGTGGTCACCCCTCGAGTCTTAGGGTTTCGAGGGGAATATATACACCAAAGGGCAATGGCAGAGGTGGGCCAGGGTGGCCACACCACCTGGTGGCGCAGCTAGGTGGGACCCGCGCCAGGGGTGGTGTGGGCCCCCTGTGGACCATCTCCACTCCTCCTTCTGGCCTCCTTCATCTTCTAGAAAAAATAGGACTTTCCATATATTTTCTCGGATTTTCTGATCTTCACGAATATTGCATCTAGACAGTGCTTTTTCCCATCAGAATCCTGACTCTAGTGGTTCATCCTCCAAAATTCCTCAATCATGCAAAAATAGATGAAATAACAAAAGTATCATGTCTCAGTATGAAATATATCAATGAATAATAGTAAATTATGGTATAAAGTAGTGATGCAAAATGGACGTATCAACTCAAAAAATAGTCTTGATGACCCACAAGTATAGGGGGTGTACCGTAGTATTTTCGATAAGTAAGAGTGTCGAACCCAACGAGGAGCAGAAGGTGTTGGCAAGTGGCTTGGATCAAGAATTCTCTGTAAATACTTAGCAAACGGATTTTTATGGGTTTTTGATATGCAGATAAATCAAGTGTGGGTAAATAAAAGACAATAATAATAATTGCAGCAAGTGGCCCAATCCTTTCTTTAGCAAAGGACAAGCCGGTTGTATTACTTAAGATGACCAAACGTTCTCGAGGACACATGGGAATATTGTCAAGTGCTTTTGCTTCATATAGTTGATTAATCTTCTCTGCTTGGATAAGTGTTGTGTGGGTGAACCTTTGCTAATGTACTGACCTTCCTAGGACTAATACATACTTGTGATTATACCCCTTGCAAGCATCCGCAACTACAAGAAAGTAATTAAGATAAAAACCTAACCATAGCCTTAAACTTTGAGATCCTACACTCCCTTATGCAAAGGTTTCCTAACGGGGGTTCAGGTTGCTATGACTCCGGCAACCCCACGATTAGTAGCCAAATACACAATGCATTCCCCAAGGCCCATAAAGGTGAAGTATCATGTAGTCGACGTTCGCAACACAATTCCACTACTAACAACATGACTTCTCCCATGTCCTCAAGAACTAAACAAACTACTCACGAGACATCATATGGATCAAGATTAGAGATGAAATAATGATAAGTAACAATCTAAACATGAACAATAATTCAATGGTTCCACTCAATAGCATCAACTACAACAAGTAATCAACACCGGGAAAGTTTCCCCTAAGAACTATGCAAGATTCAACCCAATTGTTACAGCGGTACGGAGTGATGGTGATGGTGCTGGTGGACATGATGGTGGAGATTATGATGATGATGATGATCTCGATGAAGTCTAGCTTGATGATGGTGTTGATGGCGATGATCTCCCCTCTCCGGGAAGGAATTTCCCCTGCAGATTTCTGCCTGCCGGAGAGCTCTTTCTCTTTTGTAGTTTTTGCAGAGGCAGCGGCATCTTTCTGTGGTCGCCCCCGAGTCTTAGGGTTTCGAGGGGAATATATATGCCAAAGGGCGATGCCAGAGGTGGGCCTGGGTGGCCACACCACCTGGTGGCGCAGCCAGGGGGACCCGCGCCAGGGGGTGGTGTGGGCCCCCTGTGGCCCATCTCCACTCCTCCTTCCGGCCTCCTTCATCTTCTGGAAAAATAGGACTTTCCGTATATTTTCTGGGATTTTCTGATCTTCACTATTGCATCTGGATAGTGCTTTTTCCATCAGAATCCTGACTCCGGTGGTTCATCCTCCAAAAGTCCTCAGTCATGCAAAAATAGATGAAATAACATAAGTATCATATCTAAATATGAAATATATGAATGAATAACAGTAAATTATGATATAAAATAGTGATGCAAAATGGACGTATCAGTGGCTGCTCCTCTTGATAAGGAACTTCTTGCTCCTCTTCTTGGTCCTCATCCTCATCCGGAATCTCCTCCCCGGGTTGGTGTTGCTCAACCTACAATTCATATAGCAAACATCCTTCCTCGATAGAGAAAAGACCATTGGGCATAGGAGCGAGGTAGGGATGCCCACCTCCAGCAATATGCAAGTAATGAACACCACCTCTCCTAGTGAGCATTCCACAAGCCTTTAAAGTAGAGAAACCAACACGTCGCCTACCTAGCATAGGTTGCAACTCACCTAGGTCGATGCCTGTGGTAATGGGAAGCACGGTGATGACTCCTCCACCTGTGATTGGTCCCTGGTTTTGCGAGGATTGGTGCTCCAGGTAGCGCACAGGTATTGCACCCAAGTTGAGTGACAAGTTGCAGTTGTTGTAAGCAGCTTTTGCAAGGACTAAGATGTCCTCATTGAGTCTTGTGAAATCATTTCGTGTCTGCAAGGTGTTAGCAATAACATAGAACAAATAGCGAATTGCGGGATGTTGAATGTTCTTCCCCTTGCTCACTCTAGAAGTGAAGCTTATTCCATTATAATATTGTTTCGGGGAAGGGCCTAAGACAGTAAAGGATGTACGTAAGGCATTAATATCATTGTTTGGAAAATTGAAACATGCACACCACTCATCTAGTGATAAAGTGTAATTGTTGTTCATAAGTCGGAAAGAAATCATGTCCTCTCCATGCCATTGTTTAATGGTGCTTTGCAAACTTAAAAATTCAAGAGTTAACCGGTGATTAGTAGGCACATTATTGAATACGAAGTTTTGCAGGCCAACCCTATTGCAAAGTAAATTGAAGTCATCAGAAATACCGAGTTGGTTCAATATAATGGGGCAAGCCCACTTGGTTACCTTCACTTCTCGGTACTTGATCTTGTTGAAGCGATCACGTTGGACCTCATTCCTGAACCGTATCCCCATGCGTTCTTGAGTGACAGCCCGAGAAGCGCTAGCGGCGGCACGAGCACGAGTTTGGCTCCTTGTGTTCATCATCTGAAATAATAAAGAAAGACAAATATAAAACTTTTTGATCCAACAATAATAAGCATAACATATTCCTCATCATAGCACACTAAAGAATCTCCTCAAAATAATAATCTAGGCAAGATAATCATGGCAATTAGTTCATAGTAGGTCTCACCATAGATAGGGGTTTGATAGATCTCGTTGGGGAGATGGCGATATAGTTATTGTTTTTGCTCAGTGTTTAGCTTTGGCGGTTCCGGTTTGTATCATCTTATTAATGGCTTTTGCCAAACAATGTGGTTCTAATAATAAATAAAGGCTGTGTGCATCACTTGATGCAGAGGCCAGGGCTCCGCTCCCCATTTCGAAAAAAGTAGGTCTCACCATAGATTGATAATGACAATAGATCAAAGATGAATTTGCAAAAAGTAATTTGAGAATAGGAGGAGAAACATATCATAGATCACTTGTGTGCGAGGAAATCGAACGAAACTGAGTAGAGATGAAGATCCCTTGAGGTTTTGAGAGAGTTTGGAGGTAGAAGAGAGAAAAAGGATTGAAGTTTTGGGGTTGGTGGTACCTTCCCATGGAGTTTTTGTGGTCGGACACAACTTTACGGGTGGAACTATACGGCTGGAACAGTGTGTTCCCGCCATATAGTTGGCCTGATGTCAAAATTTAGGGTTTCCACCTGGCAGCGCAGCTATACGGCTAGAACTATACGGCCGGAACAATTTGTTCCCGCCGTATAGTTGGTCGTCAAACCTTCTGTACTTGGAAAAGAAATTGTACGAAAGCATCGATATCTATACGACTGGAACTATACGGCCAGAATCTTTATTCCCGCCATATAGTTGGTCATTAAACCTTCAATACTTTTGGAAGAGAAATTGTCGATGTCAAAAATATCTATACGCCCAGAATTTTTATTCCTGTCGTATAGTTGGTTGTTAAACCTTCTGTAAACATCAAAAAGTTTCCATTTCTTCGAGAATTCTTTCTTATCTTGAAACTTAGTGAAATACCTTGTTTTGATAGAAAATGACAGTAAATATTGTCGACCAATATCAACATGTATAAAGCAAGATTTTTAGTACTACCGAACTTCTTCTCCTCATTTGGAGCTTTCTAGCACTCTTTATTAAACATAAACTTAAAATAAAACTTAAAAACTTAACTCAAACCTTTGTTTCACATGGGTTGCCTCCCATGAAGTGCTCTTTTATGGTTAATAGCTTGACCTCAATATTGCTCACCTAGGCCAGATGAGTGGAACACCCACTCCAAAATAGTTGGCCTTCAAAGTGATGGCCTCCTTTTCATCATGCTTGGTTTTCTTCTTCCTGGGAAAATGAAATACAAAAGGATCCCACGAAGGCAATTGAAGCTTCATGTTCCCTTCATGTCGATTAATCAAAGCCTTAATAGTTCTTAAAAATGGATGGCCTAATATAATAGGAGCACTAGTATCATCAGGCATGTCAACAATAACGAAATCAATAAGAGCAGGACAGCCTTTAATGTATACTAAAGTATTCTCCTTAATTCCTACAGCTTGTTTGTAGGTAGAATCTGCTAGATGAATTAACTCGGTGATTTCAAAAGAGCCAAGATTTAACTTATTAAAAATACTTTTTTGGAATCGTTGAGACACTTGGACCTACATCACAAAGTGCAGCTATCTCATTGGTGCCAATTTTAATCTTAATAGTAGGCTCAAATATATCATCAAGTTTCACAGATTATTTTTCAGCAATTTTCTTGTATTCTTCCTCAAGCTCACATACCTTTATTGCTACCTGATTAACAAAGTGTTGGTACATGGCTTCCTCATTTCCTTCACTTACCGGAATCTTGATATTGATCCTTTTTACAAGATCTTCAATGTTGTAACTTGGTGAAGGATCATTAATATAATCAAGTTCTTCAGGCTCCTCCCTTTGGATTATTATCATCTTGAGGTCTTCAACAGGATTGGGCTCAGCTTTACCTGCAAATTTAGCTAGAATGAGAGTTTTACTCTCGGTTATCTTACCTAGCTGCGCCTCAACAATCCTCATTCTTTCTTGGATGGCCTGCAAATCATTCCTCAAACTAACATCTTGGTTAGATAATTTACCAAGCATAGCATCATGGTTCTCTATAATTTTAACAATAATATTATTTTGCTCATTTTGTGAGTCTATAAAAGACTTAAGTGTTTCTTGGAGACTACCATTAATAGTTCCCATATTATTATTAGAGTTACCTGCATGACTAGAATAATGTTTCTGAAAATTAGGATTATAATTCTTCTTCCAAGCAGGGTTATAATCATTACGAGCTATGAAGTCTATTTCTTCAGTATTTGATTCAGGGATGGCTCTTACCTGGCTTTCCTTACCTTTTATGGCTAATATGAGCTCATCCAACTTAGCATTGAGTTCTTCATTTTCTTATGGTGAGACAGAGTTCACCTTCTTTGTGTTTGATCTATCCACATGCCATTGGGCATGGTTGTCTTGCATATTGTCTAACAGATGCTTTGCTTCGGTAATATGTTTACCCATAAATGTTCCTCCAGCTGCAGTATCAAGCATAGACTTAGACATAGGGTTAAGAGCATTATAAAATAAATGGAGAATTAACAAATCTTCCATCCTGTGACTGGGATAGTTTCTCATGCATTCTTTCATCCTCTCCCATGCAAGTGCCAGTGGCTCACGCTCTTCCTATCTAAAACTAGTAATATTAGATCTTAGTTGCATAATCTTCGCATGTGGGAAAAATTTAGTCATAAATAAATAAGTACATTCCACCCATGATGTAATAGTATTTCTAGGCAAAGATAACAACCATTATTTTGCTCTTCCTCTAAGAGAGAAAGGAAATAAGTGCAATTTGACTGAATTGGGGTCAACATCTTTTATGCGCATCATATCACATATTTCAGTGAAAGTGTTCAAGTGCATACCTGCGTCCTCAACAACAGAGCCTCCAAATTGATTCTGTTGAACCAAACATAAATAGTGGGGCTTAATTTCATAATCGTCACCAGTAATTGCTGGCTGGGTAATATGAGTACGCAAATAATCATTACTAGGAGTAGCAAACTCCCCAAGCTTCTTTTCAGCCATATTTCCTATGTTTTTGGGTTTTCTTAAATAGAGACTTATAATAGTAAAAACAAGAATTTAAAGGCTAACTAATTTTATTTTTTTGGTTTTTCAAATAAAGACTGAAAGCAAACTAAAAATGAAAAACAAGAATTAAAACTAGCAAGGTTCCTACTAACCTCACCAGGGTAGCTATTGCTTCCCCGACAACACTGTCAGAAAAAGGGTTGATACCTTCGATCCGGATTACGGATGTAGTATAGCTCTTTTTCCCTAGTAGACCTAGGTTTATCGAATCCTCAGGAAGCAGAAAGCATAGTGAAGTTACTTTAATGGACCTTCGGGAGTTTTAGAATTCCTTTTGTGTTTTTATCGGACCAAGTGTTTGCTGTCTTTTGTTGTTGTCGATGATGGAGAGAGAGGGCCTAGGGCTTTTGGTTTCACCTATAGCTGTGCAAAACATCTGATGGGAATAAAAGATAATAATAAAGTATGCATTTAATTGTTAGAGTAAGATAAATTATATGTGGGCAGTCCATCCATAATTGCTATTGCCTCCGCAACTACTTATAGCAATAACCTACTAGTATCATCCATAGAATAAAGAGAACTAATGATATGCATAGTGACATCACCGTTAATCCCAAGTAAATCCCTCACATACAGCCATACTACCCCTTCTGTCACTGGGGTTCCCAACTTGCAGATTAGTCATTACTCATACTCCCTATACCTGGCTCAATCCTCAGGGTCTTGGGTACCTGACAGTCCTTGGATTGAGGAAAGAGAGGATACAATAATCATCATGTCATACAAACTAGTACATGATCCCATCTATGATAAATAACATGCACAAAAGCTACATGGCTAGGCCGAAGCCCTTAGCCCAAGGAGAATTACTCACACATAGAGATGAGATCAAAGATCATAAACATTGTAATGGAAATCATGAGATTGATAGCAAATAGTCTTACAATGTCGCCAATCAAAGATGAGATCTACTATTACAAGTGGTGGAATATGGCTATGGTGGTGGAGAATGGTTTGGAGATTAGATCTAAGTCTATTCCTCCGGCGGCTCTTGGGTGTTGTGGATGCAGGGTTCTGGTGGCGAGGAGGCGTGGTCCAGCTCTATTTCTCGTCGCCCAAGGCCTCTTTATATAGGGTCACTTCAATAAAGTTGTTCTGTTTGACCTAGCGGCGGCGGTGGAAACTATACGACTGCAACTATACAACCAGAATTTTATTCCCGTCGTATAGTTGGTCGTTAAAGCGTCTGCTTCCACTTCATGGCTCCTAGTTTCTTATGGTTGTTGGAAATCTCGTATCTTTGACTTTAATTTAGTGATTCCCATCATCAAATGTCATTATCTGCGCAAGAAAAAATAGCAAGAAAGCATTGCATGCCCCTTTGATCATTAGGCATTAGTGGCAGGGTCTAGAGAGATATTTCATCAAAAATATGAATAATATCCAGTTTAAATGTGGGCGTAGATGGATATATTTCAGAGCCATCACCTGGTCCCACCTGTCAGCACGTAACGGCCATGACAGGACTTACCCCAAAATGGTCCTACCGGTCAGCATGCAACGGTCAAGCCTTTGACATGACGGCATCCCTCCGTCAGAGAGCCTGCGACGGTTTTAGAATAGAGGGAGGTGAAAAGTGAGGAAAAGTTAAGCAGCTGGGGAAAACTGAGTACAAATAATGAACCAGGGGCACAAAAAAATAGAAATCCCTTTTCTAATAGATGGAAAAAATTAAGTAGTCACGCCTGGTGGGACTCAAACCCACAATCTGTTGCTACCGATGCGAACACGACTTCTACAAAGCCGCCCCCGCCACTAAGAACACGTTACTACAAGCGGTGGTCGCCATTGCTACCAACACGACCACAACATGCTGCAAAGCTACTGCCATCGAGGAAACATTGTTGCTACGGGCCTTCGTTGCTACTACCGACGCAGCCACAATGTGCTACAAGAGGCTGCCAGCTATCGACGCGACCATAACATGCTGCGAAGCTGCCCTGCAGCTGGTCACCGCAGCGGACATCAAGGACATGTTGTTGCAAGAGGCTCCTAGCCCTTTCTACCAGCGCGACCATGACATGTTGCAAGCAGCCACCAGTGTTGCTACCGACACGACCGCTACGTGCTACAAAGCCAGGGAAGTGATGCTGCCAAGCCACGACCATTGCTGCAAAGCATTGTGTTGCAGTCCGAACGATGATTGACATGGGTATACCCTACAGGTACTCGAGTTCGGTATATATGGTGTAGATACAGCAGAAGCCTACGGCGTTGCCAAGGCCCAAATGGAGAATTCGAGTGACCCACGGACTCTCGATTACTTGCGAGACAAGAAGAAGCTTGAGATAGAAAGTTTAAAGGGAAAATCCTAATCTGTAACCGACTCGACCTGCTACCCGAGACCTAGCCTATTTATATAAAGGCTAGGAGGGGGCAGCGAGGAGGACACACGTAACCCTAGTTTCCACAACTCTCGCCAAATTGCATCTGCGGGCCCCTGTAACCTTTGATTCCTTCATTAATTCCAAGAGCAGACAAGCAGGAGTAGGGACCTCTACAAGGCCTGAACCTAGGTAAAACTTGCGTCCCTGTGTGCTTGTTTGCTAGCCGACTGATGCCTCCAGCACTCCCTCCTTCTCCAAAACCCAAGTCCATAACGATGGGAATTGACGAGTTAAACCCTCGTCAATTGGCACCGTTTGTGGGAACTGGGAGTGCTAATGTCACGGCTTCTTCGGCCCCATCAACCGTGATATACAACTCCACAACAGCGGAGATTCGCCAGCTCTGCAGCGTGTTCGACTCCACCGTCCACACACCAGCCACTCGTCCGGCTTTCGAGTCCATGGGCGATGGAATCAGTCTAGCAATTGGGAGCTTCCGCTTCCAGGTTGGTCAGATGAGCATGCTTCGCATGCCTGACCAGCCGACAGCACCCGTGATTGTTCCAGCATCGTGGTTCCCGCCACCAATCGGCACCCTCAGCGAGATCAACGCCTCAGCAATAGGTGGGAGCACGGACAGCGACAGCAGTCGCGGATCCAATCTAGGTGCCCTGGCCACTGAAGACGGAGCCTACAGCTCTGGATCTGAAAGTTTCGGGAGCAACAGCTTCCCCAACCACTTCATGTGCGCAGTCATCAATGCAGGCGACACTACCGCCAATTGCGAAAACGTTGGCCCCGGATCTGGCACCGAACCGCCAACGGCACTGGACCACCCAACGGCAGTATGCCCAATGACGGCCCCACCAACGGTGACAACGGCGCACCCGTCAACAATGGAGCGGCAGGAAAACCGCCTACCATAGTGAATGAGCACACGGGAGAGCGCGTGGTGATCAAGCTCAACAACAATGAATGGGCCCGCTGTCGAGAAGCTTTGCGAGGCAATCCTCTGCCCCACAATTCCCTGCAAGACATGCTGATGGGATACCATTGGCTACTGAAGGAGGAGTACAAACGCCAGCTACATGCAATCGTGCAACTCGAAGTGCGTAAAAAGGCGGCGGACGAATCAAGCCTTCGGCGAGCCGGGCACTCCTCCCACGGAGGATCCTCCTCCAAAGGCAATGAGTACTTGGCCAACAAGAGAAGATCTCGACTGGCCCACCTCACCGAGGAGGAGCGCATGGAGGCCACGAAAGTCCTCGACTTCGGCTCCATGATGGTGGATACACGGGGCAACGTGCTCCCGAAGATGCCGCAAGCCGCCGTAACAGCGGACACCATGTACCTTCTCAACAACCAGCCGCCAGCTGGAGATCCACGAGCTTCCATGCACCCATTTGTGATCGAGGGCTTGGGGCTAGTCGACGCAGCCCTCGACAAAGAACCTCCACCGGAGCCAAAGAAAAACAAGGCTCTGGCAAAACACTACTCCTCGCCTTTGTCCAATGACGATAGCCACGGCCTGTCTCGGCGTCACCGCTCACAGCGGCATGATCGCCACTACGATGCGCGTGATGACCTCACGCAGTGCAAAATCGACAAATCAAGGGCAAGACGTGCTTGTTCGGCTGACTCAGAAGAGGACGAGACTGAACTCTATGGTGCCAGATGCTTCAGCAGGGCCATCAGGAAGAAGCGAATGCCTAAAGGTTTCAAACTACCATCAGAGAACCCAAAATTTGACGGTCTACAGGACCCGAAAATCTGGTTGGAGGACCACATCTCCTCCGTCAGACTACATGGCGGGAGTCGAAGCATGGCCATGCAATGCCTGTAGCTACAGCTACAGGGCGCCGCTCGCGCATGGCTCAATAATCTCCCGCGCGGATCCATTCGCAGCTGGGAAGAGCTGGTCTACAGCTTCGTGCGCAATTTCAAGGGCACCTACAAAAGGCCCGATCAATCGAAGAACTGAGAAGTTGCTAGCAAAGATTAGGTGAATCACTGCACTCATACATCCAGAGGTGGTCCATCATCAAGAACTCCGCAGAAAACATCTCGGAAGACTGCGCAATCGATGCATTCAACGGCGACGTTCGCCGTATAGAGCTCAGGGAGGAGCTGGGCCACTCGAAGTCCAAAACAATCGACCACCTGATGGAAATCGCGAATCGGTGGGATGACGGAGAAGACTCGATGAAGAACCGCACCTACTCCGATGATGACGACGACCTTGGGCGCAGGCGCTATCGCTGAAGCAAACGTCAAATGCGCGTCTACGATGACCGTGACGAGGTCAACATGGTCGCAGCTGGCTACACCGACAAACGCGACGACAACTGCAACAGTGGATACCGCAACAGCGGATACCGCAGTGGTGGATACCGCGACAGCAGAAAAACCACGCAGGTATGGCAACGCCGCACTTGTGAAGAGGCACCCGCAACATCTATCGAGGACCAGCTATCCGGGCCCTGCAACGTTCACTTCTACATCGACAAGCATGATAGTAAGAAGAAATCCAGCCACCTTCTCAAAGACTGCCGCGAGTTCCTCAAACTCCATGAAGGCCTGGACCGGATGAATCATGACGCAGTCAACAGGGGCTATGGAGCCGCCCTAGGCGCCATGGCACATGGAGCTCCTCCACCACCGCTCGGACCACCACCACCCGCGGCCGTGCCGGTCCAACATCATGGAGGACGAACCATACCCACGAGCCGTGGGTAACATGGGGATGATCCAAAAGGGGCGTCCCTCAAATCGAGTGCAAAAGTCCATCACTCGCCAAGTTAACTTGGCGATAAACTCTCCATCTTCCACCACTGAGTACCTCAGTGGAAGCGACTCCTGCATCACCTTCGACAAGCATGACCACCCGCGCTAAGTTCCTCGCCCAGGCCACTGTCCCCTCGTATTTGAGGCACGGATTGGGGGTTTAGACATGAGTCGCGTCTTCATGGATGGCGGCAGCGGCATTAACCTCATGTTCGCAAGTACCTTGCGGGCGATGAGGATACCTCTGACGTGCCTGGAAGTTTCAGACACGATGTTCCACGTCATTGTCCCAGGGAAAGGCATATACCCCCTGGGCAAAATCAACCTTGACGTCATCTTCGGCACGCCACAAAACTTTCGGCGGGAGCGCATCAACTTTGAGGTCGTCGACTGGCCTTCACAATATCACTGCATCCTCAGATGTGTCACGTTCACGAGGTTCATGGCAATGCCACACTACGCCTACCTGCAGATGAAGATGCCAGGTCCAAACGGCGTAATCACAATCAATGACAACTACGAGAGGTCCGACAGCTGTGATAGGGAATTCAACAGAACCTCCCAGTCCTTCGGCATGCAGGAGGAACTCGCAAGATTAAAGGAGTCGACAGACAACAGTCTGCCTACCCTGAGCAGGCCAAGTTCACCCGACCTATCCTTCGACTCGTCGGTGCACACGAAGAAAGTCCAAGTCCACCCAATGGACCCAACCAATATGGCCCTCATCGCCAACAACTTGAGTTCCGCATAGGAACCCGCACTCGTCAAATTCCTCCGTGAACACTGGGAGATCTTCGCCTGGTGTCTAGCGGACATGTCAGGAGTTCCCAGGGAATTCACCGAGCACTAACTCAATGTAAATCTAGATGCAAGGCTAGTCAAGCAAACAATTCGACGACTGTCTAAACCAAGAGCAAAGGCAGTCAGAATGGAGATCAACAGACTCCTCGATGCCAAATTCATACGTGAGATCAAGGAAAGCACTTGGCTCGCCAACACGGTGCTCGTGCCTAAAAAGACACAGATATCCTGCGGATGTGTGTGGACTTTACCTCCTTGAATAAGCACTACTCAAAGGATCATTTCTTGTTGTCGCGAATCGACCAGATCATCGAATCCATCGCAGGATGTGAGCATCTCTGCTTCCTCGATGCCTACTCAGGCTACAATCAGATTTTAATGGAGGAAGATCAGGAGAAAACAGCGTTTATAGTCTAGCTCTGTTTCTCGTCGCTCGAGGCCTCTTTATATAGGGTCACTTCAATAAAGTTGTTCTGTTTGACCTAGCGGTGGCGGTGGAAACTATACGACTGCAACTATACAGCCGAAATTTTATTCCCGCCGTATAGTTGGTCGTTAAAGCATCTGCTTCCACTTCATGGCTCATGGTTTCTTATGGTTGTTGGAAATCTTGTATATTTGAATTTAATTTAGTGATTACCATCATCAAATGTCATTATCTGCGCATGAAAAAATAGCAAGAAAGCATTGCATGCCCCTTTGATCATTAGGCATTAGTGGCAGGGTCTAGAGAGATATTTCATCAAAAATATGAATAATATCCAGTTTAAATGTGGGTAGATGGATATATTTCAGATCCATCACCTGGTCCCACCTGTCAGCACGTAACGGCCACGACAGGACTTACCCCAAAATGGTCCCACTGGCCAGCATCCAACGATCAAGCCTTTGACCTGCCGGCATCCCTCCGTCGGAGAGCCTGCGAGGGTTTTAGAATAGAGGGACGTGAAAAGTGAGGAAAACTTAAGCGGCTGGGGAAAACTGAGTACAAATAATGAACCAGGGGCACAAAAAAATAGAAATCCCTTTTCTAATACATGGAAAAAATTAAGTAGTCATGCCTGGTGGGACTCAAACCCACAATTTGTTGCTACCGATGCGAACACGACTTCTACAAAGCCGCCCCCGCCACTGAGAACACGCTACTACAAGTGGTGGTCGCCATTGCTACCAACACGACCAGAACATGCTGCAAAGCTACTGCCATCGAGGAAACATTGTTGCTACTGGCCTTCGTTGCTACTACCGACGCGGCCACAATGTGCTACAAGCGGCTGCCAGCTATCGACGCGACCATAATATGCTGCAAAGCTGCCCTGCAGCTGGTCACCGCAGCGGACATCAAGGACATGTTGTTGCAAGAGGCCCTAGCCCTTTCTACCAACGCGACCATGACATGTTGCAAGCAGCCACCAGTGTTGCTACCGACGCGACCGCTACGTGCTACAAAGCCAGGGAAGTGATGCTGCCAAGCCATGACCATTGCTGCAAAGCATTGTGTTGCAGTCCGAACGATGATTGACATGGGTATACCCTACAGGTACTCGAGTTCGGTATATACAGTCTAGATACAGCGGAAGCCTACGGCGTTTCCAAGGCCCAAATGGAGAATTCGAGTGACCCACGGACTCTCGATTGCTTGCGAGACAAGAAGAAGCTTGAGATAGAAAGTTTAAAGGGAAAATCCTAATCTGTAACCGACTCGACCTGCTACCCGAGACCTAGCCTATCTATATAAAGGCTAGGAGGGGGCGGCGAGGAGGACACACGTAACCCTAGTTTCCACAACTCTTGCCAAATTGCATCTGCGCGCCCCTGTAACCTTTGATTCCTTCATTAATTCCAAGAGCAGACAAGCAGGGGTAGGGACCTCTACAAGGCCTGAACCTAGGTAAAACTTGTGTCTTTGTGTGCTTGTTTGCTAGCCGACTGATGCCTCCAGCACTCCCTCCTTCTCCAAAACCCAAGTCCATAACAATGGGCATTGACGAGTTAAACCCTCGTCAATTGGCGTCGTCTATGGGAACTGGGAGTGCTAATGTCGCGGCTTCTTCAGCCCCATCAACCGTTATCTACAACTCCACAATAGAGGAGATTCGCTAGCTCTTTAGTGTGTTCGACTTCACCGTCCACACGCCAGCCACTCGTCTGGCTTTCGAGGCCGTGGGCGATGGAATCAGTCTGGCGATTGGGAGCTTCCGCTTCTAGATTGGTCAGATGGGTACACTTCGCATGCCTGACCAGCTGATGGCACCCGTGATTGTTCCAGCATCGTGGTTCCCGCCACCAATCGGCACCCTCAACGAGCTCAACGCCTCAGCAATAGCTGGGAGCATGGACAGCGACAGTAGTCACTGATCCAATCTAGGTGACCTAGGCACTGAAGACGGAGCCTATAGCTCTGGATCTGAAAGTTTCGGGAGCAACAGCTTCCCCAACCACTTCATGTGCGCAGTCATCAATGCAGGCGACACTACCGTCAATAGTGAAAAAACGTTGGCCCCGGATCTGGCACTGGACCGCCCAACGGCACTGGACCACCCAACGGCAGTATGCCCAATGACGGCCCCACCAATGGTGGCAATGGCGCACCCATCAACAATGGAGCAGCAGGAGAACCGCCTACCATAGTGAATGAGCACACGGGAGAGCGCGTGGTGATCAAGCTCAACAACAACGAATGGGCCCGCTGTCGAGAAGCTTTGCGAGGCAATCCTCTGCCCCACAATTCCCCGCAAGACATGCTGATGGGCTACCATTGGCTACTGAAGGAGGAGTACAGACGCTAGCTACATGCAATCGCGCAACTCGAAGTGCGTAAAAAGGTGGCAGACGAATCAAGCCTTCGGCGAGCTGGGCATCCTCCCACGGAGGATCCTCCTCCAAAGGCAATGAGTACCTGGCCAACAAGAGAAGATCTTGACTGGCCCACCTCACCGAGGAGGAGCGCATGGAGGCCGCGAAAGTCCTCGACTTCGGCTCCATGATGGTGGATACACGGGGCAACGTGCTCCCGAAGATGCCGCAAGCCGTCGTAACGACAGACACCATGTACCTTCTCAACAACCAGCCGCTAGCTGGAGATCCACGAGCTGCCATGCACCCATCTGCGATCAAGGGCATGGGGCTAGTCAAGGCAGCCCTCGACAAAGAACCTGCACCGGAGCCAAAGAAAAACAATGCTTTGGCAAAACACTACTCCTCGCCTTCGTCCAATGACGATAGCCATGACCTGTCTCGGCGTCGCCGCTCACGGCGGCATGATCGCGACTACGATGCGCGCGATGACCTCACGCAGCGCAAAATCGACAAATCAAGGGCAAGACGTGCTTGTTCGACTGACTCAGAAGAGGACGAGACTGAACTCTGCGGTGCCAGATGCTTCATCAGGGCCATCAGGCAGAAGCGAATGCCTAAAGGGTTCAAACTACCATGAGAGAACCCAAAATTTGACGGTCTACAGGACTCGAAAATCTGGTTGGAGGACCACATCTCCTCTGTCAGAATACATGGTGGGAGTCGAAGCATGGCCATGCAATGCCTGCAGCTACAGCTGCAGGGCACCGCTCGCGCATGGCTCAATAATCTCCCACGCGGATCCATTCGCAGCTGGGAAGAGCTAGTCTACAGCTTCGTGTGCAATTTCAGGGGCACCTACAAAAGGCCCGATCAATCGAAGAACTTAGAAGTTGCTAGCAAAGATCGGGCGAATCGCTGCGCTCAAACATCTAGAGGTGGTACATCATCAAGAACTCCACAGAAAACATCTCGGAAGACTACGCAATCGATGCATTCAATGGTGACGTTCGCCTTATAGAGCTCAGGGAGGAGCTGGGCCGCTCGAAGTCTAAAACGATCGACCACCTGATGGAAATCGTGAATCGGTGGGCTGACGGAGAAGACTCGGTGAAGAACCGCACCTACTCCGATGACGATGACGACCTTGGGCGCAGGCGCTATCGCCGAAGCAAACGTCGAATGCGCGTCTACGATGACCGTGACGAGGTCAACATGGTCGCAGCTGGCTACACCGACAAACGTGACGACAACCGCAACAGCGGATACCACAACAGCGGATACCGCAGCGGTGGATACCACGACAGCAGAAAAACCACACAGGTATGGCAATGCCGCACTCGTGAAGAGGCACCCACAACATCTATCGAGGACCAGCTGTCCGGGCCCTGCAACGTTCACTTCTACATCGACAAGCATGATGGTAAGAAGAAATCCAGCCACCTTCTCAAAGACTGCCACGAGTTCCTCAAACTCCATGAAGGCCTGGCCCGGATGAATCACGACGCAGTCAACAGGGGCTATGGAGCCGCCCCAGGTGCCGTGGCATATGGAGCTCCTCCACCACCGCTCGGACCACCACCACCTACGGCCGTGCCGGTCCAACATCATGGCGGACGAACCATACCCACGAGCCGTGGGTAACATGGGGATGATCCAAAAGGGGCGTCCCTCAAATCGAGTGCAAAAGTCCATCACTCGCCAAGTTAACTTGGCAATAAACTCTCCACCTTCCACCACTGAGTACCTCAGTGGAAGCGACTCCCGCATCACCTTCGACAAGCGTGACCACCCGCACAAAGTTCCTCGCCCAGGCCACTGTCCCCTCGTACTCGAGGCACAGATTGGGGGTTTAGACATGAGTCGCGTCTTCATGGATGGCGGCAACGGAATTAACCTCATGTTCGCAAGTACCTTGCGGGCGATGAGGATACCTCTGACGTGCCTGGAAGTTTCAGACACGATGTTCCACGTCATTGTCCCAGGGAAAGGCATATACCCCCTGGGCAAAATTAACCTTGACGTCATCTTCGGCATGCCGCAAAACTTTCGGCGAGAGCGCATCGACTTTGAGGTCGTCCACTGGCCTTCACAATATCACTGCATCCTCGGACGTGTCACGTTTGCGAGGTTCATGGCAGTGCGACACTACGCCTACCTGCAGATGAAGATGCTAGGTCCAAACGGTGTAATCACAATCAATGGCAACTTCGAGAGGTCCGATAGTTGTGATAGGGAATTCAACAGAATTTCCCAGTCCTTTAGCATGCAGGAGGAATTCACAAGATTAAAGGAGTCGACAGACAACAACCTGCCTCCACTGAGCAGGCCAAGTTCACCCGACCTGTCCTTCGACTCGTCGGTGCACACTAAGAAAGTCCAAGTCCACCCAATGGACCCAACCAAGATGGCCCTCATCGCCAACAATTTGAGTTCCGCATAGGAACTCGTGCTCGTCAAATTCCTCCGTGAACACTGGGAGATCTTCGCCTGGTGTCTAGCGGACATGCCAGGAGTTCCCAGAGAATTCGCCGAGCACTCACTCAATGTAAATCCAGATGCAAGGCTAGTCAAGCAGACAATTCGACGACTGTTTGAACCAAGAGCAAAGGCAGTCGGAATGGAGATCAACAGACTCCTCGACGCCAAATTCATACGCGAGATCAAGGAAGGCACTTGGCTCGCCAACACGGTGCTCGTGCCTAAAAAAGACACAGATATCCTGCGGATGTGTGTGGAGTTTACCTCCTTGAATAAGCACTGCTCAAAGGATCACTTCTCGTTGCCGTGAATCGACCAGGTCATCGACTCTATCGCGGGTTGTGAGAGTATCTGCTTCCTCGATGCCTACTCAGGCTACAATCAGATTCAAATGAAGGAGGAAGATCAGGATAAAACGGTGTTTACAACGCCCTTTGGTGTGTTCTGCTACAACACGATGCCATTCAGGCTAAAAAACACAGGAGCCACCTATCAGCGGTGCATGCAAGCTTGCCTCAAGAACATCCTTGGTCGCAACATCCAAGTCTACGTTGAAGACATCATCATCAAAACCAAAGAGGAAGCCTCGCTAATCGATGATCTACATGAGACATTCGCCAACCTCGACCACCAACGGATCAAGCTCAATCCGGATAAATGCGCCTTCGGCGTGCCATCTAGGCAGTTACTCGGGTATCTCATCTCTGCGAGAGGTATCAAAGCAAACCTAAAGAAAATAAAGGCCATACTGGCCATGGAGAAGCCAAAGAACGTAAGAGGCGTCCAGCAGCTGGCTGGGCGAATCGCGGCGCTCAGTCGATTCATCAGTCGAATGAGCGAAAAGGCGCTGCCCTTCTACCAACTTCTCCACAAGACTGACAAGTTCGAGTGGATAGACGAAGCACAAGAAGCAATCAAAGACCTTAAACGTCTACTATCCACCTCGCCAGTACTGGTGACGCCTTGCGAAAGGAGCCACTTCTGCTCTACATCCCCGCCACCAACCAGGTGGTCAGCACGGTGCTCGTGGTGGAACGAGCCGAGGAAAATAAGGTCCACGAGGTCCAGCGCCCAGTCTACTACCTCAGCGAGGTGCTCACGCCAACAAAAGAGCGGTACCCGCACTACCAGAAGCTGGCGTACGGTTTCTTCATGACAGCCAGGCGACTGCGCCACTACTTCCAGGAGCACCCAATCGTGGTGGTCAACGACGCCCCGCTCGGGCATATCCTCAATGGGAATGTTCTTTTGCAGTACCAAACTTCCCGGGCGAGTGCACCGTGGTACCCGAGTTGTCATCAATCGCACGGAGGGGCCATAGTAGAATCGCCAATTGTCCAGAAGGGCCAAATAGGGGTGAATACAAATCTAACGGCCAAACGGTCGTTTGAACCAGACGAAAAACAATTGAACTCAAATACCGCTGGTAGGTCAACTCTTCTTGGCCCGCCCTGTCAGTATTCCCCGTTATCTTTTGCGGTCGTGGACTATCTTACCCCTACGTGGACCAGATCCCTGAGTGGACCAGATCTATTTCTTTGCTCTGCTCTGGTCTTCTCCCCTGCTCCCCTCGCCATAACATTTGCTCAGCTCCGGCTGCTCGTCTCAGATCGGAGCTTGCACTTGCTCTAATTTGTGTCCCCGCCATGTCCGGTCAACCTCCCATACCTCTATCGAAGCTCGCAGCCATCACCATTGCATCGTCAGTCGTATCGGAGCTTCGCGTCCCCGGACTAATATCTCGCCTAAGGCTAGTCCTTCTCGCACAGCGTAGCGCGTCCCGTCGGGCGATCCAGGCCAGCGATTGGCGTCGGGAAGTTGCGTGTTGCCGCGTACCCTAGGCATTATAGCCCTGACACAGTAGTTCGATGACCATGCTCTCATGGCCACCGTGTTGGGCATCCGTCCTGCCGTGTCACCGGCAGAGTTGCTGTCGGCTTTCAGGTCTTGTTTTGGGATTAGACGAAATGAGGTCAAGATTGAGGTATGCGCGCTGCCATTTGATTTTTTCGTTCCGTTCGAGCACAGCTCAGACACCGAGCGCATTCTGCATTTTTCCCGTTCTTTCGAGTGTTGTAGGGAGAAAATGAGCTTCATGCGTTGGCATCACGCAAGTGGGTGGGACGATCGCTTGGGGCAGTTTCGTTTCTTCTCCAAACTCGTCTTTGACGGCCTCCCATTGGATGCTTGGGAGCTGGAGGCCCTCAAGAAGGTCGTCAGTAGTCTTGGCGGCGAGCTGGTGGAAATCGTGCCACCGAGCGACAGATGAGTCATCGAGGTAAAGGCGTGGCTGAAAGATCCTGACGCCGTTGCTAAGATGTACGAGGTGCAGATTCCAATCAGGACAGGGCGACAGCTTTGCTGGAAGCACCCGGTCATCATCCACCTGGAGGAGGTTCTGGAATTGGTACATGGCATTCAGGGCCCCGAAGAGTGTCGTGGAAATGGCCACGGCAGTCGCTGCCATAGGCAGCGATTGAGAGTTTCGTGAGAAAGAGTTGGTGGCCATCTGTGGTGCGAGATGGGGGGCAGGTGCACAAGGGTTTACCTAGGTTCGCCCCCCCGGAGGGTAAAGACCTACTCCTGCTAGGTTAGATTATGAGAGAGCGAGTTACAAGGGCGGCTGGGCAGCGAGTCGCTTGAGGGGGTGTATGATGGAACGTAAGTCTCTACTATACCCTAGGGAGGTTTATATACGAAGCACCTCCCAGGGTTTACAAGTTGCCCCCGAACAAGATAAGGATCCGGGAGCCTTTGACCTAATCCGACTGGGCCTCTGCTACGCTCCTTGGCTTCTAGTCGCCAGTCGATGGGCCTCTTCTTCCTCAGTCATCGATCCTTCAGGCGTACTCGCGGGCCTTCGGGCCCACTCGAAACCCACTGCTGAGCATACCCCCTTAGGCATATCCCCATCAGTAGTCCCCGAGGCCATTGTTGATGTGGGCGTAGGCGTTCTTTGGTGCTTGACATAGGCGAGCCCAATTTGGGCGCCCAGTCGAATCGACGATGGACTCTATTAATGCCGAGGAGAATTTCTCCATAGCTCCACTCGTCACTTTAATGAACATCATCGTTGCCCAGTCGTCATTTCGGCGAGAAGAGAGATTGGCGGGTGGCGAGTGGATCACCGAAGTTGGACCGTCAACCTCAGTCAAACTACCAATTGGAATTTCTGACGGTAACTACAGCGCAATTACCGTGGGTAACGGCTATCCCGATTTTGGCGGTTGACCTTTCCCATGTAATGGGAGTGATGGATCTGCTTCACGACCCTGCTTCGCCTTCTTCATCCTTCCTCATTTGCTCTTCCTCTCTGCTCGCCCCCGACCTATTCTCCTCGCATCGCGCGATTCCGCTTCCCACTCAATGGCGCCTCCCAAAGGCTCATGGGGAAAATCCAAGTGCTCCACGGCCCAGCTGAAATCCTTCGAGGACGCCGGGGTGCTTTGCAAGGGGAATTGGTGAGTTCCCCTTCTTCCGAGACCGAGCTGAAGTCGAAGCCCGGCGAGTTCATCTGTTTCACCAGCCATCTTGAGAGGGGCTTAGGGTTCCCCACTTCGCTCTTCTTCCGCCACTTCTACGCGTACTACGCGATCAAGCCCTCCGATCTTGGTCCGTATAGCATCGAGCAGCTAGAAATCTTCGTCGCCTTCTACGAGTGTTACCTCGGCTGCAGGCCTTACTTCCTGCTATGGCTGGAGCTCTTCCATGGCCGCATCGGGCGCGAGGTGTCCAGCGGCTTGATGCTGGCCGCAGGCGGGGTCACCTTCCAGTTGAAGCCGAAGGCCAACTTCGTCAGGCTTCTCCTGCCGAAGAAGGCCGCCAGCGAGTGGAAGAAAAGCTGGTTCTATGTCAAGGAAGACACTCCCTTCGGCGAGGTTTCCCTCCCTAAATTCGTTGCCGAGAGGAGCGAGCCCTGCCGACTGGCACCAAAGAAGCTCCCTGAAGATCAGTGGATGGCCGTCGCGGAGATGATGGACCAGATCCAGAAGCTGAAGGACCAGGGGTTGATTCCGATCAACCTTTACAATGCTGGCTTGGGCAGCGTCTGGTTCCGCTGGCGGCTCGTCCACGCTGGATGTACGAGTACAGCGGGAAGCTTGATCCATCTCGCACCAGCAAGGAGTCGTGGGAGGCCGAAGATTACAAGGCCGCCCTAAAGAAGATCACCGATGCGGAGTTCACGGGTGCGGCGGTCGGAGTCGCCCCGTATACTCCCGTGAAGAACGAAGCCCCTACAGTAAGTATTCTTTCCAATCGCTCCGTTCGTATTCCAATTTCGTTCTTTTCGCGTGTCGTGTTTCTGACTCGCAATGGTTTTCAGGTACTGGAGGGTTGGCTCCCTCCGCTCGATGAAGAAGTCCCCCAGGAGCTGGAGGAAGATTCCGAGGGGAATCCTTCCGATAGCGACGGGGAAGACGAAGAGGTCGCTCCCCCAGCGCCTGTGGCTCGCAAGACCCGAATGCAGAAGTAGCGAGAGGTCGAAGCGAGCCGCAGCCTAGACGAGTTAGAAGAAGGCGACGAGGTCGCACAGGAGCAGACGTCCTGGCGCACCGCCACACCTTCAAAGCCCCCAGGCCGGCCCAAGTCGCCGGCAAAGAGGCCCGCGTCGCCAGTCAGGTCGTCAGTGGTGTTCGGGTCGGACGACGACTCCGACGGCAAAGGGTCTCCTGAAGTCTCGCACAAGGTCCCGAGGGCCGCAATCCCGATGAAGGGGTTGGAGGGCGAGGACACGGAGGTGGTGGTAGAGGCGCCCCTGGCTTCGATCGTGCTGTCGACCTCGAGGGTCCCAAGCCAAGAAGCCACCGACCTGGTGCCGCCCAAGTCGCCATTGCCATTGAAGGCAGCGGCATCGGAGCCGAAGATCCCGGCAACTGTGGCTTCATCGTCAAGGAAGCCTTCGGTTTCGTGGGCTTCAGACGTATTCGAGCGAGGGCTCAGTCGCAAGCTTGGTCCTGAGTTGGACAAGCCTGCCCATATCAGTACCGATCTTCGTGTTCTTCCAGTCGCCAAGTAAGTTACACTTCCTCGTCCCAATTTGCTTTGCATCTTTCGTGTCATGGTTGTGCTGATTAGAAGGGCTCGTGCAGGTCGGGGGCTAAGAAGATTGGGCGCCCTTCGGTGGCCAAGATTCCCCCGGCCACTATCGCGGGAGAAGGTGATCTCCTTAGGAAGAGGAAGGCCTCCGAGGATGTCGTGACTGCTGAAGTCGCGAAGAAACAGAAGCGCGGCGCTAACGATGTTGTGACCGGGGGAAGCGCCGCGGGGCCAGTTGCTGTGCCGCTCGTCGAAGAGGGGACGGCGACGCGATCAGAGATAGCGCCAGCTGCATCCGTGCCGGAGGTGCCGACCCCGGAGGCCAGCGCCCCTGCCAGGGCATCGGCGACATTCCCTCGCTTTTTATGGCGAGGGGGTTTCCAGGCGGTGCGGATGCGCAATCTCCACAGTTTACGGAAATCGTGGACGCAGAGATTGAGGCCCGCCGCGGGCGCACCTCCTTCACGGTCCCGTCGACTGACGCTGCGGAACTTCACAAGATGCTCGGCGCTGCCATTCAGGTATGTCCAGTCCCTGAATTCCTAGTCGCTGAATTCCAGCGGTTGGGAATTGTCTTTATCTTCCTATATTCTCCAGTCCCCGAGTTCCTAGTCGCTGAATCTCAGCGACTGGGAACTGGTCTTGGTTTTTCTTCCTTCTCTAGTCCCCGAGTTCCTAGTCGCTGAATTTCAGCGACTAGAAACTGGTCTTGGTTTTTCTTCCTTCTCCAGTCCCCGAGTTCCTGGTCGCTGAATTTTAGCGACTTGGAACTGGTGATAATTTTCCTCCCGATGCTTAGCTGGTCTTGTTGTTTTGCAGGGGTTGCAGCGGGAGTCGACTGATCGGCAGGCTGCGCGAGAGCGTCTGGAGCGTGACTTGCGCGAGGCGCAGGAGGTGAACCGGCAGCTTCAGGAGAGGATCGGTGAGTGTTTGGCGTTGTTCTTCTTTGCTTGTTGTGAGCTGGTTTTATGCAATACTTTGACATCTCCACTTGCAGACGGTTTCCCGGCTGAGGTCTCCAAAGCCCGTGAGGGTATGTTTCACTCGCGGAACTAGACGTGGCGAATGAGCGAGTGGCCTTCTTGGTCAAGGAGTTTGAGGATGCTAAGGCAGCCTCAATTTCTTCGGAAGAACGGGCGAAGGCTGCCGTCGCTGCCGCTGAAGAGGAACGAAAGCCGCGGACTCCATCATCGTGGGACTGCATAACGACCAGGCCGCCTTGGAGAAGCATGTCAAGGAGAGTTGCCGCAAGCTGCTTGGTGAGTTTCTGTCATTGATTTAGCCTTTTGTCCGGTCCCCGCTTTGGGGGTTTCATTGTTTCGCTGATATCTGACTTTGCAGCTGTGGTAGGCCAAAGCGACCCGGTGGTGCAGACTTATACTGCTTCGCAGTGCGTAACTGCCGTGGTGAATGCGGCCACAGCCTCGGCGTTGTGTGTCCAGGCGGCTCTCCAAGGCATGTCTCCCACCGAAGTCATCCCTGGGGGGCTCACGGAGGTGTGGCGCTATCTGGAGGAGGTGCCCGCGGTTGTGGAGTGGATGACGCGCTCGGCGTTCCGACGCGGGGCCGCCACGGCATTGAGCTTGGGTCTCGCGCATTTCCCCGACGACTTCGATCTTGACGATGTCACGAGTGGCTATCCCTCGGCGACCGGCATGGTGGAGATGTCGGAGGTGCTAAAGCTGACTGCGAAGGCCGCTCCTTATGCTGATCGTGTCTTGGCAATGGGGGATCTGCTGCCGTACCAGGAGACGGTGTTGGCGCCTGGCGACCCTGATCCGGAGCACCGCGACATGAAGTCGGAGCAGCCCTTCTGGTCGTCATTGGCGAAGTCGCTGACCACGTATCCGACGAACCCGTGGCAGCCCTTTGTGCGCGTCAAGGGTGGTGGTGCTTCTTCTTCGTTAGGGCCTGTGTAATGAGCAAATGTAAAAGTTGTAATAGATGCCAGGTGGCGAACATTTGTATGATTTTTGTAACCCATGTCGCAGGGACTTGGTCGACTTGTGTTTTATTAAGGCAGTGTTTTGTTCAACAATTTGAGCGAGTCCCCGAGCGCGTCCGCCCTTTAATGGGGTATAACTCGACTATGTATTTCTATGTGTTTGCCTTGTTTTTGCATTTGTTTTTGCCCCTCGCGTCTCCTGAGCGGCGAGTTCCGAGTGCGGGTGAGGTTTGTTTGTGAATGAGTCCCCTAGCATTGTGCTAGACCGTATTGGTCGTGATCCTGTTGCAGGTTATGAATGCGTTGTTTGTAACGCGTCTCCTCCCCTGGCCCGGAGAGCCAGTCGCTTGGCGATCCCTAGGCAGCTCTCTTACTGGGTGTGTTCCCGAGCCGCGTGGGGTCCCCGTTTTGCGGAGTCCCCGTGCGTGGTACTTAACCGTTCAAGTCGCTTTGCGCGAGGGTGAGAGGGACAGGTCGCTGTGAGAAGCGTGTGTCGGATGTCTTGGCCCGGCGGGCCAGTCGGGCTAAGAAACTCCAATGGCGGCTCCGGGTTGGCATTTTTCGTGGACGACCCAAGGCCCGGATTTTTCCGGTGCCCTTGTGCCGCACTACTTGGCCGTGCCGGTCGCTCGACCAGAGGTTGACTTCCGTAGGTAGCATATTGCTAGTATGTACGAGTGCGTGTGGCACAAGAGTATGGCGAGTGGGCACAATTTGTGCGATCCGAATGAATTTCATTGTATATGCCGATGGAGTATAGTGTGAGGTTCTAAGTATAGAACTTTCTGAGGAGGTTTACATTCCATGGCCTCCCGACCTCCAATTGGCCGTCACCCCGTATGTCGATGAGGTAGTAAGTGTCGTTGCCAAGGACTCGGCCTATGGCGAATGGCCCCTCCCATGGGGGGGATAGCTTGTGCATGCCCTTTTTGTCTTGGACTAGTCGTAGGACTAGGTCGCCTTCCTGGAAGGTGCGAGTTCGACCTCGGCGGTTGTGATAGCGGCGAAGTCCCTGCTAGTATATGGCGGTGCGGGAGTGAGCCAGGTCGCGTGCTTCATCGAGTTGATCAACGCTGTCTTGGCGGGCGGTTTTGTTGGCCGCCTCGACGTAGTTGGTGACTCGAGGGGAGTCGTGCTCCAGGTCTGTTGGCATTACGGCCTCAGCGCCGTACACCATGAAGAAAGGCGTGAACCCTGTTGATCGGTTGACGGAGGTGCGGATCCCCCATATCACAGAGGGGAGCTCGTTGACCCAGCATCCTGGGGTGCGCTCGAGGGGCACCTGTAGTCGTGGCTTGAGACCGTGGAGGACGCTCTGGTTGGCGCGTTCTGCTTGGCCGTTTGACTCTAGGTGGGCGACTGATGCGAGATCGATTCGTATGCCGTGCTCCTCATAGAATTTCGCCATGGCCCCCTTGGCGAAGTTGGTGCCGTTGTCTGTGATGATGCTGTGTGGGTAGCCGTACTGGTAGATGAGTTCGCGGAGGAACTTGGTAGCCGTCTTGCCGTCGCACTTCTTGATCGGCTTGGCCTCCACCCATTTGGTGAACTTGTCGACTGCGACCAGGAGGTGAGTGAAGCCCGATGGAGCCTACTTGAACGGGCCGACCATGTCCACGACCCATACGGCGAATGGCCACGTGATGGGGATTGTCTTGAGCACCGAACCAGGAAGGTGCGTCTGGTTGGCGTACTTCTGGCATCCGACGCATCTTTGGACAACGTCGGTGGCGTCGGCGTGTGCGGTGAGCCAGTAGAAGCCGGTGCCGCATGGCCTTGGCGACTAGCGACTTGGTGCCGGCGTGATGGCCGCAGTCACCAGCGTGGATGTCCTGGAGGATCTTGCGGCCTTCCTCTAGCTGTACGCAGCGCTGGAACACGCCGGTCACGCTGTGCTTGTGGAGCTCGCCGTTGATGATGACGAAGGATTTGCAGCGGCGTACGACCATTCGCGCCTCTGTCTCGTTGCTCGGTAGGAGTTTGTGTTCCAGGAAGGCGACGTATGGCGGTGTCCAGTCGCTAGGTTCCACAACCATGGCGACTAAGGCCGGTTCTGGTTGTAGTGGAATCCCGACATCGATCTCCTTCGATGGGCTGATGGAGGGCTTGTCGATGATGTCGAGGAAGACACCTACTGGTGGCGTCTGTCGAGCCGACCCGATGCGGGAAAGTGCGCCTGCCTCCTCATTTTTACGCTTGTCGATCCACTCGACGGAGTAGCCGTCGAAGTGTCCTCCCAGTTGGTCGACGGCCTGGCGGTATGCTATCATTGTTGGGGAAACAGCATCGCATGTCCCGGCCACTTGGCCGACGACTAGGTCAGAGTCGCCATAGCATCGTAGGCGATTGATGTTCATCTCCTTGGTGGCTCTCATGCCGTGGAGGAGAGCCTCGTATTACGCCATGTTGTTGGTGCAGGGTGTGAAGTTGAGGTGGAGCACGTAGCGGAGCTTGTCTCCTTTGAGGGAGGTCAGTATGACCCCAGCCCCCGCGCCGTCGGTGTTCTTGGAGCCGTCGAACTGGAGCGACCAGTAGTGGAGGTATGGGAGCTTCTCTGGCTGCTGTGCCTCTTCCCAGTTGGCGAGGAAATCGGCCAGGGCCTGCGACTTGATCGCTTTTCGAGGCTCGTATTTGATGTTGTGGACGCCGATCTCGACGGCCCACTTGGCAACTCGCCCAGTCGCATCGCGATTGCGTATGATGTCTTGCAGGGGCGTGGAGGATACCACCGTTATTGGGTGCTCCTGGAAGTAGTGTGGGAGTCGCCGCTGTGCTCGGAATACCGCGTACACCAGTTTTTGGTATTGTGGGTAGCGCTGTCGTGAGTCTGTTAAGACTTCGCTGATGTAGTATACTGGGTGCTGTATGGGGTGCTCCTTGCCCTCTTCTGGTCGTTCGACGACCATCACGGTGCTGACGACCCGATTGGAGGCCGCGACGTAGACGAGCATTGGCTCTTCGTCGAGTGTTGCGGCGAGTAGTGGTGCCACGAGTAGCACTTCTTTGAGTGCTTTCAGTGCGTTGTCGGCCTCTGCGTCCCATTGGAACATTGGGTTCTTGCGCATCAGGCGGTATAGGGGCATTGCCTTCTCGCCTAGTCGGGGGATGAAGCGACTAAGAGCCGCGACTCGTCCTGCCAACTTTTGGACGTCGTGCAGGCACTCGGGTTTCCCGAGTCGCGTGATGGTGTCGATCTTGGTGGGGTTGGCCTCAATGCCTCTCTTGGGGACTACGTACGCCATAAGTTGTCCAGTGGGTACGCCGAAGGTCCATTTTCCGGGGTTCAGCTTGATGTTGTACCTCCGCAGATTTGTGAAGGTTTCTGCTAGGTCGGCGAGCAGATCGTCCTGGCGGGTGGATTTTACCACCACGTCGTCGATGTAGACGTGGATGTTGCAGCCAATTTGGCTCGCTAGACACTCCTGCATGCACCTTTGATATGTGGCGGTCGAATCGATGATCTGATCGATGCGCGGTAGGACGAACTCCTCCTTCGGGCAGGCGCTGTTGAGGTTGGTGTAGTTTATACACATTCTCCAGGTGTTGTTCTTTTTGAGAACCAGGACTGGGTTTGCCAGCTACTTGGAGTACTTAATTGGACGGATGAAGCCTGCGCCTAGCAGGCGCTGGACCTCCTCGGTGATTGCTCGACGGTGTTCTTCATTGAAGGGCCGTAGCGACTGTTTTACTGGTCGCACTTTGGGGTCGGCATTGAGTTTGTGCTCAGCGAGTTCCCTCGGGACACCTGGCATGTCAGATGGCTTCCATGCGAAGATGCCGCGGTTCTCACGGAGGAACCCGATGAGCGCGCTTTCCTATGCGGGGCTCATATGCGCCCCGATGGTGACCGTCTGGCTGGAGTCGCCTGGGACGAGCTCGACGGTGCGGGTGTGCATGGTCGCCTCGAACGAGGAGTTCACGGCGATTGGTTTCTTCAGGATGGTGGGATCGTCCTTGTTGATGTTGCCCGCGTATTTCGTGAGATCCTCCGCGTGGTCAGTCACCACGGCGATGACGGCGTCGGCGATCTCGGCGCCTTTTTCCTCGCATTCCACGGCCATATCAGGGTCGCCGTGGATGTTGATGATGCCGCTCGGCCCAGGGAGCTTCATCATGTTGTAGGCGTAGTGTGGGGTCGCCATGAACTTTGCGAATGCCTGGCGGCCCAGGACGCAGTGGTAGGGACTGCGGAAGTTTACCAGCTCGAAGATGATCCTCTCCGTGCGGTATTTTGCCGGGGTGCCGAAGGTGACTGGCAGCATCACCTTCCCGATCGGGTACGCCTTCCGACCGGGGACGATGCCGTGGAAGGTCGTCAGTGTTGGCTCGATGGCTGTTTCTGGGAGCTGGAGCCTTTTGAAGGTGTCGAGGTACAGGATGTTGATGGAGCTCCCACCAGCGTCTTGGCGCAGTCGGCCACCTTTGGCCTGACCACCAGGGCGACTCACCCTGGATACTCGATTCTTGGCGCGTGGTCCTGGCGACTCCAGGTGATGCTTTGACGGGGGATGTCGACTTGCGTCACCGCATTGACGGTAACCGCTCGAGCGAGTACCTTCTTCTCACGCTTGGTGTCGAGCCCGGTGAAGGTATGAAGCGACCCGACAGCGGTTCCGAAGCCGCCGCCGTTCCCGCTGTCCCGCGGTTGGTTGTTGTTGGGGTCCTCCCTTGCACGTCTTGCCTTCTCGATCTCTTTGAGAGAGTGGCAGTCGGCGGTGGTGTGGGTGGCTGGTTTTCCCTCCCTACTGTGGTAGATGCAGGGCTGATTAAGCAGGGCGGCAGGGTCGAATTTCGGCCTCGTCGCGTTGTTGGCGCGGTAGTTTCCTCCGTCGCGGCGGTAGTTCTTGGAGTCGCGTTGGCCGTAGCCGGTGTTGGCGACGAAGTCGACTCGCCCGTCGGTCCGGCGCTTGCCGGTGATGCGGGTGTTGCTGTAGCGCATGTCACGTAGTCGCCCGCTGTCATGGATGCTGGTGCGCCGTCTTCCTCCCGACTCATCGTCAGAGTCTTGGTTGGGATCTTCCTCTGTGTAGCGCTTGGCAATCTCAAGGAGGTCGGGGATGTTGTCGAGCGTCCGGTAGACCCTCTTGATCTTGGCGACCAGAGGTTCGTACCGGCACGCGTTTTTGAAGCAGTGTATTGCCGTGTCTGGGTGGATGCCGGAGGCGTTTATCCATAGCTCTTTCCACCTTTGGATCCACCGGCGGGTCGACTTGCGTTGTCCCTGGATGCATCACTCCAAGTCCTCGATGGTGGTGGCGCGGGTTTAGGAACCCTCGAAGTACCTGACGAAGGCGTCCCGCATTTCTTCCTAGGAGTCGATGCTGTCGGCGGGTAGCGTATTGATCCATTGCCGGGTCGCACCCTCCATCATCAGGGGGAGGTAGCGAGCGGCGAGCAGGTCGGTGTGGCCTGCGATCCCCATTGCCATGAGATATGTGTCCATCCAAACGGCGGGGTCGTACGTCGGGTCGTATTTCTCGATCTCCTTGGGGGCCTTGAAGTTGGTGGGGTATTTTTCCCCGCGGATCATGGGTCCAAAGCATTGTGGCCTGACTCGACTGAGTGAGCCTCTCGGCTCCGGGTCGCCACGATTGGCGAGGGTGTGTCGCAGGTCGTAGGGCTGGCGCGACCGCCATGCCTGATTGTTGATGATGTGCGTTCGGGCGTTGAGTGGTTGCCCGTTTGCGGCGACGGTGTTGTTCGCAGTTCGCGGCTCGTTGGTCGACAACGCGGGGTTGGCGGCTCGCGGTTGGTTTGCTAGTGGTTGGGGTGGTGGGCAAACTATCGCGTTGGCCACGGTTGGGTGGCCGCTTGATGCCGCCCTGCTTGCTGACGAGCGGGAATACATCCGCCCACGCGGATCTACTCCCGCGGCTTGTTGCTCGACGGCCCTGACGAGTAGGGCCTTGGCGTACTGGATCTGTAGCGCATCGTCGCCTTGGACATCGAGGTTGGCGATCGCGGCGTCGGCCGCGACGACGTTGTCCATCGGGGTGGAGTATAGTGGTAGCCCATTGGCGTCCCAATCTTGAGGCGAGATGACGATGTGTGGTTGGTCAGGTGGGGGCGCACGGCCCATGGGTGGTGGAGGGGCCCCATTCACCGGTGCTCCAGGTGGTGGTCTTGCGGGGTTGCCTCCTCCTGGAGGCGCGTTCTCGCCGTGTTCGTGCTCGGCGGCACGTGTGGGGTCGCCCTCGTCGTTGAAGTTCAGGACGCGGCCCTGAACATCGGGGTTCAGGTGGGTCCTGATGCGGCGCTGGTGATAGAGTGACAGCTCCTTCGCCGTCTCTCGTTCGAGGCGGTATTTCTCGCGCTCGGAGAGTTCATTGCGCTGCGCCTCCTGGAGCCGCGGGCGGGCTTGTTCCACCTCCGTGGCCGTCGCGGTTGGCGGAATCGGCATGGAGAACGGATCTGGCGGGGCGGCCGCGCTTCCCGCCATGTAAATCGCATTGAAGCGATTGGATCTGGCGCGAATATCCTCGGGGGATTCCGAGCCGGAGTCGGAGTCGAAGATCCCTAGTATGGAGGGATCCTCGAAATCTTCGGGGTTAGAGACTCGCGTGATGGAGTCCTCCCGTGACACGGCGGTGATGGATCCGTTGGCCGATGCGGGGGTCGCGGAGTCGGCGTCGTCATTTAGGGCATCGTCGTTGGTGGCGATGTTGGTCTCGACCGCGTCACTAGCGGCCGAGTCGTACTTGGTGATGAGGCCCCTGATGGAGCGGACCTGCTCCTCCGAAAGCAGATCGCGGTGTGGAGGCGATCCGCCGATGATCATGGTCGCGGCTGGGTCGACCGCGCCGGTAAAGCCGACGAAGAGGTTGATGGAGCCGATCGGCGTCACCACGGCGTGGTTGACCGGGCGCGACGCTGGGATGTAGCTATTGGGCAGGATCTGCAAGATCCCGCCGAAGGCGATCATGCGACCGCTCGATCAGCGAGTAGGGTCTCGCCGCAGAACTCAGGCCAGTCCCACTATGCCCCACAGTGGGGGCCACTGTCGTGGAAATGGACACGGCAGTCGCTGCCATAGGCAGCAATTGAGAGTTTCATGAGGAAGAGTTGGCGGCCATCTGCGGTGCGAGATGGGGGCAGGTGCACAAGGGTTAACCCAGGTTCGGCCCCCCGGAGGGTAAAGACCTACTCCGGCTAGGTTATATTATGAGAGAGCGAGTTACAAGGGCGGCGAGCTCGGCGGCTGGGCGGCGAGTCGCTTGAGGAGGTGTATGATGGAACGTAAGTCTCTACTATACCCTAGGGAGGTTTATATACGAAGCACCTCCCAGGGTTTACAAGTTGCCCCCGAACAAGATAAGGATTCGGGAGCCTTTGACCTAATCCGACTGGGCCTCTGCTACGCTCCTGGGCTTCTAGTCGCCAGTCGATGGGCCTCTTCTTTCCTCAGAGTCCAGTCACTGTCCTTCAGGCGTACTCGCGGGCCTTCCGGCCCACTCGAAACCCACTGCTGAGCATACCCCCTTAGGCATATCCCCATCAAAGAGGCTGCCATAAAGCGTCCTCATCGCCTGCAGTGTTGGCCTAGAAGGATCGATGGCACAGGACCATCACCGTTTCGCGACGGCGCACACAGTTTCGGTGGGGGAACCGGGCTTGGACGAGCTGGTGGTTCTGATTTCCCTCGAGTGAAGACAGAGCTCTAGTGAATTGCCGTGGTATGTGTGGCTAATGAATTTGTAGTATGCAGAGCGTAGAAGGAAGTTAGCATCGACTAAAAATGTGTAATAGTTTGAATCGATGTAGTACGTGTATGTAATAGTTTGGAGTAGTATGTGTGTGTAATAGTTTGAATCGATGTAGTATGTGTGGGTAATGAATTTGATGTAGTGTGTATGTGTAATAGTTTGAATCGATGTAGTTGAACACCGTGCTTTATAATTTCTGTGAATAACCAAGGACAACCTCATGAAAAGAGGGTGGTCTGGCAATGAGCAATGTCAATTTTGTGGATGCCAGGAAAATGTAGTCCATCTCCTCTTCAAGTACAAGGTAGCTACATTTGTAACACGTTGAACTGCAGGACCATTTTGCAGGCAACACAAGACAAAGGAAAAATAGTTTACAGCACAGGCAGCAGACGCAAAATCTGTAGTCTGGGATAAAAAAATGCCAGTTAACTGGATTTAACCACGACTAGTAATTGAAGGAAATAGATACTTGATAGTATTTGCTTACAACAGTAGTACTTCCATACAAAAGGGTCTTATACCTGCACAAAAGTGGGCTAAACTTCCTACTAGTTTATAGAACAATTAAAGATTTCATCTACAAAAGCCATTCTTCAGTCTAAACTTAACTATTCTACACTGAAGAAACTACAGATCTCCACCAGAAAAGTTGGCTGGCCAATTGTCTTGAGAGGACATAAGTTCTATTGCCTTCCCAAACTGATCTATTGCCTTCCGCCAAACTACAAGAAATCTGCATCGTTCATGCACGAGCGATTTGCGTGCGCCAGTCCCGGTTCAATTGGACCATCCGTGCAACCGCAACGATTTCTTCAAAACTGAAATTCTTGTAACATCCCAAAACTTTAATCCAAGCTTATCAAGATCCAAATCATCAAAATTAGGGTTAACAAAAACTTTTCCAAAAAAAAATGAAAGCATTCATTTGTATGAGCATTTAAATTAGGAATTGATTTGAATTGTGATGGTTCTGGGATCCTTTGCTTGTAAAATGTTTCTTAGGTGAAATAAACATCATCTAAGTCATTCCCAAACTTTTCCCAAAGAAAAACAACTCAAAATAAATAATTGAAGTGAATGGTCATTTTGGCCAAATTAACTATCATGCCTATTTTGGCTATTCCTAGTTTTCAAAACTTAACAGAAACATGTGTGGATCTTTACACCCCTTGATAGTACACATAATGAAGTACCAAGGCCCACTTTGTGATCTGCAAAAATCTTTCAAATGCTAATTTTAAATGACAGTTTAAAATTGAATCTATTTCATATGGGAAGATCCCACTTTTTCAAAAACCACTCAAACAAGCTCAATTTTCAAAACCCAAGCACCCACAGACTCTCAAGCTTATATCTAGCAAACCCACCCAAAATCTTTTCAAAATTCCAAAGTTTATTTCTTGCGGCCATTTAATCAAACACTTGGCAGGCAGGTTTAAACTCTAAATCATAGCTCACTGTTTTGAACAGGGTTTTGCCCCCATTTGATCCCCATTTAATCTTTTGGTCCCCTCTTGATCTAACCATGCCATTAGCACCGATCCCCTACTCCCCTAGTGGCAGTGCAAGGCCATGCCGAGCACCAACTGGCCGGCCGACCATGCAATCGCCCTAGCAGACCACTTCCCTCTCTCTCACCATGTCTAGGAGGTAGCCAGGACCTAACCGCCACCCTCTGTCCCTGGCCTGAGCCAAGAGCAGCAGTGGACCACCGAGGAGAGCCCGCGCCTAGTGCCACCGAGCCATGCCGAGCACGCGCCAGAGCGCCGCACCCGGCACGCATGCACATACCACCGCTCGACCGCAGCCCGCGCCTACCGCTCCGCCACGACCCAGGGAACACGACGGACACGCCCGTTCGTAAACGCACTTCGCACCACTCGCCACGCCGTGGACACGCCGCTTGCCGCCAGGCGCCAGCCGCCTTCGCAACCGCATACCACCGCCCCTATGCCCGCATTGAGTTCCTAGAGCACCGCCAGGAGGCCGCCTATCGACCGCCACCCTCAGCCATGCCTCTAGTCGGCCGTAGCCATGTCGCCACCATCGCCTGCCCATCCCGCTCGGTCTCACCGTCGCGCCTATAAAAGGAGGGCACCCCCAGCCATTTGAAGCACACCACTCCACTCCCCTCACCTCATTGACCGTCCCACACCTCTAGCCGGAGCAAGGGGAGCAGCAGCTCTCCCGAATTTCACCAGAAAGCCGCCCTGGAGAGAAAAGCGCCCGCTGATTGCGACCACCCCGACTGCCCCTCGAAGCTCGGCCGTCCACCAGTTCGTTTGCCCGCCTCGCCGCAGTAGCTAGAGCCCTGGTACGTCCCCAGTAGACCCCCACTGGCCGTTTAGGGTTCGGTCCCCTAGTTTTCTTTTTAATTTAAATCTTAGTTCTGTCCCCTAGTTTGAAAATCAATTCAGAAAGTTTGACAAATCCAAATTGCATGAAACTAATTTTGCCTGAAAGGTATGGAAATGATCTATCCAAGCCCGTTGGATTTAATTCAATTAGAGTTATAGATCTCTCCTAGTAAAAATAATAAAACAGAAGCATTTGCACCTTGCAACATTTTTATAAAATCAACCAAGATAGGTTGTGAGTTGATTCCAACTCTCAAATATCACATTTCATCATATCTATCCAAATATGTAATAATATTAAGGTTTACATGCAGTGACTTTGGACTAGTACCAAAATAATTCTATATAGGCATTTCTAGTCACTTTAAATCATTAAATAATGAACTTAAACCAAAGTAATTAGGATCCAACATTTAAATCTCATTCCCACATGTTAGAATATGTGGTAATGACATGTGTCCACATGATCCCATATTTGAAGTGGTGAATATTAAATCTTAGTAAATTTTTCAATGAGTAGAAATTACTTTTCTAAAATAAAAAGGAGGAAACTATTGAATAAAACTTGTGATGCTTGTGATGATAATATATCATCAATTCTGTGCCATAGAGTACTAAGTAAACTAGTTAAGTATTGTTTGGTGATTGTGTACTCCATATGTATTTATAGAAGATAGTATCGACCAAGCTTACGAGGAGGAGGAGTGCTACCAAGAAGAAGAAGAAGAAGAAGAAAACTTCAACCAAGGCAAGCTAGCCCTATCCAAATTAACCCTTGCAAGTTGTACTTGCAAGCCACCATTAACAGTGCAAGCTATTGTAGTGAACTGGAATTAAGCTAGTTAACTTGATCCAAGATGTTATAGGCATGCTTGAGTCATACCACTTTGACTATTAGTTACCCCAAGTCTTCTTTACAAGTTTTACCTCCCTTAGTTTACACAAAGTCCCTTACTTGTTGTGAAGGTAGCATAAAAAGTATAGAACTTGACCTATTTAGCTAAGCTTTAGATGTCATCCTATGGCATGAGATTGAACCCATCATCTTTCCACATTAGTGAACACACTTATCTTAGTGGTTTAGAGTAGATCAAAACTTGAGTCACTTTAGATGGGAACAATTGGTGAAAATGAATTGTGAAAACCTTGGAATGACGAGTCATTCTATTGAGATGTTTTGACATGTGTTGATAAACAAAAATGGTTTATGATGATGAAAATGTTGAGGCATGAGCCTTAACCCCTTTTTATAAAACTGATGGTTGGATTCCGATGCGATACCATTCCAAATTTACCGTACAACCACACTACCTGAATTGGGTAAGGCTTAGCTGGAAATTTATATGCATTAGTATTAGTTCCCTCGCGGGAGAGGTTTGAGCTGAGGCTACCTCTCAATGTTGTCCACCTATGCAGTGCCCAAGATGACTGATGGTCATGGTTGGGAGGCCATGCTCATAGGAGATGTGCTTATACTAGGGTGTGTAAAGGGAAGGTTCTGTTTGATTATCTGCATACTAAGTATGATGATTTAGGGTTATCCCTGACAGATGTATCGAATCTTGTGGTGAAAGTGTACCACCTCTGCAGAGTGTCAAACTATTCGACTAGCCGTGTCCGCGGTTATGGACAGTTGGAATGGCCATACTGTTTCATTGTCAGATGTTTTCCAAATAACTTGAAGTGAATGATGAATCTTGACTTGACCACAACAGGGTTGTGTTTATGACAATTAGCTTCCCAACTTAAGTGATTCTAGAACTTTATTTTATCTTTCTTTGCTTCAGAACTCAGCTTAGGTTTCAAACTTAACTTTATAGTTAAACTTAGATATAGCACTTTAACTTAGCACTATACTACTTGATAGTGGTAGTTTACGAGTACTTAAAGAGTACTCATGGCTTTTGTCCCTGGCTATTCCCATGGCCAGACTATGAAGGAGACTACCAAGATGATGGCCAGCAGGACGGCTATGATAACTAGGACTATCTGCCTTCGTCAGCATTGCATGTGCCCCTGAAGATGGACCCCACCGCTACGCTTATCTTTTATTTCCGCTGCTTGTTGTATTAAGACTGGATCATGAGATCCTTATTTGTGTAAGACCTTATGTATGGTTTGTAAGGGATGATGTACTGTGATATCCAATCCGTTATGTCTCGCAAAAATGGTAATCCTGGGATTGCGAGGTATGGCATAACGGGCATCTGGGATTAAAAATTCGGGTGTTGACAATTCGGCATCTCCTTCTTGGGATCGTAGGTCCGTGTGAACTCGAACCTGAATTCCGGGGCTGAGCTGATGCCCGCCGCCGGCTCCGGCTGTCGAACAATCCAGCATGCTGAGTGGAGACGCTTGGTCGCCGCCACGGTATGGCCTCCGACGGTGTGTAGGATGGAGCGTCTTTGCCGCAGACAGCGTGTTCCTAGCCTCCCCCACTGCGGTAAGGTAGTCCACGCTGAAGCATGGACGCGAGAGTCCCTAGACCTTGGCGCTGCCCTGTTCGAGGGTGTGTACCCTCGGCGGCATGCTCTCGTGAACAATTTGATACCTACCTTGTTCCCACTGCCTAGAGCATGCCGTAATGCCGCCGCGCAATTTCTCCACATCGCTCTCTTGGCCCTGCTTGCCGCATCTGGCGTCGACGACGCCGCCGTCGCAGCCACGGCCGATTCAGCACATTCGAGGAAATCATTCGCCTAGCAGGGCAATGGGAGACCAGCCTTGAAGTAGAGATTCATGGCCTGCCTTAGAGGGGCTAAATACCCCAGTTTCGGCGGCTATCGCGGTGGCGGCGGCTGCTTAGGAGGGGCCATGTTACCCTAGTTGGTGCAACGCGGAGGAGCTGCGCAAGGTGAATTGTGGTTTGTCGGAGAAAGGGAGTGAAAGACTGACAGTAGGTTTGGACTACGGGCACGCGTGAAAATAACCATCTCCCATTTCCTTAGAGGGTAATAATTCGACACTCGTTGCATTAACCGCTCAATCTTTATTTCCCTTATCAGCATAAGAGTGCGAACATATTAAAAAGATCGGTCGTGGCTATCCACCTCATCGGGCAATGTACCAGGACAGGTAGGAGACCGGGTTTCATTTTAGAAATGTTGATGATTGTACCCTTATGTTTATACGATATTATTTCTATGCCACCATGTACCGTCGATTGTAGCAACACCATCAAAAATAGGGGATGACGATGTGGCGTGTTTTATTTTTTTAAAGGGCATCAGAAACAGGGGATGCAGACGTGGCATGTTTTATGACTGGCGGGCCCGCCTCCTCCACCTTCGACGGTGTGCATCCCAGGTTCGAGGGCTGGTGTCGCCCACCAACACATTATTGTGCAATTTTCCATGTGAAACCTGAATTCCAGCGCTGAGCTGATGCCCATGTCAAACACAGAGAATTCTGAAAGAAGGTACTAAAAATAAATACTTTGAATTCTAAAAGTACTAAAATTAAATACATTACAATTTTGTCTGAAAGGTAATACGCATAGTGCTGATCGAAATAATATAAATACAGTACAAATTTCTACTTCGAAAAATAGACCTGAAAATGCTAGCAAATAACCTAGGATGAATATAGGATTCATTCTCCCCTATATATTTCATCATCGTTGGCTCCCACGTGCTACAACATATATTCAGAAAACTCTCTCTGTCTGCAATGTGCTGCCAGTATCTCGTCCAGAGGGTAAGGCCTCAGTGTATGTTCTAGACTTAAGCTATGTATTACCATTGTTGGTTCCTCTTCCCAGGCTTGAACCTCATGATCGTACAGTCTGATATAATTCCTGTAGTATATGCAACCGGGTTTGACTGTGGGGTGTAACCTGGTGTTAATGGAGATAGACCGATTGTAATCAACAAAGAGGGCACGACTTCCAATGTCACCGACGGCCTCGAGAGAGGGGTTCTCCATGTCCACCCGGTACAACACCGGTTGCCCTTTGGTGAAATCCCTGTTCAACACAAGAAGCAGATCACCATCTGACTCCACAAGGTAAAATTTGTAAGTTCCGCGTACCTGTTCAAAGATTGGGGCTGAAATTATTTTGGCCATCGTGACAGTGCTCGCGCGCTGCTCTAACTGGATGTTGGTCGACAAGATGTCGCCATTCTAAAGTAATGCATATACTCCCCCCTCAGAATGACGTCATGCAGTCCAGAAGTGTATTAGGAGGTGGCGAATACAATCCTTCTCCAAATGATTCATTGATTTGTCCCGTTGGGGTGCTCTCATCGGCCCATTCACGACGACAGATTGCAGAATCTCAGATGGTATGTGTGCTTGAAACTCAGTGTTAGACTTATGAGTGATTGGGTTCAGAAGCCGAATCTGGTATGACTCCACCCTCTGAGCAAGCACGATTATGCCACGAGAAACACCGACGAAGTAGAATATTTTGGAAGAATAGGGCATCCATTAGCACTAAGATGTTTACAATGGAAAATACCAATAAATATCGGATGTGAATGTGAGCCTGCGATGGACGTCCATTAGATTTGTCCTGAAGCAACGACCAGTAGCGAGGTTGAGGAAGGTGAAGTTGCCAACGTCTGGAAGTGTGTTATCTATCATGATCCAGTTGTTGAGATGGAATTCGGGCTCCCTTAAAGTGCGGCGCCAATCGGTACAGACTTCCCGACAAGCAGCATAGGTGTCGATGTACTCCTCTTTCTCTAGCAAGTAGTCGGTGATCTTGCGAAGTGGGTCGGCCAGGAGATCGAACCAGTTCCTCTTCATCCGGCTACTGGCCATGGCTTACGTGCGGGAATGTTTTGATCGAGGAAGAAATAAGAACTACCACTGCGAGGAGAAGAAGAAGAGGAGAACAGACGAGGGAGACGAAGCGAAACTGCCACTGCGAGGAGACGAGGAGATGAGGCAGAAGAAGCGGAACTGCCACTTCAGGTTTGGATCAACGGGCTTTTTCTTCAGAACTAGCGCGTGAACCAGCCATGCACTGCATGCAAGTTTTGATCTAACAGACTGACATGTGGGCCCTTCTAAAAAATTCCGTGAAGTGCTACTGTGCATAGTGCGCTGACAGGTGGCATGTTCTCTGACTGACGGGCCCGCCTCCTCCACCTTCGACGGTGCGTGTCCCTGGTTCGCGGGCTGGTGCCGCCCACCAACACATTATTGTGCAATTTTCCATGCTTTGTCGCAATCAGCTCCTCTCTGCTCCGCTCCTCTGCTCCTGCCGCCGCCACTCCGCTCAGTCGTGCACCGCTCTCGTCGTCCCCTTGGGTCATCGTCCTCCCGTCCTCCCCTCCCTGCCATCCCCTCATGTCCCCTCCCCTCCCTGCCATGTCTCCTTGTCGCCGTCCATCGCCCAGGCGCGTCTAGAAACAAAAAGAGAGAGTCGGCCATTGGGTAAGGGGCCCAACGACTCTAGTGATCCGGATCCCGCTCGGAGATGGATCCTGCGAGGCTTGAGAACACGGAGATGGGGCCTGCGCGGCTGGAGAGCACGGAATCTCCATCAAGTCTGGAGAGCACAGAGGACAACGAAGCAGGGGAAGAGGAAGCGGGGTGCAGAGCTTTGGAGGTATGGATCCCGGAGAAGGTGCCATGCATCCACATTGAAGGGCAAGAACTGCGATTCCTTTTCTACATACCCCAATTAGCGTTTCTAGTCCCATGGTGATGGCAAGGATATGTGCTGGTAACCGCAGGACATCTGTACAGCTTGTCCTTGAGCATGATGCTTTGTCAATCGAGCATGAAGGCACTGAAATGTGTGGTAGTGCGGATGATGATGAGAAAGCATATCCAGACGTGGTTGCTGACCCTGATAGGATGGAGAGTAGGGAATATTTGGTTGATTCGAACTTTGAGCCTGACTATGGGACTAATGAGGAAGAGGAATGTGAAGATGTGGAAATGGGATATAGATACGACGACGAAGACGAGGACAGGCCAGTGATACACTTTGACATGGACAATCCTACAATTGATGAGGGGACTGTCTTTGATAATGTGGAGAACTGCAGATATGCAGTTGCAACCTATGCAATCAGAGTTGGGTTCGAATTTATCATTGAAGAGAGTGACCAAAAGAGATTTAGGGTGCACTATAGGGAAAGTAATGTGTGTAAATGGAGATTACATGTATCTCCAATGCGGGGTGGACACCCATTTCAGGTTGCAATAGCTACATTTAGTTTCAGTCTTTCTCATATTTATTCTGCTGATAACTAGCTCTGAATTATTTGGATTCTTATCGGATGTAGATCAAAGTAAACACGAAGAAACACAACTACCCTGATACTTCTTTAAGTGATAAAATTAGACCAGCGACTACCAAGTGGATTGCTGCTACTGTACTTGACTGGGTGAGGCAGGATCATAACATTGGGCCTGCTGAACTCAGAGCAAAGATTAGCAAAAAGTTTAACGTTCTGATTCCTTACCACAGAGTCTTTGATGGGAAAGAGATGGCTCTAGACTTCATTCAAGGCAAGTGGAATGACAGTTTTCATATGTTGTATAGTTTCAAAGCTCAGGTAGAGAAAACATCACCGGGTAGTGTTGTTGACATTGATTACGAGGTTGTGAAAGGAAGAGAAAAGGTCTTGAGGGGGGTCAGGTATAAGCAGGCAGATAAGATATGCTTCAGGAGATGTTTTGTCTTCCTGAAGGCGTGCTGGAAGGGGTTCCTAGACGGTTGTAGGCCATACTTGGCAATAGGCGCAACTTCTTTAACAGGGAAGTTCAGGGGACATGTTGCTTCTGCTTGTGCTTTGGACGCACATAATTGGCTTCTACCCGTAGCTTATGCTGTTCTTGAGGGTGAATCAAATGAAAGTTGGACATGGTTCATGCAGAGACTACGGGAAGTAATTGGTCACCCTGAAGGCTTGGTGATACACACCGGTGCATGCGAGGGCCTTGAGAATGCTGTTGATGCTGTGTTTCCTGGGGTTGAGCATAGGGAATACATGCGGCACCTTGCTACTAACTTCACGAAGAAGTTCAAAGGAAAGATCTTTGAAGAGGACTTTTGGCGATCAACATACACATACACCCCAAGCACGCATGCTACTTACTTGCAGAACATGTATGTAGTGCCAAAGGTGAAAAAATACCTTGAAGAACATCACACCAAGCTATGGGCCAAAAGCAAGTTTGGTGAGTTAAGCAAGGTGGATTTTGTTTGCAATAATTTGGTAGAGAGTTTTAATGATAAGATTTCGGGCATGAAGACACTTGGAATTGATATTTTGTTGGATGCAATAAGACAGTGCATAATTGTGAAGATAGATTAAAGGCAAAGAATTTGTGCAAGAAAATTTTTAGGCCATAAAATAGTTCCAAAGGTGGTTATGTTACTGAATGCAAGAACCTAGGCAATGAGAACGATAAAGATGAGGATGGTCAGAAGTTCCAGAACATTGGCTGAGGTTTATGCAGAATACAAGCGTGGAAGTGAACGGAGGTACACTGTAGACATTGGAAACAAGACTTGTTCATGCATACAGTGGTAGATTACTAGTCTTCCATGTCACCATGCAATTTACTTCATCTTGAAGCTTAGAGGTAGCAGAGCTGAAATAGAGAACTATGTCGACAACTATTTCTCCGTGGATAAGTTTGCTGCAACTTATGCAGAAAACATACCACCTATGGCCGATGAAAATGATTGGGAGATTGTCGATCCAGGGTTCAAACTTCAACCACCAGTTCTTAGGAGGCCACCTGGGAGGCCTAGAAAGCTAAGGATCGAAGCCTCCACCGATAAAGGTTCAAGGCTAGGATCTAGGAAAAGGAAATGCAAACATTGTGGCGGATTTGGCCATATCAAGAGGTTGTGCAAAAACCTAGTTACACATGATATTGTCCCTGTTCACACCCCGGTGACAGAAAATGAGGCTTCTCAGCCAGAACTGGAGGAAGAGTAGCACGAAGACGGTGATGAGCACTCGGAGGAAAACATACGTAAGCAGCCAATTTAGGAAGAAGTGGAGGTGCTGGCGAGAAAAGGGTGTGAAAAGAAACAAAAGGGTAAGTGAAACGGGAAGGAAAGGGCAAATAATAGAGATGTATTAGAATATGAAGAAGTTGTAGGGGTGATTGAGGATGTTCTTGAGGATCTTTCGGCTAACTGCAGGAGAAATAATAAATCCCTGCCAATTTCATCTTTGTACGATTCTTCGGATGAAAGGTAAGCTTAAAAAATGTTTTATTTGCCATTTTATCATTTTTTTATCCTCATCAACTGATGCTTAATGCAGCGTGGGCTAGCAGACTAATAAGAGGAGCAGAAAGATGCGGGCACAGTAACGCCGTATGTTGAATTATATCATTGAAACTAAACTAGTCGTGTCGTCTTTATTTATATCTGGCGCGTGCAACGTGTCTGTGATGGGGTCATGTGGACTAGATTACAATTTTTGAAATATTATTACATTAATTTTTTAACTGCGTTTGGACGCGGCTAATAGTTCCCATCTCCCTTGCATTCCCATCTCCTCTGGTGCACTCCAGAATTATGGTTGTGCCATCAAGTAGCAGAGTCAGCGTACTGTCCCATCAGATGTGAACGCAATGACTTTGTTTGTTCAGAATTTGACGACTTTTTATTAGTTTGAAAGACAGAGAAACCTAAAACATATATCTAGACATGTTTTGGGTATAGACACATTTATTAAATATCTAAAAAAAACTAAGTCAGTTATATCTGGACAGGAGTAGTATACTATTACAACACGCTCGATCCCTTCTCCTCTGGCGCACTCCAAATTATGGCTGTGCCATAAAGTGCTGGGAGCAGAGTCATCGTGTTGTCCCATCAAATATGCTAGGAACGCGCGAACTTTATTTTCAGGATCGGACAAGTTTCGATCGACTAGTTTCAAAGACAAAGACAACTAAAACATGGCCAACACATATAGATTATGACGATAATCGACCATGACTCAAGTGACCCAGATCCAAAGAGCGCATTAAGATACCGTACATAGATTTAATTTATGCTTAAGTGGCCCTAATCGACTATGACGCTCCCGCAGTCTCCATCATTGACGACGTTGTTCGCGTCGCCGCTAGCCTCCTCCACGTCGGAATCAATGCCGACGTTCCCGGCAGCATTCCTCCTCCTCATGGATTCTTCACGACATGCTGCATAGATAACGGTGGAGGTCGTACGCCCAGACACTGCCCAGAAGCGCTTCCTCCCTTCGGGGTTGCGCAGATCTGGGTGGATCTCCCGCCGGTGGGTTCCGCACAACTCAATCAATGCAGCCTGCTCCTTCTTGATCAACTTTCGCCAGTACGCACTCGTGTGCGAGTACCGTGCCATTGCCCTCTTCTGCTCCGACAGCTGGCGGCGGCGCTCCTCGATCTGCCTCGCCAACGGGTTGTCGCGCAAGAGCGATGCGACAGGAACCCCGGCGTAGCTGAGCTCGAAGCCAAGCGGAAGCCTCGCAAACGGCAGCGCGAGTATGTCGTAGTGGGCGAACATCTGAGCCTCGTGCAAGCTGAGTTTGGGCCTCTCCCTCTCCATGGCGATGAAGGAACACGATCTGAGCTTCGGCCCCGAGGTTAAGGGGATAAGGGCAAGGACGTAGGCCCAATGTCGTTGCCACTACCAATCAATTCGTAGAACAAACTTCTCGCGGATCGCCCTCGTGAAGGACATCCTTATCGTCCATGCACCCCGATCCAACGGTGCCTAACAATCGGGGATCGGGTTTTCTAGAAGCCCAGAGCGGTTGCTGGTTAACTCCGCGTCCCAATTGTTTGTGGCCAACGGCTGTAGTTGAAAACAATACACATTTCAATGACACTGGTGGATCCATGTGTGTACTCTGAAGAGAACACACATGCAATGACTCTAGCTATGGTTAATGAAAAGAACACACATTTCAATGACACTAGTGGATCCATATGTGGTATGTGAAAAGAATAGTCATGAAATAACTCCAGTTGTTGTTAGTAAAAAGAGCACAAATGCAATTACACTGGTGGATCCATGTGTGGTCTCTAAAGAGAACACACATGCAATGACATTGGTGGATCCATATGTGGTATGTGAAAAGAATAGTCATGAAATGACTCTAGTTGTTGTTAGTAAAAAATAACACACATGCAATGACACTGGTGGATCCATGTGTGGTCTCTGAAGAGAGCACACATGCAATGACTCTGGCTGTTGTTAGTAAAAAGAGCACACATGCAATGAAACTAGCGGATCCATAGGTGGATTGTGAAAAGAACACACATGCAATGACTCTGGTTGTTGTTAGTAAAAAGAACACACATGCAATGACACTGGTGGATCCATGTGTGGTCTCTGAAGAAAACACACATGCAATGACTCTAGTTGTGGTTAATGAGAAGAACACAAATTTCAATGACACTGGTGGATCCATATGTGGTATGTGAAAACAACACACATGCAATGACTCTAGTTGGTGTTAGTAAAAAGAGCACACATGCAATGACACTGGTGGATCCATGTGTGGTCTCTGAAGAGAACACACATTTCAATGACACTGGTGGATCCATATCTGGTATGTGAAAAGAACACACATGGAATGACTCCATTTATTGTTAGTAAAAAGAACACACATAAAATGACACTGGTGGATTCATGTGTGGTCTCTAAACAGAACACACATGCAATGACTGTGGTTGTTGTTAGTAAAAAGAACACACATGCAATGACTCCAGTTGTTGTTAGTAAAAGAACACACATGCAATGACACTAGTGGATCCATGTGTGGTCTCGGAAGAGAACACACATTTCAATGACACTGGTGGATCCATATGTGGTATGTGAAAAGAACACACATGCAATGACTCTAGTTGTTGTTAGTAAAAATAACACACATGCAATAACACTGGTGGATCCATGTGTGATCTCTGAAGAGAACACACATGCAATGACTCTAGTTATGGTTAATGAGAAGAACACACATTTCAATGACACTGGTGGATCCATATGTGGTATGTGAAAAGAACACACATGCAATGACTCCAGTTGTTGTTAGTAAAAAGAACACACATGCAATGACACTGGTAGATCCATGTGTGGTCCCTGAAGAGAACACACATTTCAAGGACACTGGTGGATCCATATGTGGTATGTGAAAAGAACACACATGCAACAACTCTGGTTGTTGTTAGTAAAAAGAGCACACATGCAATGACACTGGTGGATCCATGTGTGGTCTCTGAAGAGAACACACATTTCAATGACACTGGTGGATCCATATGTGGTATGTGAAAAGAACACACATGCAATGACTCCAGTTGTTGTTAGTAAAAAGAACACACATGCAATGACACTGGTGGATCCATGTGTGTACTCTGAAGAGAACACACATGCAATGACTCTAGCTATGGTTAATGAAAAGAACACACATTTCAATGACACTAGTGGATCCATATGTGGTATGTGAAAAGAATAGTCATGAAATAACTCCAGTTGTTGTTAGTAAAAAGAGCACAGATGCAATTACACTGGTGGATCCATGTGTGGTCTCTAAAGAGAACACACATGCAATGACACTAGTGGATCCATATGTGCTATGTGAAAAGAACACACATGCAATGACTCCACTTGTTGTTAGTAAAAATAACACACATCAAATGATACTGGTCGATCCATGTGTGGTCTCTGAAGAGAACACACATGCAATGACTCTAGCTGTGGTTAATGAGAAGAACACACATTTCAATGACACTGATGGATCCATATGTGGTATGTGAAAATAACACACATGCAATGACTCTGGTTGTTGTTAGTAAAAAGAGCACACATGTAATGACACTGGTGGATCCATGTATGGTCTCTGAAGAGAACACACATTTCAATGACTCTGGTGGATCCATATGTGGTATGTGAAAAGAACATACATGTAATGACTCCAGTTGTTGTTAGTAAAAAGAACACACATGCAATGACACTGGTGGATCCATGTGTAATCTCTGAAGAGATGTAACTACCTCGGTGAATTACGCTCTTAGTTACATGCCTGGATGAGAGAAAGTGGTTAAAATAGTACGGTGGGGCCCAGGGGCCACTCACGGATGAACCTTTCTACGTCTAACCACTTCGAACATCGGGACAAGAGCGGCGAATGTGGCAGGCGAAGGGATCAACTACATACACAATTGAGTATGTATGCAAGCCACCATACAACTATTCACAGAGCCATTCTATCTAAAAGAAATAGAAATATTGCAACGCCATACGGCAAGACCCAAATATCCTAGATAGAGATAATATTTTAGATAGAGATAATATTTTAGGATAGCTCCTCATACATCAAACATCAGAGTATCAGGCGGAAGTGGAAAACAAGATCCGAGTACGGATAAGAAGCAAATCGGCATAAGATGCCACATAAATAAACACATCCCGCCCACAGATCTCACGGATCCCCGTTCCCGGAATCTCTACACCGCGTGATCGTTGCTAACATCATCCGTCTCCTCCACCCAGTATCCATCTTGCGAATACACCTATTCATCTGAATCAAACAATTTATCGTGTGAGACCCTAGGGGTACTCAGCAAGTCCTTATGCCTCTAAAGGGGACATAACCTAGGGTGACGCAATTGCAGCAAAAGATAATAACTAACAAGTCTATAGATACTCGCTAACCATCCACCTAACCAATGATAGACAGATGTCCGTTAATTAGTAACAACAATTATAGAGTATAATTAACAGATCCATCCTCCTTCTCGCTTACCAACGAGAAAGCGGACGAACAACCCATCCGTTGGCAGTTTTATTAACCATTCCATGAGTATTGCACTATTTACTAGTCAAGTACTTAGTCAAATTAAAAGCGGTACTTTAGTTATACTTGTCTATGATCGAGAAACTGTGCTCTAAGTCGTCCATAACCGCGGACACCGCTTTCAGAAAGATTTACCCTGCAGGGGTGCACAAATAGCAACACACACTCGATCAACCTCGGAAAAACCAACTCAAAACCCAACGAGGCATTCACGACAAAGCGATCATAGGATTCAGAAATATTTCAGGGGGCCACCCCATTAAGCTACCATAGCGAAGTTTGGTTGGCTCGAGCGGACCCAAGGTTTGCGTCAATGGCTGTAAACGACTGGGAACCGGAAAGTGTGACTGGGCTTGTCGATACCGCGAAAACACTCCGCATCCAAAACAATACAGGTGCTCCTCGCACAATCTTAAATAAAGCAGTAAAGCATGGCATAAATACAGGATAGTAATAAAGCCCCAAACTACTTTGTGGCCCCAAGAAATAAGAATGAATCAAGCTCTGGCTCAGGAGGGTCCATAAGGCCTCCCGGATGTGGATAGTGCGAATAGTCAAGGAACAGGAATCAAGTACTCGGGGTCCTACGGGACACAAGTGAGCATGAAAAGCCAAATAGCAGATATTGCCCACCGGTGTCTCTTTCATTAGTTATCCTATTACTACTCAGGTTAAGTTGTTTAGGTATCTCGTTATCCACCAGACACTCACATATCCTACACATGCAGTTCTACGACTCGCATGGCTCAAACAACTCATGTAGTAATGGCTCATGGGATGGAGGAACAAGCTTCGGTGGGGTTTAAAAGTAAAGGCTATGCAGTACTTGGGATTCAATTTAATGCAATCGCGACTCAATGATGCAAGAATAAGATAGAGGCAATAGGTGCTATATGTATGCAAGCATGTGGTAGTGCTTGTCTGGTAGCTCAGTTGAAGCGAGAGTCGGATTTGGGTAGTGCTCCTGGGATTCTTGATATATCCCCTGCTCGGCGTCTATTCGAAGAAGAACCAAACAAACAAGGGCCAACATAAATAAAGTGCACAAGCATATGAATTAAAATGCGACAAGCAAACAAGCATGCCATGATGAATGATGCACAAATTACATGGCAATAATGTAGCATGGCAAGGGTGAGGTGTGGGGACAAGAATAAATCATTTTATTATTTATTTGGTCAATTTTTTATTGCCATAAACAGTTCTGGTTTTTAATAATGATATGATGCATGCTTCAATTCATAACATGAAATGCATAGTTAGAACGGGCTCGTCGCGCTGATCGATTTAGACATATTATTTGTCAAATTTGGAGTTGTAGAATTAAAGTTATTAATTAAAGGAGAAAAGACTTTTTTATTGCAATTAAACAATTTCAAAAATTTAAATTAGTCAAACATTATTTTGGATGGCATATTTGAATTCCTCACATTTTTCTGATTTAAAAACATATATAATAAATCAAATTCAGAGTTACGGAAATGGGGTTATGAGAAAAAATTCCTTGCTTAAATAGAATAAGGCAAAACGTTTAACGGTTTTGAGTACTTAGCATAATCCGATTCCAAACAAATTCTCTAGTTGAATTATTTAAGCAAAACCAAACAGCTTTATTATTTTTATTTTTAAAGGTTTTACAGAACGAAAAAAACATTTGTATCTTGGAACGGCTTGCTGCTGTTTTTGTGCTTATAACACCAGTTTTGTTTATATAAAAAAAACATAACTGAACCGAACGTGGGGTTTGGCTTGGGTTGAGAGAGACAGTGACAAAAATAAAAGGATTGGAGGGGATTTGAACTTGAGATCCCTCAAATAAATGATCTAGGCACTAGCAAGCGTCTTTCTTTGTTGTGCTTGTGTCCTAGCTGGAGATACATGGCTTTGTATAGCCCTAGCGTCGAGGACAGATATCTGAATCTCTGCCGCTGTTTGCACAGTTTGAGCAGGCATAAAAAAACAGAGAAGTAAAAAGGCTTCATTCACGCGTGAAGGGTGCTTTGAACTCAGGATCTCGTTGCTCATGCATGGCTCAGGTGTCTAGCCAACTGGGACAACAACAAGTTGATGACTAACAAGAGATTTGCCAAATTGAGGATTACCCAGGTGCTGAATTCACTGGTGTTACTGTCTAAACTGACCAAACATGCTCTCCATAACTGAACTCGTACAGACATGGCGGAAGGCGCGCGCAGGAGTAGAAAAACACACACGGTGGACTCGAATTGGGGCCGGAGGGAAGGTGGGAAGTACATGGAAGGGAGAGGGGTCTCACCTCGACCGATTCCCACTGAAAACAGGGTTGGAGGCGGGCTGGAGCCCCGGGGCGGAGAGGGAGCGGAACGGCGAAGCTCTTCCTCGGTCTCGACAGGGACGTCGATGGGGGAGGAATCCTTGCAGGTCCGGCTCCACCTCCATGGCTTTGCTTGACGCGGACGAGGAAGGGAAGGCTGTTCTGCTACTCTCTGGTGCTCGAACCTCGAACCTCAGAAGCGGACACGGTGGCGGCCAGGGCAGCCGCGGAGGGGAAAAACAGAGGGGAAAAGGATGCGCGAGCTAGGGTTCTCGTAAGTCTGCGGCTTAAGAAGGAGGACGCCGCGGTGGTTGCGGTCGCTCGGCGCCGGGTCGGAGTAAAGGTAGACATAGAGGCTCGGATGCGCTCGGTCGCTGGGCACGCACGCTCTGCTCGTGAGTCGTGAGGGGATGAAGGAAGAAGGCGACGTGGACGTGGATCAGCCACACGCTCAGGCTGGACCAAGCGAAAGACAGAGAAGGACCTAGGATGGTCTGGTCTTGCGCTGGAGTGGCACGCTGCACTGCTAAACTCTTGCTCCTCACCGTAGCCTCTGAAGACAAAAAAAAGCACTCTGAAGCCTGAACGTAAACAAAATAATCTGCTGCTGTGCACGCACGCACTAGGGACAAGAAAGCTTGGATCGGTTTCAAAAGACCAGGGAAATAAAAAGGCTCAGATTTGGAGGCTAGGGTTTGGGAAGGTGGAGAAAAAAAAAGAAAAAAAAACCCCAAAATAGACTAGATGAGACTAGTCTTAGACAAAACTTTAGGCGGATTTAGTGTCAACTTCTGCTTTTAGTTAAATAAGAATTTTTTTTGTAATGTTTAAACGGGCCGAAGAATATATGTGACTAGATAAAAGGCTTAATATCGCAAAAGATCTAGATATGAGAAGATAGAGTAAAACCAACAGGGTTGGTTGGAAGGGATTTAGAGAAGACAAAAAAATGAGTATGAACACTATTAGATGTGTAGGAAAACAATTAGAGGAAAGATTTGAATACGAGTAACCTAGACACATATGGTAGAAAGACAATTTGATGTGGTAGAATGATACGGCACAAGCATATGGATAGATAGAATTCAAAGGATAGATAGATATAGATGAAGGTTAGCTTGATGGGATTACCAAAATCGAACAAGAACAAAGCTTAAAGAATTTGCGATCAGGAAAAGAGCACATGAGGTTGCTTAAGATTTTATGTAAGCTAGCATAGCATCAAGATCACATGGCCAAGATTTGAATTGAAACAACACAACAAACAACAAAAGATATTAAGGTGGAAGATAGAGGGTTATTATATCATGTGAGGGATAGAAGGGTGTTATTACTGCATGTCCCATGCATGTGTGCATATTTCGTGAAAACAAAATATGTCACATGTATGTGAGCCCAAACAGGTTCCCAAGTTAGTAGGTGGACAGAGAAGTAAAAGATATGCCCCCAACTCAACTTGGGCATTAAACAATTTAATAAGGAGCAAATACAATATATCAAGAGGCAAATACAATTAAAGAGAAATACATATGAGAGAAAAACCAAATGAAAAGGGGTTTTATATGATGCTCAAATGTAATGTGGCATGATGACATGAGCATGATATAATTATGATGCAACAATTATATCTAGGAAGGTAGCATATATATAGACTAGGCTAGTAGCATTGCAATTGTTAGACAATTGGGATGCTACAAGACAACACACATGCAATGACTCTAGCTGTGGTTAATGAGAAGAACACACATTTCAATGACACTGGTGGATCCATATGTGGTATGTGAAAAAAATAGTCATGAAATGACTCTAGTTGTTCTTAGTAAAAAAGAGCACACATGCAATCACACTGGTGGATCCGTGTGTGGTCTCTGAAGAGAACACACATTTCAATGACACTGGTGGATCCATATGTAGTATCTGAAAAGAACACACATGCAATGACTCTGGTTGTTGTTAGTAAAAAGTGCACACATACAATCACAATGGTGGATCCATGTGTGGTCTCTCAAGAGAACACACATTTCAATAACACTGGTGGATCCATATGTGGTATGTGAAAAGAACACGCATGCAATGAATCTAGTTGTTGTTAGTAAAAAGAACACACATGCAATGACACTGGTGCATCCATGTGTGGTCTCTAAAGAGAACTCACATGCAATGACTCTAGCTATGGTTAATGATAAGAACACACATTTCAATGACACTAGTGGATCCATATGTGGTATGTGAAAAGAATAGTCATGAAATGACTTCGGTTGTTGTTAGTAAAAAGAGCACAGATGCAATGACACGGGTGGATCTATGTGTGGTCTCTGAAGAGAACACACATGCAATGACACTGGTGGATCCATATGTGGTATATGAAAAGAACACACATGCAATGACTCCAGTTGTTGTTAGTAAAAAGAACACACATGCAATGACACTGGTGGATCCATGTGTGGTCTCTAAAGAAAACACACATTTCAATGATACTAGTGGATCCATATGTGGTATGTGAAAAGAACACACATGCAATGACTCCAGTTGTTGTTAGTAAAAAGAACACACATGCAATGACATAGGTGGATCCATGTGTGGTCTCTGAAGAGAACACACATTTCAATGACACTTGTGGATCCAGATGTGGTATGTGAAAATAACAGAAATGCAATGACTCCAGTTGTTGTTAGTAAAAAGAACACACATGCAATAAAACTGGTGGATCCATGTGTGGTCTCTGAAGAGAACACACATTTCAATGACACTGGGGATCCATATGTGGTATGTGAAAAGAACACACATGCAATAACTCCAGTTGAGAGACCACACATGCAATGACTCTAGCTGTGGTTAATGAGAAGAACACACATTTCAAAGACACTGGTGGATCCATATGTGGTATGTGAATAATAGTCATGAAATGACTCCAGTTGTTGTTAGTCAAATGAGCACACATAAAATGACACTGGTGGATCCATGTGTGGTCTCTGAAGAGAACACACATGCAATAACACTGGTGGATCCATATGTGGTATGTGAAAAGAACACACATTCAATGGCTCCATTTATTGTTAGTAAAAAGAACACACATGCAATGACACTGGTGGATCCATGTGTGGTCTGTGAAGAGAACACACATGCAATGACTCTAGCTGTGGTTAATGAGAAGAAAACACACATTTCAATGACACTGGTGGATCCATATGTGGTATGTGAAAAGAAGAGTCATGAAATGACTCTAGTTGTTGTTAGTAAAAAGAGCACACATGCAATTACACTGGTGGATCCATGTGTGGTCTCTGAAGAGAACACACATGCAATGACACTGGTGGATCCATATGTGGTTTGTGAAGAGAACACACATGCAATGACTCCAGTTGTTGTTAGTAAAAAGAACACACATGCAATGACACTGGTGGATCCATGTGTGGTCTTTGAAGAGAACACACATTTCAATGACACTGGTGGATCCATATGTGGTATGTGAAAAGAACACACACGCAAAGACTCTAGTTGTTGTTAGTAAAAAGAACACACATGCAATGACACTGGTGGATCCATGTGTGGTCTCTGAAGAGAACACACATGCAATGACACTGGTGGATCCATGTGTGTTCTGTGAAGAGAACACACATGCAATGACTCTAGTTGTGGTTAATGAGAAGAAAACACACATTTCAATGACACTGGTGGATCCATATGTGGTATGTGAAAAGAAGAGTCATGAAATGACTCTAGTTGTTGTTAGTAAAAAGAGCACACATGCAATTACACTGGTGGATCCATGTGTGGTCTCTGAAGAGAACACACATGCAATGACACTCGTGCATCCATATGTGGTTTGTGAAGAGAACACACATGCAATGACTCCAGTTGTTGTTAGTAAAAAGAACACACATGCAATGACACTGGTGGATCCATGTGTGGTCTTTGAAGAGAACACACATTTCAATGACACTGGTGGATCCATATGTGGTATGTGAAAACAATACACATGCAATGACTCCAGTTGTTGTTAGTAAAAAGAACACACATGCAATGGCACTGGTGGATCCATGTGTGGTCTCTGAAGAGAACACACATGCAATGACTCTAGTTGTGGTTAATGAGATGAACACACATTTCAATGACACTGGTGGATCCATATGTGGTATGTGAAAAGAACACACATGCAATAACTCAGTTGTTGTTAGTAAAAAGAACACACATGCAATGACACTGGTGGATCCATGTGTGGTCTCTGAAGAGAACACACATGCAATGACTCTAGCTGTGGTTAATGAGAAGAACACACATTTCAATGACACTAGTGGATCCATATGTGGTATGTGAAAAGAACACACATGAAATGACTCTAGTTGTTGTTAGTAAAAACAGCACACATGCAATGACACTCGTGGATCCATGTGTGGTCTCTGAAGAGAACACACATTTGAATGATACTGGTGGATACATATGTGGTATGTGAAAATAACATACATGCAATGACTCTGGTTGTTGTTAGTAAAAAGAGCACACATGCAATGGCACTGGTGGATCCATGTGTGGTCTCTGAAGAGAACACACATTTCAATGACACTGGTGGATCCATATGTGGTATGTGAAAAGAACACACATGCAATGACTCCAGTTGTTGTTAGTAAAAAGAGCACACATGCAATGACACTGGTAGATCCATGTGTGGTCTCTGAAGAGAACACACATTTCAATGACACTGGTGGATCCATATGTGGTATGTGAAAAGAACACACATGCAATGACTCCAGTTGTTGTTAGTAAAAAGAACACACATGCAATGACACTGGTGGATCCATGTGTGGTCTCTAAAGAGAACACACATTTCAATGACACTAGTTGATCCATATGTGGTATGTGAAAAGAACACATATGCAATGACTCCAGTCGTTGTTAGTAAAAAGAACACACATGCAATGAAACTGGTGGATCCATGTGTGGTCTCTGAAGATAACACACATGCAATGAATCTAGGTGTGGTTAATGAGAAGAACACACATTTCAATGACACTGGTGGATCCATATGTGGTATCTGAAAAGAACACACATGCAATGACTCAAGTTGTTGTTAGTAAAAAGAACACACATGCAATGACACTGGTGGATCCATGTGTGGTCTCTGAAGAGAACATACATTTCAATGACACTGGTGGATCCATATGGGGTATGTGAAAAGAACACAAATGCAATGACTCCAGCTGTTGTTAGTAAAAAGAACACACAAGCAATGACACTGGTGGATCCATGTGTGGTCTCTGAAGAGAACACACATTTCAATGACATTGGTGGATCCATATGTGGTATGTGAAAAGAACACACACGCAAAGACTGTAGTTGTTATTAGTAAAAAGTACACACATGCAATGACATTGGTGGATCCATGTGTGGTCCCTGAAGAGAACACACATGCAATGACACTGGTGGATCCATATGTGGTATGTGAAAAGAACACACATGCACTGACTCCAGTTGTTGTTAGTAAAAAGAACACACATGCAATGACACTGGTGGATCCATGTGTGGTCTCTGAAGAGAACATACATTTCAATGACACTGGTGGATCCATATGTGGTATGTGAAAAGAACACAAATGCAATGACTCCAGTTGTTGTTAGTAAAAAGAACACACATGCAAGGACATCGGTGGATCCATGTGTGGTCTCTGAAGAGAACACACATTATAATGACACTGGTGGATCCATATATGGTATGTGAAAAGAACAAACACGCAAAGACTCTAGTTGTTGTTAGTAAAAAGAACACACATGCAATGACACTGGTGGATCCATGTGTGGTCTCTGAAGAGAACACACATGCAATGACACTGGTGGATCCATATGTGGTATGTGAAAAGAACACACATGCAATGACTCTAGTTGTTGTTAGTAAAAAGAACACACATGCAATGACACTCGTGGATCCATGTCTGGTCTCTGAAGAGAACACACATTTCAATGATACTCGTGGATCCATATGTGGTATGTGAAAATAGCACACATGCAATGACTCTGGTTGTTGTTAGTAAAAAGAGCACACATGCAATGTCACTGGTGGATCCATGTGTGGTCTCTGAAGAGAACACACATTTCAATGACACTGGGGATCCATATGTGGTATGTATAAAGAACACACATGCAATGACTCCAGTTGTTGTTAGTAAAAAAACACACATGCAATTACACTGGTGGATCCACGTGTGGTCTATGACGAGAACACACATGCAATGACTCTAGATGTGGTTAATGAGAAGAATTCACATTTCAATGACACTGGTGGATCCATATGTGGTATGTGAAAAGAACACATATGCAATGACTCCAGTTGTTGTTAGTAAAAAGAACACACATGCAATGACACTGGTGGATCCATGTGTGGTCTCTGAAGAGAACACACATTTCAATGACACTGGTGGATCCATATGTGGTATGTGAAAAGAACACACATGCAATGACTCCAGTTGTTGTTAGTAAAAAGAACACATATGCAATGACACTGGTGGATCCATGTTTGGTCTTTAAAGAGAACACATATTTCAATGACACTAGTGGATCCATATGTGGTATGTGAAAAGAACACATATGCAATGACTCTAGTTGTTGTTAGTAAAAAGAACACACATGCAATGACACTGGTGGATCCATGTGTGGTCTCTGAAGAGAACACACATGCAATGACTCTAGCTGTGGTTAATGAGAAGAACACACATTTCAATGACACTAGTGGACCCATATGTGGTATGTGAAAAGAACACACATGCAATGAGTCAAGTTGTTGTTAGTGAAAAGAACACACATGCAATGACACTGGTGGATCCATGTGTGGTCTCTGAAGAGAACATACATTTCAATGACACTGGTGGATCCATATGTGGTATGTGAAAAGAACACAAATGCAATGACTCTAGTTGTTGTTAGTAAAAAGAACACACATGCAATGACACTGGTGGATCCATGTGTGGTCTCTGAAGAGAACACACATTTCAATGACACTGGTGGATCCATATGTGGTATGTGAAAAGAACAAACACGCAAAGATTCTAGTTGTTGTTAGTAAAAAGAACACACATGCAATGACACTGGTGGATCCATGTGTGGTCTCTGAAGAGAACACACATGCAATGCCACTGGTGGATCCATATGTGGTATGCGAAAATAACACCCATGCAGTGACTCCAGTTGTTGTTAGTAAAAAGAACACACATGCAATGACACTCGTGGATCCATGTCTCGTCTCTGAAGAGAACACACATTTCAATGACACTGGTGGATCCATATGTGGTATGTGAAAAGAACACACATGCAATGACCCTAGTTGTTGTTAGTAAAAAGAACACACATGCAATGACACTGGTGGATCCTTTAGTGGTCTTTGAAGAGAACACACATGCAATGACACTGGTGGATCCATATGTGGTATGTGAAAAGAACACACATACAATGACTCCAGTTGTTGTTAGTAAAAAGAACACACATGCAATGACACTGGTGGATCCATGTGTGGTCTCTAAATAGAACACACATGCAATGATTCTAGCTGTGCTTAATGAGAAGAACACACATTTCAATGACACTGGTGGATCCATATGTGGTATGTGAAAATAACACACATGAAATGACTCTAGTTGTTGTTAGTAAAAAGAGCACACATGCAATGACACTCGTGGATCCATGTGTGGTCTCTGAAGAGAACACACATTTCAATGATACTGGTGGATCCATATGTGGTATGTGAAAATAACACACATGCAATGACTCTGGTTGTTGTTAGTAAAAAGAGCACACATGCAATGGAACTGGTGGATCCATGTGTGGTCTCTGAAGAAAACACACATGCAATGACTCTAGCTGTGGTTAATGAGAAGCACACACATTTCAATGACACTAGTGGATCCGTATGTGGTATGTGAAAAGAACACACATGAAATGACTCTAGTTGTTGTTAGTAAAAAGAGCACACTTGCAATGACACTGGTGGATCCATGTGCGGTCTCTGAAGAGAACACACATTTCAATGATACTGGTGGATCCATATGTGGTATAAGAAAATAACACACATGCAATGACTCTAGTTGTTGTTAGTAAAAAGAGCACACATGCAATGGCACTGGTGGATCCATGTGTGGTCTCTGAAGAGAACACACATTTGAATGACACTTGTGGATCCATATGTGGTATGTGAAAAAAACACACATGCAATGACTCCAGTTGTTGTTAGTAAAAAGAACACACATGCAATGACACTGGTGGATCCATGTGTGGTCTCTAAAGAGAACACACATGCAATGACTCTAGCTGTGGTTAATGAGAAGAACACACATTTCAATGACACTGGTGGATCCATATGTGGTATGTGAAAGGAATAGTCATGAAATGACTCTGGTTGTTGTTAGTAAAAAGAGCACAGATGCAATGACACAGGTGGATCCATGTGTGGTCTCTAAAGAGAACACACATTTCAATGACACTAGTGGATCGATATGTGGTATGTGAAAAGAACACATATGCAATGACTCCAGTTGTTGTTAGTAAAAAGAACACACATGCAATGACACTGGTGGATCCATGTGTGGTCTCTGAAGAGAACACACATGCAATGACTCTAGCTGTGGTTAATGAGAAGAACACACATTTCAATGACACTGGTGGATCCATATGTGGTTTGTGAAAAGAATAGTCATGGAATGACTCTAGTTGTTGTTAGTAAAAAGAGCACACATGCAATTACACTGGTGGATCATTTGTGGTCTCTAAAGAGAACACACATGCAATGACACTGGTGGATCCATATGTGGTATGTGAAAAGATAACACATACAATGACTCCAGTTTTGTTAGTAAAAAGAACACACATGCAATGACACTGGTGGATCCATGTGTGGTCTCTAAAGAGAACACACATGCAATGACTCTAGCTGTGGTTAATGAGAAGAACACACATTTCAATGACACTGGTGGATCCATATGTGGTATGTGAAAAGAACACACATGCAATGACTCAAGTTGTTGTTAGTAAAAAGAACACACATGCAATGACACTGGTGGATCCATGTGTGGTCTCTGAAGAGAACATACATTTCAATGACACTGGTGGATCCATATGTGGTATGTGAAAAGAACACAAATGCAATGACTCCAGTTGTTGTTAGTAAAAAGAACACACATGCAAAGGACATGGTGGATCCATGTGTGGTCTCTGAAGAGAACACACATTATAATGACACTGGTGGATCCATATATGGTATGTGAAAAGAACAAACACGCAAAGACTCTAGTTGTTGTTAGTAAAAAGAACACACATGCAATGACATCAGGATCCATGTGTGGTCTCTGAAGAGAACACACATGCAATGACACTGGTGGATCCATATGTGGTATGTGAAAAGAACACACATGCAATGACTCTAGTTGTTGTTAGTAAAAAGAACACACATGCAATGACACTCGTGGATCCATGTCTGGTCTCTGAAGAGAACACACATTTCAATGACACTGGTGGATCCATATGTGGTATGTGAAAAGAACACACATGCAATGACTCTAGTTGTTGTTAGTAAAAAGAACACACATGCAATGACACTGGTGGATCCATGTGTGGTCTTTGAAGAGAACACACATGCAATGACACTGGTGGATCCATATGTGGTATGTGAAAAGAACACACATGCAATGACTCCAGTTGTCGTTAGTAAAAAGAACACACATGCAATGACACTGGTGGATCCATGTGTGGTCTCTAAAGAGAACACACATGCAATGACTCTAGCTGTGGTTAATGAGAAGAACACACATTTCAATGACACTGGAGGATCCATATGTGGTATGTGAAAAGAATAGTCATGAAATGACTCTAGTTGTTGTTAGTAAAAAGAGCACACATGCAATTACACTGGTGGATCCATTTGTGGTCTCTGAAGAGAACACACATTTCAATGATACTGGTGGATCCATATGTGGTATGTGAAAATAACACACATGCAATGACTCTGGTTGTTGTTAGTAAAAAGAGCACACGTGCAATGGCACTGGTGGATCCATGTGTGGTCTCTGAAGAGAACACACATGCAATGACTCTAACCGTGGTTAATGAAAAGCACACACATTTCAATGACACTGGTGGATCCGTATGTGGTATGTGAAAAGAACACACATGAAATGACTCTAGTTGTTGTTAGTAAAAAGAGCACACATGCAATGACACTGGTGGATCCATGTGTGGTCTCTAAAGAGAACACACATTTCAATGATACTGGTGGATCCATATGTGGTATGTGAAAATAACACACATGCAATGACTCTGGTTGTTGTTAGTAAAAAGAGCACACATGCAATGGCACTAGTGGATCCATGTGTGGTCTCTGAAGAGAACACACATTTCAATGACACTGGTGGATCCATATGTGGTATGTGAAAAGAACACACATGCAATGACTCTAGTTGTTGTTAGTAAAAAGAACACACATGCAATGACACTGGTGGATCCATGTGTGGTCTTTGAAGAGAACACACATGCAATGACACTGGTGGATCCATATGTGGTATGTGAAAAGAACACACATACAATGACTCCAGTTGTTGTTAGTAAAAACAACACACATGCAATGACACTGGTGGATCCATGTGTGGTCTCTAAAGAGAACACACATGCAATGACTCTAGCTGTGGTTAATGAGAAGAACACACATTTCAATGACACTGGAGGATCCATATGTGGTATGTGAAAAGAATAGTCATGAAATGACTCTAGTTGTTGTTAGTAAAAAGAGCACACATGCAATTACACTGGTGGATCCATTTGTGGTCTCTGAAGAGAACACACATTTCAATGATACTGGTGGATCCATATGTGGTACGTGAAAATAACACACATGCAATGACTCTGGTTGTTGTTAGTAAAAAGAGCACACATGCAATGGCATCAGGATCCATGTGTGGTCTCTGAAGAGAACACACATGCAATGACTCTAGCTGTGGTTAATGAGAAGCACACACATTTCAATGACACTGGTGGATCCGTATGTGGTATGTGAAAAGAACACACATAAAATGACTCTGGTTGTTGTTAGTAAAAAGAGCACACATGCAATGACATCAGGATCCATGTGTGGTCTCTCAAGAGAACACACATTTCAATGATACTGTGGATCCATATGTGGTATCTAAAATAACACACATGCAATGACTCGTTGTTGTTAGTAAAAGAGCACACATGCAATGGCATCAGGATCCATGTGTGGTCTCTGAAGAGAACACACATTTGAATGACACTTGTGGATCCATATGTGGTATGTGAAAAGAACACACATGCAATGACTCCAGTTGTTGTTAGTAAAAAGAACACACATGCAATGACACTGGTGGATCCATGTGTGGTCTCTGAAGAGAACACACATGCAATGACTCTAGCTGTGGTTAATGAGAAGAACACACATTTCAATGACACTGGTGGATCCATATGTGGTATGTGAAAGGAATAGTCATGAAATGACTCTGGTTGTTGTTAGTAAAAAGAGCACACATGCAATGACACAGGTGGATCCATGTGTGGTCTCTAAAGAGAACACACATTTCAATGACACTAGTGGATACATATGTGGTATGTGAAAATAACACATATGCAATGACTCCAGTTGTTGTTAGTAAAAAGAACACACATGCAATGACACTGGTGGATCCATGTGTGGTCTCTAAAGAGAACACACATGCAATGACTCTAGCTGTGGTTAATGAGAAGAACACACATTTCAATGACACTGGTGGATCCATATGTGGTATGTGAAAAGAACACACATGCAATGAGTCAAGTTGTTGTTAGTAAAAAGAACACACATGCAATGACACTGGTGGATCCATGTGTGGTCTCCGAAGAGAACATACATTTCAATGACACTGGTGGATCCATATGTGGTATGTGAAAAGAACACAAATGCAATGACTCCAGTTGTTGTTAGTAAAAAGAACACACATGCAGTGACACTGGTGGATCCATGTGTGGTCTCTGAAGAGAACACACATTATAATGACACTGGTGGATCCATATATGGTATGTGAAAAGAACAAACACGCAAAGACTCTAGTTGTTGTTAGTAAAAAGAACACACATGCAATGACACTGGTGGATCCATGTGTGGTCTCTGAAGAGAACACACATGCAATGACACTGGTGGATCCATATGTGGTATGTGAAAAGAACACACATGCAATGACTCTAGTTGTTGTTAGTAAAAAGAACACACATGCAATGACACTCGTGGATCCATGTCTGGTCTCTGAAGAGAACACACATTTCAATGACACTGGTGGATCCATATGTGGTATGTGAAAAGAACACACATGCAATGACTCTAGTTGTTGTTAGTAAAAAGAACACACATGCAATGACACTGGTGGATCCATGTGTGGTCTTTGAAGAGAACACACATGCAATGACACTGGTGGATCCATATGTGGTATGTGAAAAGAACACACATGCAATGACTCCAGTTGTTGTTAGTAAAAAGAACACACATGCAATGACACTGGTGGATCCATGTGTGGTCTCTAAAGAGAACACACATGCAATGACTCTAGCTGTGGTTAATGAGAAGAACACACATTTCAATGACACTGGATATCCATATGTGGTATGTGAAAAGAATAGTCATGAAATGACTCTAGTTGTTGTTAGTAAAAAGAGCACACATGCAATTACCTTTGGTGGATCCATTTGTGGTCTCTGAGAACACACATTTCAATGTTACTGGTGGATCCATATGTGGTATGTGAAAATAACACACATGCAATGACTCTGGTTGTTGTTAGTAAAAAGAGCACACATGCAATGGCACTGGTGGATCCATGTGTGGTCTCTGAAGAGAACACACATGCAATGACTCTAACCGTGGTTAATGAGAAGCACACACATTTCAATGACACTGGTGGATCCGTATGTGGTATGTGAAAAGAACACACATGAAATGACTCTAGTTGTTGTTAGTAAAAAGAGCACACATGCAATGACACTGGTGGATCCATGTGTGGTCTCTGAAGAGAACACACATTTCAATGATACTGGTGGATCCATATGTGGTATGTGAAAATAACACACATGCAATGACTCTGGTTGTTGTTAGTAAAAAGAGCACACATGCAATGGCACTGGTGGATCCATGTGTGGTCTCTGAAGAGAACACACATTTCAATGACACTGGTGGATCCATATGTGGTATGTGAAAAGAACACACATGCAATGACTCTAGTTGTTGTTAGTAAAAAGAACACACATGCAATGACACTGGTGGATCCATGTGTGGTCTCTGAAGAGAACACACATGCAATGACTCTAGCTGTGGTTAATGAGAAGAACACACATTTCAATGACACTGGTGGATCCATATGTGGTATGTGAAAATAACACACATGAAATGAATCTAGTTGTTGTTAGTAAAAAGAGCACACATGCAATGACACTCGTGGATCCATGTGTGGTCTCTGAAGAGAACACACATTTCAATGATACTAGTGGATCCATATGTGGTATGTGAAAATAACACACATGCAATGACTCTGGTTGTTGTTAGTAAAAAGAGCACACATGCAATGGCACTGGTGGATCCATGTGTGGTCTCTGAAGAGAACACACATGCAATGACTCTAGCTGTGGTTAATGAGAAGCACACACATTTCAATGACACTGGTGGATCCGTATGTGGTATGTGAAAAGAACACACATGAAATGACTCTAGTTGCTGTTAGTAAAAAGAGCACACATGCAATGACACTGGTGGATCCATGTGTGGTCTCTGAAGAGAACACACATTTCAATGATACTGGTGGATACATATGTGGTATGTGAAAATAACACACACGCAATGACTCTGGTTGTTGTTAGTAAAAAGAGCACACATGCAATGGCACTGGTGGATCCATGTGTGGTCTCTGAAGAGAACACACATTTCAATGACACTGGTGGATCCATATGTGGTATGTGAAAAGAACACACATGCAATGACTCCAGTTGTTGTTAGTAAAAAGAACACACATGCAATGACACTGGTGGATCCATGTGTGGTCCCTGAAGAGAACACACATTTCAATGACACTGGTGGATCCATATGTGGTATGTGAAAAGAACACACATGCAATGACTCCAGTTGTTAGTAAAAAGAACACACATGCAATGACACTGGTGGCTCCATGTGTGGTCTCTAAAGAGAACACACATTTCAATGACACTAGTGGATCCATATGTGCTATGTGAAAAGAACACATATGCAATGACTCCAGTTGTTGTTAGTAAAAAGAACACACATGCAATGAAACTGGTGGATCCATGTGTGGTCTCTGAAGATAACACACATGCAATGACTCTAGGTGTGGTTAATGAGAAGAACACACATTTCAATGACACTGGATATCCATATGTGGTATGTGAAAAGAATAGTCATGAAATGACTCTAGTTGTTGTTAGTAAAAAGAGCACACATGCAATTACACTGGTGGATCCATTTGTGGTCTCTGAAGAGAACACACATTTCAATGATACTGGTGGATCCATATGTGGTCTCCGAAGAGAACATACATTTCAATGACACTGGTGGATCCATATGTGGTATGTGAAAAGAACACAAATGCAATGACTCCAGTTGTTGTTAGTAAAAAGAACACACATGCAAGGACATGGTGGATCCATGTGGTCTCTGAAGAGAACACACATTATAATGACACTGGTGGATCCATATATGGTATGTGAAAAGAACAAACACGCAAAGACTCTAGTTGTTGTTAGTAAAAAGAACACACATGCAATGACACTGGTGGATCCATGTGTGGTCTCTGAAGAGAACACACATGCAATGACACTGGTGGATCCATATGTGGTATGTGAAAAGAACACACATGCAATGACTCTAGTTGTTGTTAGTAAAAAGAACACACATGCAATGACACTCGTGGATCCATGTCTGGTCTCTGAAGAGAACACACATTTCAATGACACTGGTGGATCCATATGTGGTATGTGAAAAGAACACACATGCAATGACTCTAGTTGTTGTTAGTAAAAAGAACACACATGCAATGACACTGGTGGATCCATGTGTGGTCTTTGAAGAGAACACACATGCAATGACACTGGTGGATCCATATGTGGTATGTGAAAAGAACACACATGCAATGACTCCAGTTGTTGTTAGTAAAAAGAACACACATGCAATGACACTGGTGGATCCATGTGTGGTCTCTAAAGAGAACACACATGCAATGACTCTAGGTGTGGTTAATGAGAAGAACACACATTTCAATGACACTGGATATCCATATGTGGTATGTGAAAAGAATAGTCATGAAATGACTCTAGTTGTTGTTAGTAAAAAGAGCACACATGCAATTACACTGGTGGATCCATTTGTGGTCTTTGAAGAGAACACACATTTCAATGATACTGGTGGATCCATATGTGGTATGTGAAAATAACACACATGCAATGACTCTGGTTGTTGTTAGTAAAAAGAGCACACATGCAATGGCACTGGTGGATCCATGTGTGGTCTCTGAAGTGAACACACATGCAATGACTCTAGCTGTGGTTAATGAGAAGCACACACATTTCAATGACACTGGTGGATCCGTATGTGGTATGTGAAAATAACACACATGAAATGACTCTAGTTGTTGTTAGTAAAAAGAGCACACATGCAATGACACTGGTGGATCCATGTGTGGTCTCTGAAGAGAACACACATTTCAATGATACTGGTGGATCCATATGTGGTATGTGAAAATAACACCCATGCAATGACTCTGGTTGTTGTTAGTAAAAAGAGCACACATGCAATGGCACTGGTGGATCCATGTGTGGTCTCTGAAGAGAACACACATTTCAATGACACTGGTGGATCCATATGTGGTATGTGAAAAGAACACACATGCAATGACTCTAGTTGTTGTTAGTAAAAAGAACACACATGCAATGACACTGGTGGATCCATGTATGGTCTCTGAAGAGAACACACATGCAATGACTCTAGCTGTGGTTAATGAGAAGAACACACATTTCAATGACACTGGTGGATCCATATGTGGTATGTGAAAATAACACACATGAAATGAATCTAGTTGTTGTTAGTAAAAAGAGCACACATGCAATGACACTCGTGGATCCATGTGTGGTCTCTGAAGAGAACACACATTTCAATGATACTGGTGGATCCATATGTGGTATGTGAAAATAACACACATGCAATGACTCTGGTTGTTGTTAGTAAAAAGAGCACACATGCAATGGCACTGGTGGATCCATGTGTGGTCTCTGAAGAGAACACACATGCAATGACTCTAACCGTGGTTAATGAGAAGCACACACATTTCAATGACACTGGTGGATCCGTATGTGGTATGTGAAAAGAACACACATGAAATGACTCTAGTTGCTGTTAGTAAAAAGAGCACACATGCAATGACACTGGTGGATCCATGTGTGGTCTCTGAAGAGAACACACATTTCAATGATACTGGTGGATACATATGTGGTATGTGAAAATAACACACATGCAATGACTCTGGTTGTTGTTAGTAAAAAGAGCACACATGCAATGGCACTGGTGGATCCATGTGTGGTCTCTGAAGAGAACACACATTTCAATGACACTGGTGGATCCATATGTGGTATGTGAAAAGAACACACATGCAATGACTCTAGTTGTTGTTAGTAAAAAGAACACACATGCAATGACACTGGTGGATCCATGTGTGGTCTTTGAAGAGAACACACATGCAATGACACTGGTGGATCCATATGTGGTATGTGAAAAGAACACACATGCAATGACTCCAGTTGTTGTTAGTAAAAAGAACACACATGCAATGACACTGGTGGATCCATGTGTGGTCTCTAAAGAGAACACACATGCAATGACTCTAGCTGTGGTTAATGAGAAGAACACACATTTCAATAACACTGGAGGATCCATATGTGGTATGTGAAAAGAATAGTCATGAAATGACTCTAGTTGTTGTTAGTAAAAAGAGCACACATGCAATTACACTGGTGGATCCATTTGTGGTCTCTGAAGAGAACACACATTTCAATGATACTGGTGGATCCATATGTGGTACGTGAAAATAACACACATGCAATGACTCTGGTTGTTGTTAGTAAAAAGAGCACACATGCAATGGCACTGGTGGATCCATGTGTGGTCTCTGAAGAGAACACACATGCAATGACTCTAGCTGTGGTTAATGAGAAGCACACACATTTCAATGACACTGGTGGATCCGTATGTGGTATGTGAAAAGAACACACATAAAATAACTCTGGTTGTTGTTAGTAAAAAGAGCACACATGCAATGACACTGGTGGATCCATGTGTGGTCTCTGAAGAGAACACACATTTCAATGATACTGGTGGATCCATATGTGGTATGTGAAAATAACACATATGCAATGACTCTGGTTGTTGTTAGTAAAAAGAGCACACATGCAATGGCACTGGTGGATCCATGTGTGGTCTCTGAAGAGAACACACATTTGAATGACACTTGTGGATCCATATGTGGTATGTGAAAAGAACACACATGCAATGACTCCAGTTGTTGTTAGTAAAAAGAACACACATGCAATGACACTGGTGGATCCATGTGTGGTCTCTGAAGAGAACACACATGAAATGACTCTAGCTGTGGTTAATGAGAAGAACACACATTTCAATGACACTGGTGGATCCATATGTGGTATGTGAAAGGAATAGTCATGAAATGACTCTGGTTGTTGTTAGTAAAAAGAGCACACATGCAATGACACAGGTGGATCCATGTGTGGTCTCTAAAGAGAACACACATTTCAATGACACTAGTGGATACATATGTGGTATGTGAAAATAACACATATGCAATGACTCCAGTTGTTGTTAGTAAAAAGAACACACATGCAATGACAATGGTGGATCCATGTGTGGTCTCTAAAGAGAACACACATGCAATGACTCTAGCTGTGGTTAATGAGAAGAACACACATTTCAATGACACTGGTGGATCCATATGTGGTATGTGAAAAGAACACACATGCAATGATTCAAGTTGTTGTTAGTAAAAAGAACACACATGCAATGACACTGGTGGATCCATGTGTGGTCTCTGAAGAGAACATACATTTCAATGACACTGGTGGATCCATATGTGGTATGTGAAAAGAACACAAATGCAATGACTCCAGTTGTTGTTAGTAAAAAGAACACACATGCAGTGACACTGGTGGATCCATGTGTGGTCTCTGAAGAGAACACACATTATAATGACACTGGTGGATCCATATATGGTATGTGAAAAGAACAAACACGCAAAGACTCTAGTTGTTGTTAGTAAAAAGAACACACATGCAATGACACTCGTGGATCCATGTCTGGTCTCTGAAGAGAACACACATTTCAATGACACTGGTGGATCCATATGTGGTATGTGAAAAGAACACACATGCAATGACTCTAGTTGTTGTTAGTAAAAAGAACACACATGCAATGACACTGGTGGATCCATGTGTGGTCTTTGAAGAGAACACACATGCAATGACACTGGTGGATCCATATGTGGTATGTGAAAAGAACACACATGCAATGACTCCAGTTGTTGTTAGTAAAAAGAACACACATGCAATGACACTGGTGGATCCATGTGTGGTCTCTAAAGAGAACACACATGCAATGACTCTAGCTGTGGTTAATGAGAAGAACACACATTTCAATGACACTGGAGGATCCATATGTGGTATGTGAAAAGAATAGTCATGAAATGACTCTAGTTGTTGTTAGTAAAAAGAGCACACATGCAATTACACTGGTGGATCCATTTGTGGTCTCTGAAGAGAACACACATTTCAATGATACTGGTGGATCCATATGTGGTATGTGAAAAACACACATGCAATGACTCTGGTTGTTGTTAGTAAAAAGAGCACACATGCAATGGCACTGGTGGATCCATGTGTGGTCTCTGAAGTGAACACACATGCAATGACTCTAGCTGTGGTTAATGAGAAGCACACACATTTCAATGACACTGGTGGATCCGTATGTGGTATGTGAAAATAACACACATGAAATGACTCTAGTTGTTGTTAGTAAAAAGAGCACACATGCAATGACACTGGTGGATCCATGTGTGGTCTCTGAAGAGAACACACATTTCAATGATACTGGTGGATCCATATGTGGTATGTGAAAATAACACCCATGCAATGACTCTGGTTGTTGTTAGTAAAAAGAGCACACATGCAATGGCACTGGTGGATCCATGTGTGGTCTCTGAAGAGAACACACATTTCAATGACACTGGTGGATCCATATGTGGTATGTGAAAAGAACACACATGCAATGACTCTAGTTGTTGTTAGTAAAAAGAACACACATGCAATGACACTGGTGGATCCATGTGTGGTCTCTGAAGAGAACACACATGCAATGACTCTAGCTGTGGTTAATGAGAAGAACACACATTTCAATGACACTGGTGGATCCATATGTGGTATGTGAAAATAACACACATGAAATGAATCTAGTTGTTGTTAGTAAAAAGAGCACACATGCAATGACACTCGTGGATCCATGTGTGGTCTCTGAAGAGAACACACATTTCAATGATACTAGTGGATCCATATGTGGTATGTGAAAATAACACACATGCAATGACTCTGGTTGTTGTTAGTAAAAAGAGCACACATGCAATGGCATCAGGATCCATGTGTGGTCTCTGAAGAGAACACACATGCAATGACTCTAGCTGTGGTTAATGAGAAGCACACACATTTCAATGACACTGGTGGATCCGTATGTGGTATGTGAAAAGAATAGTCATGAAATCACTCTAGTTGTTGTTAGTAAAAAGAGCACACAAGCAATGACACTGGTGAATCCATGTGTGGTCTCCGAAGAGAACACAGATGCGATAAAACTGGTGGATCCATATGTGGTATGTGAAAAGAACACACATGCAATGACTCCAGTTGTTGTTAGTAAAAATAACACACATGCAATGACACTGGTGGATCCATGTGTGGTCTCTGAAGAGAACACACATTTCAATGACACTGGTGGATCCATATGTGGTATGTGAAAAGAACACACATGCAATGACTCCAGTTGTTGTTAGTAAAAAGAACACACATGCAATGACACTGGTGGATCCATGTGTGGTCCCTGAAGAGAACACACATTTCAATGACACTGGTGGATCCATATGTGGTATGTGAAAAGAACACACATGCAATGACTCCAGTTGTTGTTAGTAAAAAGAACACACATGCAATGACACTGGTGGATCCATGTGTGGTCTCTAAAGAGAACACACATTTCAATGACACTAGTGGATCCATATGTGCTATGTGAAAAGAACACATATGCAATGACTCCAGTTGTTGTTAGTAAAAAGAACACACATGCAATGAAACTGGTGGATCCATGTGTGGTCTCTGAAGATAACACACATGCAATGACTCTAGGTGTGGTTAATGAGAAGAACACACATTTCAATGACACTGGTGGATCCATATGTGGTATCTGAAAAGAACACACATGCAATGACTCAAGTTGTTGTTAGTAAAAAGAACACACATGCAATGACACTGGTGGATCCATGTGTGGTCTCTGAAGAGAACATACATTTCAATGACACTGGTGGATCCATATGTGGTATGTGAAAAGAACACAAATGCAATGACTCCAGCTGTTGTTAGTAAAAAGAACACACATGCAATGACACTGGTGGATCCATGTGTGGTCTCTGAAGAGAACACACATTTCAATGACATTGGTGGATCCATATGTGGTATGTGAAAAGAACACACACGCAAAGACTCTAGTTGTTGTTAGTAAAAAGAACACACATGCAATGACATTGGTGGATCCATGTGTGGTCCCTGAAGAGAACACACATGCAATGATACTGGTGGATCCATATGTGGTATGTGAAAAGAACACACATGCAATGACTCCAGTTGTTGTTAGTAATAAGAACACACATGCAATGACACTCGTGGATCCATGTGTGGTCTCTGAAGAGAATACACATTTCAATAACACTGGTGGATCCATATGTGGTATGTGAAAAGAACACACATGTGTTGATACCAATTTTGTTTTCGGACATAAAGAAGTGATATCGATTATGAAATACATATATATAAAATAATTAAATGATAAATTAAATATTTTAAATGAGAAGGTCAATGGCTCAACCCATATGTCATCGACGGACAGTTCATTCTCCAAATCCTTGCCATCATCGGCAACCCTATATTTTCAAGATTCTGCCGCGGGATAAATACCGGCGCGATGTGTAAATGTTCGCCAGAATTCATCGTTGGGCCACATTAAATTTAGAAAAAAAATAGCCGATCACGGGATTCAAAAAATGTCGGCGGCATCTCGGCGACCCTATAAAATAAAGCTATGAAGATAAAAAAAATGATACCATATAATATATAAAAATATAGTCATGAATTGATCGCTAACAAAGATACGTACGAACTGATCATATTATTTGTTGATATACAATGATTAAATAATTACCCACTATAGCTAGCTACGCTAGGTAGTAGGTCTGCAATGCATGTGTAGGAAAAAAAAGTGCGAACAGAAATAGAGAGGAAATGCTACCCGTGGATAGTAATCACACGCATGCATGGATTAGCCGGCATCATTACACACTTAAGTGTCATATTAATTAAATCTATCTTAAATTAACTAGTCCATGCAGAGAAGCCAACGAATATGGCGTCTGGTGGAAGTTTACACACGCCAGGTGTGATGGATAAGACCGATCGTAGCTAGCTAAAATATCTGCAAGAACAAGGACTAAGACTATTGCACGACCGGCCATATTCCCACGTTCTCGCCCACGATCCACAGAACGTGCACACGCACTCCGACGCTGTGACGCCATATCGTCCGCCTATAAAAAGGACAGCCCACAACGATGCAAAAAAAAGGATCGGCATTCATCAACAATCGCAAAATCACCCCATCGCTCCTCAGCTCTGCTCTCGCGCTCGCCCGCATACACGCGCAGCGCTTCCGCCGGCCGCTCGCCGTCGCCCGGCTGCCTGCTCAGCTGTGTTGCCCGCCTCCGGCCGGTCCGTTCCGCTACAGCAAGGTGAGAAAACGAGGTAAAATCATCCTCTATTTTCCCCTTGATCATTGATACCCGCTGCTCCTGAATCATTCATACTCGGCGTTAGATTCATCGATTGCTCATAGGCTCTCCTTGCCGCTAGCGCTAGTTACTGCTCGCTGTACCGCACTCGCCTTCATGCATAATGCTTGATGCAGTCCGTCGGTAAGAAACATCAGATATTTTGTCTCTTGTTTATCATGGATTCCCCCTCCTCTATCTGCTAGTTTGGTCACATTGACACAGACTAAGGGATTTTCTCTCCTTAGTGGATACATGTATTTTTGTTCTTGGCTTGATCGTGTGGGTATATGCTTAATTGCCTTCTTCTCATGATCATGATAAAATTGGCTCTTGTTTGGTCACATTGACACAAACCAAGATGCTATAAACTCACGTATATATGTTACCAAAATTTTAGCTTTTGTCTTGGTTACATTGACACAAGCCAAGATGCTATAAATTCATGTATATATGTTACCAAAATTTTGGCTCTTGACTTGGCCACATTGACACAAGTTAAGTCGCTCTAAAATCATACATTATTAAAATTAGGCTCTTGGCTTGCTCATACTGACACAAGCCAAGTTGCTTAAAAAACATATATTAAAATCATGCTCTTGGTTTGGTCACGTTGACACAAGCCAAGTCGCTCCATATTCACATATTAATCAAATTTGGCCCTTGTTTTGGTCACATTGACACAAAATGAGTGGCTATAAAATTACATATTATTAAAATTATGCTTTTGGTTTGGGCACGTTGAGACAAGCCAAATTGCTTCATATTCACAAGTTAATGAAATTTGGCCTCTTGTTTTGGTCACATTGACACAAACCAAGGTGCTATAAAATCATATATATTACTAAAATTCGGCTCTTGGTTTGGTCACATTGACACAAATCAAGGTGCTCTAAATTTACATATATCACTAAAACTATGCTCTTGGTTTGGTCACATCGACACAAGCCAAGTTGCTCTAAATTCATATGTCACTAAACTTATACCGTTGGTTTGGTCACATTGACACAAACCAATGTGCTCTAAATCTATATATATCACTAAAATCATGTTCTTGATTTGGTCACATCGACACAAGTCAAGTTGCTCTAAGTTCATATATCAGTTAACTTACGCCTTTGGTTTGGTCACATTGACACAGTCCAAAGAGCTATAAAATCATGCCTAACCGAAATCAACTCATATTTGATAAGTTAGGTAGAAACGCGTCGCAGCGCATATACGTATATAATGTGCGTTATATAATGGCCAAATATTAAATTACCATATATTACATCATGGTACAAATAAAATATACAAGAAGGTCTAACTAGTCGAATCTCTGAAATAGATGAACCTAGTCTAGCAAGCAAATTAAAGAAATTGTTATATGATCCTCCATGTTTTAAAAGGAACAAAATCCTCTAAATTGCTGTCATAAAACCACATAAAAATGGATTAGCAACCATTCTGATAATATCTCCTTGCTGCTTTATCATGCACGCAAGACCAAAAGTAAAAAATGCAATATGTTGTAAGACAAACTAGTGCCACATGCCCTAGTACTATACTAAATACAAAAGCCATATATATATGTAGAAAAATACTATGCATGTCCCATGTTCAAAACTGCATGCACCATTTTGGATACTCCTTAGTCGGTAATGAAACGACTTCACGAATAATCAAACTATATGCCGATTAAACAAATGATATATATCTCATGTATGTGTTCTGCTTGTACTTGCAAAACTAGTGCAAGTAACAAATATTCTGCTTGCGCTACCCATAATAGTACAAGCGCCAAATATCATATACCCGATAAAATAAATGATAACAAATACTCTCCCGAGTGCGACGACGACGATGGCATCAAGGAGGACTTTAGTTTCTACATTTTGTAGTCTTTTTTTATTCTACATTTTGTAGTATTCATATGTTGTGATGCTATGTAATAGATATTGTTGGAATTCTTAATCAGGGGTTTTCTCTACGGAGATGTAATTAACGGAATTTCTATATAAATGTATGAGTTCCGGAAATATGAACTGCAATCTTTGATATTTGTCATTTATCTTTGCGCAATTTAAATTTATATTCTATCTGTCTCTATGACGCGGACGTGCGTACCTTAGTCGTCCCATTTTCCCGTCATCAGATTCTGGCACGCCCGGTGGGACATATTTCTCCCCCATCTTCGAATTCCAACATAGGATTGCATCATATGACTTCATGAAATGTATATATCATACTTGGCATAATAAATTGGTAAAAAAAGCAAGAAAAATAATATGTGGTTTTCTTGATTTTATATGAAGGTATGGAGGGACAAGTTTAGCAGTTCGTGACTCTCCGTTTTGGTGACCTGTGGCTAGATGTGCCATACGGTCATCTTGTGACTGCGGTAAGTGAGAGCTGGAAGACTACAGCTACATCACGAGCTGAATCAAAGAAAGAAAAAGAAGTATCATCGACACCTAAAGATGGATTTGTGCCTGTGATGTCTAAGTCTGCCAAGAGAAGGATGCGTGCTGCAGCAAGAGCATCAAGAGCTGCCGCACGTGAGCCAAATGTGAGTGTGCACAAGGACACTTCATCTGACTCGGTTCCTCCTGGCTTTGAAAAGGCAGCATATGCCAAGCTTGCAAGCCAAGAGGCACCGATGTGGTTCCAAGACACACGTGAGTGGCCTGTTCTTGCAAAAAGAGCAGCTCCACTAAAGATAGCTTCATCGGCGCGGTCTGCTTCGGCGCCGGCCTCTCCAACAAGACGTGAATCATCTTCATCAACCACGTCGACCAAGATCGCCGTGCCGCTCACTCCTTCCAAACTGAAGGTAGGCGCACCGAGCAAGATTCTCCATGAAGCATCCGAAGAACACTCATACAAACCTACTTCAAACCTGCCGGGAGCATCTCGTAAAGCTTCCGCGGCGGAGAAAGGGAAAGTGGTGATGGTGGAAGAGGCTAAATCCCCTCGACCACTTGGTCAACTTCGTATTGATGCACCTGAGTTCTTCCCCCATTACATCGAGCGAGTAACAAACGCTCGCTCATGTGGCGGGGAGTTTGTCTCAGTCCGGATGATATTAGAACAGGTCATGTTGATCCAACAGCCACAATTTCAGACCCTTTGTCATCATCAGTACCAATGCCACGGACATCACGTGAGGGTTCATTTGACCCGGTCCATCACCGCGTCCCGCGTGAGAGGGCTCGTCGCATGGGTCGATCTTCCGCACCGATCGATTCCAATCAAGCAAGGCGTCGTGAAAGGAACTTGCCTACCCCATCCGAAAAGGGATGGGAATGCAAATGCAAGAATCATGGAAGGCCTCATACTGAATTTGACAAAATGATGACAAGAATTATATGTCAAACCTTGAAGGATATGTTACCCGGCCACTCCATGTCTGCCGATGATGTTGGTGGCGACATCATGCGCCGAGCACATGCTCTTACCAAATGGCCGGAGTATGAAGAGTTTGTAAATGAAGAACCCAAGAGAAGAGATATGTCACCCAAGGAGGACGTGCAAGTGCAAGACGTGCTGCTCTTAAGAGAAGAGAGATGGCCATACCTACTGACTCTGGATACAGCAGGGTAGAGGGTAGAAATCGTCCATCGACAAATCAAGATAGCGGAATCCGTATGAGCAAGGAATTAGAAAATACACTAAAAAAGGCTCCCACGGTTCTCACTCCATGGCCATCTCGCAAGAGAGCTTCCAAGAACTCATTTGAAGTCTTCAACTCATTACCGATCGGCATCATAGAGGCCGCAGAAAGCAATAGTGAAACGTCATCAACGTCTATTCACTTCAAGAGGAAAAAGGCCAAGAAAAATGTTGTACCTGGTCATCGTCCCGTGACTCGCAGTCAAATAGATTCGAGTAATGAGGAGAATGATTTAAACCATGCAGAGTCTCATAATACTTTGTGTGAAGGTTCACAACCCGAGTCTGGAAATGAGCTAAAATCTCATGAAGGACAACAGTATGATGTCGATACGACCCGTGTGGAGCAGGTCCTCACGGCAAATACGGGTCGTTCTGTTGAAGAACAGCTAGCACAGCTCACGGCCGCACTCCAACAAAAAGAAGATGAGTTGGTTGCTTTGCGCAATCGTGTGGCAAGTAATACAAATGTTGAAGCTGAGAGAAATGCTTCGAGTAGCCGGAACAATGATCAAGGAGGCCCGAGAATTAACCTCGAAGCTATTCAAAAGATGATCGCCGAGGGAGTCAAGGCCCAGTATATGCAGACTCATTACTCCACGCGGCCAGGGTATGTCAAGCCGTACCCGCCGGATGTTGACCTCGTTCCATTCCCGGCAAATTACCGGCAGCCGCAGTTCAGCAAATTCAGTGGGGGCGGATCTCCACATGAACACATAGCTCACTTTTTGGCGGCTTGTCAAGATACTGCTCAAAATGGTGCACTTCTTCTCCGCCAATTCGTGCAAACTTTATCGGGTCCATCTTTCACTTGGTACAGCAAGTTGCCACCAAGTTCGATGAAGACATGGGAACAAATGCAAGATGCTTTTCTCGAGCGCTTTTACAACACTCAGAGGACTGTCGGCATCACTGAGCTAACTCAAACCGAGCAAGGGGTAAACGAGAAGGCTGCGGACTTCATTAATAGATGGAGAAACTTAAGCCTTCACTGTCCGCAACCGATCACGGAAACAGAAGCGGTGCGTATGTGCATGAACAATCTGCTGCCTGATATGGCTGTTTATTTGCAAGGCGTGCGGCCTGTTACTTTTGAAGAGTTGGCCTCAAAAGCCACAGATATTGAGAATTATAATCAGCTTATAGCACGTCGTACAAAGACGGTATATAAGCCGGTTGACAAGAGCGGTCAGCGCGATAAGTTGCCCGCCAAGCCAAGGCCAACGCAAGTCATGGAGACGACCACGACGAGGCCACAGTTTCATTCTGGGGCACCCGCCGCGAGAGATGCAGAGCGGGTTGGTGCACCGGCCCAAAGGAGACCAACCCTCTTTGAGCGCCAAAATAGAGAATATTCCTTCCCTGTTGAAGAAATTGGTGACTTGTTTGCCGGTCTACTCCAGTTGAAACTTATTGAGCTGCCAAATCCAAAAAGACCAGAAGAAGCTAACAAGTTCAACGATCCAAACTTTTGTCGGTACCATCGCATCTTGGGTCATACGCTCAAGGACTGCTTTGTAGTGAAGAACATAATTCAGAAAATGATAGATGAAGGGACTGTTGATGCAGACCTCCTTACAAGTTTAAAGAAGGGAAAGAAAGTTGCTGCAGCAAATGTGGCTACCCTCCAAGATGACGTGGTGAGTTGTGCCTCTTCGAACATAAGACCAGCTCATAATAAAAATATGTTGATATCAGATGGCCAATTTAATCCTATGATAATGTCAGGAGCTGAACCGCACCGGATATGGAGGGCGCAAATGTCACCGAAAGAGGCAATCTCCAAAGAGGAGAAGGATTACACGCCGTCGAGCCCCGAGGACTATACTCCGTCGAGCCCCGTGGACTATACTCCAATGAGCTCCGAGGATCTCAAGATAGAGGGCGAGGGCGAGAGCGACGTGGGCTCGTCGTCCACCACCAAGTGAAGAAAGAAACCAATGTTCCACGCCCGTGCCAGAATATCGGAGAGCTTGGCGAAACGTCTAAAAATACTCCCCCAAGAATTTGATGTTTTGGTCATTGGTGTTTTTGAGGATGATAGCGAGTCTCTTCACTTCCCTGAAGATGAAGAGGCGCCTGAAGTGGATCAAGTCCACCTTAGATCAGGTCGCCAGCTAGCTGACCCACATCCTCCACCTAGGAAGGAGCCTAGGAACAAAGATGTAGTTGCGAATGAAACGACTGACCCTTCTGTTAAGGCGACGGTCAAATATGATGTAATCTCGCACTTGAAGAAAATACCAGCTATGCTTTCTGTGTATGATGCTTTGTCTCTTTCTTCTGATTTATGAAGCCTTGGTCATCGTTATCATTTCCGGAAGATTATCGAGTGGAAGTTTCACAGACCGAAATTGAACCAGATGATGTATTAAATATTACATTTAGTGATGAGGACAAACTGTTAGGCTCAAAGAAACACAACAGGCCTCTTCTTATGTTTGGTGAGATCGATGAATCGCCAACAAATCGCCTAATGGTAGACGGAGGATCTGCTATAAACTTGTTACCACTGCGTACTCTGAAGAGAATAGGATACACTACTAGGGATTTGAGTCAATCTAATGTAGTGACTCATGGTTTTAATCAATCATGTCAAGAAGCCATGGTTACCATATACTTGGTTCTGAAATTGGAGACATTACACACACGAGTAATGTTCCATGTAATCGATGCAGCTACATCCTACAATGCTTTGCTAGGTCGGCCATGGTTACATGATAATCAGGTTGTGCCATCTACACTCCATCAGTACGTCAAGTATATGGATCAATCTGGGGAGACTGTAAGAATATTTGCAGATAAGAGACCATTTATAATGGCCAAATCTTTCTATGCCGATGCCAAATTTTACTTTGAACCTGTTGAGAAAGTGTACAAGCCAAAGTCAATCGTAGTGCCTGAAATAAATATTACGAAGGATGATATTGCTGAATCCTCGTCAGGACAAAAAGTTTATCAGTATATACCAAGTGATCAAAGAAAAAAGGGCGACCCAATATTCCGCATTGTGAATAAGTCATCCAATAAAAGAGGTACAAAATTTCCTACACCTCTACCTCCTTTGGTTCAACGTAAAATTGAATTAGCTAAGGAGTCTCACCGGTATAAAAAGAATAAAAAAAATCATGTGGCGCAAATTACCTTGTCAAATAAAGATGATGAGTCGTTGCCTATTTCCTTATATGATGATAGAGTTTTGTATATGATGCAGAAAATGGGATATGATATTTTCACCGGCCCATCTTTGTGCGACGGCCGGGGGCAACTTGCGCCATTTCAAAAGGCGTTGTCTCCAGAGCAACTTGAAGCTCTACATGAAGACCAAGTTTTAAAAGAAAAGAAGTATGGACTAGGGTATGAAGTTTGTATGGCATCGACTGAATATATGGACATGGCTGAAGCATCTCCACAAATGGAAGATGGCAACCAGCTCACAGTCGATGACTTAGAAGAAATAAATGTTGGTACGACCGACGATCCTCATCCGATTTTTATCAGCAAACATTTGTCTAAAGAAAATAAAGTAAAATATCATGATTTTTTGTGTGCAAACAGAGATGTATTCGCATGGACTTATGAAGAAATGCCCGGATTAAACCCGGTGGTAGCCGTCCATCATCTCGCCGTACAAAAGGATGTCGTGCCGGTGAAACAAGGACAAAGAAAGTATCGGCCTGAAGTACTTCCAAAAATAGAAGCTGAGGTAGATAAACTCATAGCTGCAGGTTTTATTAGAGAAGTCAAATTCCCTAGATGGATCTCTAGCATTGTACCTGTTAAAAAGAAAAATGGTCAAACTCGAGTATGTGTGGATTTTAGGGATTTGAATAAAGCATGTCCCAAAGATGATTTCCCGATACCTATTTCAGAAATATTAGTTGATGCCACAATGGGGCATGAAATATTTTCCTTCATGGATGGTTATTCCGGTTACAATCAAATAAAAATGGCACCGGAAGATGAAGAGTTAACAGCTTTCCGCACACCTAAAGGTATATTTTGTTACAAAGTTATGCCTTTCAGGTTAAAAAATGCTGGGGCAACTTATCAGCGAGCCATGGCAATTATCTTGGACGGGTTGTTGTATGATATCGTTGAATGCTATATAGACGACATAGTTGTGAAATCAAAGCGAGAACAAGATCACTTAAAGCACCTTGAAGTGGTTTTTGAGCGTCTTAGGCAACATAATTTGAAGATGAACCCCATGAAGTGTGCATTCGGAGTTTCTTCCGGGAAATTTCTCGGGTTCATAGTCACAAAAAATGGTATTCAAGTCGATCCAAGTAAAATACAAGCGATCGTCAAAATGCCACCACCCACAAATTTACATAAATTAAAAAGCTTCCAAGGCCATTTAGCATATATCAGAAGGTTCATCTCTAATTTATCTGGGAGATGTAAGCCTTTCTCACACCTTATGAAAAAGGGTGTCCCCTTTGAATGGGATCAAGCATGCCAAAATGCATTCTTAGAAATTAAAAAATATTTAATAAACCCTCCTGTTTTAGGTGCGCCAGTCAAAGATCGACCATTAATCCTATATACGGCGGCCATGTCGACATCGTTAGGTGCTCTATTGGCACAAAATAATGATGTAGGGAAAGAAATCTCTTTGTATTACCTTAGTCGCACCCTTGTAGGGGCCGAATGTAATTATCCTGATATGGAAAAAATATGTTTAGCATTAGTATTTGCGGCGCAAAAATTACGCCACTACATGTTAGAACACACTGTACACCTTGTGTCGAGAGCAGATCCTCTACGATACATTCTCAACAAGATGGTGCTTTCAGGAAGGTTGGCAAAATGGGCAATGTTATTGTCACAATTTGATATTAAATATGTGCCACAAAAAGCCATAAAGGGCCAGGCCTTGGCTAATTTTTTAGCCGCGCATCCGATCCCTGATGATTTTCTAATCAACGATGACTTGCCAGATCAAGAGGTGTTCACTACATCGGTCTCAAGTTCAACATGGCAAATGTATTTTGATGGCGCTTGTCGAAAATCAGGGGCAGGTGCCAGGGTTGTCTTTGTTACACCAAGCGAAGATATAATTCTGTACTCGTTTACCTTAACTTCGGCGGTGTCAAATAATTCTGCTGAGTATGAGGCTTTAATAATCGGGCTCGAACTCGCTTTGAATATGGGATTAGATTCACTCACCGTGTATGGTGATTCACAATTGGTGATTAACCAATTGCTAGGAATCTACATGGTCAAGAAAGAAGAATTAAAGCCATACTTTAGACAAGCCAAAATGCTCATGTCTAGGTTTGCCGACTTAAACATTCAACACATTGTTAGAAGCCAAAATGACAAGGCTGATGCTTTGGCAAGTTTAGCTGCTAGCATGTCACTAACTTCTCATCAATCGATGGATGTCCATGTCGAGGAAAGAAGAATCTTGCCAATACTTGCTGAAGAAGAAGAAACGATAATAGCTTCGGCAATGACAGCCGACATATGCAAAATTGAGGTAGGGGATTGGCGAGAGCCATTCTTAGAATATTTACTTCACGGATATCTACCTTTGGATTCTAGCGAAAGATCTCGAATCCGCAAGAGATCAATTAATTATACATGCATCAATGACACGCTCTATAGGCGTTCACATGATAGTATTCTACTGCGTTGCCTAGCTGGAAATGAAATTATGGAGGCATTGAATGAGATTCATGCTGGAGTATGCGGCTCGCACCAATCTGGCCCTAAACTATATTATCAACTAAGGCGCTTAGGTTATTATTGGCCAACAATGTTTGGCGATGCCACTAAATTCGCAAAGAAATGCCATGAGTGTCAAATACATGCTGACTTTATACATCAGCCACATGAACCACTCCATGCAACAAATATAGCTTGGCCATTCGAAATGTGGGGAATGGATATAGTGGGGCCAATTCATCCACCATCGTCCAAAGGTCACAAGTTTATTTTGGCCGCGACTGATTATTTCTCTAAATGGGCTGAACTTATACCACTAAAAGAGGACAAAGCAGAGAATGTGGAGCACTTTATAAGAACACATCTCATATATCGCTTTGGTGTTTCTTCTCGGATCATGTCTGATAATGGAACCCTTTCAAAAATAAATATGTAGACAAATTATGTTCAAAGTTTAAGATAAATCATTTCTACTCTACGGCCTATAATCCATCCGCAAATGGACAAGCGGAGGCTTTTAATAAAACTCTTTGCAAATTATTAAAGAAAGTGGTATCACAAAATAAACGAGAGTGGCATGAAAAATTCCTTGAAGCCTTGTGGGCTTACAGAACCACAACGCGAACGCCGACAGGAACGACGCCATATGCCTTGGTATTCGGGGGAGAAGCCGTTCTACCTTTGGAAGTACAAATAGCTTCGCTAAGAGTTGCTACGCATGAAAGATTATCTGAAGAAAAATCAACGCAATTACGTCTCGACGAGTTAGAAAGACTCGAAGGCAAACGACTGCAAGCTTTACAAAACCTAGAGGCATATCAAGCTAGGATGTCTCGAGCCTTCGACAAACGTGTTAAAAGAAGGTCATTTAAACAAGGAGATTTAGTGCTCGCTGTCATCCGTCCTATGAATATCACGCGGCGAATGAAAGGAAAATTTGAACCTAAATGGGAGGGTCCCTTCGTCATCAAAGAAGTTTATTCTAGCGGCGCGTACCGGATTATCTCGCCGGATGGAAAATACTCGCCGTCGCCAGTAAATGGAAAATTCCTTAAGCGTTACTATGCTTGAGTAAAAATAAAATATATGACTCCATACCCTCAAGAGTATAAACTGGGGCAAGAAAAAAAACACTCTATCGCTCCATAAGTATGAACTGGAGCGTAAATAAAAATATAGATTCCATCGCTTTATGAGTATAAACTAGAGCACAGGAAACAAAAAAAATATTCTATACCCTCATATATAAACTGAGCTATCGCCAAAAAATACGCCAACCCTCAAGAGTATAAAGTAGGGCACATAAAAAATATATAACTTTATGCCCTCATAGATATGAGCGTAGAAAATAAATAAAGTGCTCTGTATCCCATGAGTGTAAACTAAAAAAACTAATAAGAGACGAAATCATGAACACGTAAATAAGCTGTAACCACATCCAGAACAATGGCATAAGGGTTCACCAACACATATAAATACGGTGCAGCCATGAATAAATAAATAAATAAATATCATGGTATAGTACTACTATCGTACACAAATAAACTGAGATTACAAATTCGACAGTGCAGTGACACATAACAATAAATTAAAGTGCTTATTAAACAAGCAAACAAAATGGTTGAGACGTGATTGACCACGTAGAAAGAAAGCTAGACCAAATTATTTAAAATATCTGTAAAAAGAAATCAGCTAGAAGGAGGGCGTAACTTCATCATGCTCTCAAGAATAGATCCAACTTCATCACTCATGGTGGATATATCCCGCCGGAGGACCTCCAGCTCTGAGTAGCTTGAATTAAAATCAGAAAGTGTATCATGTAGCTTCTTTGCTTCGCCTCCTGACGGCTAGGTCATCTTGAGTTGCATGACGCCCTCCTCAATATCATGCAAAGCGTTTCTAGCTTCCTCGACCTGTGCATTGAGAGCTTCCAAATGTTTCTCTTTCTCATCACGTTGCTCCTCCATCGATGACAGCTCTTCATTTGTGAGCTTCAAAGCTTTAGAGAGCGACTCATGCTCTTTATCTGCTATAGCCAGAGCTTCCTCTTGTCTCCGGGACTGTGATTCCACCGTTTTACGAGCTTGTTGCGTCTCACTTGAAATAGAAATGAGCCTTTGCAAAGCAATACGGATATCGGCAACTCGAGCAATATCATCCCCAGCCGAAAGTAGCGAGTAAACCGTCTTGAGAACTTCCTGACGTTGGGGATCTGCTATCGTGGAGCCGTTCAAGCCCTCAAAAGACGCATCCAATGTCGAATCAATAAACTTCATGAAAGCTTCAGTAATGAAGGGAACACTGATGGATGTCATTGTAATCTGAGCTGGCGCTTCCTCGTTGCTAACAAGAGCGTCTTCAACACCTAAAAATAATACAACAATAAAGAACCCCAAATAAATATCCTGATAAATGAGTGATGCGGTAAATAAAATAAAATAATTCTATAGAACTACCGTGGCTGGAAACTTCAGTCATTTGGGACATATTTGAAGTTATATGTGGCGAAGAATTTGAAGGATTAATAGCAAGGTCTGATGCGCCATAATCATCCACATCTAATGTGTCAAAATCTTCTAAACCATGAATTGTACTGCCATTAAGCACGTCATCTAAAGCTGTACAGCTGAGATGATCGTGTACATACAAAGGAATGTCCAGTTCTATGGGACCAGAAGTACTCTCATCACCAGCAAAATCAATTTTTCTTTTAGCCGTGGGCCTCGTCTCCTTATCCGAAGAAATGGCTCCATCTGTACACGTTTCTTTGAGCTTATCAATTATAAGATTGGCATCAGCATTCATACTTGGTGGAGGCAAACAATCAGCGGAAGAAGCGATGACACTCTCCTTGTTTTTTCTCTTCTGTAAATAAATATATGTATATGGCAGATTATATAAGGAAATTATGGCAAGGCTAAAATAAATTAAATAAGATAAAGGTCGTTAACTCACACGTCGAGAGCTTTTAGGAGGTTCATTATCTGAGAGAAAAATGGTCAAAATATTTTTCCAGTAATCCACGCTCTCTTCCTCTTTTGCCTCAATAGCGGCAATATACTCATCTCGACGTCTAGCAGATACTTCTTTTACTATAACATGATCTAACTCTGTGAGCTTGCGTGATGGCATAACTGGCTTTCCACTCTGTTTATACGTAGTCTTCCTCTCATCATATGAGACTTGTCCATACGCACTACCTTGCCTCGAGGCTATGTGAAACAAGATCGACGGTTTTAAAAATTTGTTCCACCAATTAGCCCAAGCCAAAGAATATTTGCCTTCATAAGTGCTATCAAGAGGATGCTGGATATTCTCCTGAATTGGACGCAACAAATGGGACCAATAGGTGTATGCAATACCAACATCGTCTTCCGTAAGCAAAGATTTCAAAGGATCATACGGTATCAGCTGGTCCAACCTAAATTGGCGAGCCACGCGATCCGGGTGATATGGCTCAGCTACACACAGGTCAATATCCGAAAATAAGAACCTCCAAGGAAGAATCCCTCGGCGAACAGAAAGCATGAAAGCCCTTGGTAGCTGATCCACTCCAGTCAAGTTACGTGAAGAATAGGGGCACCAAGCAATGTTTTTCTGATTCTCAAAGAAATCATATGCTTCTTCAGCAGAAAATTCGTTGGGAGGCCTGAACATTGTACTTATCATGGATGGCTGCATATGTAAGATCTTTGGAGTAGGAAGACGGTCTCCTCTGCCTTTGGCACCAAAAGTTCTCTTCAAATATAGATGCATCCATCCTATGACATAATGGACCGGCCAGGGTGCCTTGGGATATGTAGGCCCTACAGGATGCATACTAATACGCCGGAGTGAAAAATACAAGGAGGAAAGTGCCGACGGAGCAAGTGAAATTTTTCTGCCTATGGCAATCCAAGACGCCATGACAAGTACACCGGGACGAATATAGGGCCCTGTACCGACAACGACAAAATTGCAAAGCCAAACCGTGATAAACGCTGCAAGATATAGACGACCATCACGAAGGCTATCGAAGGTCAGAGGCTCTGGACGATTGTTGTGAAAATAATCACACCAATCCTGAAACGGTACCAATCCGTCTTTATGTTTAGATGAAAGCTCTTCCCATATTTCCAGAAGGGTGAAATAAAAGTTTGGGAATAGTAGTGAAGAAGCATTTAGCTCTTTGAGTGGAGGAATATACTCTTCATAAGGATTACCGTCGATAGGAAGCCCTGCCATAAGGAGCATGTCGAGTAAAGTGATTGTGTGCTCGCCATGTGAGAATAGGAAGGTGTTTGTTTGAGGACTCCATTTTTCTAGCAGAGATTGCAATAGAGCAGGAGAAGCAGTATAGTCACAAAGAGAGCAGTATATTGCCCCACAGATATAATCTGTATGTTCTTCACCTCCTCTTAAGTTAAAAGAATGGTGGGCAAGGATTTCAGTACCCCATTGAGTATAACCAGTGGAGCGTTCGACATATGGGATTTTATGATTCTCCCAACCTAAATGTTTTGAGACTATCCTACTCCCTAAGGTGCAACGTAACTCAGCATGAGGCCCTAGCGCGGGTGGATGATAACTGAGAGCATCGAAATTACGTTCAGAATGCCACCCATGTTCCCCAGGAACCAATCGGCCTCCCATTTTTGTGGACAACATAAGGATAGGATTGGCTAAGGCACTCGTCTCAGGTTCATACAATTGCTCTTTGGCAAGTTCTGACAACTTCAAGTGATACGAGAAACGGGTTGGTTGACCAAGCGCCATCTATGCACAAAAAGGAAATTAAATTGTAACGCAATAAAAAGATGGGGAATATAAAATATACAAGAGGTATCTGAAGTATATTACCTAAAACTTGAGAAACTACCGCCAGAGAAAATGGTGAACCTCCTGTCAAATACACATGGATAAATGTCTGAGATCTTTTAAAAAAAATGTCTAAGCTCTAAAAAAAAATCTTTATAATAACTTTATTTAGTTTCTCTATAGTTGTGCGACAGACCAAACTCGTATATGAGTTTGCTGGAACGCCAACAACAAAGTAGATTAAAATTACGCTATGCTAAAAAAAATGGTATATGCTGACACATTTCCGGCCGATCGACCAACCAATCTATTATAAGAACTCGACAAACACCTTCTGTGAAAAGACTTATACCATCTCCTTATGATTAAAATATTATAATACAAATTCTGGTTGTATGTAAGTAAAAGAAAAATTAAGAAAATCTCTAGCGCGAGACTGCAGCGTATATCTATCCCCATAGTTGTACGACGGACCAAGTTATACTTGCCGGCACGCCAACCATGAAGCCAAAAGATTAAAAGAGAATATGCTACTTAACTTGTACTACCTTAGCAAAATATATTGCCCTCGCGTTTAAATGAGAAATTGTCTAAGATAATGATGTACGGGAAATAGAAGAGATGAAGTTATACCTCGGCAAAGAACAGACGTACGTGCTAGGGTCAAGATCGTATGATACAACAAATCTTGATTCGACTTTCCTGCGTATAAGAAAAAATCAATCATCTAATGCGCATGATTGGCAAAGAACAGACATACGTACTAAGGTCAAGATCGTATGATACAACAGATCTTGATTCGGTCTCCATGCGCATTAAAAAAAATCAATCATCTAATTAGAGTACAGTCCATGCGCATGATACATATAAACACAGTTGCAACCATGCGAGCTCACCTGCATAGAATACTGAGACCCGATCTCTACTAATGGAGACTACGCCTGATAAAAGAAAGAGGACAAATCAGAAAGACGCCCCTCCAAAGATCGGGAATACCTCTAAACAAAAGGAGTCACCAACCTGCTAAGTGAGAGAAAGTACCTGATTAGCAGCCGGACATGCTAGATGGTCGTCGGTGACCGCCCGGAAATGGATCAGAACTCGTTTGCAGATGGTCTCATCCAAAAGTAGAACTAGAGAAATAGAGAAAAGAAGGTGATAAAATATATTATGTTGATACGCCGTGAGGGTACTACTAACAACAATATCAGCTAGCTGAACGAGTTTCCAGGACTCGGTTGCTATCCAATCCAAGACCTCAATAAACTTTCAAATATGATAGCTGGAAAATACTCGGGTCCATAAAATATGTATCCCAACGGCACGGGCCTGCGTAAAATAATATGTAACCAATCCAAGGCCTCAACAAACTTTTAAATATGATAGCTGGAAAATACTCGGTCCATATAACATATGCAGTTATATTTTCGAGCTCTGGATCTGAAATAGGTAAATAATTCATTCACATCCAGACCTCGAGGGGCATTTGTTGACACCAATTTTGTTTTCGGACATAAAGAAGCGATATCGATTATGAAATACATATATATAAAATAATTAAATGATAAATTAAATATTTAAAATGAGAAGGTCAATGGCTCAACCCATATGTCATCGACGGACAGTTCATTCTCCAAATCCTTGCCATCATCGGCAATCCTATATTTTCAAGATTCTGCCGCGGAATAAATACCGGCGCGATGTGTAAATGTTCGCCAGAATTCATCGTTGGGCGACATTAAATTTAGAAAAAAAAAATAGCTGATCACGGGATTCAAAAAATGTCGGCGGCATCTCGGCGACCCTATAAAATAAAGCTATGGAGATAAAAAAAATGATACCATATAATATATAAAAATATAGTCATGAATTGATCGCTAATAAAGATACGTACGAACTGATCATATTATTTGTTGATATACAATGATTAAATAATTACCCACTATAGCTAGCTAGGCTAGGTAGTAGGTCTGCAATGCATGTGTAGAAAAAAAAGTGCGAACAGAAATAGAGAGAAAATGCTACCCGTGGATAGTAATCACACGCATGCATGGATTAGCCGGCATCATTACACACTTAAGTGTCATATTAATTAAATCTATCTTAAATTAACTAGTCCATGCAGAGAAGCCAATGAATATGGCGTCTGGTGGAAGTTTACACACGCCAGGTGTGATGGATAAGACCGATCGTAGCTAGCTAAAATATCTGCAAGAACAAGGACTAAGACTATTGCACGACCGGCCATATTCCCACGTTCTCGCCCACGATCCACAGAACGTGCACACGCACTCCAACGCTGCGACGCCATATCGGTCGCCTATAAAAAGGACAGCCCACAACGATGCAAAAAAAAGGATCGGCATTCATCAACAATCGCAAAATCACCCCATCGCTCCTCAGCTCTGCTCTCGCTCGCCTTCGCATACGCTGCTGCCGCCGTGCCGCTGCCGTCGCCGCTACTGCTCAGGCTGTGTTGCCCGCCTCCGGCCGGTCCGTTCCGCTACAGCAAGGTGAGAAAACGAGGTAAAATCATCCTCTATTTTCCCCTTGATCATTGATACCCGCTGCTCCTGAATCATTCATACTCGGCGTTAGATTCATCGATTGCTCATAGGCTCTCCTTGCCGCTAGCGCTAGTTACTGCTCGCTGTACCGCACTCGCCCGCCCACGGTACAGACAGCTGCTAGCTGCTGTCCGTCGGTAAGAAACATCAGATATTTTGTCTCTTGTTTATCATGGATTCCCCCTCCTCTATCTGCTAGTTTGGTCACATTGACACAGACTAGGGGATTTTCTCTCCTTAGTGGATACATGTATTTTTGTTCTTGGCTTGATCGTGTGGGTATATGCTTAATTGCCTTCTTCTCATGATCATGATAAAATTGGCTCTTGTTTGGTCACATTGACACAAACCAAGATGCTATAAACTCACGTATATATGTTACCAAAATTTTAGCTTTTGCCTTGGTTACATTGACACAAGCCAAGATGCTATAAATTCATGTATATATGTTACCAAAATTTTGGCTCTTTACTTGGTCACATTGACACAAGTTAAGTCGCTCTAAAATCATACATTATTAAAATTAGGCTCTTGGCTTGGTCATACTGACACAAGCCAAGTTGCTCTAAAAAACATATATTAAAATCATGCTCTTGGTTTGGTCATGTTGACACAAGCCAAGTCGCTCCATATTCACATATTAATGAAATTTGGCCCTTATTTTGGTCACATTGACACAAAATGAGTGGCTATAAAATCACATATTAGTAAAATTATGCTTTTGGTTTGGGCACGTTGAGACAAGCCAAATTGCTCCATATTCACAAGTTAATGAAATTTGGCCTCTTGTTTTGGTCACATTGACACAAACCAAGGTGCTATAAAATCATATATATTACTAAAATTCGGCTCTTGGTTTGGTCACATTGACACAAATCAAGGTGCTCTAAATTTACATATATCACTAAAACTATGCTCTTGGTTTGGTCACATCGACACAAGCAGAGTTGCTCTAAATTCATATGTCACTAAACTTATACCGTTGGTTTGGTCACATTGACACAAACCAATGTGCTCTAAATCTATATATATCACTAAAATCATGTTCTTGATTTGGTCACATCGACACAAGTCAAGTTGCTCTAAGTTCATATATCAGTTAACTTACGCCTTTGATTTGGTCACATTGACACAGTCCAAAGAGCTATAAAATCATGCCTAACCGAAATCAACTCATATTTGATAAGTTAGGTAGAAACGCGTCGCAGCGCATATACGTATATAATGTGCGTTATATAATGGCCAAATATTAAATTACCATATATTACATCATGGTACAAATAAAATATACAAGAAGGTCTAACTAGTCGAATCTCTGAAATAGATGAACCTAGTCTAGCAAGCAAATTAAAGAAATTGTTATATGATCCTCCATGTTTTAAAAGGAACAAAATCCTCTAAATTGCTGTCATAAAACCACATAAAAATGGATTAGCAACCATTCTGATAATATCTCCTTGCTGCTTTATCATGCACGCAAGACCAAAAGTAAAAAATGCAATATGTTGTAAGACAAACTAGTGCCACATGCCCTAGTACTATACTAAATACAAAAGCCATATATATATGTAGAAAAATACTATGCATGTCCCATGTTCAAAACTGCATGCACCATTTTGGATACTCCTTAGTCGGTAATGAAACGACTTCACAAATAATCAAACTATATGCCGATTAAACAAATGATATATATCTCATGTATGTGTTCTGCTTGTACTTGCAAAACTAGTGCAAGTAGCAAATATTCTGCTTGCGCTACCCATAATAGTACAAGCGCCAAATATCATATACCCGATAAAATAAATGATAACAAATACTCTCCCGAGTCACGGCATTGCGATGGCATCAAGGAGGACTTTAGTTTCTACATTTTGTAGTATTTTTTTATTCTACATTTTGTAGTATTCATATGTTGTGATGCTATGTAATAGATATTGTTGGAATTCTTAATCAGGGGTTTTCTCTACGGAGATGTAATTAACGGAATTTCTATATAAATGTATGAGTTCCGGAAGTATGAACTGCAATCTTTGATATTTGTCATTTATCTTTGCGCAATTTAAATTTATATTCTATCTGTCTCTGTGACGCGGACGCGCGTACCTTAGTCGCCCCATTTTCCCGTCATCAACATGCAATGACTCTAGTTGTTGTTAGTAAAAAGAACACACATGCAATAACACTGGTGGATCCATGTGTGGTCTCTAAGAGACCACACATGCAATGACTCTAACTGTGGTTAATGAGAAGAACACACATTTCAATGACACTGGTGGATCCATATGTGGTATGTGAAAACAATAGTCATGAAATGACTCTAGTTGTTGTTAGTAAAAAGAGCACACATGCAATTACACTGGTGGATCCATGTGTGGTCTCTAAAGAGAACACACATGCAATGACACTGGTGGATCCATATGTGGTATGTGAAAAGATAACACATACAATGACTCCAGTTTTGTTAGTAAAAAGAACACACATGCAATGACACTGGTGGATCCATGTGTGGTCTCTGAAGAGAACACACATGCAATGACTCTTGCTGTGGTTAATGAGAAGAACACACATTTCAATGACACTGGTGGATCCATATGTGGTATGTGAAAAGAACACACATGAAATGATGCTAGTTGTTGTTAGTAAAAAGAGCACACATGCAATGACACTGGTGGATCCATGTGTGGTCTCTGAAGAGAACACACATTTCAATGATACTGGTGGATCCATATGTGGTATGTGAAAATAGCACACATGTAATGACTATGGTTATTATTAGTAAAAAGACCACACATGCAATGTCACTGGTGGATCCATGTGTGGTCTCTGAAGAGAACACACATTTCAATGACACTGGGGGATCCATATGTGGTATGTGTAAAGAACACACATGCAATGACTCCAGTTGTTGTTAGTAAAAAGAACACACATGCAATGACACTGGTGGATCCACGTGTGGTCTCTGACGAGAACACACATGCAATGACTTTAGATGTGGTTAATGAGAAGAATTCACATTTCAATGACACTGGTGGATCCATATGTGGTATGTGAAAAGAACACATATGCAATGACTCCAGTTGTTGTTAGTAAAAAGAACACACATGCAATGACACTGGTGGATCCATGTGTGGTCTCTAAAGAGAACACACATTTCAATGACACTAGTGGATCCATATGTGGTATGTGAAAAGAACACATATGCAATGACTCTAGTTGTTGTTAGTAAAAAGAACACACATGCAATGACACTGGTGGATCCATGTGTGGTCTCTGAAGAGAACACACATGCAATGACTCTAGCTGTGGTTAATGAGAAGAACACACATTTCAATGACACTAGTGGATCCATATGTGGTATGTGAAAAAAACACACATGCAATGAGTCAAGTTGTTGTTAGTAAAAAGAACACACATGCAATGACACTGGTGGATCCATGTGTGGTCTCTGAAGAGAACATACATTTCAATGACACTGGTGGATCCATATGTGGTATGTGAAAAGAACACAAATGCAATGACTCCAGTTGTTGTTAGTAAAAAGAACACACATGCAATGACACTGGTGGATCCATGTGTGGTCTCTGAAGAGAACACACATTTCAATGACACTGGTGGATCTATATGTGGTATGTGAAAAGAACAAACACGCAAAGACTCTAGTTGTTGTTAGTAAAAAGAACACACATGCAATGACACTGGTGGATCCATGTGTGGTCTCTGAAGAGAACACACATGCAATGACACTGGTGGATCCATATGTGGTCTCTAAAGAGAACACACATGCAATGACTCCCGTTGTTGTTAGTCAAAATAACACACATGCAATGACACTGTGGATCCATGTGGTCTCAAGAGAACACAAATTTCAATGACACTGGTGGATCCATATGTGGTATGTGAAAAGAACACACATGCAATGACTCTAGTTGTTGTTAGTAAAAAGAACACACATGCAATGACACTGTTAGATCCATGTGTGGTCTTTGAAGAGAACACACATGCAATGACACTGGTGGATCCATATGTGGTATGTGAAAAGAACACACATGCAATGACTCTAGTTGTTGTTAGTAAAAAGAGCACACATGCAATGACACTGGTGGATCCATGTGTGGTCTCTGAAGAGAACACACATGGAATGACACTGGTGGATCCATATGTGGTATGCGAAAAGAACACACATGCAATGACTCCAGTTGTTGTTAGTAAAAAGAACACACATGCAATGACACTCGTGGATCCATGTCTGGTCCCTGAAGAGAACACACATTTCAATGACACTGGTGGATCCATATGTGGTATGTGAAAAGAACACACATGAAATGACTCTAGTTGTTGTTAGTAAAAAGAGCACACATGCAATGACACTGGTGGATCCATGTGTGGTCTTTGAAGAGAACACACATTTCAATGATACTAGTGGATCCATATGTGGTATGTGAAAATAACACACATGCAATGACTTTGGTTGTTGTTAGTAAAAAGAGCACACATGCAATGGCACTGGTAGATCCATGTGTGGTCTCTGAAGAGAACACACATTTCAATGACACTGGTGGATCCATATGTGGTATGTGAAAAGAACACACATGCAATGACTCCAGTTGTTGTTAGTAAAAAGAACACACATGCAATGACACTGGTGGATCCATGTGTGGTCTCTGAAGAGAACACACATGCAATGACTCTAGCTGTGGTTAATGAGAAGAACACACATTTCAATGACACTGGTGGATCCATATGTGTTATGTGAAAATAACACACATGAAATGACTCTAGTTGTTGTTAGTAAAAAGAGCACACATGCAATGACACTCGTGGATCCATGTGTGGTCTCTGAAGAGAACACACATTTCAATGATACTGGTGGATCCATATGTGGTTTGTGAAATTAACACACTTGCATTGAATCTGGTTGTTTTTAGTAAAAGAGCACACATGCAATGGCATCAGGATCCATGTGTGGTCTCTGAAGAGAACACACATGCAATGACTCTAGCTGTGGTTAATGAGAAGCACACACATTTCAATGACACTGGTGGATCCATATGTGGTATGTGAAAAGAACACACATGAAATGACTCTAGTTGTTGTTAGTAAAAACAACACACATGCAATGACACTGGTGGATCCATGTGTGGTCTCTGAAGAGAACACACATTTCAATGATACTGGTGGATCCATATGTGGTATGTGAAAATAACACACATGCAATGACTCCAGTTGTTGTTAGTAAAAAGAACACACATGCAATGACACTGGTGGATCCATGTGTGGTCTCTGAAGAACACACATTTCAATGACACTGTGGATCCATATGTGGTACGTGAAAAGAACACACATGCAATGACTCAGTTGTTGTTAGTACAAAGAACACACATGCAATGACATCTGGATCCATGTGTGGTCTCTGAAGAGAACACACATGCAATGACTCTAGCTGTGGTTAATGAGAAGATCACACATTTCAATGACACTCGTGGATCCATATGTGGTATGTGAAAATAACACACATGAAATGACTCTAGTTGTTGTTAGTAAAAAGAGCACACATGCAATGACACTGGTGGATCCATGTGTGGTCTCTGAAGAGAACACACATGCAATGACACTGGTGGATCCATATGTGGTATGCGAAAAGAACACACATGCAATGACTCCAGTTGTTGTTAGTAAAAAGAACACACATGCAATGACACTCGTGGATCCATGTCTGGTCTCTGAAGAGAACACACATTTCAATGACACTGGTGGATCCATATGTGGTATGTGAAAAGAACACACATGCAATGACTCTAGTTGTTGTTAGTAAAAAGAACACACATGCAATGACACTGGTAGATCCATGTGTGGTCTTTGAAGAGAACACACATGCAATGACACTGGTGGATCCATATGTGGTATGTGAAAAGAACACACATGCAATGACTCTAGTTGTTGTTAGTAAAAAGAGCACACATGCAATGACACTGGTGGATCCATGTGTGGTCTCTGAAGAGAACACACATGCAATGACACTGGTGGATCCATATGTGGTATGCGAAAAGAACACACATGCAATGACTCCAGTTGTTGTTAGTAAAAAGAACACACATGCAATGACACTCGTGGATCCATGTCTGGTCCCTGAAGAGAACACACATTTCAATGACACTGGTGGATCCATATGTGGTATGTGAAAAGAACACACATGAAATGACTCTAGTTGTTGTTAGTAAAAAGAGCACACATGCAATGACACTGGTGGATCCATGTGTGGTCTTTGAAGAGAACACACATTTCAATGATACTGGTGGATCCATATGTGGTATGTGAAAATAACACACATGCAATGACTCTGGTTGTTGTTAGTAAAAAGAGCACACATGCAATGGCACTGGTAGATCCATGTGTGGTCTCTGAAGAGAACACACATTTCAATGACACTGGTGGATCCATATGTGGTATGTGAAAAGAACACACATGCAATGACTCCAGTTGTTGTTAGTAAAAAGAACACACATGCAATGACATCGGTGGATCCATGTGTGGTCTCTGAAGAGAACACACATGCAATGACTCTAGCTGTGGTTAATGAGAAGAACACACATTTCAATGACACTGGTGGATCCATATGTGGTATGTGAAAATAACACACATGAAATGACTCTAGTTGTTGTTAGTAAAAAGAGCACACATGCAATGACACTCGTGGATCCATGTGTGGTCTCTGAAGAGAACACACATTTCAATGATACTGGTGGATCCATATGTGGTATGTGAAAATAACACACATGCAATGACTCTGGTTGTTGTTAGTAAAAAGAGCACACATGCAATGGCACTGGTGGATCCATGTGTGGTCTCTGAAGAGAACACACATGCAATGACTCTAGCTGTGGTTAATGAGAAGCACACACATTTCAATGACACTGGTGGATCCATATGTGGTATGTGAAAAGAACACACATGAAATGACTCTAGTTGTTAGTAAAAACAACACACATGCAATGACACTGGTGGATCCATGTGTGGTCTCTGAAGAGAACACACATTTCAATGATACTGGTGGATCCATATGTGGTATGTGAAAATAACACACATGCAATGACTCCAGTTGTTGTTAGTAAAAAGAACACACATGCAATGACACTGGTGGATCCATGTGTGGTCTCTGAAGAGAACACACATTTCAATGACACTGGTGGATCCATATGTGGTACGTGAAAAGAACACACATGCAATGACTCAAGTTGTTGTTAGTACAAAGAACACACATGCAATGACACTGGTGGATCCATGTGTGGTCTTTGAAGAGAACACACATGCAATGACTCTAGCTGTGGTTAATGAGAAGATCACACATTTCAATGACACTCGTGGATCCATATGTGGTATGTGAAAATAACACACATGAAAAGACTCTAGTTGTTGTTAGTAAAAGAGCACACATGCAATGACATCAGGATCCATGTGTGGTCTCTGAAGAGAACACACATGCAATGACACTGGTGGATCCATATGTGGTATGCGAAAAGAACACACATGCAATGACTCCAGTTGTTGTTAGTAAAAAGAACACACATGCAATGACACTCGTGGATCCATGTCTGGTCTCTGAAGAGAACACACATTTCAATGACACTGGTGGATCCATATGTGGTATGTGAAAAGAACACACATGCAATGACTCTAGTTGTTGTTAGTAAAAAGAACACACATGCAATGACACTGGTAGATCCATGTGTGGTCTTTGAAGAGAACACACATGCAATGACACTGGTGGATCCATATGTGGTATGTGAAAAGAACACACATGCAATGACTCTAGTTGTTGTTAGTAAAAAGAACACACATGCAATGACACTGGTGGATCCATGTGTGGTCTCTGAAGAGAACACATGCAATGACACTGGTGGATCCATATGTGGTATGCGAAAAGAACACACATGCAATGACTCCAGTTGTTGTTAGTAAAAAGAACACACATGCAATGACACTCGTGGATCCATGTCTGGTCCCTGAAGAGAACACACATTTCAATGACACTGGTGGATCCATATGTGGTATGTGAAAAGAACACACATGAAATGACTCTAGTTGTTGTTAGTAAAAAGAGCACACATGCAATGACACTGGTGGATCCATGTGTGGTCTTTGAAGAGAACACACATTTCAATGATACTGGTGGATCCATATGTGGTATGTGAAAATAACACACATGCAATGACTCTGGTTGTTGTTAGTAAAAAGAGCACACATGCAATGGCACTGGTGGATCCATGTGTGGTCTCTGAAGAGAACACACATTTCAATGATACTGGTGGATCCATATGTGGTATGTGAAAAGAACACACATGCAATGACTCCAGTTGTAGTTAGTAAAAGAGCACACATGCAATGGCATGGTAGATCCATGTGTGGTCTCGTTAGAGAACACACATTTCAATGACACTGGTGGATCCATATGTGGTATGTGAAAAGAACACACATGCAATGACTCCAGTTGTTGTTAGTAAAAAGAACACACATGCAATGACACTGGTGGATCCATGTGTGGTCTCTGAAGAGAACACACATGCAATGACTCTAGCTGTGGTTAATGAGAAGAACACACATTTCAATGACACTGGTGGATCCATATGTGGTATGTGAAAATAACACACATGAAATGACTCTAGTTGTTGTTAGTAAAAAGAGCACACATGCAATGACACTCGTGGATCCATGTGTGGTCTCTGAAGAGAACACACATTTCAATGATACTGGTGGATCCATATGTGGTATGTGAAAATAACACACATGCAATGACTCTGGTTGTTGTTAGTAAAAAGAGCACACATGCAATGGCACTGGTGGATCCATGTGTGGTCTCTGAAGAGAACACACATGCAATGACTCTAGCTGTGGTTAATGAGAAGCACACACATTTCAATGACACTGGTGGATCCATATGTGGTATGTGAAAAGAAGACACATGAAATGACTCTAGTTGTTGTTAGTAAAAACAACACACATGCAATGACACTGGTGGATCCATGTGTGGTCTCTGAAGAGAACACACATTTCAATGATACTGGTGGATCCATATGTGGTATGTGAAAATAACACACATGCAATGACTCCAGTTGTTGTTAGTAAAAAGAACACACATGCAATGACACTGGTGGATCCATGTGTGGTCTCTGAAGAGAACACACATTTCAATGACACTGGTGGATCCATATGTGGTACGTGAAAAGAACACACATGCAATGACTCCAGTTGTTGTTAGTACAAAGAACACACATGCAATGACACTGGTGGATCCATGTGTGGTCTCTGAAGAGAACACACATGCAATGACTCTAGCTGTGGTTAATGAGAAGATCACACATTTCAATGACACTCGTGGATCCATATGTGGTATGTGAAAATAACACACATGAAATGACTCTAGTTGTTGTTAGTAAAAAGAGCACACATGCAATGACACTCGTGGATCCATGTGTGGTCTCTGAAGAGAACACACATTTCAATGATACTGGTGGATCCATATGTGGTATGTGAAAATAACACACATGCAATGACTCTGGTTGTTGTTAGTAAAAAGAGCACACATGCAATGGCACTGGTGGATCCATGTGTGGTCTCTGAAGAGAACACACATGCAATGACTCTAGCTGTGGTTAATGAGAAGCACACACATTTCAATGACACTGGTGGATCCGTATGTGGTATGTGAAAAGAACACACATGAAATGACTCTAGTTGTTGTTAGTAAAAAGAGCACACATGCAATGACACTGGTGGATCCATGTGTGGTCTCTGAAGAGAACACACATTTCAATGATACTGGTGGATACATATGTGGTATGTGAAAATAACACACATGCAATGACTCTGGTTGTTGTTAGTAAAAAGAGCACACATGCAATGGCACTGGTGGATCCATGTGTGGTCTCTAAAGAGAACACACATTTCAATGACACAGGTGGATCCATATGTGGTATGTGAAAAGAACACACATGCAATGACTCCAGTTGTTGTTAGTAAAAAGAACACACATGCAATGACACTGGTGGATCCATGTGTGGTCTCTGAAGAGAACACACATTTCAATGACACTGGTGGATCCATATGTGGTATGTGAAAAGAACACACATGCAATGACTCGAGTTGTTGTTAGTAAAAAGAACACACATGCAATGACACTGGTGGATCCATGTGTGGTCTCTAAAGAGAACACACATTTCAATGACACTAGTGGATCCATATGTGGTATGTGAAAAGAACACATATGCAATGACTCCAGTTGTTGTTAGTAAAAAGAACACACATGCAATGAAACTGGTGGATCCATGTGTGGTCTCTGAAGATAACACACATGCAATGACTCTAGGTGTGGTTAATGAGAAGAACACACATTTCAATGACACTAGTGGATCCATATGTGGTATCTGAAAAGAACACACATGCAATGACTCAAGTTGTTGTTAGTAAAAAGAACACACATGCAATGACACTGGTGGATCCATGTGTGGTCTCTGAAGAGAACATACATTTCAATGACACTGGTGGATCCATATGTGGTATGTGAAAAGAACACAAATGCAATGACTCCAGCTATTGTTAGTAAAAAGAACACACATGCAATGACACTAGTGGATCCATGTGTGGTCTCTGAAGAGAACACACATTTCAATGACATTGGTGGATCCATATGTGGTATGTGAAAAGAACACACACGCAAAGACTCTAGTTGTTGTTAGTAAAAAGAACACACATGCAATGACACTGGTGGATCCATGTGTGGTCTTTGAAGAGAACACACATGCAATGACACTGGTGGATCCATATGTGGTATGTGAAAAGAACACACATGCAATGACTTGAGTTGTTGTTAGTAAAAAGAACACACATGCAATGACACTGGTGGATCCATGTGTGGTCTCTAAAGAGAACACACATGCAATGACTCTAGCTGTGGTTAATGAGAAGAACACACATTTCAATGACACTGGTGGATCCATATGTGGTATGTGAAAAGAATAGTCATGAAATGACTCTAGTTGTTGTTAGTAAAAAGTGCACACATGCAATGACACTGGTGGATCCATGTGTGGTCTCTGAAGAGAACACACATTTCAATGACACTGGTGGATCCATATGTGGTATGTGAAAAGAACACACATGCAATGACTCCAGTTGTTGTTAGTAAAAAGAACGCACATGCAATGACACTGGTGGATCCATGTGTGGTCTCCGAAGAGAACACACATGCAATGACTCTAGTTGTGGTTAATGAGAAGAACACACATTTCAATGACACTGGTGGATCCATATGTGGTATGTGAAAATAACACACATGAAATGACTCTAGTTGTTGTTAGTAAAAAGAGCACACATGCAATGACACTCGTGGATCCATGTGTGGTCTCTGAAGAGATCACACATTTCAATGATACTGGTGGATCCATATGTGGTATGTGAAAATAACACACATGCAATGACTCTGGTTGTTGTTAGTAGAAAGAGCACACATGCAATGGCACTGGTGGATCCATGTGTGGTCTCTGAAGAGAACACAGATGCAATGACTCTAGCTGTGGTTAATGAGAAGAACACACATTTCAATGACACTGGTGGATCCGTATGTGGTATGTGAAAAGAACACACATGAAATGACTCTAGTTGTTAGTAAAAAGAGCACACATGCAATGACACTGGTGGATCCATGTGTGGTCTCTGAAGAGAACACACATTTCAATGATACTGGTGGATACATATGTGGTATGTGAAAATAACACACATGCAATGACTCTGGTTGTTGTTAGTAAAAAGAGCACACATGCAATGGCACTGGTGGATCCATGTGTGGTCTTTGAAGAGAACACACATTTCAATGACACTTGTGGATCCATATGTGGTATGTGAAAAGAACACACATGCAATGACTCCAGTTGTTGTTAGTAAAAATAACACACATGCAATGACACTGGTGGATCCATGTGTTGTCCCTGAAGAGAACACACATTTCAATGACACTAGTGGATCCATATGTGGTATGTGAAAAGAACACACATGCAATGACTCGAGTTGTTGTTAGTAAAAACAACACACATGCAATGACACTGGTGGATCCATGTGTGGTCTCTAAAGATAACACACATTTCAATGACACTAGTGGATCCATATGTGGTATGTGAAAAGAACACATATGCAATGACTCCAGTTGTTGTTAGTAAAAAGAACACACATGCAATGAAACTGGTGGATCCATGTGTGGTCTCTGAAGATAACACACATGTAATGACTCTAGGTGTGGTTAATGAGAAGAACACACATTTCAATGACACTGGTGGATCCATATGTGGTATCTGAAAAGAACACACATGCAATGACTCAAGTTGTTGTTAGTAAAAAGAACACACATGCAATGACACTGGTGGATCCATGTGTGGTCTCTGAAGAGAACATACATTTCAATGACACTGGTGGATCCATATGTGGTATGTGAAAAGAACACAAATACAATGACTCCAGCTGTTGTTAGTAAAAAGAACACACATGCAATGACACTGGTGGATCCATGTGTGGTCTCTGAAGAGAACACACATTTCAATGACATTGGTGGATCCATATATGGTATGTGAAAAAACACACGCGCAAAGACTCTAGTTGTTGTTAGTAAAAAGAACACACATGCAATGACACTGGTGGATCCATGTGTGGTCCCTGAAGAGAACACACATGCAATGACACTGGTGGATCCATATGTGGTATGTGAAAAGTACACACATGCAATGACTCCAGTTGTTGTTAGTAAAAAGAACACACACGCAATGACACTCGTGGATCCATGTGTGGTCTCTGAAGAGAACACACATTTCAATGACACTGGTGGATCCATATGTGGTATGTGAAAAGAACACACATCCAATGACTCTAGTTGTTGTTAGTAAAAAGAACACACATGCAATGACACTGGTGGATCCATGTGTGGTCTCTGAAGAGAACACACATGCAATGACTCTAGCTGTGGTTAATGAGAAGAACACACATTTCAATGACACTGGTGGATCCATATGTGGTATGTGAAAAGAATAGTCATGAAATGACTCTAGTTGTTGTTAGTAAAAAGAGCACACATGCAATTACACTGGTGGATCCATTTGTGGTCTCTAAAGAGAACACACATGCAATGACACTGGTGGATCCATATGTGGTATGTGAAAAGATAACACATACAATGACTCCAGTTTTGTTAGTAAAAAGAACACAAATGCAATGACACTGGTGGATCCATGTGTGGTCTCTGAAGAGAACACACATGCAATGACTCTAGCTGTGGTTAATGAGAAGAACACACATTTCAATGACACTGGTGGATCCATATGTGGTATGTGAAAAGAACACACATGAAATGACGCTAGTTGTTGTTAGTAAAGAGAGCACACTTGCAATGACACTGGTGGATCCATGTGTGGTCTCTGAAGAGAACACGCATTTCAATGATACTGGTGGATCCATATGTGGTATGTGAAAATAGCACACATGCAATGACTCTGGTTGTTGTTAGTAAAAAGAGCACACATGCAATGTCACTAGTGGATCCATGTGTGGTCTCTGAAGAGAACACACATTTCAATGACACTGGGGGATCCATATGTGGTATGTGTAAAGAACACACATGCAATGACTCTAGTTGTTGTTAGTAAAAAGAACACACATGCAATGATACTGGTGGATCCACGTGTGGTCTCTATCGAGAACACACATGCAATGACTCTAGATGTGGTTAATGAGAAGAATTCACATTTCAATGACACTGGTGGATCCATATGTGGTATGTGAAAAGAACACATATGCACTGACTCCAGTTGTTGTTAGTAAAAAGAACACACATGCAATGACACTGGTGGATCCATGTGTGGTCTCTGAAGAGAACACACATTTCAATGACACTGGTGGATCCATATGTGGTATGTGAAAAGAACACACATGCAATGACTCCAGTTGTTGTTAGTAAAAAGAACACACATGCAATGACACTGGTGGATCCATGTGTGGTCTCTAAAGAGAACACACATTTCAATGACACTAGTGGATCCATATGTGGTATGTGAAAAGAACACATATGCAATGACTCCAGTTGTTGTTAGTAAAAAGAACACACATGCAATCACACTGGTGGATCCATGTGTGGTCTCTGAAGAGAACACACATTTCAATGACACTGGTGGATCCATATGTGGTATGTCAAAAGAACACACATGCAATGACTCTAGTTGTTTTTAGTAAAAAGAACACACATGCAATGACACTGGTGGATCCATGTGTGGTCTTTGAAGAGAACACACATGCAATGACACTGGTGGATCCGTATGTGGTATGTGAAAAGAACACACATGCAATGACTCCAGTTGTTGTTAGTAAAAAGAACACACATGCAATGACACTGGTGGATCCATGTGTGGTCTCTAAAGAGAACACACATGCAATGACTCTAGCTGTGGTTAATGAGAAGAACACACATTTCAATGACACTGGTGGATCCATATGTGGTATGTGAAAAGAATAGTCATGAAATGACTCTAGTTGTTGTTAGTAAAAAGTGGACACATGCAATTACACTGGTGGATCCATTTGTGGTCTCTAAAGAAAACACACATGCAATGACACTAGTGGATCCATATGTGGTATGTGAAAAGAACACACATGCCATGACTCCAGTTGTTGTTAGTAAAAAGAACACACATGCAATGACACTGGTGGATCCATGTGTGGTCTCTGAAGAGAACACACAAGCAATGGCGCTAGCTGTGGTTAATGAGAAGAACACACATTTCAATGACACTGGTGGATCCATATGTGGTATGTGAAAAGAACACACATGAAATGACGCTAGTTGTTGTTAGTAAAACGAGCACACATGCAATGACACTGGTGGAACCATGTGTGGTCTCTCAAGAGAACACACATTTCAATAATACTGGTGGATCCATATTTGGTATGTGAAAATAACACACATGCAATGACTCCAGTTGTTGTTAGTAAAAAGAACACACATGCAATGACACTGGTGGATCCATGTGTGGTCTCTGAAGAGAACAAACATGCAATGACTCTAGCCGTGGTATGTGAAAATAAAACACATGCAATGACTCTGGTTGTTGTTAGTAAAAAGAGCACACATGCAATGGCACTGGTGGATCCATCTGTGGTCTCTAAAGAGAACACACATTTCAATGACACTAGGGGATCCATATGTGGTATGTGTAAAGAACACACATGCAATGACTCCAGTTGTTGTTAGTAAAAAGAACACACATGCAATGACACTGGTGGATCCACGTGTGGTCTCTGACGAGAACACACATGCAATGACTCTAGCTGTGGTTAATGAGAAGAATTAACATTTCAATGACACTGGTGGATCCATATGTGGTATGTGAAAAGAATAGTCATGAAATGACTCCAGTTGTTGTTAGTAAAAAGAACACACATGCAATGACACTGGTGGGTCCATGTGTGGTCTCTGAAGAGAACACACATTTCAATGACACTGGTGAATCCATATGTGGTATGTGAAAAGAACAAACATGCAATGACTCTAGTTGTTGTTAGTAAAAAGAACACACATGCAATGACACTGGTGGATTCATGTGTGGTCTCTAAAGAGAACACACATTTCAATGACACTAGTGGATCCATATGTGGTATGTGAAAAGAACACATATGCAATGACTCCAGTTGTTGTTAGTAAAAAGAACACACATGCAATGACACTGGTGGATTCATGTGTGGTCTCTGAAGAGAACACACATGCAATAACTATAGCTGTGGTTAATGAGAAGAACACACATTTCAATGACACTAGTGGATCCATATGTGGTATGTGAAAAGAACACACATGCAATGACTCAAGTTGTTGTTAGTAAAAAGAACACACATGGAATGACACTGGTGGATCCATGTGTGGTCTCTGAAGAGAACTCACATTTCAATGACACTGGTGGATCCATATGTGGTATGTGAAAAGAATACAAATGCAATGACTCAAGTTGTTGTTAGTAAAAAGAACACACATGCCATGACAGTGGTGGATCCATGTGTGGTCTCTAAAGAGAACACACACATTTCAATGACACTGGTGGATCCGTATGTGGTATGTGAAAAGAACACACATGAAATGACTCTAGTTGTTGTTAGTAAAAAGAGCACACATGCAATGACACTGGTGGATCCATGTGTGGTCTTTGAAGAGAACACACATTTCAATGATACTGGTGGATCCATATGTGGTATGTGAAAAGAACACACATGCAATGACTCAAGTTGTTGTTAGTAAAAAGAACACACATGGAATGACACTGGTGGATCCATGTGTGGTCTCTGAAGAGAACTCACATTTCAATGACACTGGTGGATCCATATGTGGTATGTGAAAAGAATACAAATGCAATGACTCAAGTTGTTGTTAGTAAAAAGAACACACATGCCATGACAGTGGTGGATCCATGTGTGGTCTCTAAAGAGAACACACATTTCAATGACACTGGTGGATCCATATGTGGTATGTGAAAAGAACACACACGCAAAGACTCCAGTTGTTGTTAGTAAAAAGAACACACATGCAATGACACTGGCGGATCCATGTGTGGTCTCTAAAGAGAACACACATGCAATGACTCTAGCTGTGGTTAATGAGAAGAACACACATTTCAAAGAAAATGGTGGATCCATATGTGGTATGTGAAAATAATAGTCATGAAATGACTCCAGTTGTTGTTAATAAAAAGAGCACACAATGACATGGTGGATCCATGTGTGGTCTCTGAAAGAACACTCATGCAATGACACTGGTGGATCCATATGTGGTATGTGAAAAGAACACACATGCAATGACTCAAGTTGTTGTTAGTAAAAAGAACACACATGCAATGACACTGGTGGATCCATGTGTGGTCTCTGAAGAGAACACACATGCAATGGATCGAGCTGTGGTTAATGAGAAGAACACACATTTCAACGACACTGGTGGATCCATATGTGGTATGTGAAAAGAATAGTCATGAAATTACTCTAGTTGTTGTTAGTAAAAAGAGCACACATGCAATGACACTGGTGGATCCATGTGTGGTCTCTGAAGAGAACACACATGCAATGACACTGGTGGATCCATATGTGGTATGTGAAAAGAACACACATGCAATGACTCAAGTTGTTGTTAGTAAAAAGAACACACATGTAATGACACTGGTGGATCCATGTGTGGTCTCTGAAGAGAACACACATGCAATGGATCTAGCTGTGTTTAATGAGAAGAACACACATTTCAATGACACTGGTGGATCCATATGTGGTATGTGAAAAGAATAGTCATGAAATGACTCCAGTTGTTGTTAGTAAAAAGAGCACACATGCAATTGCACTGGTAGATCCATGTGTGGTCTCTAAAGAAAACACACATGCAATGACACTGGTGGATCCATATGTGGTATGTGAAAAGAACACACATGCAATGACTCTAGGCTTTGTTAGTAAAAAGTACACACATGCAATGACACTGGTGGATCCATGTGTGGTCTCTAAAGAGAACACACAATTCAATGACACTGGTGGATCCATATGTGGTATGTGAAAAGAACACACATGCAATGACTCCAGTTGTTGTTACTAAAAAGAACACACATGCAATGACACGGGTGGATCCATGTGTGGTCTTTGAAGAGAACACACATGCAATGACTATAGCTGTGGTTAATGAGAAGAACACACATTTCAATGACACTGGTGGATCCATATGTGGTATGTGAAAAGAACACACATGGAATGACTCCAGTTGTTGTTAGTAAAAACAACACACATGCAATGACACTGGTGGATCCATGTGTGGTCTCTGAAGAGAACATACATTTCAATGACACTGGTGGATCCATATGTGGTATGTGAAAAGAACACAAATGCAATGACTCCAGTTGTTGTTAGTAAAAAGAACACACATGCAATGACACTGGTGGATCCATGTGTGGTCTCTAAAGAGAACACACATTTCAATGACACTGGTGGATCCATATGTGGTATGTGAAAAGAACACACACGCAAAGACTCTAGTTGTTGTTAGTAAAAAGAACACACATGCAATGACACTGGTGGATCCATGTGTGGTCTCTGAAGAGAACACACATGCAATGACACTGGTGGATCCATATGTGGTATGTGAAAAGAACACACATGCAATGACTCCAGTTGTTGTTAGTAAAAAGAACACACATGCAATGACACTCGTGGATCCATGTCTGGTCTCTAAAGAGAACACACATTTCAATGACACTGGTGGATCCACATGTGGTATGTCAAAAGAACACACATGCAATGACTCTAGTTGTTTTTAGTAAAAAGAACACACATGCAATGACACTGGTGGATCCATGTGTGGTCTTTGAAGAGAACACACATGCAATGACACTGGTGGATCCGTATGTGGTATGTGAAAAGAACACACATGCAATGACTCCAGTTGTTGTTAGTAAAAAGAACACACATGCAATGACACTGGTGGATCCATGTGTGGTCTCTAAAGAGAACACACATGCAATGACTCTAGCTGTGGTTAATGAGAAGAACACACATTTCAATGACACTGGTGGATCCATATGTGGTATGTGAAAAGAATAGTCATGAAATGACTCTAGTTGTTGTTAGTAAAAATAGGACACATGCAATTACACTGGTGGATCCATTTGTGGTCTCTAAAGAAAACACACATGCAATGACACTAGTGGATCCATATGTGGTATGTGAAAAGAACACACATGCCATGACTCCAGTTGTTGTTAGTAAAAAGAACACACATGCAATGACACTGGTGGATCCATGGGTGGTCTCTGAAGAGAACACACAAGCAATGGCGCTAGCTGTGGTTAATGAGAAGAACACACATTTCAATGACACTGGTGGATCCATATGTGGTATGTGAAAAGAACACACATGAAATGACGCTAGTTGTTGTTAGTAAAAAGAGCACACATGCAATGACACTGGTGGAACCATGTGTGGTCTCTCAAGAGAACACACATTTCAATAATACTGGTGGATCCATATTTGGTATGTGAAAATAACACACATGCAATGACTCCAGTTGTTGTTAGTAAAAAGAACACACATGCAATGACACTGGTGGATCCATGTGTGGTCTCTGAAGAGAACAAACATGCAATGACTCTAGCCGTGGTATGTGAAAATAAAACACATGCAATGACTCTGGTTGTTGTTAGTAAAAAGAGCACACATGCAATGGCACTGGTGGATCCATCTGTGGTCTCTAAAGAGAACACACATTTCAATGACACTAGGGGATCCATATGTGGTATGTGTAAAGAACACACATGCAATGACTCCAGTTGTTGTTAGTAAAAAGAACACACATGCAATGACACTGGTGGATCCACGTGTGGTCTCTGACGAGAACACACATGCAATGACTCTAGTTGTGGTTAATGAGAAGAATTAACATTTCAATGACACTGGTGGATCCATATGTGGTATGTGAAATGAATAGTCATGAAATGACTCCAGTTGTTGTTAGTAAAAAGAACACACATGCAATGACACTGGTGGGTCCATGTGTGGTCTCTGAAGAGAACACACATTTCAATGACACTGGTGAATCCATATGTGGTATGTGAAAAGAACAAACATGCAATGACTCTAGTTGTTGTTAGTAAAAAGAACACACATGCAATGACACTGGTGGATTCATGTGTGGTCTCTAAAGAGAACACACATTTCAATGACACTAGTCGATCCATATGTGGTATGTGAAAAGAACACATATGCAATGACTCCAGTTGTTGTTAGTAAAAAGAACACACATGCAATGACACTGGTGGATTCATGTGTGGTCTCTGAAGAGAACACACATGCAATAACTATAGCTGTGGTTAATGAGAAGAACACACATTTCAATGACACTGGTGGATCCATATGTGGTATGTGAAAAGAACACACATGCAATGACTCAAGTTGTTGTTAGTAAAAAGAACACACATGGAATGACACTGGTGGATCCATGTGTGGTCTCTGAAGAGAACTCACATTTCAATGACACTGGTGGATCCATATGTGGTATGTGAAAAGAATACAAATGAAATGACTCAAGTTGTTGTTAGTAAAAAGAACACACATGCCATGACAGTGGTGGATCCATGTGTGGTCTCTAAAGAGAACACACACATTTCAATGACACTGGTGGATCCGTATGTGGTATGTGAAAAGAACACACATGAAATGACTCTAGTTGTTGTTAGTAAAAAGAGCACACATGCAATGACACTGGTGGATCCATGTGTGGTCTTTGAAGAGAACACACATTTCAATGATACTGGTGGATCCATATGTGGTATGTGAAAAGAACACACATGCAATGACTCAAGTTGTTGTTAGTAAAAAGAACACACATGGAATGACACTGGTGGATCCATGTGTGGTCTCTGAAGAGAACTCACATTTCAATGACACTGGTGGATCCATATGTGGTATGTGAAAAGAATACAAATGCAATGACTCAAGTTGTTGTTAGTAAAAAGAACACACATGCCATGACAGTGGTGGATCCATGTGTGGTCTCTAAAGAGAACACACATTTCAATGACACTGGTGGATCCATATGTGGTATGTGAAAAGAACACACACGCAAAGACTCCAGTTGTTGTTAGTAAAAAGAACACACATGCAATGACACTGGCGGATCCATGTGTGGTCTCTAAAGAGAACACACATGCAATGTCTCTAGCTGTGGTTAATGAGAAGAACACACATTTCAAAGAAAATGGTGGATCCATATGTGGTATGTGAAAATAATAGTCATGAAATGACTCTAGTTGTTGTTAATAAAAAGAGCACACATGCAATGACACTGGTGGATCCATGTGTGGTCTCTGAAGAGAACACACATGAAATGACACTGGTGGATCCATATGTGGTATGTGAAAAGAACACACATGCAATGACTCAAGTTGTTGTTAGTAAAAAGAACACACATGCAATGACACTGGTGGATCCATGTGTGGTCTCTGAAGAGAACACACATGCAATGGATCTAGCTGTGGTTAATGAGAAGAACACACATTTCAATGACACTGGTGGATCCATATGTGGTATGTGAAAAGAATAGTCATGAAATGACTCTAGTTGTTGTTAGTAAAAAGAGCACACATGCAATGACACTGGTGGATCCATGTGTGGTCTCTGAAGAGAACACACATGCAATGACACTGGTGGATCCATATGTGGTATGTGAAAAGAACACACATGCAATGACTCAAGTTGTTGTTAGTAAAAAGAACACACATGCAATGACACTGGTGGATCCATGTGTGGTCTCTGAAGAGAACACACATGCAATGGATCTAGCTGTGGTTAATGAGAAGAACACACATTTCAATGACACTGGTGGATCCATATGTGGTATGTGAAAAGAATAGTCATGAAATGACTCCAGTTGTTGTTAGTAAAAAGAGCACACCTGGAATTGCACTGGTAGATCCATGTGTGGTCTCTAAAGAAAACACACATGCAATGACACTGGTGGATCCATATGTGGTATGTGAAAAGAACACACATGCAATCACTCCAGGCTTTGTTAGTAAAAAGTACACACATGCAATGACCCTGGTGGATCCATGTGTGGTCTCTGAAGAGAACACACATTTCAATGACACTGGTGGATCCATATGTGGTATGTGAAAAGAACACACATGCAATGACTCCAGTTGTTGTTTGTAAAAAGAACACACATGCAATGACATGGGTGGATCCATGTGTGGTCTTTGAAGAGAACACACATGCAATTACTATAGCTGTGGTTAATGAGAAGAACACACATTTCAATTACACTGGTGGATCCATATGTGGTATGTGAAAAGAACACACATGCAATGACTCCAGTTGTTGTTAGTAAAAACAACACACATGCAATGACACTGGTGGATCCATGTGTGGTCTCTGAAGAGAACACACATGCAATGACTCTAGCTGTGGTTAATGAGAAGAACACACATTTCAATGACACTGGTGGATCCATATGTGGTATGTGAAAAGAATAGTCAATAAATGACTCCAGTTGTTGTTAGTAAAAAGAGCACACATGCAATTACACTAGTGGATCCATGTGTGGTCTCTAAAGAGAACATACATGCAATGACACTGGGGCATCCATATGTGGTATGTGAAAAGAACACACATGCAATGACTCTAGTTGTTGTTAGTAAAAAGAACACACATGCAATGACACTGGTGGATCCATGTGTGGTCTCTGAAGAGAACACACATGCAGTGACTCCAGCTGTGCTTAATGAGAAGAACACACATTTCAATGATACTGGTGGATCCATATGTGGTATGTCAAAAGAACACACATGAAATGACTCTGGTTGTTGTTAGTAAAAAGAGCACACATGGAATGACACTGGTGGATCCATGTGTGGTCTCTGAAGAGAACACACATTTCAATGACACTGGTGGATCCATATGTGGTATGTGAAAATAACAAGCATGTAATGACTCTGGTTGTTGTTAGTAAAAAAGCACACATGCAATGGCACTCGTGGATCCATGTGTGGTCTCTAAGGAGAACACACATTTCAATGACACTAGTGGATCCATATGTGGTATATGAAAAGAACACACATGCAATGACTCCAGTTGTTGTTAGTAAAAAGATCACACATGCAATGACACTGGTGGATCCATGTGTGGTCTCTAAAGAGAACGACATTTCAATGACACTAGTGGATCCATATGTGGTATGTGAAAAGAACACATATGCAATGACTCCAGCTGTTGTTAGTAAAAAGAACACACATGCAATGACACTGGTGGATCCATGTGTGGTCTCTAAAGAGAACACACATGCAATGACTCTAGCTGTGGTTAATGAGAAGAACACACATTTCAATGACACTGGTGGATCCATATATGGTATGTGAAAAGAACACACATGCAGTGACTCCAGTTGTTGTTAGTAAAAAACACACATGCAATGACACTGGTGGATCCATGTGTGTTCTCTGAAGAGAACACACATTTCAATGACTCTGGTGGATCCATATGTGGTATGTGAAAAGAACACACACGCAATGACTCTAGTTGTTGTTAGTAAAAAGAACACACATGCAATGACACTGGTGGATCCATGTGTGGTCTCTGAAGAGAACACACATGCAATGACTCTAGCTGTGGTTAATGAGAAGAACACACATTTCAAAGACACTGGTGGATCCATATGTGGTATGTGAAAAGAATAGTCATGAAATGACTCCAGTTGTTGTTAGTAAAAAGAGCACACATGCAATGACACTGGTGGATCCATGTGTGGTCTCTGAAGAGAACACTCATGCAATGACACTGGTGGATCCATATGTGGTATGTGAAAAGAACACACATGCAATGAATCCAGTTGTTGTTAGTAAAAAGAACACACGTGCAATGACACAGTTGGATCCATGTGTGGTCTCTGAAGAGAACACACATGCAATGACTCTTGCTGTGGTTAATGAGAAGAACACACATTTCAATGACATTGGTGGATCCATGTGTGGTCTTTGAAGAGAACACACATGCAACGACTATAGCTATGGTTAATGAGAAGACACAGGTGGATCCATATGTGGTATGTGAAAAGAACACACATGCAATGACTCCAGGCTTTATTAGTAAAAAGTACACACATGCAATGACACTTGTGGATCCATGTGTGGTCTCTGAAGAGAACACACATTTCAATGACACTGGTGGATCCATATGTGGTATGTGAAAAGAACACACATGCAATGACTCCAATTGTTGTTAGTAAAAAGAACACACATGCAATGACACTGGTGGATCCATGTGTGGTCTCTGAAGAGAACACACATGCAATAACTCTAGCTGTGGTTAATGAGAAGAACACACATTTCAATGACACTGGTGTATCCATATGTGGTATGTGAAAAGAAAACACATGCAATGACTCTGGTTGTTGTTAGTAAAAAGAGCACACATGCAATGGCACTGGTGGATCCATCTGTGGTCTCTAAAGAGAACACACATTTCAGTGACACTGGGGGATCCATATGTGGTATGTGTAAAGAACACACATGCAATGACTTCAGTTGTTGTTAGTAAAAAGAGCACACATGCAATGACACTGGTGGATCCACGTGTGGTCTCTGACGAGAACACACATGCATTGTTGTGGTTAATGAGAAGAATTCACATTTCAATGACACTGGTGGATCCATATGTGGTATGTGAAAAGAATAGTCATGAAATGACTCCAGTTGTTGTTAGTAAAAAGAACACACATGCGATCCATGTGTGGTCTCTGAAGAGAACACACATTTCAATGACACTGGTGGATCCATATGTGGTATGTGAAAAGAACACACATGCAATGACTCTAGTTGTTTTTAGTAAAAAGAACACACATGCAATGACACTGGTGGATCCATGTGTGGTCTCTAAAGAGAACACACATTTCAATGACACTAGTGGATCCATATGTGGTATGTGAAAAGAACACATATGCAATGACTCCAGTTGTTGTTAGTAAAAAGAACACACATGCAATGACATCAGGATCCATGTGTGGTCTCTGAAGAGAACACACATGCAATAACTATAGCGGTGGTTAATGAGAAGAACACACATTTCAATGACACTGCTGGATCCATATGTGGTATGTGAAAAGAACAAACATGCAATGACTCGAGTTGTTGTTAGTAAAAAGAACACACATGCAATGACACTAGTGGATCCATGTGTGGTCTTTGAAGAGAACACACATGCAATGACTCTTGCTGTGGTTAATGAGAAGAACACACATTTCAATGACATTGGTGGATCCATGTGTTGTCTTTGAAGAGAACACACATGCAACGACTATAGCTATGGTTAATGAGAAGAACACACATTTCAATGACACTGGTGGATCCATATGTGGTATGTGAAAAGAACACACATGCAATAACTGTGGTTTGTTAGTAAAAAGTACACACATGCAATGACACTTGTGGATCCATGTGTGGTCTCAAGAGAACACACATTTCAATGACACTGTGGATCCATATGTGGTATGTGAAAAGAACACACATGCAATGACTCAGTTGTTGTTAGTAAAAGAACACACATGCAATGACATCAGGATCCATGTGTGGTCTCTGAAGAGAACACACATGCAATAACTCTAGCTGTGGTTAATGAGAAGAACACACATTTCAATGACACTGGTGTATCCATATGTGGTATGTGAAAAGAACACACATGAAATGACGCTGGTTGTTGTTAGTAAAAAGAGCACACATGCAATGACACTGGTGGAACCATGTGTGGTCTCTGAAGAGAACACACATTTCAATAATACTGGTGGATCCATATGTGGGATGTGAAAATAAAACACATGCAATGACTCTGGTTTTTGTTAGTAAAAAGAGCACACATGCAATGGCACTGGTAGATCCATCTGTGGTCTCTAAAGAGAACACACATTTCAATGACACTGGGGGATCCATATGTGGTATGTGTAAATAACACACATGCAATGACTTCAGTTGTTGTTAGTAAAAAGAGCACACATGCAATGACATCAGGATCCATGTGGTCTCTGACGAGAACACACATGCAATGACTCTTGCTGTGGTTAATGAGAAGAATTCACATTTCAATGACACTGGTGGATCCATATGTGGTATGTGAAAAGAATGACTCCAGTTGTTGTTAGTAAAAAGAACACACATGCGATCCATGTGTGGTCTCTGAAGAGAACACACATTTCAATGACACTGGTGGATCCATATGTGGTATGTGAAAAGAACACACATGCAATGACTCTAGTTGTTGTTAGTAAAAAGAACACACATGCAATGACATCAGGATCCATGTGTGGTCTCTAAAGAGAACACACATTTCAATGACACTAGTGGATCCATATGTGGTATGTGAAAAGAACACATATGCAATGACTCCAGTTGTTGTTAGTAAAAAGAACACACATGCAATGACACTGGTGGATCCATGTGTGGTCTCTGAAGAGAACACACATGCAATAACTATAGCGGTGGTTAATGAGAAGAACACACATTTCAATGACACTACTGGATCCATATGTGGTATGTGAAAAGAACAAACATGCAATGACTCGAGTTGTTGTTAGTAAAAAGAACACAAATGCAATGACACTAGTGGATCCATGTGTGGTCTTTGAAGAGAACACACATGCAATGACTATAGCTATGGTTAATGAGAAGAACACACATTTGAATGACACTGGTGGATCCATATGTGGTATGTGAAAATAACACACATGCAATGACTCCAGGCTTTGTTAGTAAAAAGTACACACATGCAATGACACTTGTGGATCCATGTGTGGTCTCTGAAGAGAACACACATTTCAATGACACTGGTGGATCCATATGTGGTATGTGAAAAGAACACACATGCAATGACTCCAGTTGTTGTTAGTAAAAAGAACACACATGCAATGACATCAGGGATCCATGTGTGGTCTCTGAAGAGAACACACATGCAATAACTCTAGTTGTGGTTAATGAGAAGAACACACATTTCAATGACACTGGTGTATCCATATGTGGTATGTGAAAAGAACACACGTGAAATGACTCCAGTTGTTGTTAGTAAAAAGAGCACACCTGCAATTGAACTGGTAGATCCATGTGTGGTCTCTAAAGAAAACACACATGCAATGATACTGGTGGATCCATATGTGGTATGTGAAAAGAACACACATGCAATGACTCCAGGCTTTGTTAGTAAAAAGTACACACATGCAACGACCCTGGTGGATCCATGTGTGGTCTCTGAAGAGAACACACATTTCAATGACACTGGTGGATCCATATGTGGTATGTGAAAAGAACACACATGCAATGACTCCAGTTGTTGTTAGTAAAAAGAACACACATGCAATGACACGGGTGGATCCATGTGTGGTCTTTGAAGAGAACACACATGCAATGACTATAGCTGTGGTTAATGAGAAGAACACACATTTCAATGACACTGGTGGATCCATATGTGGTATGTGAAAAGAACACACATGCAATGACTCCAGTTGTTGTTAGTAAAAACAACACACATGCAATGACACTGGTGGATCCATGTGTGGTCTCTGAAGAGAACACACATGCAATGACTCTAGCTGTGGTTAATGAGAAGAACACACATTTCAATGACACTGGTGGATCCATATCTGGTATGTGAAAAGAATAGTCAATAAATGACTCCAGTTGTTGTTAGTAAAAAGAGCACACATGCAATTACACTAGTGGATCCATGTGTGGTCTCTGAAGAGAACATACATGCAATGACACTGGGGCATCCATATGTGGTATGTGAAAAGAACACACATGCAATGACTCTAGTTGTTGTTAGTAAAAAGAACACACATGCAATGACATCAGGGATCCATGTGTGGTCTCAAGAGAACACACATGCAAGTGACTCCAGCTGTGGTTAATGAGAACAACACACATTTCAATGATACCGGTGGATCCATATGTGGTATGTCAAAAGAACACACATGAAATGACTCTGGTTGTTGTTAGTAAAAGAGCACACATGGAATGACATGGTGGATCCATGTGTGGTCTCAAGAGAACACACATTTCAATGACACTGGTGGATCCATATGTGGTATGTGAAAATACACATGTAATGACTCTGGTTGTTGTTAGTAAAAAAGCACACATGCAATGGCACTCGTGGATCCATGTGTGGTCTCTAAGGAGAACACACATTTCAATGACACTAGTGGATCCATATGTGGTATATGAAAAGAACACACATGCAATGACTCCAGTTGTTGTTAGTAAAAAGATCACACATGCAATGACACTGGTGGATCCATGTGTGGTCTCTGAAGAGAACGACATTTCAATGACACTAGTGGATCCATATGTGGTATGTGAAAAGAACACATATGCAATGACTCCAGTTGTTGTTAGTAAAAAGAACACACATGCAATGACACTGGTGGATCCATGTGTGGTCTCTAAAGAGAACACACATGCAATGACTCTAGCTGTGGTTAATGAGAAGAACACACATTTCAATGACACTGGTGGATCCATATATGGTATGTGAAAAGAACACACATGCAATGACTCCAGTTGTTGTTAGTAAAAAAACACACATGCAATGACACTGGTGGATCCATGTGTGGTCTCTGAAGAGAACACACATTTCAATGACTCTGGTGGATCCATATGTGGTATGTGAAAAGAACACACACGCAATGACTCTAGTTGTTGTTAGTAAAAAGAACACACATGCAATGACACTGGTGGATCCATGTGTGGTCTCTGAAGAGAACACACATGCAATGACTCTAGCTGTGGTTAATGAGAAGAACACACATTTCAAAGACACTGGTGGATCCATATGTGGTATGTGAAAAGAATAGTCATGAAATGACTCTAGTTGTTGTTAGTAAAAAGAGCACACATGCAATGACACTGGTGGATCCATGTGTGGTCTCTAAAGAGAACACTCATGCAATGACACTGGTGGATCCATATGTGGTATGTGAAAAGAACACACATGCAATGAATCCAGTTGTTGTTAGTAAAAAGAACACACGTGCAATGACACAGTTGGATCCATGTGTGGTCTCTGAAGAGAACACACATGCAATGACTCTTGCTGTGGTTAATGAGAAGAACACACATTTCAATGACATTGGTGGATCCATGTGTGGTCTTTGAAGAGAACACACATGCAACGACTATAGCTATGGTTAATGAGAAGACACAGGTGGATCCATATGTGGTATGTGAAAAGAACACACATGCAATGACTCCAGGCTTTGTTAGTAAAAAGTACACACATGCAATGACACTTGTGGATCCATGTGTGGTCTCTGAAGAGAACACACATTTCAATGACACTGGTGGATCCATATGTGGTATGTGAAAAGAACACACATGCAATGACTCCAATTGTTGTTAGTAAAAAGAACACACATGCAATGACACTGGTGGATCCATGTGTGGTCTATGAAGAGAACACACATGCAATAACTCTAGCTGTGGTTAATGAGAAGAACACACATTTCAATGACACTAGTGTATCCATATGTGGTATGTGAAAAGAACACACATGAAATGACGTTGGTTGTTGTTAGTAAAAAGAGCACACATCCAATGACACTGGTGGAACCATGTGTGGTCTCTGAAGAGAACACACATTTCAATAATACTGGTGGATCCATATGTGGGATGTGAAAATAAAACACATGCAATGACTCTGGTTGTTGTTAGTAAAAAGAGCACACATGCAATGGCACTGGTGGATCCATCTGTGGTCTCTAAAGAGAACACACATTTCAGTGACACTGGGGGATCCATATGTGGTATGTGTAAAGAACACACATGCAATGACTTCAGTTGTTGTTAGTAAAAAGAGCACACATGCAATGACACTGGTGGATCCACGTGTGGTCTCTGACGAGAACACACATGCAATGACTCTTGCTGTGGTTAATGAGAAGAATTCACATTTCAATGACACTGGTGGATCCATATGTGGTATGTGAAAAGAATAGTCATGAAATGACTCCAGTTGTTGTTAGTAAAAAGAACACACATGCGATCCATGTGTGGTCTCTGAAGAGAACGCACATTTCAATGACACTGGTGGATCCATATGTGGTATGTGAAAAGAACACACATGCAATGACTCTAGTTGTTGTTAGTAAAAAGAACACACATGCAATGACATCAGGATCCATGTGTGGTCTCTAAAGAACACACATTTCAATGACACTAGTGGATCCATATGTGGTATGTGAAAAGAACACATATGCAATGACTCAGTTGTTGTTAGTAAAAGAACACACATGCAATGATATCAGGATCCATGTGTGGTCTCTGAAGAGAACACACATGCAATAACTATAGCGGTGGTTAATGAGAAGAACACACATTTCAATGACACTGCTGGATCCATATGTGGTATGTGAAAAGAACAAACATGCAATGACTCGAGTTGTTGTTAGTAAAAAGAACACACATGCAATGACACTAGTGGATCCATGTGTTGTCTTTGAAGAGAACACACATGCAATGACTCTTGCTGTGGTTAATGAGAAGAACACACATTTCAATGACATTGGTGGATCCATGTGTGGTCTTTGAAGAGAACACACATGCAACGACTATAGATATGGTTAATGAGAAGAACACACATTTCAATGACACTGGTGGATCCATATGTGGTATGTGAAAAGAACACACATGCAATGACTCCAGGGTTTGTTAGTAAAAAGTACACACATGCAATGACACTTGTGGATCCATGTGTGGTCTTTGAAGAGAACACACATTTCAATGACACTGGTGGATCCATATGTGGTATGTGAAAAGAACACACATGCAATGACTCCAGTTGTTGTTAGTAAAAAGAACACACATGCAATGACATCAGGATCCATGTGTGGTCTCTGAAGAGAACACACATGCAATAACTCTAGCTGTGGTTAATGAGAAGAACACACATTTCAATGACACTGGTGTATCCATATGTGGTATGTGAAAAGAACACACATGAAATGACGCTGGTTGTTGTTAGTAAAAAGAGCACACATGCAATGACACTGGTGGAACCATGTGTGGTCTCTGAAGAGAACACACATTTCAATAATACTGGTGGATCCATATGTGGGATGTGAAAATAAAACACATGCAATGACTCTGGTTGTTGTTCGTAAAAAGAGCACACATGCAATGGCACTGGTGGATCCATCTGTGGTCTCTAAAGAGAACACACATTTCAATGACACTGGGGGATCCATATGTGGTATGTGTAAAGAACACACATGCAATGACTTCAGTTGTTGTTAGTAAAAAGAGCACACATGCAATGACACTGGTGGATCCACGTGTGGTCTCTGACGAGAACACACATGCAATGACTCTTGCTGTGGTTAATGAGAAGAATTCACATTTCAATGACACTGGTGGATCCATATGTGGTATGTGAAAAAATAGTCATGAAATGACTCCAGTTGTTGTTAGTAAAAAGAACACACATGCGATCCATGTGTGGTCTCTGAAGAGAACGCACATTTCAATGACACTGGTGGATCCATATGTGGTATGCGAAAAGAACACACATGCAATGACTCTAGTTGTTGTTAGTAAAAAGAACACACATGCAATGACACTGGTGGATCCATGTGTGGTCTCTAAAGAGAACACACATTTCAATGACACTAGTGGATCCATATGTGGTATGTGAAAAGAACACATATGCAATGACTCCAGTTGTTGTTAGTAAAAATAACACACATGCAATGACACTGGTGGATCCAAGTTTTGTCTCTGAGGAGAACACACATGCAATAACTATAGCGGTGGTTAATGAGAAGAACACACATTTCAATGACACTGCTGGATCCATATGTGGTATGTGAAAAGAACAAACATGCAATGACTCTAGTTGTTGTTAGTAAAAAGAACACACATGCAATGACACTAGTGGATCCATGTATGGTCTTTGAAGAGAACACACATGCAATGACTATAGCTATGGTTAATGAGAAGAACACACATTTGAATGACACTGGTGGATCCATATGTGGTATGTGAAAATAACACACATGCAATGACTCCAGGCTTTGTTACTAAAAAGTACACACATGCAATGACACTTGTGGATCCATGTGTGGTCTCTGAAGAGAACACACATTTCAATGACACTGGTGGATCCATATGTGGTATGTGAAAAGAACACACATGCAATGACTCCAGTTGTTGTTAGTAAAAAGAACACACATGCAATGACACTGGTGGATCCATGTGTGGTCTCTGAAGAGAACACACATGCAATGACTCTAGCTGTGGTTAATGAGAAGAACACACATTTCAATGACACTGGTGGATCCATATGTGGTATGTGAAAAGAATAGTCATGAAATGACTCCAGTTGTTGTTCGTAAAAAGAGCACACATGCAATTGCACTGGTAGATCCATGTGTGGTCTCTAAAGAAAACACACATGCAATGACACTGGTGGATCCATATGTGGTATGTGAAAAGAACACACATGCAATGAATCCAGGCTTTGTTAGTAAAAAGTACACACATACAATGACACTGGTGGATCCATGTGTGGTCTCTGAAGAGAACACACATTTCAATGACACTGGTGGATCCATATGTGGTATGTGAAAAGAACACACATGCAATGACTCAAGTTGTTGTTAGTAAAAAGTACACACATGCAATGACCCTGGTGGATCCATGTGTGGTCTCTGAAGAGAACACACATTTCAATGACACTGGTGGATCCGTATGTGGTATGTGAAAAGAACACACATGCAATGACTCCAGTTGTTGTTAGTAAAAAGAACACACATGCAATGACACGGGTGGATCCATGTGTGGTCTTTGAACAGAACACACATGCAATGACTATAGCTGTGGTTAATGAGAAGAACACACATTTCAATGACACTGTTGGATCCATATGTGGTATGTGAAAAGAACACACATGCAATGACTCCAGTTGTTGTTAGTAAAAATAACACACATGCAATGACACTGGTGGATCCATGTGTGGTCTCTGAAGAGAACACACATGCAATGACTCTAGCTGTGGTTAATGAGAAGAACACACATTTCAATGACACTGATGGATCCATATGTGGTATGTGAAAAGAATAGTCAATAAATGATTCCAGTTGTTGTTAGAAAAAAGAGCACACATGCAATTACACTAGTGGATCCATGTGTGGTCTCTGAAGAGAACATACATGCAATGACACTGGTGGATCCATATGTGGTATGTGAAAAGAACACACATGCAATGACTCTAGTTGTTGTTAGTAAAAAGAAAACACATGCAATGACACTGGTGGATCCATGTGTGGTCTCTGAAGAGAACACACATGCAGTGACTCCAGCTGTGGTTAATGAGAAGAACACACATTTCAATGATACTGGTGGATCCATATGTGGTATGTCAAAAGAACACACATGAAATGACTCTGGTTGTAGTTAGTAAAAAGAGCACACATGGAATGACACTGGTGGATCCATGTGTGGTCTCTGAATAGAACACACATTTCAATGACACTGGTGGATCCATATGTGGTATGTGAAAATAACACGCATGTAATGACTCTGGTTGTTGTTAGTAAAAAAAGCACACATGCAATGGCACTGGTGGATCAATGTGTGGTCTCTTAAGAGAACACACATTTCAATGACACTAGTGGATCCATATGTGGTATATGAAAAGAACACACATGCAATGACTCCAGTTGTTGTTAGTAAAAAGATCACACATGCAATGACACTGGTGGATCCATGTGTGGTCTCTGAAGAGAACAGACATTTCAATGAAACTACTGGATCCATATGTGGTATGTGAAAAGAACACATATGCAATGACTCCAGTTGTTGTTAGTAAAAAGAACACACATGCAATGACACTGGTGAATCCATGTGTGGTCTCTAAAGAGAACACACATGCAATGACTCTAGCTGTGGTTAATGAGAAGAACATACATTTCAATGACACTGGTGGATCCATATATGGTATGTGAAAAGAACACACATGCAATGACTCCAGTTGTTGTTAGTAAAAAACACACATGCAAAGACACTGGTGGATCCATGTGTGGTCTCTGAAGAGAACACACATTTCAATGACTCTGGTGGATCCATATGTGGTATGTGAAAAGAACACACACGCAATGACTCTAGTTGTTGTTAGTAAAAAGAACACACATGCAATGACACTAGTGGATCCATGTGTGGTCTCTGAAGAGAACACACATGCAATGACTCTAGCTGTGGTTAATGAGAAGAACACACATTTCAAAGACACTGGTGGATCCATATGTGGTATGTGAAAAGAATAGTCATGAAAATACTCCAGTTGTTGTTAGTAAAAAGAGCACACATGCAATGACACTGGTGGATCCATGTGTGGTCTCTGAAGAGAACATTGATGCAATGACACTGGTGGATCCAGTTGTGGTATGTGAAAAGAACACACATACAATGAATCCAGTTGTTGTTAGTAAAAAGAACACACGTGCAAGGACACAGTTGGATCCATGTGTGGTCTCTGAAGAGAACACACATGCAATGACTCTTGCTGTGGTTAATGAGAAGAACACACATTTCAATGACATTGGTGGATCCATGTGTGGTCTTTGAAGAGAACACACATGCAATGACTATAGCTATGGTTAATTAGAAGAACACACATTTCAATGACACCTGTGGATCCATATGTGGTATGTGAAAAGAACACACATGCAATGACTCCAGGCTTTGTTCGTAAGAAGTACACACATGCAATGACACTTGTGGATCCATGTGTGGTCTCTGAAGAGAACACACATTTCAATGACATTGGTAGATCCATATGTTGTATGTGAAAAGAACACACATGCAATGACTCCAGTTGTTGTTAGTAAAAAGAACACACATGCAATGACACTGGTGGATCCATGTGTGGTCTCTGAAGAGAACACACATGCAATAACTCTAGCTGTGGTTAATGAGAAGAACACACATTTCAATGACACTGGTGTATCCATATGTGGTATGTGAAAAGAACACACATGAAATGACGCTGGTTGTTGTTAGTAAAAAGAGCACACATGCAATGACACTGGTGGAACCATGTGTGGTCTCTGAAGCGAACACACATTTCAATAATACTGGTGGATCCATATGTGGGATGTGAAAATAAAACACATGCAATGACTCTGGTTGTTGTTAGTAAAAAGAGCACACATGCAATGGCACTGGTGGATCCATCTGTGGTCTCTAAAGAGAACACACATTTCAATGACACTGGGGGATCCATATGTGGTATGTGTAAAGAACACACATGCAATGACTCCAGTTGTTGTTAGTAAAAAGAGCACACATGCAATGACACTGGTGGATCCACGTGTGGTCTCTGATGAGAACACACATGCAATGACTCTAGCTGTGGTTAATGAGAAGAATTCACATTTCAATGACACTGGTGGATCCATATGTGGTATGTGAAAAGAATAGTCATGAAATGACTCCATTTGTTGTTAGTAAAAAGAACACACATGCAATGGCACTGGTGGATCCATGTGTGGTCTCTAAAGAGAACACACATTTCAATGACACTGGTGGATCCATATGTGGTATGTGAAAAGAACACACATGCAATGACTCTAGTTGTTGTTAGTAAAAAGAACACACATGCAATGACACTGGTGGATCCATGTGTGGTCTCTAAAGAGAACACACATTTCAATGACACTAGTGGATCCATATGTTTTGAAAAGAACACATATGCAATGACTCCAGTTGTTGTTAGTAAAAAGAACACACATGCAATGACATTTGGTGGATCCATGTGGTCTCTGAAGAACACACATGCAATAACTATAGCGGTGGTTAATGAGAAGAACACACATTTCAATGACACTGCTGGATCCATATGTGGTATGTGAAAAGAACAAACATGCAATGACTCGAGTTGTTGTTAGTAAAAAGAACACACATGCAATGACACGAGTGGATCCATGTGTGGTCTTTGAAGAGAACACACATGCAATGACTATAGCTATGGTTAATGAGAAGAACACACATTTGAATGACACTGGTGGATCCATATGTGGTATGTGAAAATAACACACATGCAATGACTCCAGGCTTTGTTAGTAAAAAGTACACACATGCAATGACACTTGTGGATCCATGTGTGGTCTCTGAAGAGAACACACATTTCAATGACACTGGTGGATCCATATTTGGTATGTGAAAAGAACACACATGCAATGACTCCAGTTGTTGTTAGTAAAAAGAACACACATGCAATGACCTTTGGTGGATCCATGTGGTCTCTGAAGAGAACACACATTTCAATGACTCTGGTGGATCCATATGTGGTATGTGAAAAGAACACACACGCAATGACTCTAGTTGTTGTTAGTAAAAAGAACACACATGCAATGACACTGGTGGATCCATGTGTGGTCTCTGAAGAGAACACACATGCAATGACTCTAGCTGTGGTTAATGAGAAGAACACACATTTCAAAGACACTGGTGGATCCATATGTGGTATGTGAAAAGAATAGTCATGAAATGACTCCAGTTGTTGTTAGTAAAAAGAACACACATGCAATGACACTGGTGGATCCATGTGTGGTCTCTGAAGAGAACACACATGCAATAACTCTAGCTGTGGTTAATGAGAAGAACACACATTTCAATGACACTGGTGTATCCATATGTGGTATGTGAAAAGAACACACATGAAATGACGCTGGTTGTTGTTAGTAAAAAGAGCACACATGCAATGACACTGGTGGAACCATGTGTGGTCTCTGAAGAGAACACACATTTCAATAATATTGGTGGATCCATATGTGGGATGTGAAAATAAAACACATGCAATGACTCTGGTTGTTGTTAGTAAAAAGAGCACACATGCAATGGCACTGGTGGATCCATCTGTGGTCTCTAAAGAGAACACACATTTTAATGACACTGGGGGATCCATATGTGGTATGTGTAAAGAACACACATGCAATGACTCCAGTTGTTGTTAGTAAAAAGAGCACACATGCAATGACACTGGTGGATCCACGTGTGGTCTCTGACGAGAACACACATGCAATGACTCTAGCTGTGGTTAATGAGAAGAATTCACATTTCAATGACACTGGTGGATCCATATGTGGTATGTGAAAAGAATAGTCATGAAATGACTCTAGTTGTTGTTAGTAAAAAGAACACACATGCAATGACACTGGTGGATCCATGTGTGGTCTCTGAAGAGAACACACATTTCAATGACACTGGTGGATCCATATGTGGTATGTGAAAAGAACACACATGCAATGACTCTAGTTGTTGTTAGTAAAAAGAACACACATGCAATGACACTGGTGGATCCATGTGTGGTCTCTAAAGAGAACACACATTTCAATGACACTAGTGGATCCATATGTGGTATGTGAAAAGAACACATATGCAATGACTCCAGTTGTTGTTAGTAAAAAGAACACACATGCAATGACACTGGTGGATCCATGTGTGGTCTCTGAAGAGAACACACATGCAATAACTATAGCGGTGGTTAATGAGAAGAACACACATTTCAATGACACTGCTGGATCCATATGTGGTATGTGAAAAGAACAAACATGCAATGACTCGAGTTGTTGTTAGTAAAAAGAACACACATGCAATGACACTAGTGGATCCATGTGTGTTCTTTGAAGAGAACACACATGCAATGACTATAGCTATGGTTAATGAGAAGAACACACATTTGAATGACACTGGTGGATCCACATGTGGTATGTGAAAATAACACACATGCAATGACTCCAGGCTTTGTTAGTAAAAAGTACACACATGCAATGACACTGGTGGATCCATATGTGGTATGTGAAAAGAATAGTCAATAAATGACTCCAGTTGTTGTTAGTAAAAAAGAGCACACATGCAATTACACTAGTGGATCCATGTGTGGTCTCTGAAGAGAACATACATGCAATGACACTGGGGCATCCATATGTGGTATGTGAAAAGAACACACATGCAATGACTCTAGTTGTTGTTAGTAAAAAGAACACACATGCAATGACACTGGTGGATCCATGTGTGGTCTCTGAAGAGAACACACATGCAGTGACTCCAGCTGTGGTTAATGAGAAGAACACACATTTCAATGATACTGGTGGATCCATATGTGGTATGTCAAAAGAACACACATGAAATGACTCTGGTTGTTGTTAGTAAAAAGAGCACACATGGAATGACACTGGTGGATCCATGTGTGGTCTCTGAAGAGAACACACATTTCAATGACACTGGTGGATCCATATGTGGTATGTGAAAATAACACGCATGTAATGACTCTGGTTGTTGTTAGTAAAAAAAGCACACATGCAATGGCACTCGTGGATCCATGTGTGGTCTCTAAGGAGAACACACATTTCAATGACACTAGTGGATCCATATGTGGTATATGAAAAGAACACACATGCAATGACTCCAGTTGTTGTTAGTAAAAAGATCACACATGCAATGACACTGGTGGATCCATGTGTGGTCTCTGAAGAGAACGACATTTCAATGACACTAGTGGATCCATATGTGGTATGTGAAAAGAACACATATGCAATGACTCCAGTTGTTGTTAGTAAAAAGAACACACATGCAATGACACTGGTGGATCCATGTGTGGTCTCTAAAGAGAACACACATGCAATGACTTTAGCTGTGGTTAATGAGAAGAACACACATTTCAATGACACTGGTGGATCCTTATATGGTATGTGAAAAGAACACACATGCAATGACTCCAGTTGTTGTTAGTAAAAAAACACACATGCAATGACACTGGTGGATCCATGTGTGGTCTCTGAAGAGAACACACATTTCAATGACTCTGGTGGATCCATATGTGGTATGTGAAAAGAACACACACGCAATGACTCTAGTTGTTGTTAGTAAAAAGAACACATATGCAACGACACTGGTGGATCCATGTGTGGTCTCTAAAGAGAACACACATGCAATGACTCTAGCTGTGGTTAATGAGAAGAACACACATTTCAAAGACACTGGTGGATCCATATGTGGTATGTGAAAAGAATAGTCATGAAATGACTCCAGTTGTTGTTAGTAAAAAGAGCACATATGCAATTATACTGGTGGATCCATATGTGGTCTCTGAAGAGAACACTCATGCAATGACACTGGTGGATCCATATGTGGTATGTGAAAAGAACACACATGCAATGAATCCAGTTGTTGTTAGTAAAAAGAACACATGTGCAATGACATAGTTGGATCCATGTGTGGTCTCTGAAGAGAACACACATGCAATGACTCTTGCTGTGGTTAATGAGAAGAACACACATTTCAATGACATTGGTGGATCCATGTGTGGTCTTTGAAGAGAACACACATGCAACGACTATAGCTATGGTTAATGAGAAGACATAGGTGGATCCATATGTGGTATGTGAAAAGAACACACATGCAATGACTCCGGGCTTTGTTAGTAAAAAGTACACACATGCAATGACACTTGTGGATCCATGTGTGGTCTCTAAAGAGAACACACATTTCAATGACATTGGTGGATCCATATGTGGTATGTGAAAATAACACGCATGTAATGACTCTGGTTGTTGTTAGTAAAAAAAGCACACATGCAATGGCACTCGTGGATCCATGTGTGGTATCTAAGGAGAACACACATTTCAATGACACTAGTGGATCCATATGTGGTATATGAAAAGAACACACATGCAATGACTCCAGTTGTTGTTAGTAAAATGTTCTCACATGCATTGTCAGTGGTGTATCCATGTGTTGTCTCTGTAGATAAGGACATTTCAATGACACTAGTGGATCCATATGTGGTATGTGAAAAGAACACATATGCAATGACTCCAGTTGTTGTTAGTAAAAAGAACACACATGCAATGACACTGGTGGATCCATGTGTGGTCTCTAAAGAGAACACACATGCAATGACTTTAGCTGTGGTTAATGAGAAGAACACACATTTCAATGACACTGGTGGATCCTTATATGGTATGTGAAAAGAACACACATGCAATGACTCCAGTTGTTGTTAGTAAAAAAACACACATGCAATGACACTGGTGGATCCATGTGTGGTCTCTGAAGAGAACACACATTTCAATGACTCTGGTGGATCCATATGTGGTATGTGAAAAGAACACACACGCAATGACTCTAGTTGTTGTTAGTAAAAAGAACACATATGCAACGACACTGGTGGATCCATGTGTGGTCTCTAAAGAGAACACACATGCAATGACTCTAGCTGTGGTTAATGAGAAGAACACACATTTCAAAGACACTGGTGGATCCATATGTGGTATGTGAAAAGAATAGTCATGAAATGACTCCAGTTGTTGTTAGTAAAAAGAGCACATATGCAATTATACTGGTGGATCCATATGTGGTCTCTGAAGAGAACACTCATGCAATGACACTGGTGGATCCATATGTGGTATGTGAAAAGAACACACATGCAATGAATCCAGTTGTTGTTAGTAAAAAGAACACATGTGCAATGACATAGTTGGATCCATGTGTGGTCTCTGAAGAGAACACACATGCAATGACTCTTGCTGTGGTTAATGAGAAGAACACACATTTCAATGACATTGGTGGATCCATGTGTGGTCTTTGAAGAGAACACACATGCAACGACTATAGCTATGGTTAATGAGAAGACATAGGTGGATCCATATGTGGTATGTGAAAAGAACACACATGCAATGACTCCGGGCTTTGTTAGTAAAAAGTACACACATGCAATGACACTTGTGGATCCATGTGTGGTCTCTAAAGAGAACACACATTTCAATGACACTGGTGGATCCATATGTGGTATGTGAAAAGAACACACATGCAATGACTCCAGTTGTTGTTAGTAAAAAGAACACACATGCAATGACACTGGTGGATCCATGTGTGGTGTCTGAAGAGAACACACATGCAATAACTCTAGCTGTGGTTAATGAGAAGAACACACATTTCAATGACACTGGTGTATCCATATGTAGTATGTGAAAAGAACACACATGAAATGACGCTGGTTGTTGTTAGTAAAAAGAGCACACATGCAATGACACTGGTGGAACCATGTGTGGTCTCTGAAGAGAACACACA